>OW679198.1:37263970-37417877 GCA_940337035.1 Agriotes lineatus
ATCCCCTCAATACTAAAATTTCAATTCGTCCATTTTCACTCAAATATCGCACCATTATTTATTTAATTAAGAGCACACAACAAAAACAGATACACAAAATGAAAAACTGTTATAATTTTAGGGCTAACTCATTGTTTCATGGCTACTTGATTTTTATTCGATTTCTGTTTTAATAGGTACTTTAAAAGCGATTTTCTCGAAAATTTCAAAATACAGTATAATACTTTTTTAGCGTATTTGGTCTTAGAATTTCATGCTCTGTCCAAATTTATCATAAAAATTTAGGGTTTCCATTTAAAAAAATTATCGCAAACGTCATAACTCAAAAACAAAAGATAATCTAAAAGTGACAATTACAGTAAAATACGTCTTATTTAAAATAAAAATTGACCTGTTTCGGGATTTCTTTCAAAAACATTTGATAAAAGTTCTATTTAGATGGTTCCAGACTTTACACTCCCACTGTATATAATTTTCAAAACAAAAATTATGTATGTGTTAATTTAAATTTTGTTTATAATTTTTTATTTAAACGATATAAAATACACTAAGGGCCGGTTGCAGAAAGCAATGTTAAGTCTGGTGTTAGCTAACGTCGCGTCAAAGTGAACAAAATCGCATCAAATTTTGTTTACTAATGTATTAGTTACCATAAGCATTTGAGATTTGATTCGTTTTTGTTCACTTTGACGTCGCGTTAGCTAAAACCAGACTTAACATTGCTTTCTGCAACCGGCCCTAAAACTTGTATGTAATGATCGTCTTAAAAATCGGAGATAAATAGTGGAAGTGGAATCACTCAGTTTGAGTGAAACCAAAACTTTCTTTAAAAACGTGCCTATTACTAAAAAACCACTTAAAAATTCAGTAAATATTATATAGGTACTTCTTTCTTTCATTCCATATACCATTATGACGTGGGGTAATTTTATATACAAAGGGATATATTTAAATAATCTACCAGACTAAGAGAGCAAGCAAAATTCTAATAAAACAATATTTTTCTGTGTAACTTCTTTCCATACATATCACAATGCCTTCAATTGTTGCATATCCCGAGAAGGGAAAATGGGTATGAACTCTAAAATATTTCAACTCTATCAGTCAAAAACGCCTTTTCCAAGTGTTTCTTTGAGATTTTTAAAATAAGAAGTCGCTAGGCGGCCATAAATCTACAATCTCGAATAAGTTCTAAAATAGTTTGCATTTTATATACGTAATAGATTATTAGGTAAACTGTGCAGCCATTAATTGTACATATTTAAATTTAAGTTTAAACATTTAAAAAAATCACTTTTAAACATTAAAATGAATTACATCATAGTTAAAAATTTAAAAAAAGTGTTTAATGTCAGTACATATTAAAATATTTCAAATTCTATGCTAATTCTTCTTTAGTTAACATTTTAAATATCTGAAATACAAGATATATGTTTTAAATAAGCGAGGAACCAATTTTCTTAGAATTCTTACCAGTTAAAGCATTTGTAGAGTGTGGAAGTTAAAAGTCGATATTTTATTTTAAAGGTATTTTGATATTAAAGCTTTAGTTGCTTCTAATTATCGATTTCACAGCAAATGTTTATATTTGAACTTGTAATGGAGTCGTTCGGATTAATACGAGGAAGGAGGCAAACTACACCAAATTTGGGAGTTATTATTTCCAATGATTTTTTATTTAATACAATTTAGGTTAGTATAAAGTGTATGGAAATAAAAATTTTAACATGTATAATTAATAGCTGTAGTTTCCCTAATACCCCTAATTGCCACGGTTTGTTAAAAAAAAACCTAATAGATCTTCAAAAATATCATTGCTTCTTGTAAAAATAAATAAGCTGAGTTTTTTTTGCGGGAAGGTAGATTATTATTTAACAATGTGCCTTTGTATATACACAAATAAGAAAAATGCTATTGAGTTACGTATACCAAATATTGAAGTATTTACCAAGTAATTTAAGAATAGAATGAATAGTATTGCTACAATTGGAATTGATAGTTCTGTTAAGAGCAATTAATGGTACTTAACATAGAATTAAAGTTATTTATCAGTGTGGCCTAAAATATTATATTGCTTTTTTTCCTATTAATCCACCACTAAGACTTGAATGCCTAGGATTTTATGTTATTGAAGTTTGCATTTGGTTCATCCTCTTTAATTTGTTTCAGTACCTATACAACGAACAAGAACAACACAATGTAAATTTTGAATGCTTTACTACTACACTTTGTCAACTTTTTTATGTAGTTCTTAGAAACCATTGCTATACTATCAAACGGGGAGGGAAACTAAACAGCTATAAATTGCTGTATTTTTGTAGGGCTCAACGTACGTCAATAAATCGTCATTCTTATTGGCCACTGTATCTTGCGTGGTGTCATCTCGAGATTCACATGCTTCAGGAAATAATCAAGTTATATCCGAAGTAATGCCTTTCATGAGTAAAGCAAGAAAAAAGCCACCGTCAGCTCTGCACATGGCTACATGGATTCAATGTTTTATTTGGCTTTTGACAACGAGTTTATTTTGGATTAACCTCATTCCTATTGGACAGGTATCGTAGTATAAAATTGGTGTATAATAATTTAATAATAGAATGAAAACGTGCTACAGCAGTAAAGAAACAGAATAAGGGTAATAATGTGCATAGTTTAATGTTCACTTAATTGTTGCAGGTTTCACGTGGAGCAGAATTTTTAAATACTACTGAAAGGGGCTTTCTGTGCCATTTTTCTGCTCCATACTTGTTTACACATTCTAACAGTGATTGTGCCAACCTTTCTATATATGCATGGCTGTTTGTACTGGCATATGTTGTTTATATTTTATCGTCCATTAGTTTGCTTATACTTTGCCACTCAGCAGTTTTTGTGGTGGCTGTTAGTGTTGGCGCCATTCCTTTGGCTACTGTTTGGTGGTCTTTGATTCACATGGATAAATTGAATCCTGGTAAGTTTTTTAAATAATATTAATGTCATTACTATAAGCAATACTCAATTAATTTAAGGAAATTATTTTTTAAAGGATACTAAAATAGTGATTTGAAAAACTGCTGCACTTAAAATTTAAGGAATAGTGAATACAATTTTAGCCAATTATTGAACTGCCCTGTAGATACTTATACAACATCGATAATATTATAGTTAAATAAAAACAGGTCAATAACGAACTACATTAATCAAAGTTAATCTTTTATAACGTTAAGAAACAATTTGTTTTTGGTAAAACTAAAACTATAAAATTCGTAAGTACATAATTGAAAATTGAAAAAATAGTTCTATGAAGTGATATCTTGACTACTCTGTACTCTTGACAAAAAAATGAAAAAGGTGAGGTTAATTTAAATACCGTGAAAATTTTAAGAATGCTAGATATCAGATAAAACCTATTTGTTGGTTTGACAATGCTAAAATTCGGTTATGTCTTCTTTATCTACTGCCGTAATAATCTCATAAATATTTCATCTACGGACTGCTTGAGTTTTATGGATAGTAAAAAGTGTGATGGAGTTCATTTTACTGTCTTTTACGAAGTAAAATATAGTAGTCATGAAAATCGTACGACTCATTAATGATCAATAGAAAAATTAGTTCACAACCCGTAACCAAAACAACAACAAAATTTCTTGGATATTTTTTGTAGGTAAGCATTACTTCTCTTTAGGGTTTGTGTCGTTACGATTTTCTTATCGAATCTGCATTCGAGCATCAATTCATATCTGGAAATTTTTTTGAGTGCGTTCCAACAACGTCATATTAATTTGCCCGAGCGGGACGCGGAAAGAATTAATGCTCGTATGAGATTATATGTGAAAATTTTTCAACTCAAAATATGTATTCATGTCTTCTGGTTCACAAGAAGTCGTTTGTGTTTTTTCTTCAGCCCAGACTGTATAATCGATCGGCCTGCAAATCTATATCCCAGTGATTTTTGGCTAAAATCGACCAACTGGAAGTGGCACTTGTTTTTTTCATTTTGAGGGAAATTTTTATAGTTGTTTGATAAAATTTAAATCCTTTAGAACAAATTTATATATTGTACAACTTTTGTTGAAAGTTATTTTAAGGATTTTAGGTTTTGAAAAAATCAAAATTACACTTTTACAAAAATTTCTTCAAAATATAAAAATTAATAATTGGAATACATTTATTTATAACAGTGTTACATATTACATAATTGTCGATAGTTTTTGTCAAAAGGGTTTTTGTAGGAAGTATAATGTTTGTTAAAATCTATTGTTAAATATACAGGGTGTATCTGAAGGGTAGGTCAGGTGCCTTTGATTATTACTCTCATATCAATATACACTCCAAACTTTGATTTCCCAAATTTGTTTGCTTTTTGGAAACTCGGTAGATTTGTAAATCTGAAATTACAAGAATACTATTAAGCCAGTAAAAACTTTGCAATACTGTGTTATGGCGAATTAAACGTAGATTAAAAATTAACTAGAGAAATTAATCAGAATTATGAAATATGGCACGTGCATATTAAATATTGTAGAAAATGGGGCACCTTGTTTGCTTTCTACGCCACTGCAGTGCCATATTGAAATAAGGGTAGTAGTCAAAGATGCCTACTCTTGAGTAATACCTTCCCTAAAAATTTCATTAACTTTCACCCAGCCTGCTTAGAGAAAATCAATACAGAGTTTAAAAAAAAATTAATTTCAACATCCTGTATCTCAGTAACCGTTTCATTAAGGACATATGTTTATATAAGCATATTGTCATATCTTTACACATACTACATGCACACGAAACCGTGAACTACCTTTACATACACTCTATATAATTGTGAAATAAGTGCAAAATCGATCAAATATTTCATCGTTTTTAAAAAAAAAAACAATGAAAATCAATATACTTTGTTAATATATACAGCCGTATATGTGCGGAGAGAAAGAATAACATTTATTTTTGCATTATATATTTTTAAAGTCATCGTCACTGTCAACTGAAATTTGTGTGTGCAGCAAAAGAAAGTCGTGTGATGGCCACACCTCGTTGTTTACGTTGTTGTAATATATTTTACTCCACATTGTTCTTTGATTCTATTGCATGTTTGAAAGTACTTGCCTGTGAACATAATTCCAGTATACATACATTGATGTTTTTCTAGGTGTATTAATATGGGCTCCAAGTGTAACAGGTGAACTTATATGTGCCCTGCTGGGCATTCCCATCATTGCAGTAGGCATGTTTTTCCTATGCAAATGGCATTTTAGAGGTACTGAAATGGATCAGACAAATATGCAACAAGGTACAGATCCTTTCCAAGAAGCATAGTGTTAAATACAAGGTAAACAATAAAGCATTTGCTTAGGTAAAGTCAAATTCGGTCATACTCTGCGGGTCCACAGTTGCAGTGTTTCGTACTGCGAAGGTCGCCCACAAAATAAGACCGCATTCAACTTTACTTACATTTTAAAATGGTTATACCTTCATTATTGGTAGAGTACTATTATTATTTTAAGTTGATATTTTTTGGGGTAGTGTCGTACAATATAGAGAATAATTACATTTAACTGTTGGTATTTTCGCCTTGATGAAACCATATTTTGGAGGGCGGGAGTGCTTGCTTCAATGTGAGTTATGCTGGCGGTAGCAAAGCTACTGTTAGGGTCTACCTTGCCGGGCAGGTCCAGAAGAGGAGCCAGACTAAGCGAGATGCCCTGGCCGTTGAGTGTTGAGGGTGGACTACTCCTCCATCGCTTGTAAAAGTTTATTGTTGCTAAAAGTCTTAATCGAAGGCCTCAGAATTCGGACAGTTAAAATCTGAGACCCATTATGCTCATTATATTAAACGTACCAAGAATGGTAAATGGCAATAAAGATAAACAAAACAGAATATCTAGTAGTTTATTTGAAATTTTGATCACAAATGATATGAGTATAAAACAAATAGACAAATTCAAATACTTGGGAGTAACTACAACCAAATATGGTTTAGGCACATCAGAATTGAATAGGCTGGGAAAATGATTAGTATATGGGGGGGACAGTCATATTTTCCACAAGTTAAAAAACATATAGTGTTAACTACAGTTGAACTTCTTGTGTTATGGATGCGAAGTATAGACAATGAATTGAGTTACAAAGAGAAGTTCAAGTGAACCGAAATGGATTACCTTAGAAGTGCGAGAATATCAAGGTTGGAGCACATTTCTAATTGTGACATTAGAGAAATTGCGGATATCCAGGAGAGTGTAGTTGAAAGAATAGAGAAACGAAGTCTTAAGTGGTTTGGACACTTGATGCGTATGCTGATCAGAGATGGCCCAAGAAGGTATTTTTACTTCCTTTTACTACTATAAAGGAAGTATTGGATTCACCCCAAAAATTCAAAATTGAGTTTTCAACAGATCTTCACGTTTTAGAGTCTCCTGATCCCAAAAAACATATTTTTTTTCATTGGTCTGTCTGTCTGTGTGTCTGTCTGTGTGTCTGTGAACAGAATAGCTCAAAAACAAAAAGAGGTATGGCATTGAAACTTCATATATAAGTTTTGTGTACTATGTAGATGAGACAGCAAGCTTTTGAAGAAAATCGCATAACCGGAAGTAGGTGTTTACTCTTGTGATTTTTCAGTTTTTTTCGATTTTTTCAAAAACGGCTCTAACGATTTTTTTTTAAATTTTACATTTTTCTTACATTTTTAATGTGTATTGATGTGAAATAGGTCATTTTCCAGTTGAATACTTCTAAAGTGGGTTTTTTTTGTTTTTTTTTTCTATTTTTTTTGTTAACTCCTCTTTTAAATAAAACACCCGGTATATTATTACATTTTTGAATTCACCTTAAAATTCTAGAGAAAATTTGTCTCTTCAACTAACACTCGATTTTGTACCGTTTTTGTAGAATTTGTAATTTTTGAAAATTTTTAACAAATGGTTAAAAATTAAAAATGAAATTTTTGACTAATTATAAGATCACTGTAAAAGGAAGTTGTGTGAGTGTATCACACCAGATTTTTTATATGGAAATCACCTGGTAAGAGAAAATCAGTAAGACCTCGAAGATCTTGAAACAAAGGCATAAGAGCAGCAATGAATCGATCCTTAACGTTACTTGAACCATAGTACTTCTACATAGCGTAACCCTTTACTCCTCTCAACATTTTTTTGTGACACATTTAATAAATGTTGAAAATAATCTTTTTATGTACTTTCCTTATCGTGTCTGAGTTGGTCAGTACTTTTCCATTCTCCATGATTTAATTTTGCAAAATTTTTCCTTCATGTGTTTTTATGGTTACTGCTGCTTTCTCTATTTTATCAATTTTTCATTTGAACAGTGCATTCTTTTGTGTTTGTAAACCTCATTAGGTTCTTTTCTATATTATTTATATTTTAAATCCTTTGGCTCTTAATAACCTTGCTCTTGTTTTTTTTTTCTTCGTGTATCCCTTTACATTCCTTATCGAACTATTCATTCTTGTATTTCACTTTATCTCATTCCATTTTTTTGTGTATATTTCCTATTACTTTAATTCTTTTCTATTTCTTGCCTTAATTCTTCTCTATATGTTTTTTTTCTTTACAACTTTCTAGTATCTGCTTGATTTCTGATATCACTAGAGTGGTCTGGTAAAAAAGGTAAAGGTTCAGGGTCATTTCAATTCCCCTAACTGGGGCGGGCTGCTATAGGGACCTTGCGTCCCTCTTCAGCCAAGAACGGGAATTATAGGATGGGTGGGAGAAAGGAGGTGGAGAATGGAAGAGAGGCCAGGAAAAGTGGAGAAGTACTGCCCCGGCATTCATATCAGAGAACGTACTCTGTTGACTCAGGAAAACCACCTAAAAACCGGAATCAGAGCAGACGGTCTGTGTCGTTTCTACCGTGTGTAGATTATTATGATTGAATTTGGTGCTACTTATTGTTAGATCATGTAATGTGCTACCTATCTTACTTGCAGTATGCCTATTTGAATATTAAAGTTGCCTTAATAGAAACAGAAACGGCCGGAGTTGGATGTTCTCTGAATAACAAGGTCATTAGAGGGATTTCAATTTTTCAAAGATTTAAGTGTTAAAAGCTGATATTGGAGTGAAGAAACAGTGTGGATAGGAAGTAGAAAAGTCCCAGAACAAGCACCAGTGGAGGTGAGTTCAAAAACAAAGAAATAATAAGAACTAACACGATATAGAATCTGGATATATATATATATATAGGTTAAGAAAAAGGTAAGAACTTGTGTAGCAAATTTGCCAATTTAACAGAACAGCAAAATCTATTGTCCGGTAGCTGGGCAAAGCCAGCGCCTGTCTGGGCTCAAAACCGAACTGAGTAGGTGAGAGTAGAAAACTGGACCGGCGACGCGGAGTCGACACCGGAAATAGAGAGGGTGTGGTTGTGGCAATCAATTAATCTTCATTTCAATTAATTTTCATTTTAAATAATTTGAAATTATCACAAAATGGAGGATGCGCTTAATGGAATCATAAATAAACTAGAAGTGATGGATGAACGAAGTAAACGCATTGAAACTAAAATCGATGCGCTCCAAACAAAAAATATAAAAAGCGAGAGTGCAAAAGTGAAAGAAGATGAAGAACTGAATATGCAAATTGCAGAACAAAATAAAAGGTTGGACAAGTTGGATAAAGAACTGCGTAAAAATAAAGTAATTTTATAAGCATTTACCGAGGTCGAAAGTGAAGCAGAGAAAGCACTGGTGGAGAAAATAAGAAAAATAGAGATCCTCAAAGCATCTAAGAAATTAAAGGGGACGAATATTTGGATCACTGGAGATCTTACAAAACAGGAAAAAGAACAAAGAAAAATTCTAACTGAATACATGAAGGAAATCAGGGAGAAGAATATTAAAGCGGCAATTATTGGGAACAAACTGAAAATAAACAAGGAGTATTACACAGCTGAACAAACTGAAAATAAACAAGGAGTATTACACAGCTGAACAAATAGAGCAGTTAAAAAATGATGCCTTATGAAAGTCAGAGGAGGAGAAGAACAACAAGAAACGGACAATGTCAGAAAGATCGCCCGGGAACCAAGAAAATATAGAATTTAAGCCAACAAAAAAATTAACCAAGAACAAGAAAGGAAGAATCAACCTGAATCCAGGACTATATGGACACGAAGTCTGTTAGCGGGGTTTCCAAACGCAAAGAACCAAACCAAAAACGACTAGCAGAAACTGAAGCCAACAGATCAGATACCAAAGATGACCAAAGCGAGAAACAAGCATTTGATACTGGAATAGCGGTCAATACAATGAACGTAGAAAAAGGGGGGATGGAAGGCCGATTGAAAATCCAAAAAAAAATTTACATTGGATGCTGGAATGTCAAGACAATGAAAGAAATAAGCAAGGCATACCAAATAGCAAAAAAAGAGATGAAGAGATACCAAATAAGCATCCTCGGACTTACCGAGACAAGATGGAATGGGCAGGGAAAAGTTAGACTAATGGAAGGAACTACTATTATATACTCAGGATATGCCGACTTAGAGGCAGAAAAAGAAAGAAGTGTAGCAATAATGCTGACTAAGGAAGCAGAAAAAGCATTAATGGACTGGGAAGGAGTCTCAGAAAGATTAATTTGGTCAAGGTTTAAAGCCAAATTTAGAAATATACTGATAGTAAATGTATATGCTCCAACAAATACTTACACAGACGAAGAGAAAGACGATGTCTATGAAGAGATACAGAATATTACCACAAAATTGGGACAAAAGTATAACAGGAGTATCAAAATATTTACAGGAGACTGGAATGCTAAGGTGGGGAAAGACAATCAAGGAAATGAATTTGTGATGGGAAAACATGGAATTGGAGAAGACAATGACAATGGAAGGAGATTAATAGAATATTGCATGCTAAATAACCTGATGATAGGGGGAACACTTTTTGCATATAAAAACATACACAAAAACACTTGGATATCCCCAGGCGATCGAGTACGAAAACAAATTGATCACGTCCTTGTCGAAAGAAAATGAAAAAACTCACTTTTAGATGTGAGGGCTATGCGAGGCGCTGATGTTGCTTCGGATCACCAATTACTACAAGCCAAAATGAAGATCAGAATAAAAGCTAACTATATGACACTCGCAACAAGAGGCAAGTGCAACATAGGGAAATTGAAAGACCAAGATACCCAGCAAGAATACCAAATATTGCTAGAATCAAAAATGGGAGAATTGGGGAGCCTAGCAACCCAAGATATTGAGGAAATCTGGGGAAAGTATAAGAACACAATTATAGAAGTAGCAACAGCACCAATAGGATATAGACAGAAAGCAGACAAACAAACCATGGATAACAAGAGAAACAAAAAAAAATTGAAGATAGAAGAAAATTAAAAGTTAAGATGATGAATATAACAATTCAAGAACAAAAGAACATACTTGCAAATGAATATACCAAAGAAATTAAAACAAGTGGAGGAGAGCTGAAGAAGAAGCGGCGAAGCAAAACATGAAGACACTATATGACCTCACAAAAACCATAAAAGGAAAGAAATATACAAGTACAGTTAAAATAAGGGGAAAGATAGATATAAAGGGAGATGCCTTTACTAAGGAAGAGATAAATACTGCAGTGAAAAACCTGAAAAACAGTAGGGTAGTGACGGAATAACGACAGAACTATTAATAGGACATATAGATCTAAAGTAGATATGCTGCACATATTGATAAATAAAATATGGACAGAGAGACTACCAAAAGAATGGGGAAAAGGAATAACAATCAAACTACCCAAAAAGGGCAACCTTCTGACGTTTCACCCCCTTACTAAGGGTGTCCAAATTTTATACCTCGGGTTAAACTTAAAATTGGAGCGATACGTCCACTCAAATATATATACGATTAGTAAAAGAACACCAGATAATTACCCAAAATGAAATATAATGTTTTTAGCTAGTTAGAAAAATAATCTGTAATTAAAAATAACTGTGAATTGTACAATATTTGCAATTAACCTGTTCTTTTGGAATGGTGTCTCATTGTGCGGGTTGGGCTGCAACCTAATGCACCGGCGAGTTTTGTGGGCCCTTGTTGGTAGTCGCCCGGCATGCACAACGATTCTTTAGGGAATGGGCTAAGTAGGTCCTTTGGCTCGTAGGTGGTATGTTCCACTGCGTTTTCCTTCTGCTCAGCTGTTGTTTGCAGTCATTTGCACTGCAATTATACGTGGAATTTAACAACTTTAGGGGTTACCTGGGGGTGGTGTTAGTGCCTAAACACTTGTGCGGGAGTTACTGTTGCCTTACGGTGGCATGGTGTCGATTGGAGAGCCAACGCGGTGTTCAAATCCTGCAGATGGAATTCATTCACTTTTAGCCGGGAAACTTTGGTTTGACAGTCCGCCGGCAATGAATTCATAGCAAGCGAGCTCGAATCTCGAACACCAGAAAGACGTGTTCAAACGTCCAAAATGCTCTCTTCAGGTGAGTTTATGGAGGGCGGTGTTCACGCTTTAACCTCTAGCAGGCGGGGTAGGTGTTGCGATTCCTACAGGTGTAATTATTAGTAAAATGAGGTTATGAGATGTATTTAACATCTCGGGGCGTAGGGATTTGCGCTTAATAATTAAGCGGTTGGAAATGGCTTTTAAGCGGTTAGCCCTGTAAGACAGTACAGCGTATCAAGCCAGGGTTAAAGCCGCAGGGATTCGACTTCCCAAGAAAGTACAACCATCAAGGTAAAATCAAATTCTAGCGGCCCTGTACTTACGGTTGTGATACGGAAGGTTTCCACTTTTTGGGCTGCCAGTACAACACGTCATCCCCTTAAAGCCTGGACTGGTAAGGGTTGGAGGCCTACTCCATTAGACAGTTCAGCGTGTCGTCAGACCGGAGGGTCCAGGTAGGAAAGGAGGGGATTTGAGAGGATAAATCTCAGGTTAGTGGAACTGGCAGTGCAATCTTCTTTTATACCTTTTCTGGCACGTTATCAGGGTACTTGCCCTAGCTTCCACTGGAGTGGGGAACGACGCGTTTGGTCATTCAGCGCAACTTTGCGCATCGCGGATAGAATTTCTTATCGCCTGTTCGCACGTTGAGTTGATGCAATGCTTCATTAGGCGATGTATCAAATTTAAATACATTTTATGTATAATAAAAATGTTGGGCAGGAGCAAGCGTTACAACCTAAACAAATGTGAGAACTGGAGACCAATAACACTATTAAATGTAGCGAGCAAAATCCTGACAAGAGTGATGTGGGGAAGAATGAAAATTTTCATCAATGAAAAACTGCAAGAAAATCAAGCTGGCTTTCGACCGAATAGATCCTGCATAGACAATCTATGAGAAATCTGAATCGCAAGTAGAACACAAAGGACTATTACCCCAAGCATTCAAGACAGGAAGGGGGAGTAAGGCAAAAGTGTATACTGTCACCAATCTTGTTCAACATAGCTATAGACTGGATAACGAGAAATACAGAACATGAAATCAGCAGTATTCCAAAAACTAGAGCATTTAGAGTTCGCAGATGATATATGCCTTATACCAAACAAGAAACAAATGCAAAAGGAAACCACAGGATTAGAAACACATGCTAAAAAATAGGACTGAAAATCAATACCCACAAAAACCAAAGTTGGTTAAAAAGATGAGTGAAGGTACTGCAATAAAAATAAACGATAAAGATGTTAAAGAAGTAAATGAATTTTATCGGTTTCAGGATATTAATCTTTTGTTTACATATATAAAAGTAGGCTGGTAACTAAGTCATAACTGTATCTGTACGGTAATAGTCCTTTACTATACATGACAACCATTACCATACTGAAAGGGATAAACTATTAAACAAACCAAGGATGTTATGAATCACAACAGCCTTAGACGTCTTAATCTTAAAACCCTCACTCTACGAGCTCGGATTTCAAAACAACATCTGCGGCAGTTATGATACTCATAACATTCTTAGATATGTTAATAGCTATAAATATCTGGGTAGTATGGTAAGTGATATTTTGTATGTTGCAAGGTGACAGGTGTGTATTCCATTGCTCCAATATTAAAACCAAATTTGACCGTATTGAGTGGATGGAAACACAAGGAAAGTGGAAAAGCAGTTAAAGTGAAGATGCAGTAAGCACAGATTGTAGATAGATAGAAAAATAACAGAGGAAAAGTGAGTAAATCAAAATATAACACAGAATTTAGAGGTTAAAAGGAAAATTGCATGAATAAGATAAGGAGAGATAAACAAAATCACTAACGGTCAAGCCATTTCAAAAAATTCAGAATAGGCAACAAATCATACAAGCGTGAGAGTTAAAGGTTGCATAAATACCGGAAATTATATTATTAAAATAAAGCTTCCAAGTATTAAGGAGGGCCCAGCTGACAGGGTTAAACCCGGCCGTAAGGGCGGTTAATAAATAAAGGACTAGTTACATGGATCAAAAAGAACCAATATTAAGAAAACCGAGAACACATAGTACAGGAAGCATTAAAGACTACATCAAAAGGAAAAGGACAGAAACACCGGAAGAATTCCAAAAGTGGGAGGAAGAGCAAAGAGCGTTCTATAAAAGTCCAGATACAAAGGAGCCCGGAAAAACAGCAAGAAACTGTGGAAATAAAACGGAATCTAAAGAAAAGGAAGGAAGACAAAGAAATTTATTTATTTATTTATTTAATTCACACTCAGCCAACAGCCGTTAGGCCAATTATAGGCTTCGCTGTGCAGTTATGAGGACTTCCAACCCCACTAACGACTGTCATGATGTTGTTATGACCGCCGGGACCAACTTTTTTCCGTGATAGCCGTACCACGAGGCGCCGAGAGATGCAGCCGTGGAACTCCCATCCAAGTTCTGACCAGAGACAGCGTTGCTTAACTCTGCTGATCGAACGTGGACGCTTGTTCAAGCTACACCACTCGGAACCGGGAAATGGAAGCAGTGCTGAAAAAACTGGAAGAGCTCGAAGGAGAATGAAAGGAGGAAGCAAATAAAAAACATAATGACCTAATGGCAAAAATAAGAAAAGTACAGCAGGAATTTCAGGCAGCAAAGGAAGAATGGAAAAAGAGAGCAGAAGAATGGAAGCAGAAAAAAGAGGAACTAGAAGCCAGAATTATCAGGCTCGAAACAAAAATCGAGAAGCAAGAAAAGGAAAAACGAAAGAATGAAATAGTAATAAAAGGATTATCAGTTGGGGAAGGTCAGTTAGAACAAAAAGTAGAACAACAGGTATTAGATGAAAAACTCAGAATGTCAATAAAAATCATGAAGGCAACCAGCATAAAAGGAAGAGAAGACAAGCACATAATAATAGCAAAACTGAACACGTTGGAGGAGAAACAGGAAATTATGAAAAGGAAAAGCCTATTGAAAGAAAGAAAAATACAAGCTGAGCTACGGAAAATAATGAAAGAAGAAAAAGAAAAGGGAAAAAAAGTAAAGTTGGGATACCAGAAACTTATAATAGAGGGCAAAAGATATGATTGGGATAACACGAAGCAAGGAGTAGTAGAAAAGCAAGCAAAAAACTAACAATGCAAAATTCAGATGGAATAACGAAGACGAAATTGGTAACGAAAATGGTAATAGAAAAACAAGAGCGAAGCAAATAAGAAATTAAAAAAAAGTAGTAATAGCGTCTTGGAACACACAAGGTCTAAACAGGGAGGGAAAAATAAAGCAATTAATATAAGAAGCAGCAAGATACAACGCAGTACAAGAAACAAATATCAAGGGTGACACAAAAACAACAATAAAAGAATATATATGGATCAACGGTGGTGCAGCCGAAAGTAGGTATGGAATGGGCTTTCTAATAAACGGAAGAATAAAAGAAAAAATAATAGATTGGAAAAAGATAAAAGGAAGAATAAGTGTACTAAGATTAAAAGGCCAATATAGAAAAATGAGTATCATCAACACCTATGCCCTAACAGAAACAGCAGAAGATGAACAGAAAGAAAATTTCTATGATGAATTGGAGAACACAATTGATAACCTGCCAAAAAACGATATAAAATTGATAATTGGAGACCAAAACGCTAAAATAGGCAAAGAAAAAAAAATATAAAGCAATAATACGCAAAGAAAGCTTACATGAAACGATAAACAACAATGGGGAGCGACTAATAAATTTCGCGGCGAGAAATAATCTGCTAATCAAAAATACCATGCAACAAAGGAAGAACATACATAAAGAAACCTGGCAAAGTCCAGATGGAAAAACAAAAAACAAGATAGATCATGTGCTGGTATCAAAGAAGCAGCAAAACACAGTCCAAAAAATAAGGTCATGCAGAGGGGCAGAGATTGGCTCCGATCACTTTATGATCAAGATTAAAATAAACCAGCTCAAACCATCTTCCAGAAAAGCACATACCTATTCAAGGAGAAGCCGAGTGGAAAACATGAAAATGGAAGAGGTACAAAACAGGTACCACGAAGAGCTTGAACGTAAACTACAAGAAAGGTCCGCTGAACTAGAAATAGAGAAAGAATGGAACTGTATACAAATGACATTAAAAGAAAGTGCAAAAGTAATTGAAGTGAATAAAGAAGGAGGAAACAAAAGCTGGTTTGATCAAGAATGTAAGGAGGCAATTGAAAATAGCAGAAAGACATCGGAAACAGAACAAAAATACAAGCAGACTAGAAACAAAGTAAAAACAGTATGCAGAAGAAAGAAAAGGGAAAGTATTAAGCTGGAAATTGACAAACTGTAAGAATATTACAGTGCACAAGATGCAAGAAGGTTCTACAAGTCGGTAAAAGAAGAGAAGCAGGGATATCAACAATAAACCATAGGATTGAGAGATAAGGACGGTGAGCTTCACATGGAAGAAAGAGAAATAGCAGAACTACACAAACAGTATATAGAAGGAATATTTAGAGGTGAAGGAGAACAAAAAATAGAAACAAAATGGGAGACGGAAACAGAAGCACATCCATCAACTTGGGAAAGCTTTCAAAGAATAGTAAGAAGAGCAAAAAATTACAAAAGCCCAGGAGAGGACAATATACAAATGGAACTATTGAAATATGGGAGTGAGCAAATTCAAAGAAGCATTTTTGAACAGATTCAACTAATATGGTCAAGAAAGGAAATGCCAAAAGACTGGGAGAAAGCAGTTATATGCCCGATATTCAAAAAAGGTGATAAACAACTACCAGAAAATTACAGGCCAATCTCCCTCTTAAATTCGTCGTACAAGATTCTAGCAATGCTTATCACTGAAAGAGTGAAAATAGAGTCCCAAGATAAGATAGGAAACAACCAGGCAGGATTTAGAGCTGGTAAATCGACAGTGGACCAGATCTACATCATAAGACAGACACATAATGTAAAGGGAAAAATATAAGAATTTATATGATTCTTATTGACTTCCAACAAGCCTTCGATAAGATAAAAAGAGTGGAGATACTAAATGCAATGGAAGAACTAAAATACAGCAAAGAAATAATTTCACTGGTAGCGATGACACTAAAGACAACAATCAGCAGAGTGACATTTTAAAGGCAGTAAATCCACAGAATTCGAAAGTAACACAGGCCTAAAACAAGGAGAACCTATCTCACCACACTTATTTAACATAGTTTTAGAACAGCTTATGAGAAAAGCAAAAATAAACATGCATACTACTGTAGTTAATGGCCCATGTCAAGTACTAGCATACGCAGATGATCGGACAATGACGGCAAGAGCGAAGGAACAGCTAAAAAAACTATTAAAAGGATTGGAGAAAGAAGCACAAAAGGTAGGAATGAAAATCAATGTAAAGAAATCACAGTATATGGTACTAGGAAACATAAACAGAGAAGAAGGGCAAGAGCTGGCGATAGAAGCTGAGTCACAAAAGAAAAGCTAATCTTCCAGAGGGTAAATAGTGCATCATACTTGGGAGTAGAAATAAATACAGAAGGAAAGCAAGAAGAAGAAATAAAAATCAGAATGATAAGTGCCTCAAAGTGCGCGGGTGCCCTTAGTCGCTATATGTTGAATAAAAGTGTATCAAGAGACGTAAAAGTGCGACTATATAAGACTATAGTAAGACCTATTTTAACATACGCGAGTGAGACTTGGGTGCTAACAACAACAGAAGAAAACAAGCTGGCAACATGGGAACGTAAAATTCTAAGAAGAATATATGGTGGAGTCAAGGAAGGTCAAGAGTGGAGAAGACGAACAAATAGGGAATTACGAGACCTATACAAAGAAGCCAACATAAGTACAGTGCTGAGACAAAACAGACTGAGGTGGTTCGGGCACACAATGCGAAGAGAAGACAACGACCCATTAAAAAAAATAACCAAACAAAAACCAGAGGGAAGAAGGAAAATTGGAAGACGCAGGAAAACATGGTGGCAGCAAATAAAAGAAGACCTACATGAAGCCGGTATTAGCGAATGGGAAGATGAAATATGGGACAGGAAGAAATGGAGAATGAAAATTCAAGCCATAGGCCAGACGGGCCTGTAGTGTTATATACAGGGTGTCTCAAAAAGAATGGGACACCGATTATCCATAGATTCCTTACGTCATAATAAATCGATTAAACCTAATATACCTTAGTACAAAGTCCCTTCAGTAAGAAGTTATAGGGCCTTGAAGTTCAATTTTTTATTTTTTATTTTTTTGTTAATTTCCACAAATGTAGAGATATCGATTTGAATTTTCGTATATGTAATTACTATTATATACTACACTAATAGAAAAAATTCCATAAACTAGACTTGACTGTAAAGGGCACTTTACCTAAATTTTGGGTTATTCTCTGAAAGAGAATTAAAAAGGACAGAAATAATGGACTCTTAGTTCTTAAGCCTAAAAGCAACCGTTTACCGTAATATGCCCATCAAAGGTTTTTGGTTGTCATTAATATGTGCAATTATCAAGTAGCCATGATCACAAAAACAATGGGTAATGATTGTAATCTAGTAAACAACAACAAGAAATCAATTAATGACGTTGGTGACATCAGGTGTTTGTCCTTTGTGCTTACGAAAATGCTGCGACATAACGAACCTTTCAGCATTGGAGAATTCGTTATGTAGCGGCATTTTCTTAAACATAAGAGAACAAATTCTTATGCCACTAATATCATTAATTGATTTATCATTGTTTTTTACTAGATGACCATTGTTTTTGTGATCATGCCTACTTGATAATTACATGTGTTAGTGACAACCAAAAACCTTTGATAGGTATTTTAAGGTAAACGGTTGCTTCTACGCCTATGAAGTAAGAGTACATTATTTTTGTGTATTATAATTTTCTTTCAGATAATAACTTAAAATTTAAAAAAAATGTTACAGATAACAAAGTTAGAGCTAAAAAAAGTTTTGAAAGTTAGGTAAAGTGCCCTTTACAGTCAAGTCTAGTTTATGAAATTTCTTCTATTAGTACAGTATATAATAGTAAATATGTATACCAAAATTCAAATTGATATCTCTACATTTACGGAAATTAACAAAAAAAAATAAAAAATACAAAATTGAACTTCAAGGCCCTATAACTTCTTACTGAAGAGACTTTGTACTAAGGTATATTAGGTCTAATCGATTTATTATGACGTAAGGAATCTATGGCTAATCGGTGTCCCATTCTTTTTGAGACACCCTGTATATTGAAATGACCAGCAGGCAAACACCACGTTGGGCGACCATAATTATGTGTTGGTAGCACCACGTTATGATAGCTATTTTAAACTACAACGAATATACCTTTGTACTTTTAAAATGATGTAATACATTTGAGACTCTTATTAGGGTGGGGTTCATCAATCAAGTTTTCTATTTTTAGATACCTATTCAAAATTTTTATATGAATTATTAATTCAATGACTGTTATTAAATGTCAGTTTGACTTTTAACCAATATAACAGCACAAAACTATCAAAATTGACAAATATACTTTCTCTTTCACAAATCAATGATTACCTCACCAAAGTAAGTATTGTTATTAAGTTATTTTACTCAATTAATTGTTTATTCCTTATCAAATATAACTACCACAAACCTGACTTCCTTTCACTTTTACAGCTACTCACATCAAACACCAATGAACCCGATGATTCTCAGCCATGGTCAATGTCAGCCTATCCTCAATGTACTTTCAATCAACTAAGGAACTTCCCAAAAGTCAAAACACCAAGCTCCTGTAGATCCAACTTCACTCCCTGAACTCCCAGCATGCGACCGTCGACCTCAGCCCTCTGGTAAACTCCAACTAGCAGATAATTCCCAAACTAATTTCCTTTGTCCACAGCTCCTATCCTGTAGCAACCAAATCACGCCAGCAAACCTCAGCAAACCGCTTCCAGTCCTCTGTAGAATCCCCAACTCCAACAATGAATGTCAATTATACCTTGCAATGCACCAATAAATCCAAATCTATCCAAATGTTGTCATCTTCTTCTTCTTTGTAGCTAATTAAACTGTATTCCACAATCTCTTCACCGATTGTATACTCACATCGACTCTAGTTTATATTTTCGCTTATTCACCTCGTAAATTTGTTAACAACCCATTTTATTTGCATATAACCAAATTTTATACAAATAAAGGCATAATTTCAAAGTTTTTTATTAGTTCTAAATAGATTTTTTCAAAAACGTCTGTACATAATTTAATTTGTTATTCAATCCTGTTTTTAAACAAAATTTCATCTTATATAGTTACGATTATCGATGCCCACTTTTAAAATTACCTAATCTGATCTATATATACTACAATTATATTATTACAGAGCAAGCATATTTGTCTCATACTAACATTATCTTATCTTCCATCACCAATACGAAATACTCAAACTTTTCAACATAAAATTACAATTTATTTTTTAATTTAATCTGCATTACCAAATTCAATTCAGCCAACAAATCTTTTTTAATTTTTCTTAATTTGATTGTATCAACATACCAACTTTATTTCTTTTAATGATTTCTTTACTATTATTGATATTTATGTATGATAATAATATATATAGTAAATGTGGATGGAGGGACGGAACCAGATGTAGAAGCAAGAATTAAGGCAGCCAGAAATGCATTTATCATGTTGAATCGAATATGGACAGCAGCCAACGTTAAAAAGAAAACGATACTCAAACTGTTCAGAACAAATGTAAAATCTGTAGTATTGTACGGGTCGGAGACGTGGAGCTTATGTAAGAAAGACACAACAAAACTGCACACGTTCTTGAATAAATGCTTACGGAAAATATGTAAAATATACTGGCCAAATACGATCTCAAATGAGAACCTATGGAAGAGTGCAAACGAAGAACCAATAGATATAACCACAACGAAACATAAATGGAATTGGATAGGACACACTCTGAGGAAGTCCAATCAAAGTTTAATAAAGCAAGCGTCCACTTACAATGTGGTGGGGAAGAGGAAAGTAGGCCACCCGAAATACTCATGGAAAACAATACCAAAAAAAGAGCTCAACCAACTAGGAACAACATGGAATGAACTAAACAGAATGGCAAAGAATAGGAAGGAATGGAAGGAGTTTGTAGATAAAATGGTAAAGGATAAGGCGCGTGGGACTAGCCACCCCGCCATCAACACCTTTGCTCCACCAAGAAGCTACAGGAATCAATCGATCAATCAATAGAAACAGAAGAGTGTCATGGATAAGTACCATTTCACAGTGTAGAACTTTTCTTTCACAGTTTTGGTCTCCTGTCGATGATACTAATATTTATCTTCACCCAGGTAGTATGTGGAATTTCAAGTATCCAGACGTTTTCCAAAAAAACTAGAAGTTCTTGGTATTGAAGATGTGATGAACTTTGGATTTCGTTAAATTTAAACAATAATTTTTAGAAAAATGAGCAGACAGTTTCTTCTGAAGTCTTTTATTCACAAAAATCGTAGCAGGGCATTTCCTTTTTGAAGAAATTGAATATGGATGTAAAGTGTGTAACTTGTTTTGAATTCAATGTTTGGCCATGCGATATCAGAACTTAATTTTTTTATCATTTAAATTGAAATTGAATTACCAGAACAACAGCAAATGATAATCTTTCTTTGTTGCAGATAAATATAGTGGCACATTTGCCTCAAAGAGGAATTCAGGTAATTGATAAATGTAGCTGTAGTTTTTTTTGCCAGCAGAGGAAATGAAGCAACAAGTGACTGGTCAAAGTTCTAATTTTTCCGGCTAATGTAAATTTAATACTATTTTCATAAGACAATGAGTTCCTCTTGGTTAATTACTAATAGTTATATAGCTATTATTATTATGGCGTTAGAATCGACATTAAATTTGGAAATAATTAAATAATAAATAAATGCAGTTATATTCTGAAGGTTTATTCTTCAATTTGTAAGCTGTTAAAACAAAAATAATCTCTGAATTTAGCATTAAAATGAGTCTATATTCTAAAAAATTTATTCTAGATTGTTGATATATACCATGATTCCATTTGATAGACCAATGAATACTACTCTATGTTGGTTGTTAGATTAAGATGGCCAAAACGACTAATTTTATAAATTGACATTGCTTTAGCTGCTGACTGTCCGTCCCCATTTACAAGTATTATTAAGAAAGAAGTCATGTTTAATGCTCCATACTAAGACTGTATTAAAATAGTTTTCAGATGTTACATATTTTTAGATAAAAGATATGAAATTTCATCGCTATGACAATTTTAACTAGCTTTAATTTTCTTCTAGTACTATCTCTTTTCGTGTCTTGTTAAAGAGTATATGCTTTAAAATGTAGTTTTCTGTACATAAAGTTAATTTAGGATGGTTAAACAATAAGCTAATATTATAGTAGTTTATTTATCTAGAACGAAAAGTGGCATTTTAAAGATGAGAAAGTAGTTTACGTCCGAGGCGTCAGCCGAGAACGGAATTACTTGCGAGGACTTTTAAAAACACTTTTCGTTCGTGGTGAATACAACGGTTTATTTCATACTGCAAAATTTTAAATAAAAAGTTGTAAATCATTTCAAATTTCATGTCAACAACTGACGTATAATTTTAAAGTACTTGAACTTTAAAATTTTACTTTAAAGTACTAGGACTTTAATGTTCTATTTTTTGTACAATAAATAAGTTTTAAAGTACTAGAACTTTAAAATTTTACTTTAAAGTACTAGGATTTTAATGTTCCATTTTTTGTACCATAAATAATCCGAAAAATTTCATTTTTGACATCAGTATGAAATAAACATAATTATAGATCTGTTTTCATTTAATTTATTTAACATATTTTATTGCTAACGCTTCTGCTTCTCTTTATCTCTTAGTTCTTTTCTATGCCATGTTTGCTATTTCATGCAGCTAAATATTTGTCTTATACGTACCAATATGTATTGGTATAGCAATAGAATCTGTCAAAATTTAAACAGCATATTCTGCGGATAGTATTGTTCCTTCAGAACACAAGGTCAGTTGTAAAGGCTACAGTCGCAGCCATAAAAACCGGGACAGTTTTTTTGACCTAATTTTCTAATGCGAAAGGAAGTGCCGACACTGACAATTCTAATTAATAAATGTCATCAAAAGTCATTGTTTAGATCTGAATAGTGACTTTTGATGACATTTATCAATTAGAATTATCAGAGTTGGCACTTCTTTTCTCATTTTGAAAATTATGTCAAAAAAACTGTCCCGGTTTTTATGGCCGCTACTGTAAATGTCTGTAAATACGGTTAACCATCCAATAGTTTTTTATAGAAGTACATTTTCTATCTTAACAAAATAGCGGGCTGATAGTAGGCTAACCTTCGAGAAGTAGATTCGGGTGAACCTATTTTCGCAGCATAACTAATAAATAACAACTTAAAGTGCAATAAAAATACAAAAAGGGGAAAATGGATAGTGAGGACTATTCAACCGATGACTCAAGAAAGAGGAAAAATATACCAGAGACGGAGGGCGAAGAGGTATTTACAAGAAGTAAAAAAACAACAAGGTCCCCATCCAAAACGGCCAAAACGGAAAAAGGTAAAGATGGAAAATTAGATGTGATATTAAAAATGATAAGTAACCTAACAACGGAGATGAAAGACGAAATGAAAGATATAAAAGAAGAAATTCAACAATCAAGAAGTGAGCAGAAGCTTTTCATGCAAGAGATAAATAAACTGAAAGAAGATAACAAACAGCTTAGGAAAGAGAATGAAAAGATAAAACAGGAAAACGAAAGTATAAAAAGAGAGATGAAGGAATTAAAAAACGATATGGAATGGTTACAGAAAGAAAAACGAAAAAACAACGTCATCATGAGCGGATTAAAAATCGATACATATAATCCAGATATCCTGAAGCCTGCTATGGAGAACTTTGTGCAACAGCATCTAGAGATTTCAGTTAATATTAAAAAAGCAACTAAAATTGGAGAGAAAACATGCCTAATAGAATTGGAAAATGAATCTGATAAAAAAATGATTATGGAGAACAAACCGAAACTAAAGAATATTAAAACCGAGAAAATATACATAAATGATGACCAAACAAAAGCCGAGAAAGAAAAGCAGCGGAAAATAAGAGCGTTTGCACAAGAAGAGATAGAGAAGGGCAAAACGGTGAAAACCGGGTATAGTAAAGTGATAGTGGAAGGCGTGGAATGGAAATGGGACAAGAATAAAAGAGAACTTCAAAAAAACGGAACCGAAGAAACGCCAAAAAAGTAAAATATCAAAAGGCATCCCCAAAAATAAGTAAGAACCAGGCAATGAACACGGATATGAAAAAGGAACAAATGATAAAAGGAAGAACAAAAGGTAATGGTAACGAATACACGCAAGAAGAAATAGGAAGCTGTTGTAAATTGGGTATATGGAATTTAGAAGACGTATATGAAGAAAGTGGGTGTACGGAAATGGATTTAAAAAAAAGAAAAGTCTACCAGAAAAGTTCTGTAATAAAAATAGGAACATGGAATGTTCAGGGAACAAATCAAGAAGGTAAACTTAAACAGCTAAGCGAGGAGTTAAAACAAAGGAATATAGATTTTTTAGCAATACAGGAAATGAAACAAAAAGAAGGTAGTACAAAGGAAATAGGCGATTATATTTTGTTTGCGGGAGCATGCAAGAGATCTATTTTTGGGGTCGGTTTTATGATTCACAAGAAATGGAAAAATCACATAAGAAAATTCGAAGTAATCTCAAACACTCTCTGTTATATAAAAATAAATGCCAGGTATCGAAAACTTAGTTTTAGTAAATGCCCACGCACCTACAGAAGTCAAAGATAAAGAAGAAAAAACTGCATTTTATGAGGAATTGGAAAATTTAGTTGCCAAAATCCCTAAATATGATTTAAAAATAGTCTTAGGGGATTTTAACGCAAAAATAGGAAAGGAACAAATCTATCAACCAACAATAGGGGCATTTAGTTTACACTTAAAAAGCAATGAAAATGGGGAATACTTGATAGGATTTGCCACCAAACAAAAACTACGAATTATGGGAACCTTTTATGAGCATAAAGACATTCACAAAGGCACCTGGAGATCGCCAGATGGCAGAAATACTAACCAGATAGATCACTTTTTGGTGGAAGAGCAGCACAGAAATAGAGTTATGGATGTAAGAGCTTTCAGAAAGGCAGATATTGATTCAGACCATTTTTTAGCAGTACTAAAAATAAAGGAGGAGACGTTAATGAAACCGAGAAGAAAAAATAAATATACCAGATATAATACGGAGCTGCTTAAGACGGACGAGATACGGAAAAATTACCAAGACCGTATAGAACAAAAGCTGGCTGAGGGAAATGAGAGTAACAACCTAAATAAAAAATGGGAAAAAGTAGAGGAAGCCATTTTATGGGGGGCAAAAGTATTGGAAACAAAAAAAGCAAGAAATAGAAAAGAGTGGTTTGATGAAGACTGTAAAAAAGTGCTACAAGAGAGAACAGAATTAAAATTGAAAATGTTAAGAGATAACACGGAAGAAAATAAAAGGGAGTACCAGATGATAAGGAGGAAAGCTAAACAAACATGTAGGCGAAAGAAGAGAGAGGATATGGAATTAAGACTGGAAAGAATGGAAAATAACTTGAAAAAAAAAGATATTAGGAAATTCTATAAAGAAGTCGGAAACGAGAGAAAAGGATATCGTGCGAGGACAATTTTTATCAAAGGAGAAGATGGAAATTTGATAGGCGATATAGAAGAAAAAAAAGAAAGATGGCGGAATTATTTCGAAAGTATGTTTTATGAAGAAGAAAGAAGTGAGGGCCCAGAGAATGAACTCGGTATGGAAGGAGATGACATACAATATCCTGAGGAAAATGAAGTTATAAAAGTAATAACGAAGCTAAAGAATAATAAAAGTGCAGGTGAAAATGGAATTTGTGCAGAAATGTTAAAACACGGAGGAGAAAAAATGCAGAAATGTATTAATCAAATAATAAAGGAAGTATGGAAAGAAGAGAAAATGCCAGACCGATGGACGGAAGCAATTATACAACCGCTGTTAAAAAAAGGGGACAGCCAAGAATGTGATACCTACAGGGGAATTAGCCTGTTAGATGTCGTTTATAAGATAGTAGCTATATTAATCAAGGAAAGGTTACAAGAAAGTATGGAAAATATAGTTGGAGATTACCAGGCCGGCTTCAGAAAAGACAGATCAGTGGTAGATCAAATACATATTGTAAGACAAATCCAGGAGAGCAGCAAAGAGCACAGGATGACAATGATGGCTGTCCTTATAGATTTTAAGAAAGCATACGACTCGATAAAAAGACACAAAGTTATGGAAGTTTTGAAAGAATTTGGAATAGATAAGAAGCTGTGTAGATTAGTAAAAATGACTTTAAGTAATACAAAGTACAAGGTAAAAGTAGAGGACACATTAACAGAGGGATTTGAAATTACGAGAGGATTAAGACAAGGAGACCCACTCTCGACAGTGCTATTTAATTTAGTATTGGAATCCGTTATACGAAAAAGTGAGTTACAAACAAAGAAAAGTATATACTCCAAGAGTCATCAATGTATTGCGTATGCTGATGATGTGGTGATCCTGGCAAGAAGAGAGAGGGATTTAAAAAGCATGATAAGGAAATTTGAAATAGAAGCGGAGCGTATGGGGCTGCAAATAAATTACAATAAAACGAAATTCATGGATCTAGGAATACAGAGTAAAAAGGGGAGAAAAGAAAACCTGATCCTAGAAGAAGAACAGGGGTTGAGACAGGCAGAAATAGAAAGAGTAGAAAGTTTCATTTATCTGGGAGCTGTCTTTCACGAAAATGGAGGGAATGAGGAAGAAATAAAACATAGACTAAAAAAAGGTTCAGCAAGTGCTGGAGCTCTCATGAGTTCACTAACATCAAAAGCGGTATTAAGAAGTACAAAACTCAGAATTTATAAGTCAGTTATACGGCCAACAGTGATGTTTGCATGCGAAACGTGGGCTACTACAAAGAGCGTTTTAGAACAAATAGACATATGGGAAAGAAGGATGTTAAGAAGAATATTTGGGGGCAAGAAAGTGCAAGAGGTGTGGGAGAGAAGAAACAATCAGGAGTTGTATGAGCTTTATAACGAACCGAAATTATCAAAAGTGGTCAAATCTCAGAGAGTTCGATGGATGGGGCATATTACACGGGCAAAAGAAGAAAGAATGATTAAGCAAATTCTGAATACGCAGGCTTTAGATAACAAGGGGAGAGGAAGACCTAGAGTTAGCTGGAGGCGACAAGTTGAGGAGGACTTGGAAGCAGTAGGAGTTAGAGGATGGAGAAGAGTGGCAGAAGATAGAAAAACATGGAGAGAAGTAGTGCAAAAAACTCTTGAGCAATAGTTTCTCTTTTACAAGCCTTGGGCCACTAGGCCTGTGTGCTTATTATATATATATATACATTTTCTATCAGGGCCCTGTTTCACAATGTTCTTGTAAAATATAAGTACTTGGGGAAAGCTTAAATCTATATCTACCTAATTCTTTGGTTAGTGGAGTAACTAGCTCATTAGTTCAAATGTTCCAAGTTATATTTATACGAGTACACATGTAAAATTGCATAGTTTTTATCTAGGGCTATGGATTTGTGCACTTGTCTGCAAATCTGTTCCTACTTTTGTTTTTTTATTGTACTTATCATTGAAATTCTACAGTTTTTGTTTTAAGACTATTGTCATGAAATTTACACAAATGGTTTTTGTACATTATTAAGATAATCCAGTGCTTTAATACAGGAGTAAGGGAAAGTACATTTATGCTACTGATTATCATTGATAATCTGTTTTATTTGTTTTGAAATCGCACAAAATGTGTCGTTAACTATTATTACATAGAAGCAACAATAATTCATTCATCGATAGGCAACATTGCATCTGACGTCTTCCACATACTGGTAAGAATACGTAATAAATGTGCAAGGATTTTATATTGACGCCGAGTAGAATGACCAATACATTGACCAAAATTATTTATTTAATGTTGTATAGTTAATCCGTTTTCATTCTTGATTCATTACAAATCGCCAAAATATACTACAGGGACTTCCATAATGCATGTAGTTATTGTTTTATTCTCAATAACTTTTGTTAGTACGGTAAAAGCGCCCAACTTGCAACAGTGTTCACCTTCAGAGAAAGATTTTGGGAAAACTATCATATATCAAGTGTAAGAACATGATATAATTAGTCCCATTCTTTACTTCAATTCCTTGTATATACAGTAAATCTGATTTTATATTTTGGGCTAGAAAAAAAGTTAAAAGTGACTGTTACAAGTTAAATGACAACTGCCTCCATCATGAAACACCATTGGATTTATACAGAATTTCAAGCCATAGAGCACATAATCTGACTTGGAACAAGCATAAAAAATATGAATTTTGCTATTTTTATTGTTAACTTCCAACAATTTTGATAAATCTTTTATTTTCAAATGAATCCTAGTTACTAGTACAAAAATAAGGAATATTTCTTCAAGTAAAGAGAAATAAAAAGTAATTCCTCATAAAGCACGCACTATTTATTAACTTTCAAACAAATATAAACAATACCTACTATCACTGCAATAGGTACTTTGGTATTTTAAATTATGCTGCTCTCTTTCTTCAATTATGAGTGTATGATGGCCTTTCGATATTAATGGAGGAGCTAATTTTGTTTTAATCATTGTCCTCTCTACCAGCGAAAGATCATCCACACTTGGAAATACGAATGTGTTTTTGACCTTGTGAATTTTCCTACAAATTTACAGTAATACTGACTATCTGAATCAGTCTCAATAATCTCGAGGATTTCTTCCACATAGAAATTCGACTTCTCAAGTTTTTTTCCTTCTGGTTTGAATTCAACTAGAAGAAAATCCCTAAGTACATAGTTTCTCATGAAAATTGGGGAAGCCACTTCATCTTGAATGACGTCTTCCAGAGTTTTATAATCCAAAGATGAATGGTGGGTGGAAAAATCTATGCTTCCATCTGACTGAGTCACTCTGCCAAAATTCAATTTTTTTCTTGTTCCTCGTTTTCTTGGCAAATTTTCTGGTGCTTCTTTTATTTCCTTTATGTGAAGAGTTTTCCGGTCCTCTTGATCCTCATCTGACTCCAAATTTGTAATTTCTTGGAAAAGTATTCTCTTCTTCAGTGTTTTCTTGGATCACGTTGTCGATAATGTTATCCAGGCTCAGGCCTGCAGTTTCTTGCAAATTATATTCAGCATCAAATTCTTTTCCAGTTATGCTCTTTCCGGGTGGTATTTTTACACTTTTCTTGTGTTGGACCCAGTCCTTCTTCTCAAGGTACCTCATGCTCTGTAGTAGCTATATGAAAGAAGAACTTATTCTGTCAGCAGCAGCTTCATCTGTAGATGTCTTTTTATCAAAGCGCTTAACAACTTGTGTGGTATTGCAGGGATGAACTCCACAACCTCAACAGCCATTTGATAAATTCTGGCTGAAATTTATCAAGGAATCCAGAGTCAACCTCAATAAAGAAGGAAACTTATCCTTTGGCATGCAACCTCTATTTTTTATCTTCCATGTATTAAGCTGTTTTCGCCCAGAAATTTTTAGAGGACGAAAAAATGAGACATCCATCGGCTGACATAAATGTCTGCTGTTGGGAGGCAGGAGTATGAATCTGATGTCATTACCGAAACTGATGCTTTGCTGCTATCTACACAGTATTCAGGATGTTTTGTACCTCGTTTTAGTAAGATTCGTTTTTTGCCAGGGTCGTCGGTGAAATTTGTCTCGTCACAATTAATAATATAAGTTGATGATAAGCACTCAAGAGATATTTCTAATTCAGAAAAATAATACTTTATCATCAGTTCATAAATTATGGATCGCGAACGTTTTACATTTTCAGCATTTTTCTCTGTTAGGACATTCCTGTGTTCTGTTAGAAACCTTCGGTTCCAATTATTGTTGAATCTTTTTGTTTGATTTCCCTTTTGTCCAAATATTTTTTAACTATTAGCTTGATATCATAAACGGTTAGAAGAAAGCACCAAGCATCTGCTGTTTTAATTCCTTCAACAAGTTGTGGCTCCTCCTCATTTAACAGCACCTTTTGTCCTTCAAAGTTACCATTGAATTGGCCTCGTTTCTTGCGAGACAAGGTGCAGGCAGAAATTCCAAATCTTTTGGACACCTCCCTGAGAGATTTTCTTGAATCTATTAGTTCTAAGGCACTTTGTAGTGTTACATCTTTGTAGTGGCGATATGTTGAGGAACCTAGTAGTCAACGTGACTTTCGAGGCATATTGCAAATCGGGTACTTCAGGAAATCGCCTTAAATAAGAAAATCCTATTACGTCCCTGTTCAATTCATCATTTGCAAACGTTTAAGTTAGTTTAACAACATAATAACGAGATCATAACGATTTGCAGTATTTTAATAATGTCCATAGTATGACTTCCACAAATGAAGTTCCTTCTTCAGACATAAAATACCACAAAAAGATCAACTGGTGCTACTTACTTGGGTTTTCCTGGCAGCTAAAGATTGTTCAAACTCCCTACAACAACTAACCACCACATGCGGTTGGTACGCATTTCAACTGTAAACAATACAGGACTGTATCTAGGAAGATGCGCTTTGTTGCACGTTGGGCGCTTCTACGGTATTCAAAATTGAAGACCATCATTTCTTTTTCCAATTTTTCTCATATTTTTCTAATTTGTATATGCATTAGAACAATTTTTTAAATAAAAAGAAGCAGAACTAAGATTGATAATGGTGTGACCATAATATTTTGCAAGTCTAGAAGCAGCAGCACTATTTTTGTACAGCTGTAAACAGCGATAAAATGTTCAACATCCACTATATTTCGAAAGTTTTATTTTTGAATAGTTTAGTTAATTAATGTTAATGTGGTTTTACGAGTCATTGTTAGTCGCCGAAATTTACACTTGATATTTATTTTAGTAGTTGTAGCAGAATAGTACATCTTCCAATGTAATGATTTTCAAAATTTTCAATAAAAAATTTTGAATATATCCTGCATTGAAGATTAATATTAGTCGCTACAATCAAATGTCTTTTAACTCTATGCTTGCGTCGGTCCAAACAGATATATTAAATAGGGCATCTGATTGTAAATATGTCTGGTAAAATGTAAAGGAAATCGATTGTAACGTTATTGGAGTTGTCAGTAGATGTAAAAATATTTTAAAATGATCAGAAGCTTTATAAAAACTGGCAATATAGGTAGTAAAAGTGCTGTTTATTTTTTTGCGGAGTTTTAACTATATATAAAAATTATTGATGTGCAGAAAATAATTTAAACACTTTTTTAACACTCACAAGTATTTATAGTTGATATGTAAGACTTCCACTTTTCCATATTTGAAGTAATAAATGCAAAAATTAAGATAAAATGTTCGAACTAAAATAGCTGTCTGCTTCAAACGCCAACAAACCGCTACATTATGTATAAATCTTTATTGTGATAAAGCTTGCTTGTGAAGCTCTAATTATTTTAAAATATAATTTGTATGTGTAGTCATATAAATGCTATTTATATAATATATACCTACTAATAAACTAAATTAAAATTGTTATTGGAATTTACACAAAATGGTTTGATGCAAGCCTGCTTGCAAGGCAATAAATTGATTAGTAATAACTATTTCTGTGTATTTACTGCTGTATTTGTCCAATATACTCTCGTATCAAAGCATTTGGTGTAGATTCTCAACTTGTTGAATTGTTGTGTTGTGTAGATAAGCTAGATGTTCACCAGCAGTCTGTTTCTAGCTGTAGTTTAATGTTGTTACAATTCAATATAAAGAAATATAAATTCTAATATCATAACCATGTAAGGTCAGTAGAACATCAATTACTCAACAGTAGTAGTCATTTGTTCTAAAATACACTGTGCAGAAATCATGGAAATGATCGGTTGAAAAAAGCAATAAAAGATTTTTTGTATATTTATTTAAAAAGATTGCCAAGTAAAAATTGCAGAATTGATTAATCATCACAGCTATACAAAGAACCGATGTTCTACCGCATTATAACATGTGATTGATGTTTTGCATTATATGTATGGAATTTATAAAACCAAATATAGATCTTTAGTTAAAGGTTGTTGGGAAAACTAATTAAAAGCTCTATTTTTTATGTATTAACAGAATATTATTATATTTTATAACCAACGCATTGTTATATTTCGAAAATGATTAAATATTAAGTTCTTTATTTGTAATACCAAAGAATATTTAAATATTAATAAATAAATACATTTATCCGCTGGCTATTGTTTTGCATTTTATCCACTTATACAGTGTGTTCAGTTAGTGCGCCGGTCTTCGATTACGCCTTTACTTTTTTCCGATTAAAATTGGGTTGAAGGAGGCACATTTTAAAATGATTTTGATATATTTTGTTTATTGGAGAGGTTAGTCGCATTCTGATAAATCTCCAATAAAATAAGCTAAGTTCTCCTTGTTGATTTTTAATTTAATTAGATAATTGTTGAAAACAAAAGTAGATTTGTATTCAGAAATGTTCATGTTTTAATATTTTTCATTTTGTACTGCGGCAAAATACCCAAAAAATAGCATGAAACCTTAAACTATAGAACCCATTTTTTTAATCAACTGCAAGCCCTACAAGGTAACTTCTTTTTACTATGATATAATAGAAATAAAAAAAAGAGAATTTGGCCTGCCTTATTACTAAGACAAAAACAGGTCGAAACTGGAGGCTCAATACAAGCAATAAAAAAACCTGCAAGAGAAAGAGCTTGAATATTGTTCAAGCATAGAATTAATAGACTACTGCTGTTGATGTAATAACTGTAAATATTACATAACATTACATTGTGTGAAAGTCACCGTACTTGCAAGATGATTTCGGAAGTCGCTCTGGAAACGTAGGCAAGTAACGCCTCTGTAAATCTGTTTTTAGTGAGAGTGATATCTAAGAGTTTTCTGTTCTGTGCCTCAATAACTAGTAAAAACTAGGAAAATGACTGACTGCGCTGTATGCAGACAACCTGCAGATAGGAAGAAAAGAGATAACCATTCCGTGTTCGGGTTCATGCAAACAACTTTTCCACTTTGCATGTGTCAAGTTACTCCTGATATTTTATCAAACACCGGTATTTCTTGGAAATGCAAACGTTGCAGCCAAACAAATGTTCCGAACTCTGATGTGCTACCAATCATGGACTCCTCAAGCCAATCAGTAACGCTAAGTGACGTAATGAGTGCAGTAAAACAGGTAAAACTAGCCGCCGTAAGACAACAGCAGTCGGATCTCCTTGATTCAGTCAACTTCTGTTCCAACAAAATCGACGAATTGGACACTCGTCTTAAGGAATTTTCCAATAAAATCAAACTTGTTGATGATCTTGCCCAAGAAAACAATAAATTGAAGACCGATATGTCTGAAATTATGCAGAGGCTTAATCACCTAGAGCAACGCTCCCGGCTAAACAATTTGGAGTTGCAAGGAGTCCCCGAAACCTCAAACAAAAATATTTCAAATTTAATTCTAAAAATCTCTTCTGTTTTGGAATGCGATATAAAAAATGAGGACATTGAAGTTTACCATCGTGTTGCAAAATTAGATTCTTTTCCTTCCAGAAGAAGCAGTTATTACTCGCAGCCTTCAAGAATAAGCGAGTCCTGCATGCAAATGCTATCGGCTACACTTCCGACCAGCGAATATTTATCAATGAACACCTTTCCCCTGCAAATAAGAAGCTTTTCTTTGATGTGCGTCTAAAATGCCAGCGTTTTGGCTATAAATACGTATGGGTGAAAGATTGCAGCATCTTTATAAAAAAAAGTGATAATGCACGTACCCTCTGTATAAAATCGATGGTTGATTTGGCCAAAGTCTTCAGACCAAAACTGTAGACGTTAAAAATCAGATCTCAATTAATAATTATGATGTCATATGTTTTACTGAAACTTGGTTATTGGACTCGATTGACTCAGCTGAAATTTTTGATGCGCACTAAATAACTTACGCTACGCCGATGATACTCTACTAATAGCCAATTCCAGAGAAGAAATTGAGGAAATCTTAGAAAGACTAAAAGCGGTGAGCATAGAATATGGACTGAAGATTAATTATAGCAAATCCAAGATAATGATAATCGACAAAGAAAACGAAGGATTACCAATACCCGCCTTTGTTGGAAATTGCGAAGTTGTAAGTGACTTCATTTACCTGGGATCATTGCTGCAGAACAACGGAAGCAGCGAATTGGAGATTTCAGGTAGGATACAATTGGGGCGCACAGCGATGAGTCAACTAACCAAGATCTGGAAAGACCGCAACATATCTCTAAAAACAAAAATACGGTTGGTCAACACGCTGGTGTTCTCTGTGTTCTTGCACGCATCTGAGACATGGACGATAAAGATGGCTGACCGACGGAGGATTGATGCCTTTGAAATGTGGTGTTGGCATAGACTTCTACGAATACCATGGACCGCAAGGCACACTAACGTGTCCATTCTTGATGAGATTAAGCCCAGCAATCGTCTCTCTAGCATAGTGTCATCTAATATCTTAAAATTCTTTGGGCACGTATCACGTCACGACAATATGGAAAATCTCAATAGATGGTGTCTCACTGTTGCACAAGTTATAAGGCGTCTAGACCAAGAAAATGACGACATATAATGGTCACCACACGTTGTTAACGATGTTGGATTTTGATGATGATGATGTAGTATATTGTCGTGACCGAGAATATTTAAATGTCTCCAGGGGAGGTGAAGTTCTGATTGCCGTATTAAAAAAGTACTCTTCGGTGAGGTCACAGCGGTGGGAAAACAGTGCTGAAGATTTACGGCTGCAAATTGTTATTAAATGTGGACATGATCTAAACATCAAATTTAATGTTTGTTGTGTTTATATTCCGCCAAGCTTGCCCACGGCCGTATACGAAAGTCATTTAAATAATATCCAAAACTGTTATTTCCAGGCTGTAGGTGCAAAGTTTATAGTATTGGGAGATTATAATTTGCCTGACATTGAATGGTTGGTAAAAAATGATCACAGCGTCGATTATATTGCCAGTCATTCAAATGTCAGTGCTAGTGTAATTGACTCCTTTAATCTTGTTAATTTAACTCAATTTAATGGATTTTTAAACTCTTACGGGCGTATTCTTGACTTAGCTTTCTCAGATTTGCACTTGATTGTGTCAGATATTAGCAATTTTTCATTATCCGCAATCGACATCCAACATCCTCCTCTCCTCATTTAATTCTCACTGAATAACACTGCTCTCAAATCAGATGAAAGATCAATACTCAAATATCAGTTCCGTAAAGCAAACTATACAGTCATTAATGAACAGTTGACAGTTGTAAACTGGTCGTGTAGCCTGAATCATTTAAATATAAACTTAGTAACTGACAAATTTTATTCAATATTAAATGACCTTATTAAAAACTACGTGCCAGTAAAGCGCAATCAAAATCTTTCATATCCAATATGGTTTTCTTCCAAACTCATTAACCTAATCAAACGGAAAAATTAAATTAGAAAAAGATACAAAATATACAAATCTGCCTCGGATTATTTGATATTTTCTTCGCTGCGCAAAAAAATAAAAACATTAGTCTCGGAACGCCATAAAAATTACATACAAACTTCCAAAGAGAATGTTAAGCAAAATCCGAAGCAGTTTTGGTCTTTCGTAAAAGAGAACAGAGCAGATACGTCTGTGCCAAAATTGATTTATTTTAATGATGTTCAAGCAGATGACCCCACTAAGTGCGCTAACGTCTTTTTAGATTATTTTAAATCAGTTTACGAAAACAGGCTACAATAAGAGGAAGAAGAAGAAGAAGTTTACGAAAACAGCGTACAAATCAGTTACAATGCCCACGATTACCCAACTCATAACAACTTAAGTACAACTACGTGCGAAGTTTCTGACATAGAAAATCTGTTAGCAAATATCAAAATAAATAAGTCGAGAGGGCCTGACGGTATAGACCCATTTTTTGTCAAAATGTGTGCTCATTGTCTTTCGTATCCATTAAGTTTGCTCTTTAATAAATCACTCTGCAAAGGAGTTTTTCCAGATTACTGGAAATTGGCTTACATTACCCCAATTTTTAAATCGGGTGATAAAGCTAACGTCTGTAATTATCGTCCAATATCCAAATTATCAATTTTCGGAAAAATCTTAGAATCACTCATAAATAAAATATTACTTAATCACATCCAAAACTTTATCTTGCCAAACCAGCATGGATTTTTGCCACGTAAGTCAGTTTCTACTAACTTGTTTAATTATTCAGAATTTATATGCGGAGCCATGAACAAAAGATCCCAGGTTGATGCTGTGTATACTGATTTCTCCAAAGCCTTTGATAAAGTTAATCATTCTATACTTATACAAAAACTCTCAGGCTTTGGAGTGTCAGGTACGTTGCTTCACTGGTTTCATTCGTATCTGGTTGGTAGAAAACAATGTGTTGTTACAAAAGGTTTTAAGTCGGATACCATTGAAATCAGTTCTGGCGTGCCACAGGGCTCGCATCTTGGACCAACTTTATTCATAGCTTTTATCAACGACCTGTCTTTTAACTTCAAATCGTCTTTTCTGTTATATGCTGATGATTTAAAATTGTTCAGAGAAATTAAATCCTCGCAAGATTGTAATGTTTTACAGCAAGATCTGAATTATCTCAGTGATTGGTGTTACAAAAATAAAATGTTTTTAAACGTACAAAAATGTCATAAAATATCATTTAGTCGAATCAAAAGAACAATTAATTTTGATTACAGAATAGACAATACAGTTCTCAGCGATGTTGCTTTTATACGTGATTTGGACGTTATTTTCACCAAAGACTTTACTTTTAATAAGCATATTGAACAAATTGTTTGTAAAGCTAATAAGATGTTGGGATTTATATTTCGAGTAACAAAGAATTTCAGCAATCCTGATACACTAAAAATATTCTACTACTCGCATGTCCGCTCACATCTGGAATATTGAAGCTTCAAATGGAATCCTTTTTATCATACTCACATAAATAGAATTGAAATGGTTCAAAAACGTTTTCTAAAAGTAGTCTCTTTTAAATTAAACTTGAAACTTAGTTACACAGGAAAATTTTTATATTTTAATATGCTATCACTGGAACATAGAAGGACACTACTAGATATTAAAGAACTGTTCAAATTCTGTAATTGCTTTTACAATGATACCTCAATTATATCACGATTTTTTATTAAAATTCTATTATATTCTGTGCGGAATTCTTTATTCTTCTGGCACGATCAGTGTACCACAAATTTTTCGATAAACTCTCCCTCAGTTAGGCTCGTCAGAACTTATAACTTTGTGGGACAGGAGGGTATCGACATGTTTGCTGAATCTATTGAAGCAATTGCAAGATTAATCGCCTCTTATTTTCTAAATACTTACAGTAATAATACCAACACATAACCTTGCTTTAATCTTTGCATCTTCATCGATCTTTCATTTTTTTTGCAATTTTATAATTTTTGCTTTTTGTAATTTGTATCTTTGTTTTCTGGTATTCTTTCTTGTATAATCTTGTATATTTTATCATTTTTCAATGAGTGTGTAGCCAGCAAGTGTTTGCCAATTTCACTATTTTTGTCCTTTAAGTTTTAAGTAATAATTTATTTATTTTTAATTTTTTTTAGTTAAAAAAAGTGTACACCATGAGTTGCTGTCTTTTTAGTTTATAGTTAGGCCACAATTTTTAATTTTATATTTAATCTCTCCTCTGTTTTTTTAATTTTGGTGATTTATAGTTTAATTTTTATATGTATTATCTGTGCCGGTCTATAATTGGATGGCTACTTTTGCGTAGACCATCTGTTGACTCGGCCAAAATTGTAAATAAATAAATAAATAAATAATTTTTCGTGATCATCTCCTAGCTTTCTCACTAGTGTACAGGGTATCCATTAGGGTGGAGCAAATTTTCGATTTTTTGAAACTTAAAGACCCTGTATGCTTAGTAGGTGCCTATTGTAGTTTTAAGTAAGTGAAAAAAATCTGGACGCCCAAAACGATATCTTCGGCTGCCGAAACCGCCTTCAAATGTCGGACATTTCCAACATTTGGGATTGCCAAAACAATTAAAACATCAATAATAGACTTTTTACAAAAATATATTGAATTAAATAAAAATGTGGCCACTGAATGTGACGGAACCGTGATAAATACCGGTTTTAAAACCATTTCAGTGGATGATTTGTTTATTACACACTAACGAATTGCCGCTACGCCACTTAATGAACTATTTAGACGGAAAAACTACTGGGCCAAAAGGGTTTTTGAAAGACATTAGCAAAATACTTGAATCGTGCAAAAACTTACCTGTGGTACAGTTTGAGAAAATTGAGACATTTTTACCTTTAGTTGATCTAAAAACCGTAAGTACAGATGCTAAGTACATGTATGAGATGTGTCAAGGAATCTCCACTGGAATTTTAGAAGACGATTTGGCTCTAAGAGCGCCAGGGAAAATGTCCCACTCTGGATGGTTTACCACAGCCCTAAGGTCATATGTTGCCACCAAAGAGCCTAAGATGTTAACTGAGTTTATAGTTAAAGTGTATGCCCTATGCTGGAAATTAAATGCAATTGGTCTTGTAAGGATGGGTGCTAGGCACTTATTGAGCATTATCAGTAAATCTCGTTAACTCCTTTAAGAACTGAAAAAGTTATAGATCCCGTAATTGAGAGAAACGGATATTTTGGTCATCCAGAAAACCTTTTGATAGCCATGCTAGGGGATGATAGAAAACACATTCGAGAGTTAGCTTTAACAAGGATTTTAATATGTAGATCAACGCCAAAAACCGAGGATGTCAGAATATTTCGAGTTAATAAATTAAATTTTGATTGTCAAGATTATGTGGAGTTAATTGATTGGCAAAATATTGATCTAAGCGAGCCCTCGTTAACATTGAAAATTTCAAACAAAGAACTAACTAATATGATTTTTTTGGTTCCGGATAAAATGCCATTAATGAAATTTCCTTGTCATTTGCAGACAGTTGAGCGATGTGTTAAGTTAGTCACCGAAGCCTCTATGGCGATTTATGGCCTTGGAAGCATGAGATGTGTTTATTAGGGCTCATATTGAATATATAGAAATATTGCCGCAATGTGAAATAAAAAAAAAATTGTAGCAGTTCTAGGACAAAAAAATAGACTTTTTACTTTAAGGTGGGAGGGTAAGGCGTGGTTAGTCTAAGCGCGCGGTGGGGGGGGGGGGTGAAACACAATATATAGTGTCCGTCACAAAGTGGGCATAATATGGGAAAATATTATTTTTGAATTTTCAAAGAAACTTTACATCACTAATTTGTGCTTGTCTAAAAACCTATTTAGCCCCTACAGTCCAGTGAATAGAGGGGGGTTATCTTACAAAAGCTCCGGTAGTTCTAAGTTTTTGATATGTTGTCTAGGATGGTTAGTAAGTGTTTAATATGCAAAATGCATAACTCCCCCCACTCCGCGCCCGCCGCCATCTTGAAAAAACCTAAACAAATCGGCACTTTCTTCAGATTTTCGCTTATATCTTCTTTTTGGTGCATTTTAGCTACAAAAGAGCTGCAATCAATGTTGTAGAAAATAAAATTTCCTACAATTTAGGTTTTAAATTTTGTTTCTAGGATTGATAGTTACGGAGATATGCACTATCGCTTTCTGTGGTGTCTTTATGTGCTAAAAACACTCTCTAAGACACATTAGCATCAAAATTCTGTCTCTTTAGTGTTAAACCGTCGTCTAGAGGTTATTATTGTGTTCCAAAATTTATATTTACACCTTGAAAATTGTTACTCGGTGCATGAGCCAATTAGGGGTGTTAATATGCACAGCTTACAACTCCCAGGAAGCAGTTTTAGCAATTCTTCGATGTCATGTAATTCTACCAAACGCGTATGTAATGGCAAATTGAAAATCCAATGGAGAAGCTGCTCAGGCTAATTTCTATCGCTTTCTGTGGTGTCTTTATGTGCTACAAGCAGTATCTAGGTTACATTAGGATCAAACTTCTGTCTTTTTAGTGTTAAAACGTCACGTCGTCTAGAGGTTATTATAGCGTCTTAAAATTTATATTTACACCTTGAAAATTGTTACTCAGTGCATGAGGCAATTAGAGGTGTTAATATGCACAGTTTGGAACTCCGGGGAAGTAGTTTTAACAATTCTTCAATGTCTTGTAATTATACCAGACGCGTATGTAATGGCAAATGGAAAATCCAATGCAGTAGCTGCTCAAGCTCGTAAAATACAGGCTCTAATCTATTGGTCTCATTTGTAACTATGCAACTGACATGTATGATTAAATGCTGGCATAGAAACGAAACTCTTATGTTAACTATTAAAATAAATTCCCTGTATATACCGAGTGATTTTTACTTATGTAGAAAATGGAGTTTTTCGAAATTTTCAAAATCCTAAAAGTGCTATTTTTCGGAAATTAAGTAAGATTTCAATGAGATTTTTTCAGAGTGTGTAATTTTTAGCTAACTGAACAATCTCAAGACTAGAAAACACCTATTTTTTTAACTTTAGCTAAAAATTTATTTTTAAATTTTTTAAATATTTTTCAAGATTTCACATACCATAGTATGCTACTACTAAATAAAGAGGCATTTTATCCATAAGGAAATTATCTCACTTGGCTTTGCCTCTTGAGCTCAAGTTTCCTCGAATGGATAAAATCTCTTTAGTCACGTGTGGCATATCAATTTTTTTCCAATACCTAAATTTAGTTATACAGGCAGACCTCGCTATTCGCGGAGGTTACGTTCCAGAAGAATGCCGCGAAGCGCAAAACCGCGATGCGCAAGTAAACACATAAATAATATAAATGGGGTTAGGTTCCAAAAACTAGATTTATTTATACTATGCAATCTCAAAAAATTCAAAAATACATAAACGTGCGTATACAAACTAAAATTCCATACGTAACATAAGTCTGACACTTGAATCTAGAGCTCGAATGTCCATTTGTTTATTCAAGTTATAATTTTACAATTTATTTCAGGTCCGATTTGGTAATAAAAGATTCAAAGGAACAGGCTCGATAAGTGTGTTTACAAGTTTGTGATAAATAATCTTATTTAGGGGTTCATGACATAAACCGCATACGTCTGCTTTACTTACTTAGTGTGTGAAAGTTGAAACAATTACTGTTGGCAATTCTATACGTGAAGGCGCGAACCGCAAAGAAAAGGGAGCCCATAAGTGCCCCACCTTCCACAAGCAAAAGGTTTAGATGGGATGGAAGCACACCCTCCACCTCTAATCCGAAAAAGAAGGTCAAGCCAGACCAAAAAGTAACTGAAAGGGTAGGTGGTTACAAAGAGGCCCTTACGAGGCACCTCCGCGTGGCCATCGTGGATCTAAGGACTCTTAGAATCACCTGCGAGGATGACCAGACCCTGAAGTGGCTAACAGAGGCAGTGTCAAACCTGCCCACTTTATGGGAGGGCGCCCGTCTCAATGTCGTCCAGGTGGATCGGCTGCCCAGGCTGGCGAAGGCAGCTCTGTGGGCAGTGTTGCCAGTATTTCACGTTGCCGAATCGCCTTTTCTATATGTCTAGGTAGCCCAAAAATAGCCAACTAAATTAGATAATTTTTTTTAAATTCATAATTTCCTGAAATAATTCAATAACGAAAACGGTAAATTAATGTAATAGTTTTTTTTTTTTTTTAAATGCGTCTTAGAACTTATGCAATAATCGTTAATATGCAATAAAACTATACGACTATACCTACTACCACCGAGTATATAACATGTTATATGTTCTTTGCTACTACCTAATAAAGAAAACATTATGGTAAACAGTATTAAATTATTCCTTGAATTTCTTCTGTTAATGTATTTAAGAATTCTTCCTCATTTGTATCATCTTCTGATTTGTATATACCGGGTGATTATAAATGCTTTTCCATCAAATTGCCTTTGAAATATTTGTTGTATGAATATGTTGCTGGCACTTAAGTCTATGTCAAATTGGAGGTTAGCAGGTTAGGTTTAGCTAACCTTGAATTTGACATACACTTACAGTGCTACTAACATATTATTCATACAACAAATATTTCAAAGGCAATTTGATGGAAAAGCATTTATAATCACCCGGTAGAATATGCAAAAAGTAGTCTGAAGGATTACAATTTTTACAACAAATATTTTCATAACCAAAATTAATTCTAAGTTGAAGTATTGCGTCTGAAAATTCTGTCTTCATTCAATTTTTCAATTTACATTTTACCACAGTCATCACAGAAAATACGCGTTCGACCACAGCATTACTTAATGGTATTATGAAAAGCGTTAACGCACATTTTGAAATTTCTTTAAATATGAATGTTTCACCAGCATTTGTAAAATTCATTGAACGTCACACAGTACAAAAGGCATTGTCATCTATACCCCTTTTTACCCAACCTAAAGAAATTAAGCTTAGATACAGAAGTTTGTTTTAGGTAGTATCATGTCATACTTTTAAATTCAGGAAAATTTTCCCACTCATCTCGGTATTTTTTTGTAAGAATTGCGAAATATAGAATTGAAATCAGGTGTGCCCAATAATTAGCCCAATTATCGCCAATATTTTTCGGAAAACAGCCCAGATTTCGCTTTGTCGCAAAATCATAAATTTTTTAGCAAACAGAACTATCCGAGTAGCCCAAATGGCGAAAAATCGCCCTTGCTGGCAACACTGTCTGTGGGTTCCAGGGAAACCTGAACCTACGGAGACTGTTATTCGCCGACTGGCAGTGCAGAACCTCGGGATAGGTGTTCGGGACTGGCCCCTCTTCTATACAGCCAAAAAGGAGGAGCCCGTTGGCATACTCCTAGATTTTGGGCTAAACCAAGAGGCTGAAACAGCAGTCAAAAGTAGAGGTAGTAAACTGCACTATTAGTTTACAACTCTAAAATTAAAAATTCAGAGGCCTGGAGATGCAGTTCCAGACTTCAACCCCTCAAGGCAGGGTGCGTCTACGGATACCCCTAAACCCCTTTCTGTTGCAGAGCAGGGTGCATCCTCAGATACCCCTCTATCGCCAGTAGGAGAGCCGCTGCTACCACAGCAGCCATCCGAAGTAGAAGCCTCACAACCCCCCACCCCCATTGATACTCTTGAGGAGGAGAGGAAGCTGATGAGTATACTTTTAGGGTCCGGGTCGGACACCGAGGTCGAATAATTTATTGTCGACCTCATGTCCTTCCAACCTGGACTAAACATCATACAAATTAACCTGCAACACTGTTGAGAGGCTGCTGTTACTCTACGCAGATAACTCGACAGCCAGTAGGACACTGTTGCATTAACACAAGAACCTTGGATTGTAAAATCTAAGATCTGTGGATTAATTAATCGTAATGGCACTGCTTTTACAGATAGCACCCATGAGAAACCAAGGACGTGCATTTACTGTCCCAAGAATTTACAAGCCTTTGCTTTGCCACACCTCTGTACGCGTAATATTACGGCGATACAGATGAACTGTAGTATAAACGAAGGGAAGGAATATGTCATTTTCGCATCGGTATACCTCCCCAGTGACTCAGTTGACCCTCCCTCTAGCGCGGAGTTGATCAAATTGGTGAACTACTGTCAGAGGAACAACAAAAACCTACTTATTGGCTGTGATGCAAATGCTCACCACGTTTCGTGGGGTAGCAGTGGCATTAACACCCGAGGTAGGTTCTTACTTGAGTACCGCATAAGTACAAACTTAGAAATACTGAACCGTGGATGTGAACCAACTTTTATCACAACGCGTAGCCAGACCGTTATTGATGTCACTCTGGCCTCTTCAGATATTTCCAATAATATTGTGGGTTGGCAGGTATCACCTGTTGTGTCTATGTCAGACCACAGATGGCTTTGTTTCAAATTATCTGGAACTATAGCTCAACCAAAACAATATCGAAACCTTAGGCGGACTGACAGACTATCTTACAAGACAGATCTCGAAGCTCACCTGGTGAATTCGGTTTTCCCAGAAAAGATTGATCAGGTAGAGGACTTGCAAATCAGTGTGGATAACCTGCAGAACTCGATTCCACAATCTTACGAATCGTCATGCCTCTTGAAGACATCCAAGGCGAGTCGCACAACCTCCTGGTGGTGTCCGAAACTCGACAGGATGAAATCAACATTGGGCAAACTCTTTAACAAAGCAAAAAGAACTAGAATTACTAGTGACTGGGAGTCCTATAAAGACCAAAAACGATTATACAAAAACGAAATCCGCCAGAGACAGAGGGACTCTTGGAAAACGTTTTGTAGTTCCATAGAGTCCACTGCCTCCGTGGCTCGGTTGAAGAAGATCCTTTCTAAGGATCCAAACCAACAGCCAGGCTGTCTCAGGCGAGGGGATGGTTCTTTTACGACCAAACCCAAAGAGACAGCGGAAGTGCTAATTCAAACACATTTTCCAGGCTGTACTGTCACCCCTGACAATGTATGGCCAAAACCCAACATCCCACCTCCCTCAGAGGAGGATTGGAATGTGGCAAACCAGGTCGTATGGGGTGACAAGGTAACCTGGACTATAAACTCCTTTCTCCCCTTCAAGTCGCCAGGAGTGGACGGTATCTTTCCAGCCCTGCTACAATGGGGACTGGACCTGATGCTTGTCCACCTGGTGCGCATCTACCGGGCATGTATCGCTTTTCGATATATACCGGAGAGCTGGAGAGAAGTGAAGGTAGTTTTTATACCTAAACCAGGCCGTACGGATTATACCCAGGCCAAATCATATCGTCCCATTAGTCTCCTTCTTACTAAAGACGCTTGAGAGACTTTGTGACAGAGAAATACGGGAAAGGGTGCTGGCTTTACATCCATTGCACCGGAACCAACACGCCTATATCTCAGGGAGATCTACTGAATCGGCGCTACATGCTGTAGTGAATCGTATTGAGAGATCGCTAGACAATAAAATGTCCACTCTGGGAGTTTTCATTGATATTGAAGGAGCCTTTGACAAGGCTTCCTTTGAGAGCATTAACTCTGCCTTACGCAGGCATGGTGTGGCACCCACTCTCTGTGAGTGGATAAAACACATGCTTACGATGAGAGCAGTACAATTTAATATAGGAGACAACTCCATTAGAGGTGTTGTGACGAGGGGCTGTCCGCAAGGGGGGGTTCTGTCCCTACTACTGTGGAATACAGTGGTAGACAGCCTTCTAAGCACACTCAATGATGCTGGATTCTATACTACTGGATATGCGGATGACATCGTCATCCTCATTACTGGCAAGTTCGAGGGCACGCTCTGTAACTTGATGCAGACAGCTCTTCGAATAACAGAAACATGGTGTAATGAACAGTCACTCTCTGTCAATCCTTCAAAGACAGAAATGGTACTTTTCACAAATAAAAGGAAGGTGGGACCTTTACGTAGACCTCTCCTATTCAACAATTCTCTCAGCTTTTCAGACAATGCTAAATACTTGGAAGTTATTTTTGACAAACAGCTGAATTGGGAGAAACATTTAAAAGTTAAAACTGAAAAAACATGCATGGCATTCTGGCAGTGTCGCCGCGCTTTGGGTAAATCCTGGGGACTTCCCCCCCGAATTTCCTTGTGGCTGTATACTGCCGTGATAAAACCCATGCTATGTTATGGAGCACTTGTCTGGTGGCCCAGGGTCAGACAGGCTACAGTAGCAAGTAAACTAGGACATGTGCAATGCCTTGCCTGTCTTAGTTCTACAGGTGCTATACGCTCAACCCCTACGGCCACTTTAGAGGTGGTCTTATGCCTTCCACCACTTGATCTTTTTGTGGAGGAAGTAGCCGTAAGGACCGCCTTGAGGCTGCGCTACAAAGGGCTGTGGCACACAGCAGGCAGGGGAGGCAGGCATATCCGCATCCTGAATGAGGCCGTCGACAAGATCCCTCTTCTGGACACTATGGTAGACTACCTCCCTCTACAATATGCCTTCAACAGACAATTTAACATCTATGAAAATGCCGGGTTTACCCAGCATATAGATATATCCATCTTTACTGATGGATCTAAAACAAAGCATGGAACGGGTGCCGGAGTTTTCTCTGATGATCTGAACCTCCGCCAAAGCATACCACTAGGCAAAATGGCCACTGTCTTCCAAGCGGAAGTAATTGGAATAATGCATGGTGCAAAAGCAATTCTTGAAAGGAAAATCGAGAATCAATGTATTGGTATCTTCAATGACAGTAGAGCCGCTTTACTAGCCCTGGGCAGTTGCAAAATTACCTCAGGTGTGGTACTGCAGTGCCGTGAAGCTCTCAAGGATATCTTAAAAAATAATGTCGTTTCCCTTGTATGGGTGAAAGGACATGACGGTAACTATGACAATGAGGAGGCTGATGAGATTGCGAGACTAGCTTCCGGACAACTTCTCTAGGGGCCAGAACCTGTAATCCCTATATCCCTGACAACATTAAGCTCTATGCTATATCAAAAAACCTTAGGTAAACAGCTTCATACGAAGATGGGTTAACATGCAAAGCTGCCGGCAAGCAAGAGCTGCTATTACAGCGCCCTCGCCAAAGACAGCCAAATATTGCTTGCAACTGTCCCGAAGAAACCTTTGACTAGTCGTGGGTATCCTATCTGGACACTGCACTCTAAACCAACATATGCACAGGATGGAACTAGTGGACAGCCCAAACTGTCGCGGATGCAACGAGGATGACGAGACAGCACAACACGTTCTGTGCCACTGTCCAGTTCTCGCAAGAGTCAGAGGATCCATGTTGGGGGACTTCTGGCCCGATATGGTCAGAATTAGCAACACTCCAGTTGCGGTCGTCCTTAAGTACATTCAAAGGATTGGATGGCTTGAGTGATACCCAACTTGGAGAGCTGCTGGGAGGTACCACAATGGGCCCACTTAATGCGGCCTAAGTGCATGTGAGGTAACTCACCCTCCATTTTTAATCCAGAATCCAGAAGTGTCCCACGTAAAATCAAATCAGTGAACCGCAAATCCGCGAACGGCAAGGTCTGCCTGTATAAAGTTTTGAAATTGGATAAATAATTTCAAATAAATATCATGTTACTTGTTTTTGTACTAGTTACCATGGTAGCACGTATTTATTTTGTTAGTTGCTATGGATTATGGACTATTTTATTCACTAGTAAATAAAGTAGCATTTTATCCACAATCATTGTTAAAATGTTACTTTATAATAGAGATTTTCGTAGATAAAATACAGCTTTAAAGTAGGTACTGGAAAAAAAATTACTGTCCCTTAGATACCTACTATATAATTTTGAATAGTAGGTATATTACTTACGTACCATGAATTGTAAGTGACAGTTTTGATATGCAGAATGCAGTTTCATAAGCATTCGAGACTAAGAAATGCGGTACTAGCGGGACGCATTTGACGTTTTGCGGGACGTTCTCAATGCGGTATTTGAATGCGGGCCTAGTACTGCTACTGCGGGACCCTCCCCCACAATGCGGGACAGTTGGCATGCATCCTTAGGGGAGGGTAGGGTGGAACTCGAGATGCAGCCACCTCCACGTATTGAGTTCTGGGTAGTTTTTCAAAAGAAACTAGCTGAGAGCTGCATGTTTGAATTTTTTTATCAGTTTTAAAGATTTATTATTTTTTAAATGCTCAAGGTCATTTTGGCAGCCAAAGGAATCTTCCTAAAGCATTCGGATTTTTTAACTAAGAATCTCAAAAGGCATCTTTTGCGCACCCTGGCAGATTTATTTTCGAAAATTAGTTGTTTCGGTTCAGTTTTCGCTCCACCCTAGTGTCCATTTAGTGTGCCTGTCTCCACTTATGCCTTTACTTATTTCCAATAAAAAGTTTGATTGAGGCGATCCTAATGGGCTTCAAGGGGGCACATTTTAAAATTATTTTGACATATACAAGGTGTTCCAAAAAAGTTTGTCTTAAAAAAGTATTAATTTTTTTAATTGGTTCTACATTCAACTATAACGGTTTTTTTAAATTGCATTCAGTGTTTCCAACTTATGAACGTGTGAGAGTACACTATAGTCACCATCGGTGGCTTTCATTCCCTCAAGGATTTCTAGTAGATGACGTCCTTCGGAGGCTAAAAATTGAATAACATTACGGATATTATTAGGACGGATTTTCTGTAGTAGTAATAGCAATTTCTGAGCTCTATAAAAATGTACACAAAGAAGCAATCACAAAAAATGAGACAGACACCTCACTAATGCATCACTAAACAATTTCATTACCTAACTGCATTGAAGTGCCATGATGACCAATTCACACCTACACGATCCAAACGTGTTTCTATTGAACAATCCTCGTAGAATGATCTTACACAATCAGACAAAACATCTCCAAACAAGAAAAACAGCTACTACACATGCTAAAAACTGATAATACAATTAACATGTACACCGCCAAGCGGCACATAAGCTGTGCCGCGCCATCCTTCACTTTATGTTGCATGGCACACTATTCGTGTTGCGGTTTTGCAACATTGATTTTGTTGCATGGCATTTTATTCGTGCCACAGAGCCTATATACAGATTGTGGCAGGCCACTAGGACGATAGCAAAAGCAAGGGGGCTGTACATGTGGCCGTAATTGTTATTAAAAAAATGAAAACATCGAATATATACATTGTATTTACAATGATCCTAACGACCTACCGCTATCATACATTGATTGTTCGTTTGTGAAACACCGCAACGGCCACATTCATATTTTCCTTGCTTTTGCAATGGTCCTAGCAGCCTGCCACATTCTGTATTTATATGAACATTTTAAATAATAATAATAATATTTATTATATCTCTGGTAGTAGTATAAAAGGTAGGGTTCATCTACACGACAATTCTCAACCCTACCCACACAATCACATACATATACTACACTAGCACTACATTTAGAAAAGAAAAATTGACAATATCACATTCAGATAAGCAAAATAAAGAACAGTACACAATATAAAATAAAATATGCGATATGGCACAAACAAAATAGGTAATCCAATCACAATTTTGACTTAACCATTTTTTAAAATTTTTCAACAGAGATTTCTTTAATTACTGCATGTTTATTTAGGATCTTTGGTGCAACATAAGAGAATCCACACTCAAATGTTTTTGTATTATGCTGAGGTATGTCCAGTTTATATTGGTAGCGTGTATCTCGTTCATGAATTTCACTTCGATGATACAGATATTCTGGTTTCTTTGATATGAAAACACTATACACGAAGCACGCAAAGTGAAGTTCTCTCCTCTCAATCATCCGCAACCAACCCATGTGTTTGATGTGTTGACTGGTAGATTCTCGCCGTGGTAATCGCAGGCAATAGCGTGCACAGGCGTTTTGCACTCTTTGTATCCTAGCTTTGTTTCTTTCCGCCAGGAAAGCAGCATACACACAGTCACAATAATTAAACACAAACAATATTAATGAGTGTGTAAAAGTTATTTTAACTTCAGCTGGTAACATATCTTTATGCTGATACAATTGTTTAAGTTTTATAAAAGCACTTTAGAATTTAGTTTTTACATGTTCTTCAAATGAGAGCTGTTCATCCATTCGTAGACCCAGATTATTAACACAAGTTGAGTACGGTTCAGCAACATTTTTTATTATGATATTTCCACTTTCCTTTACAGGCGCTACAGAAAGTTTTGACCCAAATACTATCACTTGCGTTTTATTTGTATTTACAGATAGTCCATTATCCTGACACCAATTCACGATGTTATCGATCTCTAGATTAATAGAATTGATAGCTGATTCTACATCTTTTGTGTCAATAAAATATAAGTACTGCATATCATCCGCATACATGTATATTATACCATTCTTGACTACCGTTGGAACATCTGCAGTAAATATGTTAAACAAAACTGGCCCCAATATGGATCCTTGTGGAACTCCTGACTTCACAGCTACTTTACTTGACTGTAGATTAAGATTTTGTGTACTTACTCGGGTTGAGCTACTCCTCTGGTTTAAATAACTGGTGAACCATTTTAGTGTGGCATTTCTGACACCATAATATTGTAACTTGGATAGCAAGAGCTCAAAGTTAACTGTATCAAATGCTTTCAACATGTCGACTAACACCAATAGTGTTGCTTTACCCGTATCTCCTGCTTTTACAATATCATCCACAATAGAGGCTAATGCTGTTGCTGTATTGTGTCTTTTGCGAAAACCTGATTGGTTGGTTGGCAGACTGTTGTGATGTTGAAGATGTTCGGTTAACTGTGCATTTACAACTTTTTCTAAAAGTTTTGATTGTACTGGAAGTATGGATATTGGCCTCAGGTCTTTTAATTTCCTAGGTTTACTAGTTTTTGGAATTAGTTGTATTATGGCTGTTTTCCACAAAATTGGTACGACGTCAATTTCGAGTGAGTGTTTATTATGTGTGTCAGTGGCAGTAAGCAGTATGGTATCAACAAAAGTAACATTCTCATGGATATTCCATCTACTCCTACGGCTTTCGATTTTATACTGTACCTACATAATTTGTTTTATTTCTTCTGGTGTGGCCATTCTAAGTTTGAAGTTAGCACAATAGGTATCATATTTATATTTATTTATTTTATTTTTGTCAATAGCTACCTGTGGTATTGATGTTTGAAAAAAATTGCTAATTTTGTCTGGATCTGCTAGGGATTCCGGAATCTTCTTATTTTCTTGAGTCCAAAGACCCAATTTTTTAGCTTTGTCCCATATGTCACTTTGATTTCTTCCTTGTAATTTGCTGTTATAATATGCTTCTTTCTCCTTCTGTATTGCTTGCCGAACAACTCTTCTCATTTCATTATAAAATTTTCTAGCCTCATTTGTTTTTCTCTTAAGGTATTCTTCCTTTGATTTATCTTGTTCTTTTATTAAACATTTAATAGCAAAGTTATATAGGTAAGTTTTTCCGCTTGGGGTTAATTTTTATAGGCCTTAAGGGTGCATGCTTGTCATATAATGTGAGTATAATTCTATTGAAAATGTCTACCTTTTCATCGATAGATTCACTGCTGTATATTACAGTCCAATTCGCTTTTTCTGCATCATTATATAGTTTCTCGATATCTATTTTGTAGTAACACCTAACCTTTTTTATTTCAAGCTCTGATGTTGCCTTTTCTACACAAAGTTTACAGAATACCAGGCTGTGATCAATTTTCAGCTCTGAGAACTCTTTACTTCCTGATGTAGTAACTTTATCTCTACAATTGGTAATAATTAGATCAATGAAGGACCTGGAGTGTTCGGTGATACGAGTCGGTTCAGTTATCAATTGTTCTAATTTGAACATCTCAAGTATTTCTTTTAAACGCTTAGAAACAGAAGTTTCTATCAGCATATCTATATTGAGGTCCCCCATGCAGATTAAGTGGTCAGACTTTGGTATTAGTTCAAGAAACATTTCTTCAAGTAGTTCCATCTGATAAAGTGGTAACTCGTAGGGAATGTATATACTACCAATGTATATCTTTTGTTTTCAAGAGATCAACTCTATCCAGATTTGCTCCACTGGCTCATATCTAGGTTGTTCATTGGCTTCCGTGGTTCGTAGCTCATTTTTTGCATATATTGCAACTCCACCGCCACGATCAATCCTGTCTTTCCTGTATAAACTGTATCTGGAATTCTTATGTCATCATCCTGTATTTTTTCGTCCAACCATGTCTCACTAAGACAAACAATGTCGAAGCCATATGTAAGTATTATACTTTTAAAAATAAAAAAGTGGGGATTGAGCGTAAATTACAATAAAACTAACTATCTGTGCGTAGGTGGACCTTTTGAAGACCTAATACTCGACGACGGAACTAAAATAAACGCATGCCAGGAATATACCTATCTAGGAACCAAAATAAGTTGCTCGGGAAGAACAGAAAGAGAAATTGAAGGCAGAATGATAAAAGGGAGGCAAGTAATCGGTGCATTAAATTCAATCTTGTGGAACAGGCGCATCCCAAAAAATAGAAAAAAACAAATTTATAACTCCATCTTCAGAAGCGTGACACTATACGGATGCGAAGTATGGCATATAAATTCAAGCTTAGAAAGAAAGCTACGGGCCATTGAAATGGACTTCTGGCGAAGATCCGCGGGTGTATCTCGTTTGGAGAGAGTTCGAAATGAAAGAATAAGAGACTTTATGGGCATCGAAACAACAATCATTGAGGACATACAACAAAAACAACTAGTTTGGTATGGCCATGTACAAAGAATGGGTGACGAAAGAATCCCTAAACAAATATTCCAGTGGACCCCTCTAGAACGCCGAAAAAGAGGACGACCAAAAACAACTTGGCTGAGCGGTATTCAGAAAGCGATGTCTGCTAGAAATTTGGTAGCAGGAGACTGGATGGATCGGAGAGGATGGCAATTGAGAACCGTAGGGCGTAGAAGGACGCTATAAGCGGATATATATATATATAAAAATAAAAAATTTTGAATTAAGGAATCTTATATTGAGGTGTATAATATTCAATAGGTGGCCTGCTGGACCAGACTGTGCAGTAGTATACAGCCTAGTATACTAAAATACATTTATTTACTAATATAAGTAAATCAAGTAGTGGCCTGAGGAACAATTTTAAATGCCGATTAACATGTTAAAATTCTACCTGCAGGCAAAGGCTTAAGAAAGATCCAACATGTACAATAGAAACAAAAAACTATAAAACATTTTACAAACACAAAGACAAAGACAAACACAGATTTTGTAAGACGTACACTAACACCACACTACGTTTTTTTAAAATGTTTTATTTCAGGAAATATGATTTTACTTTTTATCAATGATAGCCATCAATAAAAAACATGTCGGCCTTTTTGGGTTCTGTCAGGCAGACAACGGTGCACAATTTGAACATTTAATTTAGTTGTTTTTGAAGTTATCATAACAATTAAATTTGGTATTTTGCAATTTTAAAATTGTTTTTCTTAATTTTTGGTCATGTGACCTATAGGTACTGAAAAATTAAGTTAGCATTAAAAAATATGTTCTTTCAAATTCCGTAATAAAAAAAGGGTGTGTTCCTTTTAAGACTTTTTTGATGTAGTTACATCTTTTGAGAAAAGCAAAACGAAAACAACTGTCAAATAATCAAAATACGGGGGGGGGGGGGGTGCAATACCCACTGACCTCCCCTGTTTTTTAATACCTACGCCAGTGACTTCCAAGCTATCCTTTTTGAGATAATCATGCATTTTGGATTATTTTTTGTCTCTTATCAATTTTGATAAAATCGTTCGTTTTAGCGAGAACTTGAAAAGTACTGGTTCTTGATACGCGGCTTTTCAAGTTCTCTCTAAAACAAACGAATTTATCAAAATTTGATAAGAGACAAAAACTAATCCAAACTGCATCATTATCTCAAAATAGCTTGGAAGTCACTGGCGTAGGTACTAAAAAACAGGGGAGGTCAGTGGGTACGGCACCTCCCCACCCCGTATTTTGAATATTTGACAGTTGTTTTCGTTTTGCTTTTCTCAAAATATGTGACTATTTATGTTGAAGCTCTGTACCAAATTTGAAATTGATAGCTTATTAAATAGGTACTTCACTTATTAAAAATAATCAGTTTTAAATTTCAAACTTTGACGCCCTGTACATCGCACGTGCGGATCTGAAATGAAAAATGGCATTATGAAAGTCATATTATTTTTGCTCAAGGAATATGTGGTTAATGGATTGACCTCCTTTTTACGGACACCCTGTATTTACAGACATTACATCAGAGAAGAATTATCCATGTTACTATATTTGCTTCTACATTATTAAATTAGATACCTAATTGATAGTCCACAGCGGCTCTCACACATTGCAATTAGGGTACCACCTCAGGGAGTGCAAACTCAAGGCTTGTATATAGTAGGTTGCCTCGTACCTATGCACCAATGGCAAAACAGCGCGCGAATACGTCACAAGTATGCAGCTTTGAATATCATGCATGCTAGTCAGAAACGTTTACATCGCATTTACAAGCTTATTTTCTAATATTTTTTAATGGTTTTTATCCAGTAAAAAGCGTATTCCTTCTAAATTCAGATTCTGACAAATTAATCTCAAAATTATTGTTCGAAAATGCTACATCAATTGTTTAAACAAAGCGTACCGGAAAAGTGCGTTATACATTACAGCATCGAGGTATTTTAATTATTATTGCACATAAATGCATACTTCTAGCGTACGAAATGTGTGGAAATAAATAAAGAAATTTTTGGTGAAAAAATTGCCTGTATTACTTTATTGTTATAAAAAATACGACTTTGTTTATATCGCTTTGCTGCGCGTCGCGCCTCGGGCTCCGTGACCCACTCAAGCTGTAAGATGTAAGAATATATACCACCGTAACTAATGCTGTAATGGTGGTTTATAATGTTCATTAAAGGAAAAAGACAATGAACCCAAGCAACACGCCAGAAAACGTTATAGTTTAATATACGTGTATTCCACCATATTTTGGTAAATTTTTGGATATAGTATATTTATTAAACGTGTACGATAAACGTATATGTTATGTCGGTCTAATATACGTGTATGGATTACAATTTTGTGACGAACATGATGTAAATTTTATGATTTGTAGTGCAGTGGTTCGATATTTGTGTTCTTTGCGTTATGCTGGATTACTCGAAGACCAAAAATCACCAATTGACCGCAATATGGTATACTTTGGACGTACTATATCTGGGGTATACGCTAAACATAATTTAAGCTAAAGCCATCTACTCTGGATAAACGTGTACGATAAGCGTATATGTTATGTCGGTCTAATATACGTGTATGCATTACAATTTTGTGACGAACATGATGTAAATTTTATGATTTGTAGTGCAGTGGTTCGATATTTGTGTTGTTTGCGTTATGCTGGATTACTCGAAGACCAAAAATCACCAATTGACCGCAATATGGTATACTTTGGACGTACTATATCTGGGGTATACGCTAAACATAATTTAAACTAAAGCCATCTACTCTGGATAAACGTGTACGATAAGCGTATATGTTATGTAGGTCTAATATACGTGTATGGATTACAATTTTGTGACGAACATGATGTAAATTTTATGGGTTTAGTGCAGTGGATCGATATTTGTGTTCGTTGCGTTATGCTGGATTATTCGAAGACCAAAAATCACCAATTGACCGCGAAATGGTATAACTTTGGATATACTATATTTTGGGTATACTCTACACCTAATTTACACCAAAGCCATCTAACCTGGATAAACGTGTACGATAAGCGTATATGTTATGTCGGTCTAATATACGTGTATCTACTTATATTATATCTTGGGTATACACTATACATAATTTACACTAAAGCCATCTACTCTGGATAAACGTGTACGATAAGCGTATATGTTATGTCGGTCTAATATACGTGTATGGATTACAGTTTTGTGACGAACATGATGTAAATTTTATGGGTTTAGTGCAGTGGATCGATATTTGTGTTCTTTGCGTTATGATGGATTATTCGAAGACCAAAAATCACCAATTGACCGCGAAAGGGTATAACTTTGGATATACTATATTTTGGGTATACTCTACACCTAATTTACACCAAAGCCATCTAACCTGGATAAACGTGTACGATAAGCGTATATGTTATGTCGGTCTAATATACGTGTATCTACTTATATTATATCTTGGGTATACGCTAAACATAATTTAAACTAAAGCCATCTACTCTGGATAAACGTGTACGATAAGCGTATATGTTATGTCGGTCTAATATACGTGTATGGATTACAATTTTGTGACGAACATGATGTAAATTTTATGGGTTTAGTGCAGTGGATCGATATTTGTGTTCTTTGCGTTATTGCGTTATGCAGGATTATTCGAAGACCAAAAATCACCAATTGACCGCGAAAGGGTATAACTTTGGATATACTATATTTTGGGTATACTCTACACCTAATTTACACCAAAGCCATCTAACCTGAATAAACGTGTACGATAAGCGTATATGTTATGTCGGTCTAATATACGTGTATGCATTACAATTTTGTGACGAACATGATGTAAATTTTATGATTTGTAGTGCAGTGGTTCGATATTTGTGTTGTTTGCGTTATGCTGGATTACTCGAAGACCAAAAATCACCAATTGACCGCAATATGGTATACTTTGGACGTACTATATCTGGGGTATACGCTAAACATAATTTAAACTAAAGCCATCTACTCTGGATAAACGTGTACGATAAGCGTATATGTTATGTAGGTCTAATATACGTGTATGGATTACAATTTTGTGACGAACATGATGTAAATTTTATGGGTTTAGTGCAGTGGATCGATATTTGTGTTCGTTGCGTTATGCTGGATTATTCGACCACCAAAAATCACCAATTGACCGCGAAAGGGTATAACTTTGGATATACTATATTTTGGGTATACTCTACACCTAATTTACACCAAAGCCATCTAACCTGAATAAACGTGTACGATAAGCGTATATGTTATGTCGGTCTAATATACGTGTATGCATTACAATTTTGTGACGAACATGATGTAAATTTTATGATTTTTAGTGCAGTGGTTCGATATTTGTGTTCTTTGCATTATGTTGGATTATTCGACCACCAATAATCACCAATTGACCGCGATATGGTATACTTTGGACATACTATATCTTGGGTATACTCTAAACATAATTTAAACTAAAGCCATCTACTCTGGATAAACGTGTACGATAAGCGTATATGTTATGTCGGTCTAATATACATGTATGGATTACAATTTTGTTACAAGCATAATGTACATTTTATGATTTTTAGTGCAGTGTTTCTGTATTTGTGTTCTTTATCCCGTTCAATTGGAACAAAGGTAGCTAATATTTCTTTTCTTTTGCTTATTGTATTGTATTTGTCAAACATGACATTTGCCGATTCAATCAAGATAAGAAAAATATTTTAAACGCCTACTTTAATCTAAAAACCATTTGATCTTTCGGTATGTTTCGCGCCTTTTCCAACCAATAAACTTCACTGTTCTAAAACCACGTGATTGTCTAGCGCTGCATTTAGCAGTGATGAGTTCATTGGCATTTAGAGGCTGGCTGCAGCTGCAGCGTCTCGCTCTGCTTCCGTCCAGTGTTGGGAAATTTTCATTTTTGTGGGAATTTTAAGCCTACAAAATTGCCACAAGGATTTTTTCAGAAAAAGGAAATTTTTGAAGTCAAAATGTCTTTAATTCTAAGGTAAACTTCGACAAACTTATGCTTTATTCGAGAAAGTTTATGCTTAAAATTGTAAGTTGAGAGGAAAAAAGGGGATGTTTGTCTTAAAGCACAAAACGGCCGTCAACAGTTGACAACACTGCTTCCACCCCAGTCTGCCACTTCTTGCTAGCTACCACTTTCTGCTTTGCGATTGTCATGTTCACTTTGGTTACATAACTGATAAGAGGTAAGTACCTAAACTATAATATACTATTTAACTGAGTCATTTTGCATGCAAGATAAAAGCTTTGTTTTTGTACGTGCACCTAAAGGTTTGTTTGCTGCTATACTATGTATTATTTAAATATTATATGTATGTTGTATTCTGTACGTGTACCTGTATGTCCACAAACCGCGTGAACTAAAAAATGGCGCACAAGCCAATGTACCTACCTATTTTTAAAATCTTACATTGGCAAACGTAGAATGATGAAATTCATAATGTCCAATCGATTGAGAATAGCATTTAATTGAGCAGGAAGTGCTCCTAAATCGGTTGACCATCGATGAAAGTATGCCTTTAAAGAAACACTGGCATGTAAAGTAATCGGTAAGTCAAATGAAAATTTTCAATATTTAAAAACATCAAATATTATTATATTCAGAATTTGTCCCTATTATTATTATTAGGAGTTTGTTGTACAAATGATGATAAAATAGAAATCACTTCTGAAATTATTGTATTCTATATTTAGATAAGTTTCCAGACTTATTAGGAATGTTTCCTTATGAACCGTAGCAGCCCTTATAATTTTTACAAAAGGTCTTTACTAAGGGCTTACTATTATTAACCCTGCGTTTTTTATTTTTATTTACTATAAGTTTCTATTTCCTAATCAAAGCGGTAGTTTTATTTGAAATTTTATTAATTTATTCGAAAACGTATAATCATTATTAACACATAAATTAAATATCCAAAATTTAGAATATAAATTAAATTAAATTTATGCCACATCTATGTATATTACGTTTTAACAGTAATATTAATTTGTGATCACTTGCAGTAGCCAACAAGATATGCTTTCAAGGAGGACAAGCAAAATCCATTGTCGGCGAACTGACTGACAAGGCAATTGGACAAGCATGTCAAGATTGGCTGAAGCAGTCGAAGCATCGGTTTCAAAACCAAAATTCGGCTTAGAAAAAATGTCTATACATTTCTAATCAAATGGCGTTTATAGCTTGACTTGCAATTGTGGAGCTACATATGTAGGACAGACCGGTAGAGCTTTCAACATCAGAATTAGCGAACATCTTAATTGCATTAAAAAATCCAAAATTGAATCGAACTTTGCTGTACATATCAACGAAAACGATCATAATTTCGATAGGGAGTCTTTTTGTAGAATCTTACATTATTTAGATAAAGGAGTGAAGCTGAACATTGCTGAGTGTTTGGAGATCGTTTTGTCTAATAAGTCATAGGTCAATTTAAACGATCAATTAATATTTGCAGGATCGGAGTATTTCAAAAGTTTGCCGATCCCTTGAGTTTTTTAATGGGGTCCTTTTTCGCCTTTCACAATTTTCTTTTATCGGCGCGCTTGTTCCACCGTATTTGTATTGCCAGTTCTAGTCAACCCACCGTGGCAATTGCAACGAGCTTGTGCTGTTTATTTGTGATTTTGTTTGTTTGTTAACTGTAAGTCATTTTTGTTTGTTATAAAGTTTGCGTCATTGTCAATCATTTTGTAGAACGTCCCCTGAAGATGGCATAAGCCGAAAACGTTCGGGAATTTTTTAAAAAATATATGTGGATCAAGACAAAACCTTTAGTTTTATTAATATTTAAAATGGTTCACGACAACGATTTTCGTATTATTAATAAATGATAGTAATATGATAACTGAAACTCTCATAGCACTGGTCCATATGGGAGTGATTTTGGCTGGTATAACGGAGTTTTGCACTTCATTTGACATTATTGACAATTGTTTATAAAAAAATTAAGTTAATGTCCATTGTTTTGTACCCATTATCCCCAATACCACTTAATGTATATAATTTTTTTCTTTGTAATGGTGTGTTTTAAATACATGGTATATTTAATAAACTGTTATGTTTCTCCCACCTATTTGTTTAACTTTAATATACGTTTACTATGCACTAAACATAATCGAATTACATCGAAAATAGTTCAACGTGCATGATAACCGTTATTTAATTGTATATTATACACTAAATATAATCGAATTACATCAAACATAGTTGACCTTGCGCCATCAACGTTGTTAAATTGTATATTATGCACTAAATATAATCGAATAACATCGAAAACGATTTAACGTGTGTCATCACCGTTATTTAATTGTATATTATGAACTAAACATAATCGAATAACATCGAAAAGCATTCAACGTGTGCGATCATCGTTATTTAATTGTATATTATACACTAAATATATTTGAATAACATCCAAAAGGATTCAACGTGTGTTATCACCGTTACTTAATTGTATATTATACACTAAATATGATCGAATAACATCAAAAAGGATTCAACGTGCGTCACCATCGTTATTTAATTGTGTATTATATACTAAATTTAAACGTTTATCTCGCGGACATTTTATCAAATATATGAGGGTGACATTCAACCATAATTATACTCCTCGTATAAACAAAAATTAATCGTTTATTCAACTATTGTGTGTTGCTTGGGAAACAGTCGCAAACCTATATGAAAAAAACATAAATAATGCGTAAATGCCCTAATTTAATAGCATTTTACAGAATTTATCTGAACTACGACTGGTGCACAATATGTCAATATTACTGAGTGCATCCACACCAAAATGTCATAACATTTCAAACACAGAGGATTTTCCTAAATGTAATGATGGATTGAAGATATCTACATACTTTCCAATGGAAAGTAAAATGTTTCAAACAAAAATTATTTAAAATAAATAACAGTTACCCTTCCTAAACTATCAAGTAGGTATTGCTGATTAGTAAGAGCCAGTTCTAAAATACTATTAAATCTAATATGTGCCCTTAAACGATAAATACAAAAAAAAAACTAAATAAGAATACGTGAAACAAAAGATTATTTATGATACTTTACCTGCTGCAGGAAGATAAAATACACAATCCAAAGATTGATATCAATTAAAACACCAAATGAAGAAAATTGCGATTTTTTATGCAAATGTTGTTTATTAATATATATTGTGTGTAAATTAGACTAAAAACAACTAAAAGCAATTATCATAAACTTACTACAATACATACTTAACAAACTTTCATAATATATATATTTAAAATCTGTTAGCAGATTTTCGTCCTACACCTGAATCTGAATCTGAAAATTAAAAGACGAATTTTTTCCTACTTTTCTTCGTCTATTCAGAGTTACTTCATATTGTTCCAGGCATGTAGAATAATTAATTTTTCTGTCTTACTATTAACATCATAGTGCATCAGCTCCTTATAAAATCGATATTCCGTAAATGAATTGCCTGCCTACTTATTTTTGCTGGCAATTTCTTAATGAAATAACGAAAAATGTTCAAAGGAAAGATACACCCACTATAATATATAACTACACTAACGTCAATTAAGTTTCTAGGTTCAGAAATAACACAAAATGGAACTGATAATAAAGAAACAAGCTATCAACACACACGTTAGCATATAAGCTAGGTAACCGCACAAGCAGTCTGCATACTGGATGACGCGCCACCTTCCCCTGCCCGCTCACTTCACTTCGGAGTTACGAGGCAACCTACAATATACAAACCTTGGTGCAACCTGTCTTTGTTTTCTACATACTTCAAATTTGTACCAACATTTGCTTTCTTGCATTCTTAGATTGTTGATATGGGTAAAATTTTAAAGCAATATTACAATATAGAATTATTTGCTATTACTCTTCATAGTCTGACAATTCAGTTAAATGGTATACAATTTTAATAATTAGCTCAATTTGTTTTGTTTTTATCCTTTCGCGTTCTATTTCATTCCAATTTGTAATTATGTACCTACTAATACTCTTTCTTATTCAGGATCTAATTTGTTTACTGTTTATTATTATTATTATCTTCAAAACTTTGTAATTAGGCGAATGCCTGTTGGTTTCGGTAAAAATAAATAAATAAATAACTATAAATAAAATAAACAAAGACTATAGACATATTTATTATAATTATATAAACAAAATAAATATAACAAGACTAACACTTAAATCAAACGTGAAACATCGATTAATATAATTAAATTAGCTTTTGTCACTGTGTATGCAAACTATCTAATAATTATCGGTATTTAAATATAAAAATATTACATAGAAACCACTGAAACGTCAGCGAAAACTGAGTTCTTCTGTAATTACACGTGGATGCAAGGGACTATCTGGCACACCACTGTAGTAAATTTTTGTTTGAATATTTTCAATAGAAGCATCTTTATCCTCTTTGCTTTCTTTGCTCTTGTTTCTTCTTCGCCTTTTGCCATACTTCAGCTGAGGAGAGTTAACCTCAGTGCCATTTCTTACTACCCGAGTATCACATAACCTCCTTCTGTTCTTCCTATCCTTTTTGTTCTTTTTCCTCCCCTTTTTCTTTTCTATTATTGTATCATTCCTAATTGCAAATGCATTATTTCCGTCAACATCATTGCTGTCTTGGTACTTCACAATATTTGGTTTGTGATCTTTTAAATTTGTGGCATTTCTCTGGTAGTCGGCCAGTTCAGGAACAGGTACTTCATTTAATTTGTTGTATTTGTCAACCTGGTACTGCCGCTGCAATTTTTTCCTCTCCTTATTCGACACTTTCCTTAATCTAGTTTGGCAGATGTAGTACTTTTCTTCCAAGCAACTCCTTGAATTCCATCTAAAAGCAAAGAAAAGTTAATTAAGGAGAAATTTCCTTTTGAAAGTAGAATCAGTTGAACTATAGAGGGTAAAGTGGGTGAATACCGACCGTGGGGGTAATTCCGGCCGTCAAATTTCTCCCACCCTAATAAAGATTTTGAAGCTATCTACGTCCATCGATCAAGCATGTAAACAAACCTAACGCTTAGTATCGTTTAGAGAACTTTATGTAAAAGTACGAGCTTCTATAAGAAAGATGTGAGGTTAAGGCCGCATATTTCAATTACGGTAAGTTGTAAAAATGGTTTGTATTTATACAAATGAACTAAATTCTGTTGCCTTTCACTCAGTTTTCATAAAAACCACATATTTAGGCATTTTGAAATAATGTGTTGGTATTTAGATTATTGCTTTGGGGGAAATTCCCGCCATCATTGTGTTGGTAATATCGGCATGGTCGGTATTATTCCATAAAATTTTGTATTGATGAAATCAGTGTTTTAGTGAACAAAAACACCAACATTATCATACAATAGAAACTAGAGATGAGAAAAAAAACTAAGGTAACCTCCCATGACTGAGGAAGAAGAAGAAAAGTCTGACTCTGAAGTTACCGAGGACATTTGTAATATTTGCGGAGAATTTGCGAAAAACCTGAAATTCTGGCTAACATGTGTGATCTGTTTTGGATGGGGTCACAAGGATTGTGAACAAAATTTTGGGTAATTATGGCTTCCGGCTGCGAGGTAATGCCGGCCACTCATATAATTTTTAAAAATTTTGTATTTTTTTAAAACTTTTTTGCTCATTTTTAATTAATATGTATTTTATTCCTGAAGGTCTTATTTTTCATTTAAACATCCCAGTTCCCTTTTAAATCATAACATCTCCGAGATATTCGAGGCTTTCCTTCGAGGGCCGGGATTCCCCCACTCTCCCCTAATAATGGTTGGCTTTACTTTATGAGGCTTTTAAAACTTAAACCTGTGGCAATAAAGTGGCAAAATGCAGATATATTGAAGATATAAATAAAAAGTGAGTAACAATTATATTAACTGTAAAATACCAAGCAATATATTTAGCAAGCATGACATAATAAGATGTCTCGTCTTGTATATTCACAGAAAAAAATATATTTTCAGCAGTTGTCTAGATTAGCAGACCAATGATAAGATATGTGCTTCTCATAACTGTTCACTGCAGGTGGATATATTTATGCATTTTTATTATGACCGTCATTTGCATCATGATATTTCTAAGATAAACATTTCTTGTGTTTTAAAGTATAACTCTACTGTCTTGTGTTAAAAATGAATATTTACTTTGGTGTGACAAATATCAATGTTTAAAATAACTTAAAACTGTGATGAATGTAATTCTTAATTTACGCAAAATTAGTACAATAATGCACTTACTTGTATTGTAAGTTAGGATCCAGAATAACGCAGTGCCACTTGAGTTGTTCTTTATCATCCGGATCTGCCCGTGTAAAGCCCTTGTACTTTATTTCTCTGCCTGAAGCTCCCCATTTCCACATCATTTGTTCCCAGTCATATAGGCCACCAATCCACCTTTCTTCGGAAACTAGAACAGATTTGTTTTTAAAATTCAAGTGTATTATGGAACAAATGCAGTAATGGCTAAGTATCGTAAAATCAGGCGAATGGCAAGAGTGACTAATAGAACATTTTGCAACAACCAGCTGATCATACTGGAATTTTTAAACCGAATATGCAATGTGTAAAAGCAGAGTCATGTATGTAAAACTGTATTCTTTAGTTAATAATTAGGAGGGAGCAGAGGGGGAAGAATTTTTACAAATTGAGAAGTATGAAGAGGTTGTATTTTTTATTTTATTCTACAATTATTAAGTTTGGAGAAAAAGAGGACAACATTATTAACTATGACTTCAAAGTAAGTACACATGGAAAAAATGCATTAACTAGATATATGTGGATATTAAGGCTTCGTCCACACTATCGGGCTGCTCACGGTTCGATCACAATCTGCTCTCGGTCCAGTCAAATGTTGATCGAGCTGCTCACAATTCGATCACGCTCAAAAATGGTCAAATGCATTTAATTTAATCAGGCCAATTATTTAAATATTCGGTCAGTGTGAATTCGGTGATCGTCCAGTTCGGAGGTAATAATTGGGACAAAATATTATTTTTCTATTGACTCGCTGTCATGGCAGTTCTTGTAGATGAAGATGATAATAAGAATAGTATTCAAAATTCCATGTTTTCTCAGGTTCCATAATTAAATTATCACATATAATCTCATATGAGCATTAATTCTTTCCGGAAAATTTTTTGAGTGCGGTCCAACAACGTCGTATTAATTTGCCTGAGCGGGACGCGAGGGCAAATTAGGACGTTGTTGGAATGCACGAAAATAATTTCCGGATATGAATTAATGCTCGAATGCAGATTCGGTAAGAAAATCGTAACGCCACAAACCCTCACAGTTAGGTTGGTCTACCTACAAAAAATTTCCAAGAAATTTTTTTATTGTCTTGGTTACGGCTCGTGAACTAATTTTTCTATTGGTCATTAATGGGTGTCGTACGATTTTCATATAAATTCTACGCAGTTTTTTAAGCTATGCACTATACTGACTGTATATTTAGCACATGAGTGATCGAAAAGTGCGCTTTCGCTCCAGTAAAATATTCTTGTTGATGGAGCTGTCTTCGAGCGTGATTGGACCTGAGCTTGAGCGTTACCTATAGTGTAAATGGGCCCATTTCTAACAATGTATAAATATTTGAGCGGGGCGAGAGTGGATCGTGATCGAACCATGAGCAGCCCCATTATATTATAATCAACTTATGTGTACCGGGTGGCCAATTAAGAAGGGCACTCGGCCCTATCTCGAAAAGTAATTGTCGTAAAGACTTGGGGTAAAAAAATCTATGACTAAAGCGACCAAGAGAAAATGCTGGAAATTATTTTTAAGTTTCTAGAATGGCCGCCAGGGGGCGTAATCGCATTCTTGAATTTTAAATCCCGTTTTTTGAGAAATATTCTTATATTACAGATAGATAAAATGGACACCGTCTTAAAGCTGAGATAAATTCGATTCTTTTTTGTTAAATGCTTTTTGCTCTATCTCTTAAGGGAAAGTGGTGGGGGGTGTCCGAACATTTTCGGAAAGAAATGTCAATAATTTCAAAATGGCTGAACGGATTTTGTCAAACTTGGAGTCGTTGAAAGGGGATTTTCTTAGGCTATCAACGCTGCCTTGAGCGGATTGATTTAGATTGCTTGTGTCGCCGCTAGAGGGCGTTTTGCGACAACACTACAAATGAAATGGATTTTCTCAAAAAAATTAAATGCATCGATATCACTTTTATTGCAACAAAAGATAGCCAAATAAGGGTCTAACACGCTAGTGAAAAACGCATTTTGATATTTGTTTCCTAACCTAAAATATCAGTAAAGGAAGTTAAAACTCGAAATAATGTCGCATCTTTGGGAATATTTTCAGTATACCTGTCATTATTAAATCCTAATTACCGTTCTTTTAGCAAAATATATATAAATTTACTGTTATAGTATTTAACATTACAAGCCAGGTAAAACATTTTTTACTGGCGATAGGATTGGGATGACTGGCGAGCCGTTAGGCGAGCCTGTCATATCCTTGAGCCAGTAAAAATGGTTACCTGGTGTGTTTTGTTGAATATTTTATTTGTTTCTCACTTGTAAATAACTAGAAATTTACCATTTATTCAAAATGTCAAACTGACAAGCAACTAAATTCATCACTATGACACATACTAACGAAGACAACTCTGGATTTGCACGCTATCATTTATCTATGAGCACGCTTGTAAAATATAACTGGCTAGCCAGTAAATTTTTTACTGGCTAGCCAGTTAAGAAACATTTTCAAGGTGAATACAGTGACTTGATAAATTGATGTTTACAAGTGAGGAACAAATAAAAATACTAACATTATATTTAAAATGTCAATAATAATTAATACTCATTCAATATGATTGAATATTGCCCTTCGGTCCACAGGAAATTCGAAAATTTTTAAAATGCAAGTGTGCTTTGGAAAACAAAATAGTAAAAATTATAATGGTGGTGTTTAAGTGTCAATCATATTCAGATTGCAGCTATTTCTAGTGCATTTTGGTGGCCTTATTTGTAAAAACTGCCTTTTCCACCTGTAGAAGTGTTTGATGTTTCGTGTTTATTTTCAAAACAATGAGAACGCAACTGTTTCTGTTAGAATCTATGCGATGGAGTATCCTGATAGGCGCCAAAGTTTTTCGTGTGGACAGAAAAGCGATATTCAATCATATTGAATGAGAATTAATTATTATTGACATTTTAAATATAATGTTTGTATTTTAACAGTAAATTTATATATATTTTGCTAAAAGATAATTAGGATTTAATAATGGCAGGTAAACTGAAAATATTCCCAAAGATGCGACATTATTTCGAGTTTTAACTTCCTGTACTGATATTTTAGGTTAGGAAACAAATATCGAAATGCGGTTTTCACTAGTGTGTTAGACCTTTGTTTGGCTATCTTTTGTTGCAATAAAAGTGATATTGATGCATTTAATTTTTTTGAGAAAATCCATTTCATTTGTAGTGTTGTCGCAAAACGCCCTCTAATGGCGACACAAGCAATCTAAATCAATCCGCTCAAGGTAGCGTTGATAGCCTAAGGAAAGCCATTTTTAACGACTCCAAATTTGACAAAATCCGTTCAACCATTTTGAAGTTATTGACATTTCTTTCCGAAAATGTTCGGACGCCCCCCACCACTTTCGCTTAAGAGATAGAGCAAAAAGCATTTAACAAAAAAGAATCTAATTTATCTCAGCTTTAAAACGGTGTCCATTTTAGCTATCTATAATATAAGAATATTTCTCAAAAAACGGGATTTAAAATTCAAGAATGCGATTACGCCCCCTGGCGGCCATTCTAGAAACTTAAAAATAATTTCCAGCATTTTCTCTTGGCCGTTTTAGTCATAAATTTTTTTACCCCAAGTCTTTACGACAATTACTTTTCGAGATAGGGCCGAGTGCCCTTCTTAATTGGCCACCGGTACAGCGAAAAATATAGATGACATTTTTCATTCTTGTAATCTTTTATATAAGTGTCTGGTAAATAATTTTTTTAAATGATTACCAATTCAGCTTACCTAGTGAAATCTTGTTAAGAAAATTGCGAAGCATTTTATCTTGGTGTGCATTTCTGACTATCGCAAATTTTCCATGAAGGTCCTGACATGCAAAAAATGCATCCTGCCATGTTGTCCTGTTTTTACTGAAGTAGTAGCAGTTTTGGCTTAACCTGAGGAACTGAGGTGGGCATACATAGTGCCGGCTACACTTGTCTCCTGCCTGATTCACAGTTTGTGCTACGGCACCTGTAACAAGTCATAATGTTGTAATTCCTGAAATTTGAGGTAAAATATAAAGTAAGGAGTTTTATTTTAAGGAGAATAAACATTTGGAAAATCAAGGACAGGGCTGTAACTAAGCAAACGTTTATTGTAGGCAAGCCTCAGTACAAAAACGATATATGTGACAAAAAATATTAATGCTACTGTATGACTTCTGCATTTATCTCCGGATATATGATGTAATGTATTCAAACAAACAGGTAGGTATTCAAAAATAAATCACACATTTTTTATTGAAACATTTTAAAAATAAACAACTAAATGTTAAAATAAGAAAAATAGAATACAAATAAAATGAGAACAGAAGATTAGAAACCACAATTCTAATTTAAAAAATGTACATATTATTATGTAGTCAGCAGAACATTTTGCAAATCCCTGTATATAAACATATGGAGTACCAAAAATACGAACGCCACTGCGTCATTTATAGCGCAAAGATAAGCATATGCATTTATCAGTGAACACGGGTTCAAATCCCACTGGCTGCAATGTTTTTTTTTAAATTCCAAATTCATGTAATTCGCTTTACTAAGTATTTCTGTATTATTAGCAGCGTTAAGGTATTTTTTACTTATTTTGTAGAGAATTTTGAAGACTTCAACCATAATTCGATCTAGCAAAAGTTGTTTTTCTTGCAGCGCGCTTTCTGTATTAAAGACGTTGAAAAGGTTTTTTTAAACTTTTTTATTTTAAAAATGTAAAAATTATTTTAATTAGAATAAGACCACCTATGTGGTGCGTTCAAAAACTAGTAAAGACATATTAATATGTTAAAATAATACAATATAAACAAATAATTACATATTATTATGCGTAGTAACATGTGAACGTAGAATAAGATTCTATATTCACAGCCACACTGTTTTGTAAAAATCAATATATGTATTTAAATATTGTCAGCTCGTTGTATAACCCTTGCATCAGGCCAATTTCGATAATTCTTTTTTTTTAATAAAAGATACCATCGGGTAGGGTCGCAGAAGTATTTAATTTGAAGAAATTCTACCGGGAAAGAGATTGTAGCAAAAAATACCATAGTAGTGGAACAGGTAAGCTCTCAAAATCCCTCCGTGGTATTCTGCTGATTGTTGCAATGGACAAATGTATCAGCAGTGAGCCCAAAGCAGTGAATGTACCGAGTGATTTTTAAAAAACTCAATTGCAGCAGGCCCTGGATAACCTTAATCAGTTGGAAATACTCAAATGTATTGTATGTATATGTCAAATTCGAGGTTAGCAGGTTAGGTTTTGCGTCAGTCTGTGTCAAAACTGACGCAAAACCTGACTAACCTCGAAGTTGACATAGACTTACAGTATCACCAACAATACATTTCAGTATTGCCAACTGATTCAGACTATCCAGAACCTGCTGCAATTAAGTTTTTAAAAATCACACTGTATATGTAATATCAGTGGACCTGCTGCAACAGTTGTTAAAAATTGAAGTTAGTTTGTCGCCACTGCTGTATTACATTGTTTTAAAAATGGAAACATTTTTATAATTAGAATAAGGCCATCTATGCGGTAGGCTAACAAGCTAATAATTGTAATGTTTTGATTGATATTGGTAAGAACTATAAAATAAATCTGGTAGACATATAATATTTACTTTGTAATTCGTATTATTATATCTGTAATTAGCATTATTTGAACTTAAATCGTTAATATTTATTAATTTATTTGCAAAATTGGCCACTTGTTTATTTATTTTTTATTAGTATAGTATTCCAACCAGAAATTGGAAAGCTATTTAAAATCAGGCCAGCATTGAAAACAGTAAGTCACTTCGTAATTTAATTCATAAAATTACTGTTTGATTGTCATTCAGTGACACTTCGACAGTAACCTTCAAATTTGACAGATGCATTGGGAAGTTTGGAAGATATATACGTTTTTCAAAATTTTCTATGCTACTATACGGTTTTAAAAACTCAACTAGTACCTACTTAAATCATGCACAATGTTACAATGCCTTAACAAAACAGTTACATGTACAGTTTGCAGATGAACTGTCATTACTTGAAAGCTGATTGACATTAGAATATTATTTACTGATTGTATGAAACCAACTTAGACATGACTTACACTTTTCATGGTGTACTGGATTTTAAATAACTTTCCAATTTTTGGTTGGAATACTATACGAAAGAATTGTTTTCAGTGCCATTTTGGCGCCCCTTGCCGCTTGCGCCTATACCTAGTTACGGCCCTGATCAAGGACACCTTTAAAATTTGAAATGCATTGATGATTAATATGTAAATTTACAACAAGTCCTTTGATTTCAAGAAAAAGTATACATATATACAGAGTATCCCTAAATTCATGGTAGAAAAATAACTGGGGATAGATAATATTAAAATAATGCTACTCCCAAAACATTTAAAAAATCGGCAGATACGTTTTCGAGTAATAATTTATTAAAGTTTTTCGTAAATAATTACTACTCACGCCACTGCACTGGCACGTAAAATAAAATGATATAATTACGCAACTTTCAAGGATGAATTAGTTCAAATTCGAGTTTCTTATCGCAGCAAACGAATTGCCGCAGGTGTTTTGTGATTAAGTGCACTATTTTAACAATGGATTTATCATCAGTCTCGTGGCGTCTTTGGCCAGTGCGTGTTTAATACAATTTAAAATAGACCCTTTTACGAACACGGGTTGGGGACCTCGATAGGCGAGTGCGGCGATCGCTTGCAGTCGAGGTCTCACAGGGGTTTTTCGGGAGTCTGTGGCCGATGGTTCGAATCCGGACCTCGGCAGTTGTCAGCTCCAGGAAACCCCTTACCATAGGTTAGGTTAAGGGTAGTTTAAGGTAGTGGTAGTACACTAGTATGCACCATGGGCCCGGAAAAGTGGCCTAAGTGCTGTAGGACGTACAATCCACAATCCAATCCACGAACACGGGTTGTTTTTATTTTATGTAACCCTGTAACCTCGTTCAAGGTTTGCAAGAAAGGTTGGAAAATGCGGCACAAAAATTGGACAGCAGCCATTCTTGTTTGCAGATCTTCAATGCAGATATAGTTCCGGGGTTGTGTTGATCAAGGGGAGTATTTAGACTTTTTTTGTAAAGCTGAACATCAATGTGTGAAGATAAGTGATTTAATAAGAAGAATACTTCTGCTGGGCTCAGTGTTGCCAGATCGAACAAATATTATTATCGTACTACAGTACTAAAAATTATCGTACATTATCGTACATTTTATTTTGAATTATACATAGGGAAATATAACTACAAGAATGAAATAATTCTGAAATAAATCCGATTTGACCTGGTGTGTGTGGTAGAAGAACCGATCATAAATCGAGGATACGTGCTAATTAAACCACGAATCGAAAATAGCTGCAGAAAGAATTTTTAGTGAAAGACACAAGTCGAAAATGGGCACATGGAAAGTCGATGAGGAACCCCCAATAAGTACGGTGATGTAATATGATCAGCTTGTCATCATAAATAATAACAGTTCCGAATTAAATTTCAGTACCTTGTGATTAATACCGGTTGAGCAAAAATATCTGCGCGTAACTTACATATCGATAATACGGTCAATATTAGTACTTATCAGCCAAATTTGTGAGAATTTTCAATGGTAGCCAAATTATCGTACATTTTGCCATTATCGTACATGTGCTATCGTACATCGTACGACTGGTAAAATTATCGTAAAACGATAATTATCGTACGTCTGGCAACACTGGCTGGGCTGGTGAGTCATTTTATCAGTAATTTAATGAGATAGGTGGGACAGGGCGTCATTACAAGACTGGTTTCAGCGGTTTCTAAATAAATATTATACTTGCATTAAAAAATAAAAACCGCAAATATGGGTTCTATTACTTTATACCATACTGGATATTTCTCTTCTACCATGAATTTTGGGATACATCTAAATTATATTTTAAAATTATAATGGAATGCTATAACTCTAATAATCTCCCGTGTATAATGTGGAACATTTATAGGGGATAATGTAATGTCTTGATAGTCATAAAACTCATGTAAATTTATAAATTTTAAGCATGCAATGAAACCGATTACATTAATGAGAGTCTTATTATTTTCATTTGAAAACCTTGTACAGGGCGTCCACAATATGCGTGCTTTGCAGGCCAGCTCTGTAGCCATATTGGATAGAAAGAACCAATGGCCATGTCTCAATCTCTTTGATTTACTTCCTCATACTACTTCTAATAGTATTGCAAAATTGGGATCATGTAAAACTTCAAAATTGAGGTACTTGTGGAAATACGCCTTTTGAGAAGTATTAGATGTAAGGATTTTAAAAACATTGTTTATAAAAAATTCTTTGAGTACGGCATGAAGCATAACCGATTTTGCTCAAATTTTGTATTTGGGGGTTTAAATTAAGGACTCTAGTTTAAGTAATTACCCCGCGCCAACGAGTAATAAAGGATCGGAAAATATTTGAAGAAGAATGTGTAGTTTTTTCTGGTCTCACGCTTTTCCCGAAAAAAATGTGAAATTGCAGCTGCAGTAATCCCATGAACTATTTTCGAAAGCTCTAGTTTCAAAAATAAATGATTTTTAAAAATCTACTTTTTTAATTTTTAAATTAACAACGGAAATACATTATGTTGAATTTATTGATGTCACTAATACCCTTTTATAAGTAAAAACCAAACCGGTAAATTGTCAGAGACTAAAATTAAAATTTACTTTTCTATGATTTTAATTTAATATTTTTTTCTACTTTAGAAACATTGCATCCATAATCCTATTTTTAGAGTCACATATATAATAAATATAATATTCTCTACCATCTTTTAAAATAACGTCGATATTTTAAAATTTCAAAATTGTAAAAATTTTGTTAAAATCAAAAATAAAAATGCCAATCGAACTATATTAAAATAGATAGCAAGATATGACCACTTTTCTAAACATAACATTTAGTTACGGAGAGAACTTGTAGGCCTACATAAAGGCAAGTGAAAAAAATCAGGGATGAACTCTAGCGTGGACATCCTGTACAAGCACGTAGATTTATAGAGGGAGTCGACAAAATCCTGTCACAGCTTTGTTATCTTCAGCAACATTGTTTGAAGTGATAACCAATAATCAGTCAACAAAATCAATTTCGTTCTATAACACACACCAGTAAAAAATATTAATATGCTACAATTTCTAATAAATAATTGAACATTATTGTTTATAGCGAAATCGAATTAGGAAGTTTAAATAGCACAGGCGAAGTAGTTCCAATTAAACAATTCGGGGTGTGATCAACAATAAACTATTGTATTAGGATTATAATTGTTTCAAGGTTATAATTGTGGGAGTGTATAACGTGTAGAAGTTTTATACCTTGTTATTTAGGCTTAATTACGTTAACTTTTGCGTTTTACAATTAGAGAAACTTAAACCCAATTTTATTTGTATAAAAATTGAATAAAATTAAGTAGAATGAAGGAATATGTATGTATGCAATTTTAAATAAAGTACAAATTTACTTGAATATAATAGTGATTTACTATACAAGTGCGATAAAAGCATAATTAATATACGTGTGTGTAAGTTACGAACGAGTACGCAGCACGAGTTATGTAACCACACAAGTATATTAATGATGCATTATAACATATGTATTGTGCAAAATTTTATCTACAACTGCCCAAAAATGAGAAAAGTGCATTAAGAGAAATGTCAGATCTGTTATTTTCCAAAATAGTTTAGTAGGCAAAGGACATGTCATTCATTTGACACTAATTCAGTTAGGTAATGAAGCCATTACACCACTCAGTTAGGTAACGAATCCATTAAATAACTGAGTGGTATAATGAGCTTCATTACCTAACAGAAATAGTGACAAATGAGTGACTTACCCCACTGGAGTAGATAATCTATATATTTAAAACGTGAAGCGTTTTCTTTCGACATCTATTTTGAGACTTCCACCGGGCCGATTTCGATAATTCTTTTTTTAAATGAAAGCCGTTGCCGTGTAGATGTGCACAAAAGTCTTAAATTGAAAATAAATGGATAATTTTAAGAGTAAAACCAACATATTGTAATTTTCAAGTGGCTGCAGCCGGCCATGCAGTAACAGTAAACCAAGTGTATTCTCGAAGTCAGCCTGCAGCGTTCCGCTGATTTTTTGCAGTGGACTACTGTAACTACTAAATGTTTATTTGAAATCAACGGTCTGCTGATTAGTAAGACAAACGTCAAAATACATGTAAAATGACAGTTAACGAAAATCGGTATTGCTCATACGCTGTAAGGTGTTTTTCTGCTTATTATGATTATGTGGATGTGCTTATTCACACACTGGTTCATTGGTTTCCCTGTTGGTACAAGCATACGTATATTTTTAAAACGTATTTCGACGTTATCCGACACCTGTTTTTCATACTCTTCCATCCTCACAGTTTGTTTCGTTTCAGTTGCATTTAGTCATCGCTTTTGTAATCTATTATTTCAAAATTCTATTCGGCTTTCTCCTAGCTCTTCTTTCTGGTACCTTTCCCATTTTCGCTGTGCGCCTAGCATCTACGATGACATTTAATAAACCACAAAGACAAACTCCTGATAAAGTATGAATATATAATATTCGTCACAACCAGTATTTAGCTATGGTCAAGTGTATGTAGCAATGTCACGTGAGAGTAGTTTTGAAAACTTAAAAATTGAAATTTTACTTGATGGGTGCTTTAAACATTGTCTACAAAGAAGTTTTGTAAATTGCAAAATATTTTTCAACGGGTTAAATTAGTGGTTTTTTATTTACTGTGGTTTTATCAGCTCGACGATGATATTTAAATGGCAGTTGTTCTCAAGACAAATACGTGTTATAATAGTGATTTTTAAAAATTCAGTATCCCTACAATAAGGACATATTGTCTTGAATTTACATAAGGGTTCACCTAAGAGTATATTCCAAGGCCTTTCATTCGGAGGAAAAGATCTATCAATCAATTAACACTGTGGTGGAGGCAGATGACACAGTGCACTACCACATTGAGTTTCTCCACACTCTCTAACCTCCCCCACTTCTTCCCAATTGCCTGCCTTTGAAAGTTAGAGCACTCATACTACTGAGAAACGTGAAGACTGCAGGTGAAAGCTTCGCATCGTAACGTCACTGAGGCCAAAATTTTTATGGGTTTTGGAGAATAATCCTTATTCTTTCAGTCTATTCTTTTCAATTTAAGAGACTGCAATTTCCCGTAAAAACCTGCTTTGCCATGACGATCAATAAGGTTCAGGGACAGTCGCTGAATTAGGCTGGGGTCGACTTGAGGGAAGACTGTTTTTTTTCTCGATCAACTTTATCTAGACTGTTTAGGGGTCAGTTCTCCAAACAACTTAGCGGTGCTCAACCCAGAAGGGAAAACCTCCAATATTGTCTACAAAGAAGTGCGTTTACCCTCTATTCGAAGGGATTGACTTCTACTTCACAGATCGTTACATAATAGAATCTGGGGGAAGGTAAGAAATTGTAATTCGCCATATTAGTTCTTTTTACAAGTAGGGTCAAACCATCTTCAGGGCTTTTCGAAATTCATTCCTCCAAAGGAGCTAAATGTGGCTACCTGTTTCTGTAAAGATCTACAACGAGGAAACTACTAAAGGTGGGAAGCTGAAATTCGACATATTAGTTCGTTTTACAAATCAGATCAAGTAAATATCAAGGTTTTGCAGAATTCATCCCCCAAAGGGGTTAAATAGGACAAACATGTTTTTCTAAATATCGCTCCAAGGAAACTACTACAACTACAGGAAGTTAAAATTGAGCATATTAGAACATTTTTCAAATCGGGTCAAATCAGTTTTAGGGTTTCGGAAAATTCATCACCGAAAGGGGTTAAATGAAACAAATCTGTTTGTCAGAATAACGCCACGGGAAAAATACCACAGGCAGTAAGTTGAAACTAGGCATTTTAGATCGCTTTACTAATCGGAAATAATTTTTAGTCTTTCGAAATACATCCCCTTAAACTGGTTAAATAGACCAGAAGTGTTCTTCAAGAAATAGCCACCAAGTAATTATTACAGGCAGGAAATTGAAATTCGGCATATTAAATCGTTTTACAAATTAGGTCAAATCAATTTCAGGCTTTTCGAAATTAACTCCCGAAAGAAATGGGATAGATGTGTTTTTCTAAAGATCGCCATAATACGGTAACTGCTGCAAGTAGAAAGTTGATTTAGCACAGTAGTTCGTTTTACACATCGAGTCAAGCCAGTTCGTTTTACACATCGAGTCAAGTCAGGGTTTTTCGAAATGTATCCTCTCACAGGGATTAAATGGGGTAAATGTGTTCTTCTAAAGATCTTCACGACATAGATACAGGTAGGAAGTCGAAATTCGGCATATTAGTTCGTTTTACAAATCATGTAAAACCATTTTCAGGGTTTTGCAGAATGCCTCTCCTCAAAAGAGTTAAATGAGATAGATCTATTTTTTAAAGATTACCTTAACGAACGAAGTACTACAGATAGGAAGTTGAAATTTTGCACATTAGATCGTCTTACAAATAGACCAAATAATTTCCAGGAATTTTTGGAATTTACCCTCAAAGGGTGCTACGGTGTAAATGATCTCTTAGTGGTTTATACTGTGTGAACAAACCTTTAGTGCCGATATTCGGTTCGCGCCTGTCGCAATTTGTTAGGTTGGCGATTTTTTTTGTGATTCTCGGATTTTGCAAACTCATGGCACTTCGGTCTTCCTCTCATTTTTACAGCGAAGCTAGCAGCTTGCACTTTTGATTCTTTTTGTGTCCCATGCCGTTTGGCGGAGTTTTGGTGTACAAGCGAATATTTGGACATTTAAGTCAGCGCCGATTGGCGGTTTTAGTTGCAAAAAAGCTTCTAAAAAAATTCGTGCACATGGCCCATATTCTTGGGGCGAGTTAATTTGGAGTTTTGTCCGCTCTCGCGTGAAGCGCAACAAAATTACATCTCTCTTGCCTGAATATGAAAAGCAATATTTGAGTGTAAATATAATTGTATCACATAATGACAACATTTTATAATCTTCTATGGAATTAATAAATTCGTTAAATTGCAGTGGAATATATCCACACTGCTTAACACTAAAAATAGGATCAATAGATATTCCTTTGAAAAGTTTAAATGTGTCTACTGGTTTAATAGATGAGATAAGATTAATGGTACGCAATTTATTTATAACTGCTTAGATTTCGTATTAAATGGACAAACCGCAAACCAGGCAGAAGAGTATTATTACTGTGTATAAATTAACACATAATATTGCACTACCTTTTTGCCTCCGGAAAAGAAATTGTCCTGTACGCCTATCATTTGCGATAACAATTAATAAATCACAAGAACAAACTATGGACAAAGTGGGAATATATCGTATTTGTCACAACCAGTATTTAGCCATGGTCAAGTATACGTAGCAATATCACGTGTGAGTAGTTTTGTAAACTTAAAAATTTAAATTTTACCTAATGGATTCTGCCATAGGTTACAAAGAAGTGTTCTAACTTGCAAAATATTTTGCAACGGGTCCACTAGTAGTATATTATATCATGAGGGACTAAAGTGCACCATTTAATCCAGCGAGTGGAGTTTGTTGCCTCGAGGGCGAATCCCGATGGCAACAACCACTCAAGGGATTTAGGCACTTTAGTCCCGAGGTATATACGCTATTTTTTTGCACTTTTGGGAACCTTATCATCAAACATTTCCAAAATTTGGAATCTGTCAATTTGGAAACTGACAATTACAATTTATTAAAAACTGAATTGCAGCAGGTCCTGGATAGCCTAAATCAGTTGCAGTGTATGTCAGTATATGTCAAATTCGAGATTTGCAGGTGAAGTTTTGCGTCAGTGTATGTCAAATGACAAACAAAACCTAACCTACTAACCTCGTGTGTACATAAATTTACCATAGTTACGGTATCACATTTACTTTAGTCCCTAGTGATTAAATGAGCTACTTTAGTCCCTGTTTACGGGGACTAAAGTATCAACTTTAGCCCCGGAAGTGCAAATAACATATTAAAACGCTGTTGGAAATTGGGCTCGAAATATTAATCTCATTCGCCTGGAAGCGCGGAGTTCGAATCTCAGCGGACTACAATTTTTTTAACTTACAAATTGATGTAATTTGTGCGAGGGAAGTTCCGTGTAAACTAAGTAACAGAAGATAGAAAATCCATGTTTGTACTAAGAAATATTTGAATAGGTAGGAACTCGGTTTAATTTACTCCACAAAAAATGACAAAAACTTAAAATCGGCGCCAAAAACAAATGAAAGTAAAACTTTTCGAGGATCTGTTCCTTTCGAAGCATATTATGCATAAAATATTTAATTTCGAAATCCTAAATGTCCACTTAAACTCAAGTTAATATTCTAAAAATATAAATTTCAAATAGTCTACCAAGAATCTTGAAGTTGTCTTTTATATGAAGACTTTTTCCAAAAATGAACAAAACCAATATGTTGAATACTTTACATAAGAGTTTTTCTTTAGTTTCTTCATTGTGCAACTATACGAAAAAGGATAGAGGAATGTGGTTAGAAGGAGGTCAAATCAATGCTATTTAAGAATTCTCGTTTTGCACATAAAATCCTACTAAACTACTAACCTTAGCACGTGCCATTATTTATCTCGTTTTTAATTTGAGAAATGAATTTTCTCACCTAAGGCAATATTTTTTCTTCTACTAGTAAATAATAGAAACAATTGATATACTACTAATTTTTGAGCTCAACTCGGCCTGATAGGCTCGAGGGTTCAAGTTTTGTCGCATGATTTGTAATATATAACACACTTGTATCATTATTAATAATTTTCTCTCTTCAAATTGGTGCATGTAATTTTCAATCTGAAAAAATGTCATTTCCTAAAATTTAAATGGTACCTAGTTGACGCTCTACGAATAAGAATTTTCAAATTTCCATTAAAACGACCTTGGTGTTCAATATGAATATTTTTTCTAAAAATACGTAACATTGAAAATTCAACATTATGCATAAGAGTGTTTGTTTTATTTTGAGTTTTCTTACGTTTCTTCTTCCTTTGGAAACCACAGGAGAGGAAACAGCGGGATGTGGTTTGAATCTGATGGATGAGCTTCAAAGAGGGTTAGAAACAGACCAAATATGCGTTTAAAATAGATTTATCTATGTAATTTGCATTTTACAAATAAGTCCAGGAAATATTCGAACAGGGAGATTGACTGAACTTACAAAATGTCTTCATAAAAAAAGGAGAACATCAAAACTCACAGCTTGAAGTCTTTCTACATTTCAACAAAATAAAAGTCGTATCTTTCGTTTTTAATTTTTTAAATAAAATTTCGTAGAAAAAAAAGGTCTCTTACGAACAACATTTTTGTATGACCATTTTTCTTAAAAACGCATCGTCAAAACATTAAATTCCAATCTAAAAAATTAAATTACTGGTGGGTGTTTGTCAGATGGCACAATATATTATTTTACCAACTAAAAAACTTTAAACAAATAATATACAAAGGATACGTCAAACTTGTTAATTAAAGAATAATGAAACTCAGTATGAGAGGGTAGGTCCAATTGGAGCTCAATGGGCATTTGCATAATTTTGAAACATTACTTGTTAAAGTACGATTTGTATGGTTCTTTAATTTTTCTCTTGTTGAAGAAGTCAGGATTGAGTCAAAATTGTGGTTGCATGGTGAATAGTACCTATGGTTGGTCCTTTCTTTAAGGTGATTGGGCCAGCGTTTTGGAAATCTTGCTCTTGACCTGGAGCCCTGTAACTTTCTGTATTTAGTCATTTCTCCAAGTTGTTTGCGCCTCTGCCTGTTATGTGACCAACGAATTTGGGGAAGCACGAGTATATGAGTTGCGAGAACCGCTGGGATTCGCTTATTTCTTTTAATATGGACATTTTGGCTCCTCTGACAGTCTAAAGAACGCACCATATTTCAAATTCATCGACTTCCCGTATACTGCTGGGTTTTTACGATCTTTTAAGCATCAAACGACTAAAATATTTATGGTTTTTCCCAGCATCATTCTGTATAATCTAGATACGTGCTGTAAAGCGTTTATATATATTTTTCTTACTGTGTATTATTTTCATCTGCGTGGGATTGTGTTTCTTTCTGTATTTTAGCAGAAAGTTTTATCTTCACTGTATAATCGCGGAATATCTCTGAGTTGAGTGTTTACTTCTCTTCTCATTTGTGTTAAGTCCCCATGTCATGCTAAGTTACTGCCTTTCTTCTATTATTATTTGTGGAGGGCAGTCTGTCATCCAATGGTGTTGTTCATATAGTTTAGTCGTGGAGGATTATTTAACTGATTCGATGATGATATTTTCTCCTATTTCCATATAATTTCTGCTGCCTGATTTTGCGATTGAGAGATTATTAGAAAAAATTATCCATAACGTTTTTTTTTTGAGAACCATTGAAAATTTTAAGAATTGTGACTGTTAGCTTCGAGCTATGGTTATCTAATATTCCTGTTATATCACTGTGATGCAAGTCCAATTAGTGATTCATTGGTGCTGTACGACGCAATATTATGCATCAGAGAGACTACACGCCTTGTTCAGTGCAGTACTGTTTGTGAACGTGTATTCATTTTGTTTATCGCTTTAAGTAAAAGCTAACTTCAGAAATGGGATTATTCCAAAAATAACACGCCTTTTCGCTGCAAGTGAAGTGAAATCACTTGTGCCATCCCATGTGGATTAAAGGTTTGAATTTTAATTATACTTTAATTGGTTATCTAGAGTTTAGTGTTGGTGCTTGAGCATTCGTGACTTCTGAGGCATATCCTACTTGTAGTAGTTGATGCCGGCATTTGTGCTTTCTGACGATTATCAGACTGGACTATTTTAGTAGAATTAATTTAACCTGGATGATCATGGTCTTCGTTGCTAGGCAATTTTCCGGTTAGTTTGACCTGGGTGATCATGGCCTTCTTGTCTGAATCATTTTATGGTTGGTTTCACCTAGATGGTCATGGTCTTGGGACGGGAACCATTTTCTAGTGGTTGTAAAAAAGACGTTTGAGTAGATGCAATGATTAATTGTTTTCTGGTTTTTCATTGAAGAAATCCTATGTGATGGCTGATCAGGAATATCCTCTAATACTCAGGAATAATCCAGCTTATTGCATTCAGAACGTCGCAACGTTAGACCGTGGTAGCTTAAAGCTATAATTATCTACTATTCTGCTTCTATTACTGTGATGCAAGTCTAAGCAGTGATTCAGTGGTGCTGTACGACGCAATATTACACATTAGAAATACTACAAGCCTTGTTCAGTGCAGTTTTGTTTGTGAACGAATATTTACTTTGTTTATCGCTTTTAGTACAAGCTACCAGTGACGAAGCTTAAATAACGCTATTTCAGTGCAAAATGTGAAATATCAAACGAGTAAATGTTGAAGAAAATTAATCCTCCTTTTTCAGATTTAGATACCTATTGGAACACTAGTCTACGATATCTTAAGAAATGACAGAAATGGTACTACTTCAACTAATACTTAAGCGACTCATATTTTCATATTGGAAGACATATCAATTACAACAACAGTATATCAAACATTATAATAGGAGGGGTCATGATGTTTTGAGAATGCTACATTAGCGGTTGGAATATCTATAATCACAAGTTTGATCACAATTACAAATGAATTTAATACTCTACATACTGTTCAAATAGAGCGGGCTCGTCAAAATAATATTGTTTTTAATAATCAGTTAACTTGCAATATATTTCACACATTCTCTACTCTTCAATTTATTTGCAAAGGTTAATGCAATTTATTTGCCGTGAGATTCATGACGTTGAATAATTATAGATCTGCATAAGTACTATTTGAGTGCAGAGTCGTGTATCTGTATCTACATATAAGAATGGAACACTTAATCAGACAAACGGTGGTTACATAGCAAATATGTACGATGAAAATTATCGAGGACATTGTGGAGAGATACAACTGCAGCAATAAAGCGTTGTGCGTATTATAGATTCTGTATAAATATCAAATCTAAATAAATATGCGATTTTTTAGAGTTTAGATCCAAAACTATGTATGTTGACTTTCTCTAACATAAAACAACTGTTTTACTTTAGAAAAGTTCATGTTATGTAATTCCGTTAGCTATTTGTTTACTAATAGCAACTGCATATTTATTGCGATTTGGTAGACAGGCTAATTAACCTGCTTTGCACATTGTATGGTAGTGTGTCAGTTTTATTACGAGTAGGTATGTAACATTCCCAAATTTTCAAAATAGGCACGATACTTTGCATATAGGACGTAATTTTTTTTATATATCTTACAAATGACTGCTATTTTATAAATTATAGTTGCTGCATGAATATAATAATCAGGGCTGGGCAAAATACTTTTTAAAAGTATTTAGCTACTAAATACTTTATGAAAATCCAGAATATTTAAATACTAAAAACTTTTTATCTACTTTGCGTTCGTACTGAGGCTATTACGATACGCGTTTGCGTATCGTAATAGACACAAACCGATGCTATAATAAAAATACTAAAAAAAAATTCATTTTTTTGCTTAAAAAAGTGGCAAAGTAGATAAAATACTGTATGACACCTCGTTTATAAGGCATTTTGTAGCACTTACTCCTTTAGGAAAGTAGTTAAATAATAAATACCATAATATTTAATAGTTAAATACATTTTATAAAAGTAATTAAATACTTTAATAGTACTTTATGTAACTAGTCCTCAAAGCAAGGCTTTAGGGGACGAGTCGTAATGTTTCCGGACGAGGCAGAGCGAAGCGCAGCCGAGTCCGTAATATGCAGATGAGTCCTCTAAAGCCATTTGAGGACGTGTTGCATACAACGTTTTTTTGTATTAGCTCTCCAAACATTATAATATGAAGTTTCAATTACCATTAACGCGGCATTATATTAGGAGGCCGCGCGAAAATGTATTTTTCGCGCCCCAAACTGGTTACTTTGGAAACTGTCTAGGATCCTCAAAATGGCCATTTAGAGGCCTTGTACTTAAAGTCGTCATGGCAACTAATGTTTGAGTCCGCTAAAATGTTGCCATGATGACTTTAAGTACAAGGCCTCTAAATGGCCATTTTGAGGATCCTAGACAGTTTCCAAAGTATCCAGTTTGGGGAGCGAATACAAAAAAAGTATTTAAATATTTTTTAAAAGTATTTAAATTCCTCTTCTAGTTTTTAGATATCACTTGCCTGATACCAGCTTCCCCACAACTGATACTAACTAAAATGTAAAAAGAGTTGTGAAGTATTTAAATAGTAATACAGTATTGATAACATGTTTAGTAGTTAAATAATTTTTCAAAACTAAATTTAAAATTCCTAATTTTCTTTCATTCGAATACGTAGTAACTCTTTTCGCTCGCTCGTACTCAGTCAAGCTATATTCGTTTAGTAAAACTTTACTTTTCTAAACTTTTTGTGTAATATACTATTATTTCTTCAAAAAATATATGTCCAACTAGTAAATTCGTTTTGTGTAGTTTTAAACGTCCAATAGGTCATCATTTGAGAATATTTAAATACTCTCAAAGTATTTAAATGCTCTCAAAGTATTTAAATACCCTAAAAATATTTAAATACCCTAAAAGTATTTAAATACTCTCAAAAATGCGTGGAATACTACATACTTTTCAAAGTATTTGCACCTACATACAAAGACAGCCACTAAAGAGTATTTAAATAGGTAGTATTATAAGTGTTTAAATAAAAAAAGTATTTATAAATACAAATACTGCCCAGCTCTGATAATAATAACAATTAAATAAATTCTTCTTAACACGTATTTAGGGAAGAGATGAGAAAACAGTAATAAAATTTTAGTAGTGGCGTTTCCCGAAAAATCCCGAAAAAGATACAGTTACAGTTCTTTAGATCAAATCAAATTCGCCAAAACATGTTTTAAGTTAAATGACGAAAAACAGTAAAATTATTCAAGAAAAGAACTCTTCTCCTTCGGCTTCGTGAAATAATGTTTTATGCTAGTTTTATATTTTTCGAGTCTTGAACACTGATTATTCTAAAAATTGTCTCTCCTTGTTTTAACAAAATTATCTGTTATTGTTTATTATTAACGAAGTGAACAACCATTTTTTATATATAGTTAATTATCCCAGGAGAAAAAAATATTTCAAACCTCATAAAAGTGACCACTTATGTGACAATTCTCCATAATCGTAATTTTTGAAACAGACATTATGTTATGGTAGCATCTTAAGACTGTTAGTTTATTTATGAAAGGTAATCCCTATTAGGTATGTAGTACAGTCAAAATAGTGTAAAAATACCATTGACCTGAGCAAAACTGCAACACAAATGATTCTTTTTGTATTATACTGTGAAAAGTGTGTATTTTAACATACTCAAAATCCCCATTAATCCCGGCCCGGGAAATCAGTCAAAATCCAAGATGGCGGCTGAATTTGCCGATTTTTGCCTTTTTTTTCCCTATTTTGCTGCATTTATTGCCGTAAAAAAGATAGTGTGCACTTAAAATAGGTACTTACTATGTACTGAAGCATGCCATTTACATCATACTTTTGAATTACTTTCAAACGTATCGTTATACGAGTGATTTTTACTTATTGAGAAAATGGAGTTTTTCGAAATTGTCGAAATCCAAAACTTGCTATTTTTCGGAAATTAGATAAGATTTCAATGAGATTTTTTTAGAGTGCGTTATTTTTAGCTAACTGAGCAATCTCAAAGCCAGAAAACATTTATTTTTTTTAACTTTAGCTAAAAATTCATTTTTCAATTTTTTAAATATTTTTCAAAATTTCACATACCAAGACTTCAAATTTTTTATGTGACGACATTAAAGATTTATAATTGGAAAAAATAATGTAAACTGTTAATTACTTCTTTAGAATTTTTATTATTTAGCGAAAAGTAGTATGTTTGCATAATTTTTACGTTTTCTATGCAAGGCGCTTTTTAGGAGCAATATTTTTCAATTATAATTAATCTATTTAAATGGCTTCAAGAAACTCTAATCTAGCCCTGTTAATGAATTACTATTAAAAAATTCTGTAAATGTTCTTTTACAGTTGTCTAAATGAGGAGATTTTTTAGAACATGTAATTGGGCAAAGAAAAATCTCCTCGTTTAAACAAGTGTAAAAGAACATTTACAGGACGTTTGTAATAGTAATTCATTAACAGGGTTAGATTAGAGTTTAGGATCATTTCCTATGCTACTTGAGTCTCTTACAGAAGCCCTGCCCATTTTGCAGCATTTGGGCACACGAATTACACAAAATCAGTTTACCTTCACTTACAGAACATGACTGAACTTCACAACACTTATCCTGAAGTCTATGCTGTTTTCAATAAAGGTGGTTATGTGATACGACGTACTAATAAAATATGGGCGGGATTGCCAACAGATTTGGTAATTGAGAAGTGAGCACCAGAGGTAGTGGTATGTCCGAAATACAAAAAATTACTTGGATGTTGTCAATGCCAGTGTATTCGGAATACAACAACTCAATGCAGAAGCTGACAAACGTTTCATACGATACTAGCGAAGAGCATAAAGATATGACTCCATCACAAAAGAAACGAGACAAAGAAGACTCAGATAAGATACTTCAGCTACTGTGATCGATTTCACCTTATTCAGACGATCCAACTTTGGTACTGGTGCCACAGCATTGGTATGAAGATTGTGGAGAAGATGAAGGAACAGGAGGTGTTTTCTTATAAAATGAAACGAAATGACAAGGCAAAAACGATTTCTTCTGTATCATTCATTAAGTTCAAGAAACTATTGGCTCAGCTCTGTTATTTCAAACATGGCAAATTCAGCTGCCACCTTGGATTTTGACTGATTTCCTGGTCCGAGATTAATGGGGATTTTGAGTTGATGTAAATGGCATGCTTCAGTACATAATAAGTACCTATTTTGAGTGCGCACTATCTTTTTTACGGCAATAAATGCAGCAAAATAGCGAAGAAGGCAAATTCAGCCGCCATCTTGGATTTTGACTGATATCCCGGGATTAATGGGGATTTTGAGTATGTTAAAATACACACTTTTAACAGTATAATGCAAAAAGAATCATTTGTGTTGCAATTTTGCCCAGGTCAAAATTTATTTTGACTGTATTAATGAGCTTATTTATAGAATGATAAAAATACTTAATTATTAAAAACATACAAAGATGAATTTAAGTATAAAAAGAACAGCATACTTATTCAAAGGTTTATTTAGTAAATTTGCGGACTAGAATTCAAATCCAGTTATACAATTCAGATTAAGAAACAGAAAAGTTCTAACATACGGATTAAATAATAATTGAATTAAGGTAGAAAGCAAAAGTCGAATAATTATTTAAAAAAGTCATTCAATATGTCAAAAATGAATAGATTGTACTAATAAGTAATCAAGGAGTGTTAATTTTGAAAAAAAAATGGATGTATTAGCACTACCATGGTGATTTTTTAATTTTAGAAACAACAACTAATTTTTTATTCTAATATGTACAACTAAAATTTAGCATAAAGAAAATTTGATAATAAAACACTTTCATAAAAATGAATTTATTATTGGCATAGTGTAAACGGATGTGTAGGGACAAATTCAATATAAAATAAAGGCAAATAAAAGAATGTTAAACAAACATTAATATGCAGAAAGTTGCCATTTTACTACTTGAAGAAGAATTAATAATAATGGAATTGCTGGGGTGATGGTGAATACATCTAAACCTGATATAATTGGTTTGATTGCGTTGGAGTGGTGGAGGTGGATACATCTGTAACTGGGTTTGATTTGGATTTGCTGTGATAAAGTCATTATCGAGGTAAATACATCTGGACCTGAGACGGTTGATTGGATTCCGTTGGAGTCACTGTTAAGGTGGATACATTTATGCAACTGTAGTGATTTGGATGAGCTTCAGTGGAATTACTTTTGGGTAAATACATCTGTATTAGCTTGATTTGGATAAGCTTTGTTGGAGTTGCTGTTGAGGTAAATACATCTGTATCATTTTGATTTGGATGAACCGCAAAGGAGTTACCATCGAGGAGAACTGTGTTTTGGTTGGGGGTTGCTGCGTGAGTCTTCATCAGTGTTCTATCCATTGTGACAGTTAGGTTGCCGATTGAGCAAGTAGAGGATTTAGGTGAAGTGGTTTTTTAGGATAGCTAGTTGCAGAGCAGGAACCCTCGTTGGGGTTACAAATGGAAGCGCCTGAATAAGCTGGTTGAATTTGCATGACTGGACAGGAGTAGTGGATCAACCCAATTAAGTAAAAGCAATCAGGTATATGTAAAATAAACAGAATTAGTTTTAACAGTGAATGAATAAGATATTTATCATAAGTATTTACCCGTATTAACATTTGAAACGATACAAATTGTACAGATATGAGTTCAGCTAACCTTCCATATGAATGATCTGACTTTGACAGTTGCAGAAGTGTCATTTGATATTTTTTTCTCGTAACACCAATTGACCTTAAGGTATAATTATTTTATAAAGCAAGACATTAGCAAAGAGTAGTGAATGTAAGTAATTCATTATATTTAACAAAGCATGAACCTAACCTGAGTTGAGAGTGGATGTTTCTATCGGAGTTAGTAAAATAAATAAATTCAATTCAATCAAATACAGGGTGTCATAGCAATATTTATTTATATTAGTTAGAGTGTTTGAAAATAAAATAGCAAATGCTGTTTGGAGGAAAAGTGACTCTGTGTGCCTCTCCCGGACCTGTCTGACTCGCTTACGCTTGTCAGTCAAACGCGTCCAGTCTCGCCACACAAAGTATCCCTTTTACTCCTAATAACATCATGTACTATTATGTTACAATTTTTTAAATGTTTATAGCATTTTTGATATTAACATTTTTAGGATAAATATTTGGAGAATAGAGCAACATTCCACTAGAAAAATAAAACCATACAATATCTTTTTGAAGATGTTTAATAATGCTTAATCATAAAGTTATTTTTACCTATTTCCTGAATTACTTACGTGTCTTATTTTAGTATAGTTAGTACAACAAGGTGTGCGATAAACTTACCTAGAAACACAGAAAGTAGTACTACAAGCCACATGGTTGTTGTGTCCGTTGATACATCCAATTAGTTGCTGGCAACCGTTCCATATATCCTTAACACTGTTTATTAATAATGACTTTATTTGATAATAAAGCGAAGTTCATGGTTAAATAATGATCGAGCTAAATTCGTGAGGCCTTTCTGTCCCATAAATTTTCATGAAGCTAATTGATAAATAAGTCAACGACTGTTTTTAAATTCCACTCCAGGACTATAAAATTTGCCATTATAATCAGCAGCTCGTACAATAAATTGTTTTTTTTCGGAAGCCAGTCTGGTATGCATATGAGCATGAGAAATGCTAATTATTTTTATTTTAAGTGCCTGCATTAAACCGGGTGGTATCTTGTGGGGCCCGGTCATATTTTTTCAATAATTTAACGAAGCCGCATCGTTTGGCAAGTATTATAATCTGCCGATAAATAAATTCTACTAGTTTTTGCAATACTCGCCGTGGTAGATACAATTAACTACTCGAGCGTTGCCGTGAGTTTAAAAACAAAAACAATTTGCGTGCCCGTTATTGGTGGTCAATTATTCGATCATCATTAATTATATTCGTCCAAAAATTATACAATTTTAGGTACTCGTAAAGTCGTAAAATATTTTTATTTAACACAGGGAGAACATTTGCTATTAACGGAAGATATTTTGAGGTCTTCTGGACCGCAGAAGACCTCGATAATACGTTAACAAAATAATAAAAATATTGAGAAAGAGCGCGCCTCCAAAGCAAGACTCCCACATCGGCGTCGAATGTTAATTCTGATGTTATGCAAACAATTGTTAGGCTGTAAAGGATCTTCTTGCCAGAACAGGTGCATAGCACATATTTATGTAATAAAAGTTATTTCGAAATGGCTATAAAATGCCTTCAAATTATCACAGTTGACAACGGCAACGCTTGCAGACAGCAAGAACGATGGTGTAGGTACCTTAGCATTGCGGCATTGTTGGCATTTAGAAATTGTGTAGCAGTTCTTTATAGCTTTGGCAAACTCTGAAGGCAACAAACCTTGGAATAAACAATTAGCTTAATCGAAAACCACTCGAGAAGTTCATCGTTTAACTTCGATGTTGGTCTCCATTAAGTGGTGAGAAAATAAAACATTCCGGCTGCTTTATATCGGCGGCAAGTCAATGGCTTTAAAAATAATTGTATCGACATTTGTTTCACTTTGAGCGTGCGGGCGATGTTTAGCAAATATCATTGTATTTTTAAATCACCAAAAATCAACAGGGATGTTAATGTGGCGATAATCATAAACGTTTTGGAACGTATTGTCAAACGAAAATCTTAATAACGTTGTTAAACAAAATTTATTAAAATAATGACAAAAACGTAGTCCCCACTACGTTCTATGCACGTCCTCCACAGTTTTGGAAGCGCATGAATATACCAAAAAAAAAAAAATCTTTGGTCGCGTGCACGGCCTGAGGCCTGAATCACTTCATCATTGTTGTGAAATTTGTTCCCACCTAATGCCTCTTTAAGTGGACCAAAGCCATGATAATCGCTCGGGGGCGAGGTCAGGGGAATAAGGAGGATGTGGTTGCCACCGTTGTACGTGCAGTATGGGGCCTTGCGTCGCCAAGCTGCAAAAGAATGCCAGAACTCAGCAGTCCGTGCGTTTTGGGTCTGATGGCAGGCTTGAAACAGTTTTTAGGAGTTCTGAGTTTGTGACACCAGCAACAGTAACAGCATTAGGCATTCCTCCAAAACTACCCCTTTTGCATCCCAAAAAGAGACCAATCTAACCTTTCCTGCCGACAGTTGTGTGCGATTTTTTTGGGATTGGCGAAGAGGTGCGGTATTGGTGAAGCCATTGTTTGCTTGCTGTCTTGGTTTCGGGTTAATAATAGTGCACCCAGGACTCACCCCCAGTCACAATATTTGCTAGAAATGCATATGCTGTTTTATATCGTCGCAAACGTTTTTCACAAGCATCAATTCTGGAGTCAATTGCTTTGGCATCCACCTTGCTGACGCTTTATGAAACTGGAACTGCATAATAAGATTGTAATGGGCTAATTCGTCTCACACTAGATGTACATTTCAACGTATCGGACGTGAGTGGAATGTACGAATGCAACTAATCAAAGACGTGGAGTTATAAATAGCACCAAGCCAGCGGGTCGCAACGTTGCATGTATGAATAACTGCAACAATGTCGTGAGGGTCAGCAGGAAGTCAGTCGTATCTAAATCAGCGACAGGCGCGTGTCATCACCGAAACCTAAGTGACGCAAAGAGCTAATAAAAAGCACCAAAGTGCTCTGTGCAGTGTGGTGTTGGCCCGCATTAATGGCCGTCGACAACGAGAGGTTCCTGGATGCGACCACACTAGAATGTTAGTAGAAATAGCTTTCGCCCGTAGATATTTACATTAAGGAGCTTATATCGTTGACAGCTTCACTTGTATGATTTGGCACTGTTTATGCTTGGTGTTTTATGTAAATGAATTTTTCTGTGTTTGTGTTTTTCTTACAGATTATATATCTTTTGTGTGTAAACTGTTGGGTTCTTATTGCTGGCAGCGTTTGCATGCATAATTTCAGCATTCCAGGTGACAACGAGCAAACCCAGAGCAATATTGGCTTCCCTTAGCCGCACTGACGATTTAATTTAAGTTTTATGTGTCTACGGCTGTTTAAGCTAGCGAACCCAGGGCAATATAAATTAATGGTACAGTAGAGTATAGGGCTAAGTAAACGTACCGTTACAAGATGTACAGAACCATGGCTAACATTCAAAAATTCATCGATCTCCTTAAAGATGAATCGACGATTTTTTTCACCAACTTCAACTGCCGCAATCGATTCAGGCGTTGCAATACGGTTTGCTTGATCAGGACGGGAAAAATCAGCTACGAAAATTAAACTTGTTTCTCCATTCATACACTTGTTGGAGTGACAAACCTGAATTTCCATATTGTAGTTTCATTCTACGATAGATGTCAATGGGTTTCACCCATTTACTGTGCAAGAAAGGAATAACGGAACGTTGCTCCTCCCTGGTGCAGTGGTCTAGTTGAGTTGCTTACTTTACACTGTCACTGTGTCAACATGTTCAATTGTTCAAAAGCAACGCCATCTACATTTCAAAAATAATATTTCTGCCAACTTGGAAGGCAAAGTTCCGCTCGGTACATTTTATAGGGCACTTTTAAGATTTTCATTTCACTACTTCGCCGTTTAAAAATGAGTAATAAGTTATAGCTGGTGCAGATTTTAAAAAGTAACAGTTAATGCAATGATTCATGGGGCTCTGAACCTGAAAAAGATTTTCAAATTTAGCAGTATTTTTTATGTTACCACGTTCGTGAACCGTTGTCTTTGAGTTTATGCGTATCGATCCGCGCTGTTCACTACGATCGTTTTGACTTCTTCAACTAGCTTTTAACGTGACTAGCGCTAGCAGCAGAATATAGTCGGATCAAACAACTGTTCCGGGATATGTTATTAGTTATTGCAGATGTCATTACATTTCGAAATCAGTAATTCGCTAACTAATTTCTTACGATGTTTTGTCGATTGTCAACGTGCGATTTCCATGTGAACAATCGCCGAAGTGGCAGTTTAAAGAAAGTATTCCTATTTTTCGCGCTTCAGGACCATTATACCTTCGTCAACTCCGTTGCCGACTTCGGCGTTAGTATCTCCAATAAGAATGGCGTTTCTTCTGTTCGTGTGTTTTAACGATGTCTTTATATCCCTATAAGAGCTGTATCTTTAAATAACCCCCGCGAAATGCTGAGAAATGCAGCGCAATAAAAGATCCAGCGCAATAAATGCTGAAAGAGAAAACTTTCGTTGTATCTGCTGTCCGTCTTATGTTACCAGTTTGCTTGCTTGTAAAAGCATGCTAGGCGCGAATGAGTGAAAAACGCCATCAACACAATATAAAGACTAAGGCAAATGATGAACAACATCCGCATGCAGTGTCAGTATGCGCAATTAGCAATGCAAGTACGGCTCAATGCGCTGTGGACTTGTGCACGCAGGATGACCGCCGAGCAAACACGGCAAGATATTCCGAAAGCCCGACAGGCAATTATCTTAAGAGGGCCGAGTTACTAAAACCGTTTTAGATACAATAGCCGTCGGCCAGTCAAATAGCAAAGGACTTTGGAATTAAACCTGAAGTTAAACGGAGGCGTTATAAAGTCTCTCGCTGGCGCAAAACCGTGGAACAACGATAGCACTTTCCTTTGCAAGGAGTTCCAACTAGGTTAAGAGGGGCCAATAAATCAATCGACTGATGTAATCGCACATAGTTAATATAAACACGACACGCACCAAGGCATTTCATTCGAGTCATTCATTCGACGACAGTCATTGCACTTTGGTCATTCGATTTCACGTTAGTTTAAATACCAGAGCGATTTTGATTATTAGCACGCTAGTTGTTAATCGCTCACTATATTTATTTTGCATGTAATTGTACAGTTATGTGTACCTATATGTGTGTGAATATTATTGAATTTTATTACAGAGTACACAAATTATTTATCATTTTCAAATACTCAATGTTCCACGACAGATCAGCCAAGATAAAGTTGTTACGATCAAAAACAGATTTTTTTTTAACTTTTCACGTTCATCGCGCGCTATTCTGGCGGACACCGTCCATGCCTTTCTTACTGTTTAAATTTCGAGGTCGTTGAGCTCACACTTGACCACGGCCCTTAGTTTAAAGGTTTGCTTTATAGTGGTTATGTGGATGTAATATGTCCTGTGTTTACTCGTGAAATTCACGGATATTTAAATTGAGTAATTTAACGCAGATTATGGGACTTGTTACAGATTTATTCTTCAGCGAAGCATATCGAGTTGTGTTTAGTCGACTTCTGTTTTGTTTAAGGTATGTGTTCGTTTATCCTTTTATTCATCGGTGTAATTAGGTATTCGCGTTATACATTATAAAGCCGACATCCTGGAATCACCAAAATCGAGCTGCTAGTTCTGTTGCTGACTTCCAGAACCATTGCTGAGGCCCCGTTATAAATTTGGAAACTTTTATAGCTGAGAGTTTGCAAGTTTTGCTGTTTTCTGATGCAGTTCTGTGTCTCTCTTCCGCTGGAAGAATCTACGCACATTGTTTAAGGTAAATACAAAGTTGTATGTTGTTTAATCCGAAGCTTAAACTCACCGGCTAATCTCAGATATTGCTTGAATCCTTATTTCAACTTTGGCAGTGCAATTGTTGAACTAAATTTCTGCCTACCGCCGTGCTATTCTATTAACCCCTTTTGCTTGGCTTGTAATTATTTACTAATCAACCTGTTGGCCGACCACTAAGAGATTTGTTTGCAACCTAAGTGTTTCACTATATTTTTGTGCTGCCCTAATATAATTATCTATGTAACCTTTGATAATTTCAAGCTCCTGTAATTAGCCTGTAGCAATTGAGCTGGTTGTACTTTTTCAGCTGTAGCGCTGGCACTAACTGTTGTACTGCTCCTAATATAATTATGTTCATGGTACCTTTGGTTTTATGCATGGCTAATGCAAGTAATTTACGTCACAAACCCATCTGAGACTGTTTCAAGTGGTTGGAAATTCAGCTACGCAAATTTTAACGAGTTTAAGAGTTCTAGTAAGGAAATGGACAGATCTATTGTATTTAAAGATTCGTTGACGCTCACGGGTAACTTGAACACTCTTTGATTATTTTAAAAAAGAACCTGCGGTCTCGTGGAATTTTAAACGCAGTTTTTGTTTTAAGAAGTATAAACGCAATAATTTGTAAATGAAAAATCTCAGAACTTTTTCACCTTTTGTGGTATTACCTTGACTACTGCATACATCTGTCAAACGATGGCATTTGACCAATGATCGAACTCGCTTTTTTAACTTTCAACCAATCAAAAACGACTCGCGTCGATAATTATTGTTATATAACAACTTATCGGTAATACTCCACCTTACCCATTAAAATGATTATTCGTTAGTTTTTTTAATCGATTCAAGCAATAGTCACGCAAAATATATTGCGTGTATAGTTCCTTGCTTCGATAATGCTGACCAGATTGCACTCCCGCTGTATTGCTTAGAAAATACGCCCTCTGGCTTCGCTGTCGAGACATATTTTCATCGCAATCCAGCTGGTCGTGCAATCTGACCAGCATTATAGGCAAGTCACTATGCACTTAATACATTACTGTTGATAATTGCAATCTAAACATTTATCAAAATTTCCAAACACTGACATCTAATATAAATTTACTTACATATTTATTTTAATTTATTTGTTTGTTCGGCAAGGTTTGCTGGGCCATTCTCGCTTTGAAAGTGCTTGTGTCGATGAAAGATATTTTTGTCAAAATCTATCGGTTTGTTTGAACACATGGAGGAGCAAATACCAAAATCGCAGTGCATTATGTATATTTTATAATAAAATGCATGTGTTGGACAGACAAAGTAATTTTTTTAAACGTACAGTACCTTATCCTCACATTACCATATTACAACATGGCTAATTAAATATAATTACTATCAAATACCACTTTTAATAGCTTGGTATAACACTCTACATCATTTTAGAGGTATAATTTCACCTCAAATTTAGAAGTACTCGTTTCAAAAATTTACGGTCACTAATAACACGTTTATGTGCAAGACGAATTTGTTCTAATTGAGGCGTTAATGCTTTGCTAATCTCATGCCAAAACCGATTAGCTATAATTTATGTATGCAGTTATGGCAGTGTATGCATGCATAATGCATAAGAAACGACGTGATTAACGGATGCGCTATATGTTCCTAAAACGGTCAAAGGAAATATAGAAAGATTTTGCAATGCAATATTAATATTTGCTATATTGCTTAATCCTAACGTCGTTGTATTTAGATTGCTTTTAATGGAGTGGCGACTCGTGATGATTGTATTTGGGGGGCTCTTAATTTTTAACAAAAATGATTCGAGCACGCCACAAAAGGTACATAAGTGTTAAAAATATAAATAACTAGCTTTCTACTCCGTTTTAATCTAAAATGAGTTCAGAGCGAAAAAAAACACTCCCTGTTTCTTTTTTCCAAGTTAGGGTTATTAAGTTATTGGATATCCATTAATAAACACTAAGAATACAATGATTTGAATTTGCGGGCCTTTTGTAGTTTTGCGCGTACGGGTAGAGCCAGGTATGTTCGGTATGTGTTAACGCGAATTCAGCAATTTTGTGAACGGCAGTGCTGCTTCTCATTATTTTGCAAGCAGTTAATTATACCGATAAGAACCAATTTATTGCCAAAACAGTGCTCGGAGCTCGAATATGTTTGTAAATAAGCCCGCCAGTCGACTACCTACTGGGCTATAGCGCAGTTCACCTTCCCAGCACATTGAAACTGCTGACCGTAATTCTGCTGCTTCAGATCGCCCACAGGAGCTTCTAGCCCCTCGGTGCATTGATACCAGCGAGTGTGTTGACACATAATTTATGTTATGTTGACATACTTCGCATATACTGATTTACATGTTTGCAGAGGTATCGAATAACTGCCTCTGGATTTTATTACTTAAACTTGTTATATTATAACGGTAGTAGGATAGATGATAAAATATATTTTCAGTTATACAATAGTTACGTTTTTCTAATGCTATATAGGCTGTTGACGGCTGGAAGGCTAGCTACTATTCATTCTTTTTTTTCCTATGTTAGGTCGAGGACCTGATCAAATAGGAAACGGTGAATTCGCATTTAATTTTTGATAAAAGACATAATTTTCGAATGTAAATCTCAACAAGTCTCCAGTACTACTGTGCCGGTTTTAATCGATTTTGAATACCTGCCTACATTTCACACAATAGTAAGTAAACGTTGAGCAAAAAGCAACTTTTGAGGGTTTATTTTTAAGGTACACTAATTGAGATAGTAAGATTCTCCAACTTTGAATTAAGATATCTATAGAGGATTTCAAGAAAAGTTTTCTTTCCTATTAGAGATCCATACACATTAATTTAAATGTTGTTTAACACGAATTACATATTCATCGATTTTTAAAGTTTATGGGTAGGAATCTGTCAGATTACTAGTTCTTCAGAGGCTGAACCTGCAATCGTTGTAAAGCATGTGTCTTAACTTACGATCTCGGGTTCAATTCCCAGTCCGAAACGCCAGAAAAGGGTAAATCAGCGAGCGAAAATTTACTTTTGAAGCCAAAGAAGCGTCGTGTCAAAATCGCAAAACCCATTTTTTTCAAATGTGAATTATTGATTCGCAATTACCTTAAAAATGTTTAAAAATTTGCTTACATTGATAGAACATGAGTGGACACTATATTGATATTTTGATGCTATCAAGTTGGATACCAACGTTTTTAATCCAATTACTTCCACAACGTTTGTCAACTTTTTATCCAGCGTTAGTTAAGATTATTGACTTTGGCTGTTTGTTTTTTTCTAATCAACCATTAAAATTCTATAATTACATTTGAATAACGGTTATGTTGCTGTTTTATAGTGTCGATGTCGGTGGACTTGAAAAGTAAAAACTGTGCCATTATAAACCATAGCAATAATAAAACTGTAATTTCCTTATCTATTATGGCGGGTTAATATGCCGTTCAATTAAGTCCATAAAGTTTTATCAACGCCAGTCAGGGTTAAATGTCGCTTTTGAAGGAAAGCGTTTCTTGAGGCTATTTACTTATTTGTCAACTTTTACAGCGTTCTATTAATATTTATTTCATTATTCTAATGTTTAATTCAGAAATGCCTGCGCTTGTGCTATTTATAGCCGGTTATGCGAGACATAAAACATTTATACCTTGCCGATCATCGCTGATACTCAATAGTTATGGAAGAAAAGATCGACCTAATTTTAACCGGTAGTCTCGCGCGATCAGAGATTAAAAAATAACTGCTTCCTGAATGTCCGTCCTGGGCAATGAACCATAAACAAATCTATTTTCAGTCGGCACGCGAAAAATTTGCAACCCGTAATTATATTACGAAAATGACTAACGTGTGATTCATATAATTACGTGTGAGTGTATTTCCTTACGAGCAATTGAAACAGTTAAAAAGCCGATAAGCTGATAAATAACAATTAAATTAAACATGTGGAGACTGTAACAACAAATATTAGTTCTACGAATTAGTAAAGTGGTGGTAATTAGTAATTACAGCTTCTGTCATAGCGGAAGGTGTAACTGCGAAATGTAGGGTTTTAATTACTGTTGAACAGTAAAGCTTTGTGATTGCACATCGAGTTTAATGTTTGCAAGTACTTACCGGTTTAACGCGACATACAGGCGTTATTTGTATTTTGAAAATACTATGTTGTTAGATTTTAAACTAGAGTAGAAAGATTTTCGTGAGAACTGTGTCGGATATTACTACAATAATTAGTCAGGTAGTACACGTTAATTTCCCGAAATTTAATATCCGACATCCGTGATTTCCAATTATCCGTATTCCCCCTCCCAGTTATTGCCCCGGACAATCGAGAGTCTGCTGTATATGTATATAAAATAGTTCGTCGAATTAAAAAAAAAACAGGTCAGAAATTTATTCATACTACAACAGGTTCACGCCTTTTTCGCATGAAAGTTGCGCTTGGATTTTTGTTATTTAATTTAATTTAATTTAATTCGCACTCAGCCAACAGCTGTTAGGCCAATTATAGGCGTCGCTGTGCAGTTATGAGGACTTCCAACCACACTAACGACTGTCATGATGTTGTATGACCGCCGGGACCAACTTTTTTCCGTGATAGCCGTACCACGAGGCGCCGAGAGATGCAGCCGTGGAACTCCCATCCAAGTTCTGACCAGAGACAGCGTTGCTTAACTCTGCTGATCGAACGTGGACGCTTGTTCAAGCTACACCACTCGGGACCCCTAAGTTGAACATGAACAGAATCGTAATTTTTATTTTGTTGGATAACCTGTATAACCTCCAACAAATTTCTGTCATTTGACAGATTAACTGCCAAATTTCATAATACATGTGGAGAAATATTTAAAATTGAAAATAATTGGTAAGACCTTCTATGTACTTCAATTAAAAAGTCTTCAATTACTGAAACTGGACACACATAACAATGACTAAAGTTCTGTTTTCTATTCTGCTTAAATATGGCAACTTTGCATTTGATGGTGTTTTGTCACGTTTTCTAACTTAAATGCATTTAGAAACCATAACCTCAAATATAAAGCTCCTTTGAACACAAAACAGTAATTTTACACACTTAAATTTTGGTAACTTCCATGGCCAACCTCATGCAAAAGAAATGGTAACAGAGTATACACGTAGTACATAATAGGTTTGAACTGTCCCTTTGCGGCATACCACAAGACATAAGACTAAGATTGACAGTACAATCTGCTCTGATTATGTCGAAATGGCTAAAAAGCTGTAATTTGACATTTTCAAGAAATACAAAAATGGAGATTCATAGAAAACCTTTAAATTTTGTATTTTAAATTGAAATTAGTCGTTTAAATTACAATTGTTTAAACTGCAAATCTTAAATATTCGTTGAGGGGAACAAGATTTAAAAAAACACAAAATTCTGTTGTTTTCCCGCAGAAAAATCAATTTGAATATTTGTTCATTTTGTAGACTGAAAATATTTATTTTTAGCTTATTAAAGATAAAGTTTCGTTAGGTTAGGTTAGGTTAGGTTAGGTTCCCTTGGGAGATCTGTAACGTCCCAAGACTAGACAAAGCAGGGAGCACTCCGACATAATTTTCGCTAAGTTAGGTTAATTTAGGTTAGGCTAGGTGAAGTTAGGACTAAATCCCTAATACCGATAGTGGAAGCATGGATTAACAGAACTCGCGGAGAAGTAGCGTATTATCTTACTCAGGTACTGACAAGTCATGATCATTTCGGCACCTACCTCAAAAGAATTAAAGATTCAGGAGGAGGATAACTGTCATTATTGTGGCCAACAGATTCGCCAGGACACACAATACTTGTATGCCACCGATTCAGACCAGAGAGGATACAAATGAAAATTATAATGGGAGAACCACTTACTCATGGGAACCTAATACAACGTATGTTGGAATCTCCACAAAATTGGTCGAATGTACCTACATAGAATTATAAAAAAAGATCATGAAGACAAAAGAGAGAGATGGAAAACGAAGAAGACAATCTTAAAACGACTAAACCCATCAATAATACGTTTAAGTTACTCCTAGAACACATGTAACAGTAATCGTCTCGCCTGTAGTAATGTTCTGCGGTTTCGGGGAAAATGGTCACTTTCAGTATGGCCACTAACTTGCTCAGGTCAGACCACTAGTCGCTTGCTACGCCATACAAACAAGAAGGTGAAGTTAGGTTAAAAAATACCGGTAACGCCCCAAAATCATCCTAAACAAGTTTAATTCCGGCTTAATTTTTTATTAGGTTAGGTTATTGAACGTTAGGTTAGGTTAGGTAAGGTAAAATTAAATTAAGATAGGTTAAAAATATCTGTAACGCCCCAAACCCAGACAGAGCAGGGAGCACTCCGACGTAATTGTCGTTAGGTTAGGTTATGCTAGGTTAAAAGATATGATACATGTAACCGCGGCATGTCAAAAAATATGAGCCAGACCAGACATTTTTGAAAAGTGTTCCATTTAACCTTGCTCCTCTCGACGAGTAGGACAAAAAATCTATAAAGGGTTTTACTCAGAACTTTCCTCGCCAGTGAACGTTGTTACACTAAACCATTTTAAAAATCAAAAGAAAATAGGGGTAAAAATATCTTCACGTTCGTAATAATACCGAAACAATAAAATAAAACGTGTGATAATGCGAATTAAATCAATTTAAAATAAAATAATATTACCGGCAATGGGATTCGAAGTGCAGCGCCTGCGAATGCGATTTCAACTCCGCCCGTTTGATCCACGAGCACATCGAGGGCGTTTCCCGGCTCTGCCATGCCCCGCGTTATTAAACAGAACGTACTTATTGTTGCCCCTTTTTTTTACTTTTCTACATTCATCTTGAATCTGTTGGGTCCCATTTGCGTCAAGTGTAAAGCCTGAGCTATGTGCAAATTATTACTTTTATATATTTCTTAGTTAATGTAGAAATAAACAAAAATTTATTTTTTAAGTTGCTCACCATGTATATGTTGAGTCCAATATATGCCCGTTTCCTTCAAAGATAAGAACCTGAGCTACCTATATGCAAAATATTACTTTCATTTAAGTAATAGTTCTTGAGTTCAAGGAAAAATAGGAAGAATTTTCCTGTATATATTTGGTGAAATTTTGTCGATTTTAAACCAGGAAGGCATATAATCTGCATGCAAATTATCGTCTTCCTCCAACAAATTATTTTGGAGTTATACCGGCAACATACGAACAAACAGACAGACGAAATCGCGAAATGTGATTTTTTCGCGATAACAATACTTCCTTCGTCGTTTAGACCGGACTGCCTTTGGAATACGGGATGGGTGGCAACCTTGGGTAACTTATATTTACATTTTTCTGCAATCCAAATTATTTTCATATGCATTGAAATTTGCATTTATTTTTATTTAAATATTTATCTATCAAACAGTGTTCTCATGCGCTTAGGATTTACGAACCTATATGGGAATTGAATTAATGCCTACGAAAAGATATCACGTCTATGATTTTACCATTTGGTTAAACCACTATAACACACATGCCTAAAAAGAAATTTTATCATTTTTATTAGCCATCATAGATTTCCATTCAAATGGCAATATTAGCATAAACTATTAATTCATAACGCCCTATCAGATTTTTATATGAAATGAAGACGCCAAGAAACGATATATAGTATGCAGTGAAACTCTTTTATCGCATACCAAATTGATTGAAAAAATGTAATAAAATATTAAATAGCAGACTAATAAGCAAATTTGGCAAGGATATATAATTAATAGATCTTCATATGGCCATCACACTTTTCCCAAGCATTTTGATTTAACACGGCAGGTGCGTAAGAAATGACATCATCTATATGGGTGTGTTGTTCCTATACGCACTCCTGGAATTTAAGGTTATGTGCTGCCAACAATGCCATTAATATCGTCATGGTTTCCGTTTCGGTAATCGCTCTCTCATTAATCCAACAATTCGCCTCTATAAAAGTGAATTCGATGAACTATAAATAGATTTCCAATAGTTTATATTTCAGTGAAATAAAACATTTTATTTAGACAGTACAAGATAAGGTAATTGCATTGTTCTTACCTACCATAATGTGTATTTATGTTTTCGCAGAATATTAACAGACTTATGAAGCAACTGTGCGTAAAAGACTACCATCTAAATTTTACTAGCTTATTTGCACCGCTTTAAGAAGTTTATTTGGTCGTAAAATATTTATGCATAGTAACCCACAAAGGTAATGTCTCAGTTAAATTTGGAAAAGACCATTAACACGTACACAAGGCTTCCCATAAAATTAAAATTTAGCTCGCGTTTTGCATCAAAGTAAATGCCAGGTGTTGAAATCGTTTTTTTTTATTAAAGCTATGCCAATGGTCTAAAAGAATATTAATAACGTGTATAAGTTAGATGGCCAGAGTTATTTCTGTAACGTTATGTTTAAGCGTTAGCTTAAAATGATTAATGGCTCTTTAATATTTAATCCGATCAAAATTCATTAATCCCCTGTTAATTTTATTGTTTTACGCCCAGATTCAATCCACGCCTCTTTCATGTTCTAGCCAGCCTTGCCAATTACTCATGTTGCAAGGTTTTAACTGGAAAATGGTAGTAAAAGTTAAAAATGTGCGAATATTATAAACAATTTCTGTATATTGCAATAAACTGAGATGCAAAACAAATGCCTATCACTAGACGTGTGGGATATTCGTTTAATTTGTCTTCCGTATTTAGTTTTTCCGTGAGAGGGCCCTAGGTTGGAAATTAGCATGACCTGTATACGATATCATTGTGTTTAAATAGTTTTAGCTAAATAAACTAATAGTATCCGTTGAAAGAATCTAAAACATCTGTAAAGAGGTTTACACGAAACTTTCCTCGCTAGAGTAATGTGAATTACATCAATTTGTAAATGAAAAAAACATTGTGACCGGTGGGATTCGAACTCGTGCTCCAATAACAGAATCTTTCTTATACTATGCGCTAACGACAGAGCTCAAGCAGAGTGTTTTCCTTTTATATGTTGGGTCCAAACTATGACCTTTCTCGCCAACGGTAAAAACATGAGCTATGTGCAAAATATTACTTTTATTTAACTAATAGTTCTTGAGTTAATGGAAAAATTGGCGGAAGATTTGATATTTTTTTTTAGTTTTCCCTACCACATGAAAAGTTCAACTTTTCAGGGTAACTTGTATATATATAAAGTAATTGGAGAATGTTTTTGGACTTACTTATTAATTAATTCTGAATACATAAAAGTTTCATCACAATTTGACTAACAGAAAGTTATCGTAACATTTTATAAGAGACATGTATTTTTTTAAATGTTTTTATTGAACACTGAAGATGACACCAGGTGTCGAAATATAATATGGACGTCTATTTTTAAACAATTGTTAAATGCAAAACAGCAATAAATTAGCTGCTGTTTCCTTTTGCTATTATATTAATCTCAATAGCACTAAAATTAGGTCTGTTGGCATTGGTTAGAGAGAATGCAAAATAGTTTCTTTTTGTAAAGTTTAAGAATAACATAAAAGAGTCCAGCATTTTTTTTTATCATTTGAAACCTTGTATTGTTGTATTCTTAGTTTCATTCCGTGAATTCCCAAAGAAGACCAATGGCCGTATCATCAGTAGGGCTGCAACGAGCCTTAGTTTTTTACTTGACCGAGTACTCGGTCGCCGAGTAGCAAAATGTTTCATCTTTTAATATGCTTCTAGAAAGCCTTTTAAAAAGACAACTAGGTATTTTAGTTCAGAGGTGGCTCTAATATCAGAAGTAATACCAAGTGTGGGTCTAGGACATATCGCCGAATAGACAAAACGCCGAATGGACAAAACGCCGAATCGTATTTTAATGCCCAAAACGCCGAATCGTGCCCAAAACACCGAATTCGTTTGCGTGGACAAATCGCCGAAAATGTCCAAAACGCCGAATGCGGTCGGTGGACATATCGTCGAAAATGGAAAAATCGCCGAACCGTGTAAAATTACGCCACATTGAACGGAAAGCTGGCATCGCTCGATTTTGTTCAAAACCCTCGTTTGTGTCGGTGGATATATCGCCGAAAATGGACAAATCGCCGAATTAGTTACCGTGGACAAAACGCCGAAAATGCCCGAAACGCCGAATGCTGTCGGTGGACACATCGCCGAAATTGGACAAATCGCCGAATTAGTTACCGTGGACAAAACGCCGAATTCTGTCGGTGGACATATCGCCGAATTAGTTAGCATGGACAAAACGACGAATCCTGTGAGTGTACATATCGCAGAAAATGTCCAAAATGTCGAATTAGTGGGCGTGGACCAAACGTCAAAGAAGTATTTTTAATAAAAATTTAAATATCTCGAAAATTTGCAATAATAACACCTCTTTTGATTATTTTCATATGGAGAACAAGATTTTTAACACAAAAATAAAGATGAAAAAAATATAGAAAAAAAATCATGCAAAACCCTCCATATGATACGCCTCTGGTGAGTACATGGAAACAAAATTGAGCATACAATTCAATAGTATTAAAAAACAATACATCAATGCACTCATTGTCGCAGTTATAAAAAAAGTTATTGGATAAGTGTAACTTCATAGGACTCCGTAACAAAGCGTTGTCGCACATACATTGAAACGAGCATCTAGCCTACCGCACCTGGATTGTTTAATTGAGTATTTACATATATAGCCAATTAGAGCAGTTTTACATTGTAGTATTTAAATTTGAGTAGATTTAACTGCGAAGAACGAGACATTAGGTGTACCGTAATCGTGGAGTGCAGTTTGCGCGCTACTTTAATTTGTGACGCAGCTAATCAAGTGAGTTTTGTGCTACAACAGCGTTGTTTTCGAGTCAGGCGTAATTGGCGGGCCCTGCTTGAATACAAGCTGACATAGTCGCCGACGAGGCGCCGCAATCAAGTAAAGCGCACGACTTCAAGGGCGAAGTCAACTTCTTCGACCAACGTGGGGAAGCCTGCCCCAGGTATAAGGCAGCAGATTTGCATACCTGCATGCAATTATTGAAGGTTACTGCTTTTACTTTTTGGGAATCTGCGAAAATTGCGAATTGCGTCATATTGCATCTCAAACCAGGGAACGCTTTCAGTCAAAACGGCAAGCAGCATTCACAGCGTGTGTATCAGGTTAAAGTGCGAAGCACTACGAGCTACATATTTCGCGCGAAGGCTGATTTTTATGCATCTAATCGCGATGGCGGATTTTGGTGCAACGAATGTTTCCATGTTAAAGACAGTTAGTCTGGCGTCCGTTTAAATGTAAATGCAAATACAGTTATTCAATTAATATTTGATTTTTAATGCAAGTAGCGACGAGATACTGCGCGTTAGTGATCCATTCGTATTTTAAACAGGTCTGTTTAGGACTGGCATCGTATTTTAAGGATCAATTCTCATTTATTTATTGGTTTATGCGTGTTCTAGGTGGCGTTGGTTTGTTTCAAATAGAGAAAAGGTGGGAACGACACCTATGAAATGATTTGGTAACGGCAATGTTTCTATTTTGAGGGATTTGTGCTGGCGGAGTTGCTTGATTCGATTTAGGGGGATCTTTTTTAATCATACTACGTAACAGTTTTTCCGTTTTGACTTCTTAATGAAATATGTTTTGATTTGTAACGAAATGTTGTCATGGCTGCAGCGCGTTGATAGCAGTTTTGATAAAAAAAAAGAATTTTTGACAAGTTTGTCCTTAAAGATATTCGGGTAATGAGAAATGACTCCTAATGACGTCATAGCTTACTGACAGTACGAGGGCCTGTGTGAAAATATAATTGTAGCGTATTAATTACGTATGTACAATAAATAACCATCCAAGTGCTTTCATTTTGTATAGATCCAGAAATCTGGAAAAGATTATATAAGTTACCATAACGATTTTTAACTTTGTGCTTCACAAATATTTACTTATTATATACGTTAAAATCAAAATATGCAAAAGGAAAATAAACAAAACGCATAAATCTTAGTCTTTCGGTATAATAAATGGTGTCTGCTGTTGTGTCCATTTTTAGGGTCAATAGAATTTCACACCAATTACATGATCATTCTACTCAACTGGCAGTTAAAAATAACACGAAAATCGCGTATCGCCGCCGTTTGCATTACACATGATAAAATGGAAAGCACTTCCGGCTTGAATCGAACTAATAATACGATGCTATAATTAAATGTTAGCTCTATGTGAATTTTTTAGTAAAAATGTAATTTTTAACAGTTATTTGAAAATTGAATGACTGATAAAAATGTTTAGAAATCCACCGCATCTGTTTGATTACAGTTATTAAATGTATATTCAGAATATTCGTGTTTTCATGTTTATAGCCAAATAGCCATATCATGCAGGGTCGGACGGACCCACACAAGGACAGCCAGACCTAATACAATGAATTTATTGAGACTCCAGTTGTTTTCATGGTTCATTAACTTACGGAAATAGACGGAGGACATCGTTTTGAATTGACAGAGCTAATTATAAAGTCACGATAAAGAACAAGTTAAGCAAATAATTATCAGTTATAAGTAATTTTTTATTATATAAAACAGGAAAAGATTTTCATTTAAAACTTTTTCCAGACTCCAACAGCTCTATATTTTAATGTTTGAACTAGAATTATTTGAGATTTTCAAACTATGAAAATTGTGAAATAAAATTCAGTATTGTTGAGTAACCTCCAAAATTCCAAATTATTATTTGTTGTACTAGCATGTCGCTTTCTTATTTTAGGACACCGCGAAACATCTATTTCAATGGACTGTTTTTAAACGACGACATGTTTGCTAATAGTTCATATCATAAATCACTAAATTTTATAATTTTTGGGGGCACTAATAGCCCTTGAAGCTTTGATAGAAAAATTGAAAGAATAATTTATTGTTTAAAAGGCTTTGGCAATTATTCGTTTTCAAAACAACTTATTTTAAATTTTTTTAAAATGTTAGCGCTGTCAAGAAGTCAAGAGATAATTCAGTTATTTTATTACATCTTCACACCTGTTTCTAAAATTACAAGTTACATGTACTGTTAACCCACTAGACTGCGAGGTAATTCCTATGGAGCTTAAAAAAATGGCAATTTTTCACGATTTGTACTTGATCCTAAATATATAGCTATTAATAAGACGCTATATGCAAAGTAGTCAAAACAATACACCAAATTTAGCCGTGAACTCAAAATGAGATATCCATAGGAAGTGACCGAATTATCATTTTGTTTGTTGTACAAACCAGCTTCCTTTCCAGGTCTAGAGGTTAAATATAACGAAAATAGCATTGCAAAATTATAGGAATATGTTGATATACTCGATGATTACTGCAAATGACAGACAATGAAGCTTCTGTGTTTGCTGTAAATAGACGTCCTTGCTGATCTGCTTTCATGGGCCATCAACTACGGTTGCGTTACTAGTACTATTTGCTGTATAATCAGTTGTTTTAGCTTTAAATTGTCGTTTTAAAATAAATACTTTGAAAAACGGGCAATTTAAAAATATTGTAGTAGTAGTGATAATTAAAAAATCTATATGGAGACATTGATAACAATGGGACTAATAACCGATTAAAAAACATATTTATGAAAAGTAGAAGTTAACATATATTATTTTTGGAAGATGACGTGTCGTATTTTATTCTTTATGTAGTTAATTACGTTCTTGAGCTACAAAATATGTAAGTCAACTTTGGTAGGCAGAAAAATCTAATTAAGATTCCATTCACTTTAGCTACTACAATTTTCTAGATTGAAGAATTCCTGTCTTTTAGCATTTCCTTCAATGACACGATAAGCAAAAGGGGGATAGCTGCATTTAGGCAGCTAGCATGGTATAAATAGTTTCTTTGATAGAGTATACAAAATAGAGTAAGTGAAGCAAGTGTGCAACACCAAATGTTTATTTGGTGGAAAAGGGTTGCACTTGTGTTTGCTTACAATGCTCACATTTGGTATATTTGTGATAGTAAAGACAAAGAAAGGCAGCGTGTCAAGACTACGCAATTGTTATTGTTATAATAGCCTAGCAGACACAAATAGAAGATACAGAGATGTATTATTGCAAAATGCTGGAAAAATAGAGGTCTGATTGACTAAGATGATGATCAGATCTATTTGTGCAAAATATGGAGACAGAGAAGCAATAAATCAATAGGAAACAGCAATACCAGGCAGGAGCTTAGATTACATCTATTCTGAATGCAGAAATTAAAGAAAAACGTTGGTTTGGTATCTACTAGGAATTGAAGATCACAGGGCTCTAATAAGCGAATTGAAGATATGAAACTGCTCTACAAACTGTCGAGATGAAAACTGTGAAAAAGCTGAACGGGAGCATCGTTCTAATTCTATAAAATAAAGTGTTAGTTGAAAAATATGCCAAGAAATACGATAGGGAAGAATCGAGGTGCTTGTGAATACCTGATATTATAATAGTAAATATTTATCTGTTTATATGGTCTGCATAGCTACCCTTATAAGCAAAAATAGAAAGAAGAACATTTTTAAAGGCTACTCCACATTCATTTTCACAATGTTCGAAGGCCTAGTGATTGAAAGCTGATGGGAGGCACCTAGGGCAACTGCAGAAACGACATTGTTCTACAAACTATCTAGATTAACAATTTTATATAAGTATTGAAGTTGACTATAAGTTATACAGATGTGCTATCGACAAAAAATAGTGAAAAAGGAAGGCGAAAGCTAATAAAGAGCAGCGGTTTCAGGTATTAACTGAGATTAAATCCATTGTGAACACAAAAGTAGAAGAAAAACAGTTACATTGGCTAGGCCCTTTGATGAAAATTAAAGATCAGGTCAATAAGGGAGTTGAAAAAACTCAATTGTACAACAAACTATTCCGATGAAACATCGTTCTAATTCTATAAAATAAAGTGTCAGTTGAAAAATATGCCAAGAAATACGATAGGGAAGAATCGAGGTGCTTGTGAATACCTGATATTATAATAGTAAATATTTATCTGTTTATATGGTCTGCATAGCTACCCTTATAAGCAAAAATAGAAAGAAGAACATTTTTAAAGGCTACTCCACATTCATTTTCACAATGTTCGAAGGCCTAGTGATTGAAAGCTGATGGGAGGCACCTAGGGCAACTGCAGAAACGGCATTGTTCTACAAACTATCTAGATTAACAATTTTATATAAGTATTGAAGTTGACTATAAGTTATACAGACGTGCTATCGACAAAAAATAGTGAAAAAGGAAGGCGAAAGCTAATAAATAGCAGCGGTTTCAGGTATTAGCTGAGATTAAATCCATTGTGAACACAAAAGTAGAAGAAAAACAGTTACATTGGCTAGGCCCTTTGATGAAAATTAAAGATCAGGTCAATAAGGGAGTTGAAAAAACTCAATTGTACAACAAACTATTGCGATGAAACATCGAAAAAGATTGAAAGGAAGCATCGCTTGAATTTTAAAATTGAGTCGGAACGCAACTAAGAAGAAAGGCAAAGAATAGAAAGCAATGAAAAAATATCGACCCAAACCTGAAAACAGGTTTAAGGGATTAAGATTAAATCTGTTTTACGCCTACGTTTATAGATAGTATAAATTCTGAAGCTGTTTTGTTATAATTTATTCTGCAGGTGTTCGCAGATAAAGCGCTCTTCGCTTCTTCCTCGTTTGTTAGCGCCTATCGTACTGAGTCCACTCGCGTAATTGCGAATATTGAAATTGGGCTATTTTAACTAATATTATGGCATCTGTCTACCAATGGTACTTGTTATTTCTGCGTAGCGTATCGAGCAGTGAGCCGTGAGCTTAAGGTATTTATTTGTTTATATTTCTTTCACCATTGTAATTAGGCACTAGCGTTACAAATTATAGAACCGGTCCCCAGAAGTCGTCAAACTCGAGCTGGTAGTTTTTGTAGTTGATTTGCGCAAAGCCTTCGCCGAGGCCCTACTGTATATCCGAGAGATTTATTTTTTGCTAGCTGAATGTCTGTTGTTTATGCTGCATCTTTCTTGATGCAGTCCTGCATCATCGTGGGAGTATCTACGCACATCATCTAAGGTAAACACAAACCTGTATGCAAAGCCTGAATTCACTGGCTAAACCTGTATTCTGCTCAAATCTTTGTTCAACTGTATCTGTACAGTTACTGAACTAAATGCCTATCTATAGTGGTGGTACCTTATTAACTTCCTCTACGCCTTACGGCGTCACCGTGTGCTTGTAATTGTTCGCTGATTAACTTGCCAGTTAATTATAATTACTTGTTCGGAACCTAGTTGTTTAACTATATATTCTTTGAAGCTCTTGCGGTTACTCGAATTATTCTTGATAAAAAGGAATTTCGGCTTAGACCGCATAGTCTTTGTAAATGAACGCCCAGCATTTTCTGGCTTAAGGTGCCTTGCACCTTGTGAAGTCGCGCAAGGATCCACACGATGGTTATGCTCTTTGGTGGCTCGCGTTGTTTGAGTACGAAACCTTGAGAACTATATTTATGTACTGCACTAATATATATAGTTGATTCTGTAACTTTTGTTTTCGCTTACTTATTACCGAATTACCAAACACTGATGTCTTCAAACTCCAGTAATTACCTTGTAGCAACGGAGCTGACTATTTATAATGAGTTTAACACTTCTCCTATGGCAATGGACATATGGACATAATTTCAACGCCATTTTAATAATTTAGAAATGAAGCGCACGCCGTCTTCACTGTAGCCGGTCGGCTCTCTGATTTGTCCACGTAGCCTAAACGTTTGTTTGGTACGATTTGAAGCTGGTTTTTAGTAGAGTCCCTGTATATAATAAGAAAGAGTTGAGACATGTGGATCCACAAATCAAAACCACTTGATTTTACATTAAACATGTATATGTAACATGGTGGGCTAATATTTCAAACACAAATGTCAATATGTCAAACGCAAAAAATGCATTGTTAGTTTACGTTTTTAGTAGTATGCTAGTTTCAACTGACCGACAAGCTCTAAGCTACTCTGATGATATCCGGCAACGTAAGAAGGCAAAATGTAGAGGAACAAGATTCTCACATTGCTACTGAGAGTTGAAAGTGGACTTACAGCGAAACTCTTGCGGTTATAACTACAATGGAGAACCATTTAAATGAAATCAATCATTCAAACCCCAAAAAGAAAACAGATGCTTGGAGTTCTATAAGCAGCGAGTTGGAGAACATTTTAGAAGACCACCGATACCTGCAGATTAAAATAGAAAAACTTGCTGCGATCATATTCTGATTTTAAAACTAACAGTAATAAGACTGGACGAAAGCCTACCCGTTTCTTATCTTTGCAAGGAATGGACCAGATAGTAGGAAAAAACCAAACTTGTAGCTTACATTCTTTTAATGTTCTTTCTGCAGATTCTTCTACTGGCACTTCTAAAGAAAGTTTACCTGCCCGAGCAACACACATTCTACAGAATACACAAATGCATCTGCGGAACTTACCCCGAGAAATAAAAGAAAACAGCAGGTGGTGGGAGTGAGAACACCAAAAAAAAAAGATTATTTGAGAAGAAAGTTAACAACTTCGACGAGAGGATAGGCATAAAGAAAAAATGAAATTGCTGGAATGAACGATTTTAGTTGACAAAAGGAAATGTGAACTCCTTGAGAGATATTTCAAATTAAAAGAACGAGAAAAAAGTTAAATTTCCTAATAGATTTAATTATTTTATTACTTATGTACATATAAACATTTCAATATTACTCCTACGTTTTCTACAGGACTATTATGGAAACATGTTTACAAATAAATGATCCCTCCTCCTGAAGTCTTTACCATCATCAACTACTGTACTATCATCGTTATCATCACTGGCTACATCTTCAACATCGATAGTTTCATTAAACTCTTCTTTCATATTTACTGCAATATTATGAAATGTCCGTAGCAGCAACAACACATTTTACAATGAAATAAATGTTTTTATTGTCAAAGAATTTTAACCGTCTAAATCTGTATTTACTTACAATCATTTTTTCAACAATTTCTATTCAATAAAGGAACCTAAACTTTTAGTTTTTAAATAACTAAAAATATAAATAAGAAGAATATAACAATAAATTAAAAATTAACAACTAAAAATTCAAGTGCAAGCAGGAGAGCTATAATTGCACGAAATATAACAGCCGTACTGTGCACATTAAACCCGTGTAGACCCAACCAGTCCAATTTTCATTAGGTCAGTATCCAAAGATGTTGGAGTCGTGGTAATGCAATTTCGATATTCTTCAATATAATTCAGGGAAAGTTCTTTCATGAGAAGGCTTGAAGCACCACATGTCTTCCTTCTAGCACGACATTTCTTTATCCACGCGCTTTTTCTTGGAACTAATCCATCTTTCCAGTATTTTTATCAATTCCTGGCACATACATTTTATAACAGTTTTCAGTATTCGTTTACGAGCGTGTTCTTAGTACCACTCATTTTGGAGCTTAAACTGGACTGTCCACTTACGCAAAATACTAAAAAAACGCATTGTTAAAACACTCGGTTTTAGTACTGGCTATTAGTTACTTGTTCCCATGTAATGTAACTGAGCCTTCGGAATAATTATTTGTCACTAATAATTCGAATATACTTTGAACGATTTTGAACTGACGTCAAAAGTCATGTCAAAATAACCTAAAATAAGGCATTTGAATAGCTTATGTCAAATTCAAATATAATGTGATTATTACACTATTTTTTAAAATTCAAGTACTCCATGGTTTGTGGATCCAACCAATCACAATGGGTTGCACCAATGACTCTACTCTTTCTTATTATATACAGGGACTCTAGTTTTTAGTATTTGAGTCTGCTTTGTTTGGAGCTTGACTCTAAATTGTTTGCCGTTGATAGAAAAATAAACACAATTGGAGATTGCTTAAAGCTAAGTGCCCATAAAGTTAATTAAGGCTCAATTTAGAAAAATATAATTTGAAGAGCTTTCGGAATTTCACATTAATTTTATTTACTCGAAAAAAAATACTTAGAATCTTTAGAATATTTTTCCTAGAAGGTATTTAAAAATATACAGTAAAATAAATATAGGGCAAGGTATTATTTGCGATATTCTTATTTATTTTGGCAATTGGAAGTATTGAAACAGAAATTGTTCGGTATGATGGTGTGTAAAATCCCTTCATAGCAGATACTTTTGTTAGTTTCGACAGTTACAGATTACTTGGATTTTTTTATAGCAATAATGCCTTTTTTCCTACACTTTAATAGAATTTGTTTCTATTTATTTAAAAGATAAATTTTGCCCAGTATTACATAAACAAATTGAGAAGATTGCAGCAGTCCTTTTCATATTTATAATTAAATATTTCTCATAATTTCTTTACAAGAAAGGATTTCAAAACATTTCAAAATGAAACAAACGTGCGACGTTAATAGTTTCCTGTCTCTTCAATAACTTAATTGCACAAGGGCGACAAAAAGCTTTGTAGATATTTTCGTATCTTGCATCACTTTCTCCAATCTCTTTAAACTGCATATCGTGCTTTTATTTTATTTGTTTTCAGAGCTTTTTATGTAGCTGGAATTGTGTTTGTATAATAACTATTGACATGTAAGGTACTGTAAGTTAGTAGAAAGAAGCAAGTTTTAAGTAAAGAAGGTCATATAAACTTATTCTTAACGGTTATGAAGGTACAGCGTGTTCAACGTTAAAAATAAAAAACATTAAATACTTGTACGACCACATTCGTGAAACAATTGCACTAAGTTTAGTTTACAATAACCTCCACCCACGTCACTGCATTTTACAACCCAAGATGGACACACGAGAGAAATTAATAACACGTATTTTAGATGCTGGTCAACGTTTAAAAAATCAACACGATGTACTAAAAAAGTAGCACGCCTTCTTTATATTCAAGTTGCAAATTTATAACCGTGAAGGATAAGACATGTTTATTTGAAATGTTTTGCTTAAAATGATGTGCACTACCACGTATAAGAATATTGGCAATTCCTCCTGAAACACCATGTATAATTGCTGCGATTAAGAAAGTCGAGATGATATTTTTGTTCTTAAAAAAGAACATTTAATATGAGTAAATTGGTATCTCAAACAACTTATTTCTATTCTTTAATAATCCGTAGCATTGACAAGAAAAGCGATGCCTCATCCTAAATGTACAGACTACATTATTGTGATTAAGCAAAAATGTGAGAATAATACTAAGATGTGGCTGATTAATCTTCAAATATGAATTTTTTTTTGTCAGTTATACTTATCGTCAACTCAATTCACGAAAACACTGTGTATTGCGCAATATTAAGTATACAAGTAAAACCAATTACAAAACTTTGATTTGTATGTTGCTCTTTGCATGAATATTAATTCATTTGGACACAAATTTAGCTTTTATTTTAAATCAAAAGTATTTCTACATAAGTCAGTACACCTTAGGGGCACAGGGGCGCTAGCTTCCCAACCATCAACAACTTATATAGCATTAGAATAATGTAACTATTTTATAATTTGAATATATTTTATTATCTATCCTACCATCATATAATATAACAGGTTTAAGTAAAAGATCCGAAGGTACCTTTCGATGCCGCTTAAAACATATAAAACAGCATCCAGAAAGTATGTCAACATAACATGAGTTATGTGTCAAAACACTCGCTCCTATCACTGTACCGAGCGGCTGGTAGCTGATGAAGGCGATCCGAAATAGGGCTCAAACTTACATGGCAATGATGGGCGAAAACGATGAAGCAAAATAACTTGAGGTAAGCCGTTTCAATGTGATGCGAAGGCTAACTGCGCTATAGCCAAAAACGTGGTAAAGTGGCTTATTTATAAATATAGTGCTCCCGAAATGTAATGCAATCTGGGGGTAAAGGCAGCTTCCTCTAAGTTAAAGTTGGAGCTCGCAAGTTTACAAAACAATTTGCTGTGGACATTTACAAGAAAAACAAATGAATTTGTGGATGTGATGCATGCTCAATTCTCAACTGGGGGCGGGCTGCTATAGGGACCTTGGGTCCCTCTTCAGCCAATAACGAATTTCAGGATAGGTCGGGGAAAGGAGGGGTGGAGAATGGAAAAGAGGCCTGGAAAGGAGGAATAAGTACTGCCCCGGCATTTATCTCAGAGAAGGTACTTTATTGACTCGGTAAAACCACCTCAAAACCTGAATTAGAGCAGATGGCCATGGGAATCGAACCCGCGACCTCCCGAATGCTACGCAGACGTTTTAACCACTAGTTCACACAGAGCTCTGTTATGATCATGTTTCATGTTTTAACAATTATGTCAAACTTTACTCTGGCGTTTTGGCTAAATATCAGTTAAAGGCTACTCACTAAATTGAATTTATTAAAACTAATCGTGATCGCGTGAAAATACTATGACATTTAGGTGTTTTTAAATGCACTCAATTCTAATAAGCCGTTTCTGAAAAATTGCCTATTTCATTGGTTTGTTTATTATAGTGTTGAATAATAGGTAAAATAAAACTTGTTCCAGTTCATGTAAGTGTAATTCTGTAATACATTTGCATATTGCTTAGCCGTCTAGATAATGATTTAGTAATGTTTATATAAAATTATACCTTGGAAATTCCCTCTTAGCTATGTTATTGTCCAACTTACCACATTTTCTTATCTCAATTCACGTTCAAAGACTCTATGTAATCAAAGCGCTATATTAACGTGAAACATGCTTTCGTATGAACGGTAATGATGGTATAAGTAATAGCTTTGGCACGTAAACTTTGTGAAAAATGTCAGGAAACATTCCGTTGGTTTATTATTGCGAGGTTGCGGGAGGCGTTTGTGATATTTATTTTTTGAAGAGAAAAGCAAGTGTTCAAGCATTTGCAAATATGACCTTTCAATCTCAAATGTGTAGTTAAGAGAAACACCATCTCAAAAAATTTAGTTTTACAAAACTTTTCGATTTATGTGCATACGTTGCAATTTATTCCCTCCACATTAAATAATTGTTTAAGTCGTTTAAGAGGCTACGAAAACAACATATCTGATGGCATGCAATCACATAAAAAACAGACGTGCGAATTTTAATCGTGTTTATTTATGTAAATGTCTGCGGATGATAATATGCAAACAGCTGTGTTTCCTCTGCAAACAATTCAGAAAACTCAAACAGTATACCTTGTATGACAAAGCACACAATCAGTAAGCGATATCAATCGATACACGATTGCAAGCTTATTTACCATACTACATTGTATTTTCATACAATTGTATTAAGAAAGAAGTACCTACATTGTCACCTCCAGCAGCGAGTGTTTCAAATCATTCTCCAAGGTATAAGTACGCTGATATTACTTTTCAATATAAAAAAGAAGTTGAACATAATTTATATAATGATTAATTTTACGATTTTCACTTTTTATGCAGCCATATTTATTACGCCTTTGTGAATATTAGAGTAACTATTTGTGAAAACCACTAGATGAGGTTAGCAACCCCACGCCAATAGAATCCCTGTATATAGTTATCTAACTATATACAGGCCAAGATACCGCTTGAATAAACACAATAAAAAATCAAGATTGGAAACAACATTATAGGAATTTTTGCTTACCCCTGATGTAAACGATGATACAGAAGTGGACGAAGCAGAAAATACCAGCGTAAACGCGTAAACACCATACCAATAGATTAGTTGGAAGATGCAGTGATTAAACTAAATAACAAAAAAGCCATTGGCTCAGACAGTAGCCACTTGGAAGTCTTTAGGCGTGTAGAAAGGAGGAATATTAATAAAACTTGAACAGCTACACTTTATGTTGGAGAAGAAAATAGAATCTAAAAAAATGTTCCAGCCAAACTATTTAAGATGGGCGATGGAACTAAGACCAGTACTTATAGAGATATAAGCGCAGAAATAAAAGTATTAAGAATCTACACAATAGCGGATATGAGGAACACAATGGCATAAGGACAAGTCGATGATATGTGTATGCAAAAACGAATATAATTGTGAAACACGTATGGTATTTATTGAATATACTTTGGTTGTTGTTTTAGACTCGCGTAGATATAAATAATAAATACGTTCTGGATAATTTAATAAAATTTAATTAAAATCTAATATGCCAGTGGATGCACAAATTACTACACAAATATATATATTGCACGATCATTAACTAGCGTGCTAACGGTGAAATCTCGGATGTTTTGCTGCCGCTCGGTGGATGCGTGTGAAATAGAATGCCTCAGTGGTATTGCTATTTCCTCTTTCTTCACTGCGTCAGAGGAAGAATTTATGGCCCCCGGCTCGACTGCCGGTTGACCACGAATTGTCCATCTTCTGGTTGCGTCAACAGGGGTTTTACGACCTGAACCCTTTTACGGTAATACGCAGCGGCATTCGAGATCCCTGTAGTTCAGTAATGCGTGTTAATTTCTAGTGTTTACGTTAATTGCGCGTTCGGAGCTTGTCAATCACTCGCGCCCTTTGTCGAGTTCAAGCAAACCTCCTGCTGACGCATGACGGTCAGGTCTACTGGAAGTTACTCACCTAGCAAATATGTGCTTGAGCATTCAGACTTTTTAGTGGAATTGCTTATTGCCGCTGTGCACGACTGTTTGTACCCGCTACAGTACCAGACATTTGATAAGGTGAACCGTGCGAGGCCCTGAGTGATACTAGAAATAAAGGGGCAGCCCAAACATTTAATAGGTGTTATCATCAGTTTGTACAAACACACCGATACCTTAGTAATAAATGACAATGATAAGACAACGGAGTTATTACATACAAATCAAGGTGTTGGACAAGGATGCTCTTTGTTATACTTTTGGCAAATCACCTAGATGGATACAACTTCAACGTACACTTTGTCTTAGGGATCTCTTCCTTGACGTTATGTGCGTATGGAGCAAATACATACATGATCTAGAATATTCTCTTCTACTAACAAGAGGAAACAGATTTTAGATCATCTCCCTGAAAATATTTCTAAAACCAACTGTAGTAAGTCCTTGAACACTCTGCTCTTTGATGACGATCAAGCCATTATTGCCTTGTCCGAGAACGGGTTCGTATGAGTCATTCACCTGCTTTAGGCTATGGCAAAAGACTAAAATTATGAAATCTCGAAAACAAAAACCAGAGTAATGGCCTTTCATGCTGGCGATATCAAATATAAGTCTAAAAAATATGAGCCTGGAACAGGTACCCCATTTTATATGTTCCCACTATTGCAATAAATATATCGGTAACTAATTCAACAATTCCCGAAGAATGTCTGGAACGATAGGAAAACTTTGGAAAATCACTGCAAGAAATCTTACAGGGCGATGGTTAACACTCCGAGCCCGAAGTCACATGTTTGTAAGCGAATCCCAGTAAATTTCCCCTACGACGAACTAAATAGAAAGCCGTTAAAGTTACGTAGTAAATAATGTGTCTTTGAGCCACAATCCAGTGTTTGAACTTCAAGTAAGTGTAATTGTAATTGTGTATAGAGCATGTACGCATTAGTGACACCACCGAAGGGTTTCCTAACGTTCCCTTGTTCCGGGGCGTCAACAGCCAGAGAGGCGACATAACTAGTAGCCAAGTGATTTCCACGCAACATTTGTCAGAAATTTACACATAACAAGTCATTCAAGGGATGACGTAATTCAGTCCGAGGGCTACGTTGCAGTTCTCAAACCTCGAGCCTAAGGTGACGTGATTGCATTTTGAGCAATAAGTACTCGCTGTAGGCTGTAAGAAGATTTTGCAATCGAAAAGGAATGCGTTTAATAGGCAAATAAATACGTACGCAAATCGCCAAACTGGGTTTTTATGTATCCTGACGGCAGTTTCGATGCAGTTTAATGTTCGCGTATTAAAGACGTCATTTTGGTATATTTTCAATATTATTTGAATGTCAATGTATTTCAGATACAGTTCCTTTATTAGTATTAAAACTATTGTGTTTAGAAGTGGCAATATTTTAGGGCTTGATCCTATTTTATATATTGTTTTATGTGTGGGTTGTAACTTGTAAATTGGTTTTTCTTGCATGTTGTTTGAAGTCAGTTTCCACTCGAGAATGCCACAAGTGCAGGCCAGCTTCCTATTTTTTGGCAGATATTGACCTTCCCCATCAACGAACTGATTATATATGTGTACTGAGCTAGCTAGGTAAACAACATCAACAGGGGCGTACTAGACGTGTCATCATTTAACGTCCCAACGAAGGGGAACCAATCAACTCATTTCAATATAACGCACAACGGTGGGGCTCAAACCGCAGCATAGCAAATAGCCCCATATCAAACTCAGAATCAATATGTTCGTCTGTCAATTATATCTGAAGGAAGTTTGAATTGAGCTTTATTTTAAAATAAAATCAAACGAAATGCTGTCATTGCAATATTTGTTTGTATGCGATAAAATTCAAATTCAAAACATCGGAATTATCAACTGTAAGTATTTCTTTAAAATTTATAGTGTCCCCAGAACTATCTGTACAGTTCAAGTCACAGGTGTCTTTTATGTACTCGTGGAATTTACGCCCTCAGCTGGTGGCTCGTGCATCAAATTTCCATTAGTACGGAATACATCAGTGTTGCTAAATGTATTTTAAGGACTCCCACCCAAAAACTAAGCATTCTTACTTATCCTTGACAAAATTGCGCTAAATGAATTATATACAAACATAATTTCATTAATCGAAATTAGTTTCATTTTTCTATTAGACAACAAATTATAATAAGGAAACAGTGTCAAGACGATTGTGCCATAGGACACGTTTATAACAGACCTTATTATTTTGAAAATTATAATTTGCTATAGCAGAATAAACACATCTCCCAAATTATTAGGTCAGTATTTCAACATTTTAGAACTGTTCCTATAGGTAAAATGTCTCTAAACTTTATTGTAAAAAAGGACTTTTAACTAGAATCCAGGAAAAAATTAGATAATTATATATCGCGCAGCAAATGGAAGTTAAAATGTCCTTGCGATAAAATATTAACCGTTTCCTATCTTTTTAATTATTCAAATTTATTAATCCGTTGGTAATAAATGTTTAATAGCGACAATTTTATGCATAGTGCGAGGAAGTCCTGTATCTTTTTACATCATTCAAATGCGAGGAACTTAATTTGCTGTACGTTTTCAGTTTCTCGTCAAACCTGTATGTGGCGCAATACGGACGTGCCTTAAAATTGCGAGGCGACTGCCTTCTTGAGTGGTTGAGATTTATAACGTAAGGAATACTAAATAATTGGAAATATAATAGGCAACTGCTATTAATATTAATTATTGCAAGTATTTTCCAATTTCAACCGAATTTCCATAATTATTAAACTCAAATCCAAAAAGCCTCGGATGTTATTTACAGAAATTATTAATGTTATTAATATGTAATTTCATATTTATAAAGTCTATACGATTACCAACCGACGCAACTGCCATATTAGTTTTCATAAAAATATGAAAATATATATGGACAAGTAGCAAATGGCTCTAAGGCGCGATTCATTTTACATCTACGCACACTTTAAACTTTTCAATTTATTAAGCGATGAATTTAGCACAGTTTTACTTCAGTTTAAAATTAATATTTTTCAGCACTAAACCCTTTGTTGCTCAATATGGTTTTAGAAAAACTACAGCGATCAAGACCATCTCCTCACGATCCACCCAATAGCAAGAAAATTATTTACTGATATCTAAAAAGTGTACCTTTGCAATCTAGACATGACAAAAGCTTTTCGTACAATACAAAGGAAAGCAGTTTGAGGGAGCTGACACAGGAAAGGTCTAGATAAAAAAACTCATTAAAGTAATTCAAAGCTTATATTCCAACACAACGAACGAGAAATATGATTACAAAGATGTTCAAAACTGAGAAAGGCGTTACACAGGGTGGGTGCTAAGTCTGTAGCTTTTCATAAATGCAGTAGGTGACCAAATCTAAGAAACCAGACAAAAAATTGTAGCAGGCTTAGCGAACAGTGACGGAATTGGTAACGCCTCGAGGAATATCGACATCCGCGACTGCTCTTTGTCTGGGAAGTCTGGGAAACCAATTTGGATCGTACACACAATGGGTAGCACTGTATAAAAATGTTTGCGAAGTTGTGCTTCCTCTTATTACGTCGGCAATCGCGTTAGCGATACTATGGTTGTTTCTACCAATTTCCAAATCGGCATTGTTAATTTACTGCATATTTTATTTATTTACGTGTTAAGTGGCGCAACAAGCTGAACAATGAAGATACATTGTGCAAGGTGGTTCAATTTATATTCGGTGCAATTTGAAGAATTTATGCTTATTTGCTGACAACATCGTTTTATGTGCTGAAGATAAAGAAATTGTAGGGCAAAACTTAGAAATTTGGAGTGCTGTTTTAGTCATTACCAAGCCGGGCTCCATAGCTCAGTGGTAAGCATTCTGGCTAAGGGTCGAGAGTTTGATCCCCGATCCCAGTGAGGATTTTAAAAATAAAAAAATGCGAATGAAAGTCTCTACAGAATGCCATCATGTTCGGAAGTGATGTAAAGCCGTGGGTCCCATGTGACTACGATGTGTAGCATGTAAAAGATCCCTTGCTAAGGTTGGGACTCCTTAGTCTCGGCAAAATTCTAAGTAGGACTAAGGTACCTGGTACTCTGCATGCCTAGACCTTGTCCCGGGGTTGACAAAAAGGGCCTATGAAGGCCTACTTGCTAGACATAAGTGTCCCCGAAAATAATACTACTACCACTACTAGTCATTACCAAGGAAGTAGAAAGAATAAATATTGTTAAACCAGATGATAAACAAGATAGACAAACCGACAGCTACAACTATTTATGATGTATTATAAATAACAAGGGTACCGTAGGAGACGGTCTTCATAGTAGAATGAAAGCAGAGGGAAACCTATATCATTAAGCTCTCAATAAATATTTTTTAAAGATCAAAACAAAATTCATAATCTACAAGACTTAAACAATTAAATGAATACAATTAAATATCTTCTATCCCCTTAAGGGGACTTAAGCTACTTATTTGGTTTATTTCCAGTTCTGCATTACAACCTACTATCATCGATTAAAAATTCAAATTTTCCTTATCTTACTCAGCGATCAAGGTAGGCCAAATTATATTTCAAAATATTTTTTATCATTTAAAACATGTCATACGCTTTAGATGCAAAACATCTTTAAACATATTTTTAGAAGCAATGATAATTACAACATGGTCAAAAGGTAAAATAACAAAATCAAAATTCTTCTCCTAGTAATAAACTAAATTAACGAGTATCGTTTCTACTTAAAAAAAATGTTAAAATTCGAATTTCTTTTTGGTTTCATCCATATTGCGATTATTATTGCTTCAAAATAAAAAAAACATGTTTTCCACAAAAACTAGTATCTGGAGGTTGTTGAGGATGCTAAACAAATTTTGAAATCTAATTCAGCCTACCTTGATCGCTAGGGTAAATTTCGGAGAACTCGCATTTTTAATCAATCACAATAGGCAGGTATTCAGAGGTAAAAATAATCCAAATAGGTAGCTTAAGCTAATCCCTACTTATCTAGGTTTTGAATCTGATACTTATTTTGTTCTAGTGCTTAATCGTCTTTGTTGCAGATGGGAAGTACTAACCTGAGATTGGTGCATCAGAATGTTCGCTCATTGTCTGCAAATTTTAATGAATTTCGTGAACACGTTATTCATAATTCTTATGACGTTGTTGCTGTAGGTGAGACCAGGCTTTGTAATAATATACCTAGTAAGAATGTTAATATAACTGAATATTCTTTAATTCGAAGAGATCGTAATTCGCGTGGAGGCGGGGTAGCTTTTTATATTAAAAACTCTATCAAGTATAGCGTAATTAAAATACATTCTAATAGTGAACAGCTCTGGGTTAATTTAAAACTACCAAGCTTATCTTTAGCATTAGGTGTAATTTACTATCCTCCAAATTCATTTATTAAAATAGACGAATTTGTAAAGGAATTTGAAGAATCGCTCATGACCATATTACCCATGTGCGACAATTTAATCGTCATGGGAGATCTAAATTTGAATTTTTTTAAATCAACTGATTGTAGTGTTAATCGTTTTACCGCCTTGCTTAAAACTTTTGGCCTTACTCAAATTATTGATAAGCCAACTAGAATTACGGCAACTTCTGCTACGCTTATTGATTTAATAATTACTAATAATCTAGATATTGTGAACGACTCTGGTGTTACTGACTTTCAAGTTGCTGATCATTTTCTTGTATATTGTGACGTCAATGTCCCAGCTGACAAACCACGAACGCTATACAAAACTTACCGTGATTTTAAATATTTCAATTTTGATAACTTTTCTGCTGATATGCAAGTAATTCCTTGGCAAACTATATTTTATCATGACGATGTAGACGCTAAAGTAAAATTTTTAAACGACAACTTAATCGCGTTATTTGACAAACATGCGCCTTTTATTACCTCGCGTATTACCAAACCCAAAGCACCGTGGTTAACCGACAATCTAAAATTGTTGATGTCTTTGCGTGACAAAGCTTTAATTAAATTCAAGAAAACTAGAGAAATAGCCCATTGGAATTATTATAAAACTCTACGCAATCATGCTACATATGTTGTTAGACTGGAAAAGAAAAATTATCTGAAACATTTAGCAAGCTCTTCCAATTCCAAAACATTTTGGAGAACTCTCAAAGACATGAATATTTGCAGTAACCCGAGGGTTTATAGCATTCCAGAGAATTTGTCAAATGTAAATGATATAAATGATTATTTTATTGATTGCATTCCTAATAATAGCACTCCCCCTCTAAATTGCATCTCATTTTACAAAAATAATATAAAACCTGAGGTGGCCAACACATTCAAATTTTCTTCAGTGTCACCTACGGTAGTCCTTGAAACTTTTTCTGCTCTTACTTCCAATTCTACTGGATTGGATCAGCTAAATATTAGATTATTGCGTTTATGTTTTCCCTTTTTGCTCCCTTATATTGGTCACATTATAAATTTTTGCTTTGAAAATAGCATCTTCCCCGCCTGCTGGAAGCAAGCCTTTATCATTCCTTTGCCTAAAGTTAGTAATCCTACTCAACTTAAAGATTTACGGCCTATCAGTATTTTGCCGGTTTTATCCAAAGTTATGGAAAAAATCATGAATTCTCAAATTAAACTGCATTTGAATAAATATAAAATTCTTCCAGATACTCAATCTGGATTTCGATCTGGACATAGTTGTACAACGGCTCTTTTAAATATTACAGACGACATAATTTCTGAAGTTGATAAAAATAAACTAACTATTGTTGTATTACTAGATTACACAAAAGCATTTGATACTATAAATCATGACATACTGTTGGCTATTCTTTCCTTTATTGGGTTCACTTCTAACGCTGCACTATTAATTAATAATTATTTGTCTCACAGATCACAACGTGTTCGCTTATCAGATGAATTTTCCAATGCGAGGGAATTAATAAGAGGAGTGCCACAAGGTTCTATTCTAGGGCCTCTTCTGTTTTCCATATACATTTCTAATTTGCCTAATTCCATTAATAATTGTCAATCTCATTTTTACGCAGATGATACCCAGTTGTATTATTCATTTGAACCAACTAATATTTGTGTAGCAAATGCTTTAGTTAATGCTGATCTTATGTCACTTGTTGATATCTCTAAAGATCACGCTTTGAAAATTAATCCCAGTAAGTCTGCCGTTCTTCTTTTTGGGAGGCCAAAAGTTAGAGATGAAATTCTCTCTCATGTAAATATTAAAATTGATGGCATGACATTACCAGTGTACAGCGAATCTAAAAATTTAGGAATCGTTATTGATTCTAATCTCCGTTTTAAAACTTATATTAATAACCTAATTCAAAAATCTTTCGCTAATATTAAACTTTTATATTCTAACAGACACTTTTTAGATTTTCGCACTAAGGTTATGCTGTGTAATTCACTAGTGCTTTCCTTGTTCAGCTACGGAGATGCAGTGTATGGTCCGTGCATCGATAAAAATTATTCTTATAAAATTCAAAAAATACAAAATGCATGTATTCGGCTAATATACGGTATTAGAAAATTTGAACACGTGTCGCATAAGCTCTGCATTCTTAATTGGCTGAACATGGAAAATCGTCGGTTATTACATCAGGCTTGTCTCTTTCATAACGTAATGTTTTTTAAAACTCCTGCTTATCTATATAGAAAAATCAGATATAGAACTGACATTCATAACCTTAATTTACGGCACCGCGGTCTGTTAGCACTACAATCACACAGTACTCAATTCTTTGAAAGGTCCTTTTCATATGGTGTTGCATCTATCTACAATAAACTACCAAACTATCTTAAAGCCTACCCCCCTTCGCGATTTAAGAAGCACTGTAAGCTGTACTTGCTTGGTTTGCAGAACAGTGGTAGAGGATTCTGATGTGCCACGCTCTTAATTATTTATGTTTTTTTCCTTGTTTTTGTAGAATCGCCGTTCATGTTTATCAAATTTATATATTGGGTTTTTTTTGGGTTAAGTGGAGGAGCAGATGGTTCTTTTGATGAGCCAATCTGAACTTCGCCCTTGCACTTAATTCTCATTTTTGTTTCATTTGTGTAGTACTATGTAGTATATTATGTGCAATAAAGACTATTATTATTATTATTATTATTATTAAGTCCCCTTGGAAGTTTGCACAAGTAATACCACAAGGCTTAAACAACCCGGCGTGATGTCAGCGCAGGTAGGTCAAACTGGCCAATGATTGAATTTATTCGAGCATCTTATCTCGAAGCTCGAGGCGGAGTAAATACTATCACTGACGAATTCGACCTACCTGTGCTGACGTCACGCCGGAGAGTTGATGCTTGGTGAGGCTGGTATAAACCACTGCAGTTTAAGTCGTTAGAATTAACAATAGAAAAGATATATGTATAGGTGTTTTAATTTCAAGTGAAACACTAAGTTAAAAGAATATGAATATTATGGACAGCTGTTGCACAAAGGGAAAACAGAAGACGAAGGCCAAAAACAACTTGGAACAAAAGTGTTACAGAACAAAACAGAGAAAGGTAAAACCTGGACTGGTGCAAAACAAGCTGCTAAGAACCCGAAAAAATGATGTAAGTTTAGAAAACATAGTGCAGCGAGTTAAAAATATTCAACAATGATAGATTATGTATGTTTTATGTATGTATATGTACTTATACTACCTCATTGAACTACTACAATCAAAATTAAATATACAAAAAGTATGTATTGTTTAAAAAAAAACAAATTCCAAATTGGATTTGTGGAAACCCGGAAACCCGATGTGCAATTGTGCATGTGCATTGGCTACACCATGAGGTATGACAAGAAAATAAGATGGACTGATTTTTTTTCATCAACTGGTGGTCGAAGGGTAATGATCTAGGCCGGGTATTAAACTAGGTCCTATGCGCATATTTACCAAAAATTTCACCTTTTAAAGTGTTTTTTAATTGATCTGCAACTCCAAGTTGAGTAAAACCGCAGACACATTGCGTCTGTTTTGTAGCCGGGTGAAATTATGGAGCACCGCATTGACGTTTAATTTATCTTTCTGTTACTACGTAAATCGACTACGAAACCTTACAAAATGCTTCAAGAAGTTTACGATGATCATTTTTTAAGTCGCATCAAAGTTTTTGACTGGCACAAACGATTTAAGGAAGATCGGGAAGACGTTCAAGGCAATCCGTGCTCTGGATGTCCTAGCATTTCGACTAAGGACGAAAATGTTGAAAAAATCACGGATATCGTTCGAAATTATCATCAGTTGGGTGTTAGAAACGTTGCTGAAATAGTAAATATGGACAGAGAAGCTGTTAGATTAATTTTATACGAAAATGTCTATATGCTATATCAAGACAACGTCTCGGCTCACAACACGCTGTTGGTGAAGTAATTTTTAGGCAAACACAACATATCTGTGCTACAACACCCACCTTATTCACCGAATCTTGCACGCTGAGGCTTCTAGTTATGCCCTAACATGAAGTCTCTCTTAAAAGGATTTCGTTTTGTGAGGTTGGAGAAGGTAATGGAAAAAGCGACGTACCTCATGAACAGTCTGTCGACAAGCGACCTACAGCATTGTTTCCTACAGTAGAAAGTTCGTACGTTGCGGTGTAGGAATAGGGGAGGGGATTACTTTGAAGGGGATAATCAATAGTTTTTTTATTAAAAAAATTTACAGCACTAGTCCGGTTATTTTCCTGTCACACCTCGTATGACGATATTATTCCAATGAGGTCATATTTCTTTGTTTTTACAATGTGCTAAGGAATATAAAAGTTTGAAAATGGCCTGAAGAAGTGTCTCCTAATTTGTATAAATAAACAAATATTGAATTTTTCCAATAGAAAGTTGTGCCTAGAACTTTCGCACAATTCGGAGTAAGTGTTTTCAAAATAAAATAAGGCGTACTACGCTTTTAGAATTTTTGTATTTATTTTTTATTGTCTTATGTTAATAATCTCAATTGCATAATAAATTAAAAAAGTTACAAAGGTGTGTAGATATGAAACGTATGGTGACATTATGACTGCGTTGTTTATATCTTGAGACCAAAATATTTAAATAAAAGTTACTGTGTTGTAATTTGTTACGTAAATACTACGTTTTATGAAAAACGGCCTGCTGAGATCACAACACCATACAACACTGGCACATAAAGATAGTTTAGGTTTAGAATAAACTGAAATCGCAATCCATCCCTCTTCTTACTATAGGAAAGTACAGTAAGAGTAAGTTTAGTTTCAATATTTTACGTGAGCCGTAATGCATTTCCGACTATTTTAAAGTAATCATCTTCTATGCAAAATAATTAACCATTGTAATAGACATGATTGAAGACCAGAAGAAAGTGCTAGAAACTACGCACAGGCACTATAATTAACTAATCAAGAAAATGTGCAATATTGTTATACGAAAATACAATAGAAAATAACAAGATGATAAGTAGATATAATATTTATAAAACAAATTGCCAGGTAGAAGCAGTTGTCTGCAAAGTTCAAAACAGGACGGAATCATGTTGGCAGCACTGAAAAGCCCAGTTGTAAATGTACACACTTAATTTCAATGAAACCGGAAATTCGGGAATCTTTATTTGCCTAAAAAGCAATCCCAGGAATCCTAATATGTCATAGCTGGAGAATCAGTTTGCTTAAAAAGTTGTTCATTGATAGTATGAACGAGCCAAGTTTCAGTTATGCCTACGTACGTACACATGCAACTGATACAATCTAAAACTACGAAACAGACGCAATGAAGGTGAATCTACACAATAAAAAGAGTCATATAAACTCTGAGAATTCCTTACTGGACTGGAACAATAACGCGTAATCATAGATAAGTCACCAGCCGATATGTGACGCCTTGAATATTTTGAGAATGTGAATGAAAACAGTAATTAGACGCCGCAGGAGCTTTTAGAAGGTGTCGCTGATTTGCATCTTTACATTAATCATGGACGATTCACTGTTTGATTTAAAGTGATTTGAATTTAGATTTTTTAAATAAAAAACTACGTAGCTTTCTGATTCGGTTCTGTGGATATATGGCTTCTGCCTTATTTCTATACACAGCGTGTGCCAAAAGTACGCATCATTTGGAAAAATCTTGATTAGCGTAATAGTTGTTGCATATCAAAAGACCAGAAAATGATAATCAGCCACGTGAATTCCAATACCTGTCCAATTTGACACTTATCTTTAAAAATAACCTAGAATCTTTTAATTCGCAAAAATGATATTAGAAACAGTTGTTCAAAACCTGCAAAACTTAACAGAAGAATTCCAAAGTAATTTCTTAAAACAGTGATTTTATATACAGTATTGTGACTTGGTAAAATGTTTTTCTATTAAAAACCAAACAAATGGGTAGTTTATAAAAATTGTGTAAATGGCGAAATTATAAATCAATTTTGCATTAAGAAATGAGCTCTTAGCAAAATTTAACAAGAATTGCTAATTTTAGCTATTATATCGACAAAATACGTCCATATTTGAATATTAATAGGTATTTTGACGTAAAATTCGCAAAAAACGTCTTTCCGAGCCAGAATGCCATTTTTTTAAAAAGTAAACGAACTTAGAATTTTGCCTTGAAATTTGGCGCGCGAATTTATTTTAAGCGTTTTCTTCTCTTCTTTCCCGACCCCCTTTTGTCTTTACGGTGTCAGATTCCTCTCTATCCACTTTCGTATTGGAGTCGGTCAGCGGCCAATATTCACCATAAATTAAAATGGGGTCATATACTGGTTATATCAGAACTACATGTGTTAATTTTAAGGTATTGTTACGTTTTTACGTTCGGGCTATTTAAACATTATACGACACTTCTTGTATTAAACATTTATTTACACGATTAATTACGATTACAAGAATTATGAAGGCAGAACACAAATTACTTAAAAAGTACGAACTACAGGCACTATTTTAAACAACGATACACTAATTATTTCTATACGGCTTAACAGTAATGATTTATATGGTTATACACTCTATTTATTTACACTGGATTAAACATCAATTATTTATGTGGCTATTTATGTTATACAAGCGTTTATTTATGTGGCGGCCTTACGCCTTCGAGTTTGATGAGAACTGAATGAGAACTCCCGGAGAACTCCGGCTATTCCCGCTCGCGAGTATTTATATTGCCAGATAGTTCCTTCTGGAAAACCTCTCGAGTTCGCTCGACCTTTCTGGCAAGTCCACGCGCAAGGACGTTCCTGGAATGTTCTGGAAGGCTGACTCACGCCGTCTTATGCAGCTGGCTCCAAGGTCGTTCTGCAATGCTGTCGCACGGGACGCTGAGTCATATTTCTGAGGCGACGGCCTAGCCCCAGGATCGTTACAGTATAGTAGAGCTAGCTGAATTAAATACTTTTCTATTGGTATTTTTTTAAAACGCCCCTCAAACTGATTTAAAATCAGGAATAGTTAAAAATAAGATTTCTCAGTTGTCATAGAAGCGCAAGGTTGCGAAAAAAGCTCCATACTTGAAAGTTATGCTGACCAGTTAAGCTACATACCGAACGACTCATTTAGTTAAAATAAAGGGGCAAAAATTGGAAAAAATACGATTTTTGCAAAATGCTATAGAGAAATATGATTTAGCTTTGCGAGTTCTTCCAGGTGTTAAAATTAACACATTTCTGATACACCCTGTATATTTTCATATATTATTAATTTTATTTTGATGTTTATTTCCTTCATTCTTATGTTGGTCTTAATTAACACATTGGCTGCCGGAACTATGTGAGTTAAACTGTTTTGTATGCCAACCTTTGGTGCTACAGAATTCATAGGGACGAATTCAGTTTGGTAACTAGGATCGTTTGCACTATTTGGGAACGAATTATCTCGTATTTGGCGTGTACGATCCCAAATGGCACAATTTTTCGCTGGAACGTACCGGAGACCATTGTAGGAACCTTAAAGCGTTTTGTCACTAGCCTCGGGCACATAACAGGAACGTTCCCTTTAAGTGATCAAAATGGGGAATAACTTTTGGTGACCGCAACATTTAGGCGACGTTCCTGGGACTTGTCCGGATACGTGTCAATGACGTTATGGTTACGTAGCGGCGACGTTGCGGCTTAGTAGCCGCGACTTTCACAGAACATTATTACTGTTTTACATTAGCATTGCTTGCTTTGTCTTACAGCTTTTGTTCTATTAATGTTTTATTCCTTCATTTGTATGTTTCCTTAGCTCAGAAACTCAAGCGAATATACTATAGAAATAGTAGTAGAGCGCAAAATTGGTGCCATTTACAGCTAGTATAAGTGTCAACATTATACGTCCAAATCAGTCCATTTAAAATTGTATTTCTAATTAAGATAATGGCTTTAAAACATTTAGCATCATGCGACAATATGAGATTCTGAAGAGAAGAGATGCTGAATTTTTAAAATTATTCTTTGGAACGGTAATAAATTAATTTCTTAAAGTCATTGTGACGTGATGAGTCATGTTTTTTAATAATGGCATCGCAAGTTTTACACATAAAAATGTAATATTTCAAGAAAATAACTTTGAAGTAGTTTTAACTATCAACTATAACTTGAGATTAATTGCTACTTGACGGTAGTGTAACGGAAACTGATGTTACTTAATAATTATATTTACATCAAAGTACCGGAGAGAATTATAGCGCAACTTTAAAGTTGTTCATCTTTAATAGCTTCAGTTTTCAATAAAAGTTCGTACAAAAGTTGCACAACACACCACAACAGATAGCATCAAATTTTATCAATATTGGGAACTAGATGGTGAAGGTTACTTCATGGTGAATTTAAGAGATGACGTGCACTTTATACTATCTGTGTACAGTGATGATCTATTCTACAAGTGTCCAGAACGTTGCAGCGACTATCAACACTACTTTGATTTCAGTAGCATAGTCATCGGTATCGTCATCAGCCATCTTCAAGTTCTTAAAACTTTAAAGTCATCCCAAAAATAACTACGACGTTTCCATATGCAGTTACAAAGTAGCCATTAGTGGTAACGCTTACGTGGCAGCAACGGCCGATTTGTCAAATAAAGTTATTTATACATCAGTCACAATTTTATTGACGGTTACGTCATAGCTACCCATTTGAGGTTCCAGTCTCAGTTACGAGTACTTTGGTGCTAGATGGGGAGATACATCGCTACAATATAATTCGTACTTGGCACCTACCATTATACTACACATGCGATGCCTATTAATGCAGGTTGCCATTCCACTTTCGTCAGTTAGCATTTAGTCTTACTATTCCGCGGCCTTGGATGTTGTTAGTTGTGTATGTAACTAAAACTGCTGCGATATAAACAGTGATTTGACATGCCTCAAAAAAGGAAACTTGGAGAGTATGAGTTAGAAAAGCTAGCTAATATGATGGATAATGAACGGGAAAAAAGTTTAGTTGGTAATTCAGATTTTTCTCAGTCCGACGAGAGCTGTACTACAACAGAGGAACATGTGTCTGCTGTTGATGATGAAGCTGAAGATGATGTTAGTAGGCGATTTAGAAGATCTACCTACAAATCGTGTAATTGATTCCTGGTGTACTATCTTGTAATGCCCACCTTAATTTTATTTTGTAATGACCACAGATTTGAAACTTGTTCCAGTTGAAGATTTGGCAAATATATCTTTAATATAAATAAATGAGTATTTATGCTGAACAAGGCATTTTAGAGCATCGTAATTTGAAGAAGTCATATAGAGGATGTGAATGGAAAAATACCAATCTGGGTTACTGTTGTATATGGACCACGGTAATTTTGTAACGATTGAACATTACTGGAGTATACAAACTTAAATCTATTTTAGAACCTTCCAATGATGTTATACATTTCAATTACGTTCTTGAACGAAACGTATCCATTGACGAGTCAATGGCACTTTGGCAAATCGGTACATACAAAATAAAATCTACAAATACGGTGTGGCACTCTATGAGCTGTGTGAACCAGGTGGGTTCGCTTTAAAGATATTGTAATGAAGTTGATGGAGAACTACCTTCATAACACTGTTTCACTGACGAAACGTCTAACTAGCCCATACACCTACACATTTGAAATGAAGGAAAATCCAAAAGAATTGGTAAATCAAAAATTTAAAAAAGGAAGATGTTATGGCTACGTTTGGCATCTGTTGTTGTTTGCAAATGGAAGCTTAAGCGCGATGTCCTTACTATTTCTAATATGCATGAAGTGGAAATCGAAAACTTGCAACAAATCTAACATCATAAAGGACTATAATCGAGAAATTTCTGGACTTGATCGTTGTGACCAGATGCTATGCTGTTTGTTTTCTAATAGCGAGTATTCAATGTCTTCTCTTCTTTCGTCTTCTTTCTAAAATTGCTCGGTAGTTATTACAATCGATAAAAATCTGCTTTTTTACGTACTAGGACCCCCCCCCCCCTCGGTCATTGCCATTTAATTTCCTTCCCAAGCTAATTCATTTATACCCTGTATCTATTCGTGACTGCTGCTCTACCCAGACTGATCTGCTCTATTGCCGCTCTTAGTTTTTCTTAATGTTGCTCTATGTAGCCTCATTTTCAAACTCTGCTTCGTCTTGTAAAGTTCTAATTTTCGGTCTTATCCTTGACCCTTCTTTTTAAAGGTTGTGTTCCTAAATGTTTTTTTCTTTGTGTTTAGGCACGCGGAGTGCCGACTGCTTTCGAAGTCCTACTTAGAATTTAAGGAGTTCCAACCCTAGCAAGATATCTTTTACATGCTACACATCGTAGTAACATAGGATCCACGGCTTTACATCACTTCCGAATGATGGCCTTCTGTAAAAGCTTTCATGCGCATTTTTTATTTTTAAGAGCCACACCGGGATCGGGGATCGAACTCGTGATTAGTAGTCAGAATGCTTAACCACTGAGCTACCGACAAGGGCCTTAAATGTTTGATCATAATGCTCCTTCCATGTCTGTACGATTTTCTTTGTTCAATACCACGTTTGCAAATTTTCAAAAATAACATAATTGTTTACGATTTTTAAAAAAAATTCAAATTTGGCAGGTATTGGAAGTCACGTGACTGTATCTGAGTACTATTTTTCAGATCTTTTTATAAGCACAAACTATTGTCCTAATTAATTTTTCTGTGAGCCAAATAACTTTTTCATATGAACCTACTTTTCAGCACACACTGTAGACTGTTTAGATTACATAATTAAATGAAATATAAGATCTCAGAAAATATATAACTATTCAGAATTAAATATTTGAAATAATGTCTAATTGTGATATGTATAAATCAGCAGCTAAATACAAATCGGGATAAATATTATGCCTTCTGCTTGTAAGCGTGTAGTAAGACGTTGTGTTTTTATAGTCCGAAACAGGGTGTCGACGACTAAAATCTGGAGATTACCGGCACCTACAATACAAAAACGATTCTATGACAAGACGTGCACATGAATGGAGGACAATATTTAAACGGTTGTTTGAAATAGCTGTCTAGATTATAACGTCTGTACGTCACAATCATAATAACTACTATACAAAATATGAGAAAATGTAATTCGGAAAATTAGTTCCAGCCAGGAGAAATCCCAATAAAAAGTATATAATTTATTTAACAGTTTTCATCTTAGTTTTACTTTAAACACAGCTAGGTAACAAATATTTATAATGCAAAACTTGTTCTCAATCGCATCGATCTTATAATGAATATCAAAAAAATACAGATACATTCCTAAATTGTATCTCTATGTCATTATTCTCCCTGTTCATAATAAGGTTTTGCATATCATTAAAATTTTTGATAGGCATCGCAGCTGTCTAGACTGATAGCTGGATATAAATCGTTCACGATATAAAGGCTTCTTTTGAATTAAAAATGTTCAATCGATCAAGAAATCGTATCATATCATATGCAAGATTTATTATTAACAATTTAAGGAAAAACTGGGATCAGATTGTTAAATTCTGCATTTATATTTAACCAGATTAATATTTATACAATAGCTGCTCAATAAATTTAATGGTAGTGTTAAAGTCAACTAATGTGTGCTTAAATGTTTCTTTCTGGGATAATTTAAAAATATTTAAAATTTTATTTCAAGTTAATTTGGCGTGAATAATAATTATTCATTTTACTTGGGTTTAAGAAATCTAAAATATCTATAGTTCATTACGACAAAAATTGACATTCTATTAGTCGATGTGAATATATTTCGAATTGAGCAGTATGTTATCAATGAATATGGGGTTGTACATTCAAACTTGACTTCAAAAAGGTTAGCAATACAATATTTGGCATGGTTCTCGCATTAACCGTTGCTTATAAAGATGCTTATAAAGATTCTAGCCAATCAAAGTAACTATGAAATTCAATTATATTAATTGTCTTCACTAAAATTTCTAACCGACATGTACATACATTAGGACCCTCTATAAGTCTATATAGAGGGCATTATACGCTAATGTAATTATTACAAGGTAGGCCATTTGGATGGTTTTAAATGAGCGCTTATTACTGCACAGAGAAAATACGAGTAGCACTTTTAGCTAATTTCATATCTGGAAACACACTTTTACCGTTCTAGAGTTATGGAAATGCTGAAAACGAAATAACTCGTTTATTTCCGATAACACAGATTAGTTTAGATTTATTCTGGCATGCATATTTCTAAAGTTGTAACGTAAGTCAGGGATTGTTGCAATTATTTAGTAAATTAACTGCTTTGATTAACCAGTATTAATAATAATTATAATATGTATATTATAAAACATGATACGGTAAAATATTTTATCGCTGCAGAAGAAACCGGTAGCTGAATTATGTTTATAATGCAATGGCAACTTAGCCTAGTTCACTTGAGTGCGTTAGGAATGACATACAGCCGATTTGTACATCTGTTTGTTGTTATACCGGGTGTCCACTTTCCCACTGGAACATAGGGATTTAACGTTGTTTTTAAAACTTTTATGGATTCCTGCTCGCCAATTAAACCTACAGAAAATGTTTTGGCAACAATGGAAAGAGAAAATTATTGCACATCTAATGAACCAAAAATGAAATTATTTTTGTCAATTATCTTTGATAAATATTAATTTAAAGTTCTCATGTATTTTAAATATGAGTAGCCTTGACTTGAAAATAGTTGACAGCTATACTCAAATCAATTTGTTATGTGATAACATTATGAGTTATTTCAGTAGCTTTTACTTTATAAAATGAACGTTCACTCCAACCAAGAGAGAATCCATGAAACTGTTAAAGACAATGTTAAATCCCTATGTTCCAGTTTCAAACTGGACACCCGGTATGCATTTATTATTAAACTTAGTTTTAAAATTGCGCCAATGAGTTTGTACATCATAGCCGGGCGATCTCGTGCTTATAGAAGCGCTCGTGCCGGGAGCGACCTGGTTTTGGCGGAAATCGTCATTAGATACCGGGAAGTTAAGAGAGAAGCGTTCTTTCACTCGGCGTGTGAAGTGCTTTGTTTGCGGGCCCAAAGTGTCGCCGGGCGTGCTAGTTTTTAGAGGTGCAACGCCGCGTTAAGTGCAGGTGGAGCATAGGAAAGTGTTGAAATAGTGGTCGTTGAGCTTCACATAGTGTCTGAGGTCCCGATGATAAAACAAGCAACAGTCATAAAGAATGACGCAATAGCAGAGGCGTCGTCATAGAGAGCTGTAAAATCAAGGTCCGGGTGTTTTTGTTAGTCACCAGTACAGGTGGCTGATTTTAAACTGCAATTAGCGGCAGAAGAGTATAAATGAAATACGTCATATCAGGCTTAGCAGCGCTTTTTTGTGTTCTCTGCACACCGTGCCTGAGCATATGCGCAGCTGGCGTCAGCACAAAAGCGTTTTAAACAGCTACCAGTGTGGTTTAATGTTATTTTTTAGTGTGTCAGCGCGGTAACGTACGCGTCGCAGACCAGTAGCATAAACTAGTCGTTTAAACAGATACCGGTTGCATGTATTCATTATCGTTAATACAAATGCGAAGTAGTCTTATTAGTGAGTGCAGTCTGTTACAGAAAAATATAGCTATTTGTTGTTCGGCTTTTCATTTGAGTACATTTTTGAAGTCAATATTTCTAATAGTTTAGAAACATTACACGTCAACGTTTGGTTCATTTCAAGAGCGACTTTTCTGAACCATGACTGGGGTAAGTTAAATAAGAGAAATCTCATGGTATTGAGCTAGCTGACAATAGAATAAAGCAATAGTAATTTCTAAAAACATAGTGGCAAAGAAAACGCTCTGTTACAGTAAATAATATCCAGCGACCATACAAAAAATCTTTTAACGGTATTTATTCTTGATTAAACAGGCTTTCACGGCCATTGCCATTTTGTAACGAACATTTACTGGATGAGACCGTGTCATTGTTGAGATAGAAAAACTCAACGTTTGGCTTACTTTCATAAGGGGCTCCCTCAGTAGTGAAACAAAAGAAAACGGTAACTCAACGTGTAAACTACACCAGAGGCGAAATTCTTTTATTAATCAGAAAGACTGAGGCGAAATTTATGGTCGAGGGTCGTCGCGGTTGAATGCAGAGAGCACGAATCGGAGTTTAGAAATAAGCGCTTTCTACGTTAATGGGAGACGTCACCTTTTATCAATTTTTGGGATGTTTGTCAATCTCAAGGATTTTGCTAATCTTTTTGCTGAAAGAGGCTGGGGATTTGCAGATAATAGACGTTTCATAACAAATGATCGCGTTAGTGTTAGGTGATGGCTGATGAAAATGCTACTAGACCTCACGTTAGATAACTCTGGTTTTCCATAACGTCCTGTTTCACCAATGTACATTTATAGGAGCAAGGGCCACCTTTCGATGACATGGTGTGAAGGGAAAATCTATGAGATGTTGCTTAGAGGTATGAAAACTGTTTAGATATTATGTTTTTAATCAGTGACTTTGGTGTATATTTGGCAGAAAGGCTATTGCCGCGGAAGTATCGGTTCTCGGAGGTTTGGGTAGCTGTGGATGAAAATGGCGATTGATGGCGGCTTATGTATTCTTAACACAGTGTGCATTTTATGGGGTTGGGATGTGGAAATAGCACGGTGCACAAATGAATAGGAAGTGTCTCTGTAGATAGTAGTCACTGTGAGTAGGTCTGCAATACACAAAATGACTACGTTTGCCATGATGTTGGCGAGAAAAATATACATCCAAGAAATGAAGGACACCACTGCTTCGTATGTCCATGGTAAGGTTCTCGTCTGGATATTGACTATTGAGATAGTTTAAGAAGACAGGAAAAATGTTTTACCATGTGGTCAAATAGAGGTATCATCAACGTATCGGGTTTTAATTCTGAAGTTGCCAGAGCCACGATTATGAAAGCGTCCACGAAGATATTGGACGACGACAGATAAGAGGCGAAACCATAGCTGCACCAGAGATTTGCTCAAAGAAGTGTTCTTGAAATAAGAAATAAGTGGAAAGGAGGCATTTTTTTATAACCGTAGGTAGACTAGACGACATCTCACCATACTCTGGTAACAACTGTTGGATTTTGACTAGAGAATCAAGAGTAGAAACGTTAGTATAGAGGGATGTGATATTAAAGCTCACAATCAAATCTTTAGGTTCAACACTTCAAGTAGATACTAATTCAGTCTAACGAGTTAGCGGGGGAATCTATGGTAGTGATAATGGACCTTGTTTATGAATTTTCTCAAGACCGTAGAACCAAGGAGATTTTGAAGAGCGAGGAATCAACCTCCGTTATATATCAGTAAGAAGAGCTGAAGATTTTGCAAGAGAAGTGTCTTCCCGTTCGATTTTGGAAGTTGGGGAAAGAAGAATCTTGGTGTAAACACCTAACCTTATTTGAGTACTCGATTCGATCCATAGATACGTTAGCATTAGCTTTATCTGCGTAGAAAATCCAGATATTGGAATTTGCACGTAAACTATCAAGGCCATTGCTTTCCTCCTTGGACAGTTTTGAAGTGGACAAAATCGGCGACGTCTTTAAAAAGCGTTCGTGGACAATTTGATATCGATTTCACAGATTTGCTTGTCTACTTATTGCGCCGTTAAAACTTCTCTGGGATAAGAAGTAGTTACTGTTATTACCCCCTTCTTGTTACAGAGGGAACTGCTAGCTTATAATAGAAATTTTGTATGCACTTGTTCCTGAGTGGTTTCTAAATTTAAAACACACACGTGGCAATTTAATCAGTTTCTGCATTATGCACTGAACACACCTTTCTACTAAGTAATGTAGGGACAATACATTTAATAGAAAATGATGGCCATATCGGAATTTCCTGTTCTGCAAACTGTAAGAGGAGGCTCAACAGGGCGTGCAGATAAGTGTTGCAAAATTTGAGCATCTCTTTGAATGGTCTTTGCTGTCAGAATAAATCAATTCAGTAGGCAGATATACGAATTTAAAGCATTTACTTCTTTGCGTGTAAATATCAAAGTCAAGCTACCGGTCATCCTACCAACTATCAGTAGTTCGATGTTTGCCCACACACGAGCCCACACTGAACAGTTCCTCACGCATACAGTGGTAATAAAATTAATAAATATGTGGGCTGGTATCGTTGTTCGCAACGACATAAACTTATTTTTAAATGGAAATAACAGTAGCATAGCTATAAATGGTGTAGGAATCGTTACAACTTACAATATCTCTCTAAAATGTGATAAGGTGTGCAGCAGACATAAACATCACGTTTTAGCACGACGGTGTGCCGACCATTATGCACGCATGGCAAGGAATTAAATAGCTAGTAATCTCCGTGACTAAGTGAATAAAATTATAAAGTGAACATTCATAGATATAAGCTTCAAGTCTTTAGATAAATAATTAAATAGTTACTTTTTAATTGATGACATATTGGGAAAGATCTATTGTACATCATCGTTCAAAAATAAATTTTGAGCGTTCCTCATTCCGTTCCTTCACGAGTTCTCTTCAGATCAAAATTTGGTTGATGGAGGTCAAAAGCGTGACTTCCTTTGCTTATCAAATATAAAATTCTGCACACTAAGTATTAATTCACGTATCTGTGGAAATGTTATCAACCTTAAAGCTTTTTATCGTGACTTTAATGGAGGTAGTCAACTTTAACATTAATTATCCATCTATTCGTTTATTAGCTTTGATTTTCCTTTTAGGTTAATGCTGTACTTGAATTAGGCACTAATTTTTAAAGCGCCCATTTTAACCATTTAGTAAAAGCTGGGAAGTTTACTAGTTAAGATAAGAGAATACTAAGTGCTATAAGTTTGATTATAGGGAAATTAACGGAACTTTTGCAAGGTTTTTACTACAAGGCCATCAGCACACAGGAATAGTACATTAAATTTAGTTACTTATTTGACTAATATTCTTCACAATATTTAAGCCTCTTTATAGTTGGCATTAATGCCTTTGCTAAACAATATCTAAATGAAAAATTAGAAACTAAGCTATAAGCAGTCACATGCTAATTTCTTCCGTGAGGTGTTTGCTGGTAGGACTTTTTAAATTCAACTGCGGTAAACGTGTAGAAATAATTGAACGACTGCATTAAGTGAGGGGATAATCATCCTAAGGGATAATATAACCCAGCCATTATCCAAAATATGAATTTTCATAAAATTCCCATCTTTAGTCATGAAATATGTCGTCCTGAATATATTGAGTGGTCCTGAAATAGTTGATCAAAATCTCGGATTAAGTTAAACTCATTGTAAGAATGGACCTATTTAATTTTTAATACATTAATAGATATATCTCGGAAATTAAAAAAATGCAGTGCTATTTAACGGCATTATAGTTTCTAGAGTAGTATATCGAGGAGCAGCAACTAATACAGATCATTACTTATTGACGTTAAAATAAAGATTGTAACTAAATGGGTCAATAGGAAACATAAAGCAGATGAAAGACAATGTTGGAAATTTTAACTTTTACAAGAACAATGATCGCAGGCTTATATCAGCAACAGATTAGAATACACGGTGACCAAATCCCATTAGAAAACCAAGTAAACAAAGAATGGATTCTTTCTTTAATCGTGTCAGAAGCATCATACAAATACATAAATAAAATACAGGGATAGACATGGAACTATAGGTAGTATAGAAAAAAGTATATAAAGAATCAACCAGCGGGGGTTCAAAACATTAGCAAACAATTACAAGGTCAATTGATACTTTCCAATATAAAATCTAGCATGGATGTGCACGGACACCAGTCGATAATGACAATTTTAACAACAATATAAGGATACAGCGGACTTTTACGTAATCAACAATGGCACCTGGCTGGAATATTGAAAGAACCTATGGTAGTTGGAAAGTGATGTCTACAAAAATGCGAACCATCAATCGAACACAGGATAAACCAGAACATTGGATCATTTGAAATGGAGGAATTGGGGTGATGGGCTGATTTTAGAAGTCTAAGCTACGTATTTTGAGGACATTTTCAAAATTATCGAACGGGCCAAGTTGACAATCTATGTATTATACCAGTTTTTACATGTGGCACAGAGACGTGGCCACTGACAAAAGATGTAATGATTAAGATGGAACACAAAATATTGGAAATCTCTCTTAGAGATATAAAAAGAAACACTTGGATAAGATAGAAGACAGGAATGGAAGACATCGGAACACAAGAATAGCGAACCAGAAATGAAGATGGACGGGGTACGTGGCTAGAATGTGTGAAGACAGATTGACGGAAAAGTACAGTGGTGACCATGGATGGAAAAGAACAACAGAAAGAACAAATCCAAGGAAGGGTCAACGACATAAAAGGAACTACAGTTACAAATTGAATCCAGATCTACCTGGCATGAAACCGAGATTTTCGAACAAATATATTGCACTGATTTACTACACTGCAGTATGAGTTGGATATTTAATTATTTTACAGTACGACAATTATTTGATATTCTTTAAATGTCACATTTGACTGTATCAATTCTATTTTTATTTTAGATAAATTCTCAATTAAAATGAATTCAAGTATTTCTTATGCCCTTTAATATGAATCGTTAATATTAAGTTATTAAATATTTCTAGCTCAGCAGAACATGATAACTCTCAAAACCAAGTCGGTTCACGCAATATCAACACTGTTTATTATTTATGAAAAATCATTTGTTTAATGAAAACTTATGTCAAATATTTGTGACAATTTTAATGAACGTCAGTGTCACTTCAAATCATGTACATGTACATGTACATCAATCGCAAATATCTCCTTGCTACAATACATGTCATTCAATAAACATGAAATAGTAAGTAGTCCTATTGTTAATTACCACACTTCACTCTTTTACTGTTTATTTTAGTTTGCTCAATAAATACCTTTGGCTGTAGTTCTTCGAAAGAGCTTAATCCGCCTTTTCAAAGATCCAAATGTGTACCAACTACAAAGTAACCTCGGAAATGCCTTTTTCCAATTCTCAATCAACATACAATTCAGCAACACGAACCTGGACAAAATCCTCCAGCAGTGAACACACTTTCCCTTCCAAATAAGATATTGATAATCCAAATAATGCGAATCCCGATCTGCCAGAAGCCACAGGACGTCACCTCAACTGGTGCCAACCTCAAACGTCACTCCAATAAAAGTTCAGGGACGTTCAACTCCATCAGATGGAACACCACTTCCAATTGCAAAGACTGTCACTCCAAAACTCCTGCCGTGTCCTATTTTTGGTAAATACAGCTTACGCCATCCAATTCACAAGATGAAATTATTTGACAATACGCTAAGTTCAACATCCAATTCCAGAAATTATTTCAATAGCCTGTAGTATTTTAAATTATGTTCTTCCTACCATACACATCTTCTCTATATCTTCATTATATTCTTCTTGTTTTAAAATTTACACTTCTTCTCTTTTCGACAATTTAATTAGAATTAAACCCTTTCATATACTCAAATAGATTCTTAAATCATATTAGAAAATGGTTTATTTTCAAAATTTCAGCTTTTTACAAAATATTATTACATGTTTTTCTATCAAAATTTATTTGTGTACATAAAATTAATATCTCCTTAGTGATATCGTTTTTGCATATTTTTTACAGTTCAACACTATATATTTTATTATCTCATTTAGTAACACCCGGTATATTGAATAACATTTCTCAAATAAGTATTTTCTAGCAATCTTTTAGCTAGCTTTTAAATAATTTTAGAACTTGAAAATTGATTTAACTCGCTAACTGGCATCACTACGTATTTTTATTGTTTTTGTTGTTTTTCTTATTGTTTCAGTATTATTACGAATGGCAGATATTTTGCGATGGTTGTTCTGAGTAAAGCCCTTTACAGATTTTTTAGACACCCTTTGCTTATAACAAGTATTTAATGGGCATGGAAATATTATATTAATTCTTTATTTACACTTTAAAAACACCTTGTATAGGGTTCGGACTGTTTTAGAATTATCATCTCTACAGTTGGTTCCGCAATCGAGCTTGTTTTCCTACTAATGAAAAGGAGGATCCACTATCCAAATATTATAAACTGATATTTATTTTACTTACATCTCTACCAGTTTCCTGATTGTATACACATAGTTGTGAATGCCCAAGCCACGAACACACACGTGTTTGTTTTTATATCCATTTTACATTTGTTTGAAAATTGCATCTAAAATTAAATATTCATAAACGTCTCGAAATATCAGTCTGTCGGTAAACAGTAAAGCACTGTGCTCTAAATTTGGTTTAATCCAGATTTAGACACCGACAAGTATAATCAATGTAAAACGTGTGACTGCTACTATAACTCTTAGTTAAAGTACGTTTTTTTCCTATAAAAATTTTCAAGGTCAAGATAAAATTGGTAAAACTGCTTTTTTTAAATTATTAGAAAATTTATTTTTGTCAGGTTTGTCTGTAAACGACTTGTGTCATTTTGACATTTAAAATTAAATTATCAGATTTTCTTTTTTGAAACTGAATACGCGTAAAAAACGGAATCCTTTAAAATTAAATGTAAAAAAGCATTTCTGAAGTGTTCAAGGGTACTGTTGGATCTGCATTCTAACATACCAGAAGAAGACGTGTACGAAAGATTAGCAAGCTTTTGATGTACATAGAACTTTAATGCCAGATTTTAAATTTCCCACCAATTTTTAGTTCTAAAAAGTTACTAAAACAAATTTTACCAACATATATTTTTTAAAGGAATCTAAGTTATGCCAACATAAACCCTAAATTCTTTGACCTTGAAAATTTTTATAGGAAAAAAACGTACTTTACATTAATGAGAAAATAAAAAACACTGTATTTTAAAGCAAACAATTTTATATTAGGCCTAACCAGTAAATTGTTTCATTGAGGCGATTTGAAAAAGCAAAATTATTTTTTTAACAATGAGGGTAAATACGATTTCAAAATAGATATCAATAATTACTACAAGCTACACTATCAACAATAGTGGTTTTTAAGAAACATGACTTTGCTATGATATTTGCTTTTGCAACCTCCGATTCGGTATAAATAAAAAACAAAACTGAATATGAAATATTTATTGTATAGAGAATGTAGGTACATCTCTCGGCTACATTTCGACATAAATAACTTCATTTCGATGAAGGCACTTGTCATACCGTGGCACACGTTTTTCTATTCCCTCAAAGGTTTCCGCATGGTTACTTAGCCAACTGTTCACGTTGATTTTTAGCTTTTTCTTTCAACTTTTTGCACCATTCTCGCACACAGCAGTCGCTCATAAACTACTAACAAGCTATTTCTAAAAATGAAACAAAGCTAGAAGTCTCTTCTTAAAAAAATATTTAGTTATTGCTACCATCTTTTTAACGAAGTAGTCCATACGAGTAGAAAACTCTGACATATATACACCATGCGAGCGAATGTTGTATTGGTTTTATTGTCCAACTATCTACTTCCTGTTACCTGTCCAAATTATTAATATTCCCCAGAAGCTACTACCTGAAATATTGACGATGTAAAATTATACGGATATTTTAGAAGAGACAAATCTGCAAAACAGCCCTGGTATTGTTGTTCAAAAGGGGAAAGATCAAGTAAGCAGTAAGTAACGATTTTACTAATGTTTTGGGTGCATGTTACTTGGTACCAAACTACGCAATTTATTTCATACTGTCAGGAAAATACGACTTTACGTCATTAATTTGAGTCCTAAGAGTGGAATATTACATCCGATTACATCACAAGGCCGAAAAGTGGAACATTACATCACAAGGCCGGAAAGTGTTGCTAGGCAACTGCTGAATAATATGTTGGTAACACTGTAAGTCTATGTCAAATTCGGGGTTATCAGGTTAGGTTTTCCGTCAGTTTTGACACAGACTGACACAAAACCTAACCTGCTAACCTCGAATTTGACATAGACTTACAGTGCCACCAACATATTCATACGTTTGAATTTTCACAGCCGCCTCTTATGGACTTTCTCAATGAACATGTTGTATAAAACAGTATGAAATAAAAATGTACGGTACACGGCCGTCAAATAATATTAAATTACTCGTTTAAAAATTCCCGACTCGGCTCGTTCCTCGCCTCGTGCGTAAACACTGAACTCGTATTTTAATAAGTCATTTTCCGGCCATTTCCAACTATTCTTCGTATTTTAGTTGTAACTTGTAAGATATTACATTACATTACATATTACAATTTCCCCTCTTGCAATGGGTTATTGTAGATCAATAACCTGTATATCAGAGTCTAATGTAGGAAATCAGTCTCTGTTCTTTAATAAAGAATTCTGGGAACGGGCTACACCCCAGTTTTATGTAATGATGCAATGTGATATTGTATAAAAACTTTCAAAATATCAGTCACAGCGAAATTTTATTGCCTACCCTACAGCGCGCAAATTATTGATAATTCTGCTGATAATAATTGGTGGAAAATGTGCTTGTTGGCGAGGAAAACAAAACTTTGTTCCTATAAAGTTGTCGACTATCACATTACCTTAACTTATACAAATGTGCTACACCGTCTAGTATAAAACCAAGAACAAAGAACAGTAGCGATACTCCAGCTGTTTAAAGATGTTTATTTTGTATTGTGTAGCTGAGAATACATCAATGGGAATAAGCACTATAGTAAAGCCGCACATTCAGTGTAAATATTTAAACTTAGAAACCGCATAAAGCGAAACAATTTTGATGGTGGCTGTTTTATAACTGTCATAGGCGTTTTAGAATGAAATCCAATCATCAAATTTAGCTTGCCCTACGAAAATTTCTATTTTGGATAACAATAACAATTCTTTAGAAACTAGAAAAGCATACTGGATAATTAAGTACGAAAAACCTTACAACAGCTATCAGAACGACAAACATACACAATGCTACCAGAATGTACCTTACAGAAAAACATCAGTAAAACGGCATTATTCGGAACTTTCTTCGCAAATGGAAGTTTCGAAACTACAATTTATGAAAATAGCAAAGTAAAAATATTTTTAAGCTGTCCATCCTGTATATGTTGAGACCAAAATATTCCCATTTTCGTCAAGAGTAAAAAACCTGAGCTATGTGCAAAATGTTACTTTAATTTAACTAATAGTTCTGGAGTTAAAGCAAAAATAGACAGAATTTTTTAAGGTGCTCACCCTATACATATACCGGGTGTCCGTTCTCAAAGTCGAACATAGGCGATTAACATTGTATTGAACGTTTTTTATTTTAATATTAATTTAAAACTTGGGAATTTTTTAATATGCCATGCCTTGCTTTTCAAGTTCGATAGCATTTGTCAAAAAAATTGGTAATTATTTGGCGTAAGTCAGGTATTTTCTGTCAACGTCTGTTAAAATTATCTACAGAAAAATGAATTACTTCAATGAAAAACGAGGGAATGTACTAATGTTAATTGCCTATGTTCGACTTTGAGAATGGACACCCGGTATATTTGACCGAAAGTGTATTCGGTTTCGAGCCAGGTAGACATCTAAGCTGCATGCAAAGTATCGTCTTCAACCAACAAATACTTTTTGAGCTATACTGCCTACCGTAAAACGGACAGACAGACAGAGAGACAGACGGACAGACAGGCAAACAGACAGGCATGATTAGAATACTTTCTTCGACTTTCTTCGTCTTTTAAACGAGTAATATCAGCCACAGTGTGGCCGCTGAACGCTCTAATAGCCGGAAGTACGAAAATAAAATTAATGATAATCTTGCAACACTTCAAAATAAGTCGCATAGCGAGCTGTAAATACACAAAATATTCTGCAATCAATTGCGTCCAAAGGGCTAAAACAAATAAGGGCGCCACCAAGTTGATTATTCAACAACCCGCTAATCTAAGTTGGAAGATTCTCCGGTGATCGGGCAATAGCAACTTAGGTTGAAGGGAAAAATATTGAAAATACGTTTATCAGACGGAGGCTCTTCAATAACCTGTTATAGAATGAAAAAGACATAAATGCGATACAAGTAACGTGATATTTGTTTCAAATAAATGTGGCAGATAACATAAGAGGGCAGCTCATCTTAGTGAAATAAATTATTGAATCTATGATATCTAAAAACAAGGCATGTAAGTAATTGAAGCGAACTCAAAACTATTCAACTCAAGGTCTGTAATTTAATCCGCACCATTTCTTAACCACGATAAGAATTCACCAAATGATTTGAGATTAAATTGCATATTGAATTCTACCTCAACTTCAGTTGCCCTGGACGTTCTATTGCGAAATTTTCTAGTGGACAGTCTATAATAGGGACGCTATAAACAGTATTACCTCAATTGCATTATTAATAATGACTACATTACATACTACATGCAACTTGTGCCTACAGAATGCCTTAAATGGTATCTCGTTTAGCCAATTCACCTGGGTGCTAGCGTATTCCCGTTATGGTATACTGTTGCTTATGCATATGCCTTGAGCAGCTTATAAAAATAACCCTTTGAATTACAATTTGCGATTTTAATAACGTTCACAGGATATATTATGCGTCTTGAGGCTGGGCGTTCTCATACAAGGTGTGCCCAAAGATTTATAAAAACTTTCACGCAAAAGAATAAACAAAGTTTACACGTAGCATGGATAATTAGATAAAGTATAATAATATAAAATAGCAATTCGCATACGGGAAGGTTCTGAAATAGTTAGTTAGCATGTGGGATTAATAGATTAAATGAAGAAGAAAGAAAGTTCCCTACAAGCATATGTCCGAAAACGATTCCTGTGAAGGTCCAATGTTACAGTCCCTTTAATTGCATGAATAGAAATAAGAAACAATAGAAAAATAGGCTTTTTAAATTATAGTAACTGTTTCCTACTATTCCATATACTTTTACATACGTCTGACTATTGATGTCGAGGTTCACAGCTGTTAATAATGGATATTATAATTTCTGTATATCTCGCTCTCCACCAATCCACTGATTGGGATTTGTAGCAGCCAAATGTTCTCTGTAGATGTTGCTAAAATGCTCTGGTTTCTGTAACTTTCAGCCGTTGAGAGTAGCAGAAAATGTGAACTATTTATTTTCTGCCTATATATTCACATATAATTTTTAAAGGCGTCAGAATTGAGTGTTCACGCGAGGGTTTGTCTCTACCTGATGATAATCATCATGAACATGTATAAAAATTGCGTCTCTCGCAAATACAGCTTCATTATTAAAATTTAGTCTTAACACGAAACCAGACCAATCATTAAGCAAATTGACGTCGAGGACAGCCAATTGCAGTCCATGCAAAATTCTTAACGCTGATTGATGTGATACACCAATTTTAACACCGACATTTCTACGTGTTCATTGTGTCAAGTACTTTTTCTTGCATACTTACGGTCACGATCAGCAATGCGAACTTTGAAAAAAACCAGTCTCTTGAATATGTCGATCAATGCTGGCAAAAGTACTCTTAACAGGTCATTGTCGTCGTGGAAAAACCTCTTGATACAAATGTTGAGCTAAACTAGAGTTCATGTTCTTGTGTGAATATGTAAGCGAATACCGATCAATTAAGTGTTTTTTCTTAAAATTATTAATAAAAGTTGTTTGTAATGATTTTTAAATTTATAGTGAAATATTTATTTATATTTTGCCCTGTGTAAAAGCTAAACATTTTAAAATGAGAAGTAGTTATAAATTCATTTTGAAGGCAGAAGAAAATTATGAAAATAATAGCTACTGCCAAAAAGAATATTAATTATTGGTAGAAAATATGAATTTGAAAGCAGTTTGCATGCCTTTAAATGGCAATCAAAATAAAGGATTTTTAAATCAGAATTTTTCTTGTAATAATTAACGGCCAACGGAAGCTTTATTTGATGCAACCTAATCTTTATTGCGGATTTTTTTGATATCGAGTTCTAAAAATACCGGCTGCAATGCATAATATTTATATATTACCACATGGCTATATTTGATACACCGATATATGGTGATAATGCAATGCAATCGATATACATACTATATATTCCATATTTATCTATATATTTGGATGGATAAATGGGTCGTTGTACAATTTTCTGTAAGGGATCCTCATCACAACGAGTAGTGCTAATGTACACGCTTCCCGCTGTTGAGCCCGGAAGTGGGCTCTAAGTCTTTTATGGCTGAACAAAGTACTATCTATGTATTGGTTGGGCCGCACAATGACCGTTTTGACGTCTACGTATTACTATGGAACATTCGTGCTCAAGGCCAAAATGAGTCTCTCTAAACTGACTTCATAAATTGATAATGGCTAAATAAGAATGTTCTTTTGAAAATGGATAAAAACTATCAGTTATGCTATACTGCCCTTTAATAATTTATTAATGACAATACTCAATTTGCTTCGACTAGCTGTTAGGTTCGCAAAACTCTGTCCCAGGGTTGAGTCTCAACACAGTTGAACATTTACGCAATTGTATGATAATTGCACTAGTATGGTGAATGCGTATTAAAATAATGGTGTCGAAACGACACAAAAATCTTGCGTTCAATTATACTTTAATCAAAGCAAGCCGTTGAGAATTACATCACAGGTAAATAACAATGAAAATAAATGCGACTCCATAACTAAGCAAACCTGTTTATCGGTAACGATGGACGCCGTTCCGATCCAACGCCATCTCAATCCGTATTTCAAAAAGACTCCAACCTGGTTCAATGGCTTCCTGTACTCCCAGTTGCTGGAAACTCCTCAAAATAGACCTTTTTCTTCTATTCTCTGCCGTCATCTGCTCGCTGGCACCGCTTTTCCTAAAATGTCGGTAGCCACTCCGACTGCGATTCTTGGAGCGGCTCGCCTTGTGCTTGAACTGCCTTCGATGGTGTGCCCGATGTCGCTGCTATTCGTCGTACCTGCTTTCAGGCTTCATTTTCTGGTCCAAATCGTTCTGCGCTTCTTCAACCCTTACTGGCTTCTTCAAGCGGAAGTCCGGACTTTTGTTGCTCTAATCTTGGCTATATAACTGATTGCCGGAAACACTGCACAATACACACCTAGCTCACGTCTGAATAACAATAATACAACCAATTGGAACTCAAAGAAGAACTTTAATTGCACTAAGATTTACAACATTTTTATTTGGAAGCCAGCACACAACCTGGTCGAGCTTTTTTCTTATTTACAAGCGTTGCTTAGTAACCTGCTACATTCTATTACTTGATTTTATAAATTAACTGTTTGTTTTCTCGAATTGTCAAATGTAAGGCTAACCTCACATTTGTTTTAATTCACATAACTTTCACTTTTATGGTTTTTAAGCACTGTCACGCTTAGTTACTGACGTTACAGGTTGCTTTATGCGCTTAGGCATTTTACATCATTTTTATTCAGTGTATCATTACCCGTAACGCATTGACCACCAGCCTAGAATGTCGATGTGACTGCAAACTAACTGCACTTTGTCTCTCTGTGACGCTTCGCCACACTTTTTACTAACACAATTTGATTACCATGTCTTACGTTACTTAAAATATCTGAGTATTTACCAAAACCATAGTACTTATCATTTTAAATCATAACATGGAATTAACGTAATCTAAACCATGCCGATACCGGTTTTGGACCTATCTGCTATCCTAAGTCTAAGTAAATTATAAATTACTTATCAATTATGGTTTATAAATCTATCAATGTTTATATTTCTTTAATATCGCACACCGTTAGTCTACACAAGTGCTTATAATCGCCTTAGATACATTTCTTATAAACCAATTGATACACAATGATGATACTATTTCTTATATTGACGGAAACAGATAATGTAATAACCAATCCCAAATGTTTGTACAAAACAAAAATTTAATTAAAAAACCGCTATAGAAACAATACTTTATTTACTTTAGTAAATAAATTGTTTTAAATAATAGAGAATAGGTACAATTTATAGCATACATCGTTACCAGTCGCAACGATTCCTGATATTCTTCCCTGCAATTGCAAATGTAAAAAATAATATTTGTTGGCAGTCTCGTTGAGTTTTCTTTTCATTAGATCGGTGAGAAATTCCAAAAGACGTGTGAAACTACACAGGTAAATGCTGTTTCAGCTAGCTGAATATACAAGACCAGGGGGTTAATTATTAAAGCAAAAAGTTCGTAAAAATTCAAAGGCGTATGTATGTATTGTTTTGAGAGCTCGTAACAAGCTAATTTAAAAATCTACATTTATATAAGGATCTATAAAAAGCGTTCCAATTATACAAAAAATCCTTACTGAAAATAGTTGCAGCAATTTAAAAACAAGAGTAGACAAAACACAGTTATATAAATTCGATTATATCGTTTAGTTTCTTGGACTTGAGATAATTATTATTGATGGGGTCTAGAAGAGGAAGAAGGTTATAAATCAATTTAACTATCAGCTATATGGAGAACGTGATGTACATTTGGAGCAGCTTTTACATATTATGTGTTGCACAAATCGTTATAATGCGCTGTTTATCATATTCCAAATGAAAGATTTTCCTAAAATAATTAGTACTGCTCCACTAAATGATTTACTGAATTAGTGCTACAGGCTGATTTATGCCGCATTTAAATATAAAATATGTCAGTATAGTAATTCCAGTTAGTTACATAACTATGAAATGTAATTTCAAAGTGCCTAAAATACAAAATCTCTTTGAATTTGACGATTACTTTAAACACCTCCAGACTTTAGTAAGTTTAATTTCGCCCTGGTTCACAAAGTTGAAGATTTTAATGCAACTGGAGAACTAGATACTGTTTTCATTATTCCATCGCATTGCCTCCTGTATTTTCAGGTTTAAATTATTTTAGGATTATTTAAAACAGAGTTATCAATTAAATTTATAATGCTAATGTTGATATGTGGGAGGCCGGAGGCCTGTTGGATACTAATAAGCGTAATAATTGTTTTTTATGGTAACTGAAACATGATTAACAATTACGCCGTTGCAAACATTAAAAATTTGCCCCTAGTTAATAGATTTGTAATTCATTGAATTTAATTTATTTAAATGTCATAGTGATGCCACTTCGAAAGATGACCTTTTAAACTTAAGGACATTAAGAGCAATTTTGATTTTTTTTCGGTTCAGCAACAATACGGATGGACATCCCATGCTTCTTTTGTAAGAAAAAAATAGTAAAATATGAACCTACTCGAAATTTTTAACACGCTTTTGTCTTCAAACACTCCTTGTATGCTATAAAGCTGAATAAGAAACACGCACGACAAAGACAAATCAAATCAGCTTATATCAAGCAATATTGATCAAGGTAGAACTGCGGTGTAAGTCACGTTGATCGTAATGACATTATTGATGATCTGCTGGTTAATTTCTCTTTTCCCTTTTGAGGCTTTAGCAAAAGAAATTTGAAAAATGGGGAAATAGGGATCATTCTATTCTTCTCGTACTTACTGAATATTTTGTTAATACAATATTGTATGTGAAAGAGAGAAAATACCTAATAGGTACTTACAAGTACTAGTACATTAAGAAAATGTTGATCTCATTTTTCATAAGGGAGAAACGCTTTCCTCACATGAAAAATTAAAATAGAGAAAGCTTCGAGGAATAACTTCACACATTGTTACTGTAATCATGCCATACGATAAATAAAAATGTTAACGAAAATAGACATGTGTAAGCTTTTAAAGAACGTTATACAGCAAATAATTTTGATAAAATATACATGGTGCCTCGTATAGGTATTTACAAAATTAAGGAAGTTATGTAGAGGCTTAAAATAAGCAAGAAGACGCATATATGAACAATAGTCTCAGATCTTTCATTATGAAGATACAAGCCGCATTATTTGAACAATAACAGTAGTAATTCAACACTGTAGACGAAAAATACCATTACATCAGATGGCTATAATCACTTTAAAAAAATCAAAATGCCCAGCTAGCCTATATAACTAAAATACATGACAGACTCTCGAAAATTAAAGAAGAATATGAAAATGGTTGTAAAGATTGCGACATTGCAAGGAGTTGTGTAAAGGAGCATACATGTAAAGCAGCAAAAGGAAGTGTGTGGTAAGAAATTAATGGACACGAGAAAAAGGAGACCCAATGAAATGAAAAAGTTAAACAAAAAGTCAAAAATAGCTTGCAAGGCACACTCAAGGTACCAAACTGATTAGATAGGAAATATTTATATACAAAAAAGACATGGAGCTAAGCAAACACTAAACCAAAGTAAACCAAGAATGATTTATAAATGAGGTGGATATAATATTCCAAGAAAATTGATGTACTTCTGAAGGACAATGAAAAGGAAGCTACAATACTAGGTATTTGTTACTAGGGTTTCCAGTCCCGGGATCCGGTCCCTGGACAGTCCCGGGATTCTACCACAAAAACCGAGTCCCGGGACCACAGCTAGCCCAGGCGAAGTCCTAGGACCATGTCAACATGCGTGCATATACTCGATGTCAGAGAATTAGGACGGGTATTCACAGGCGTCCGGCGTATTACTCATGCCTCTTGTACATTCTGCATTATTTGCGTTTTGCGTAACGCAGGCGAGGTATTGTTTTCGGTAGATTATAATTAAACCTGTGTGTTGTTTCAGCCACATTTGCATATCTTTTCCTATTTATGTATTTGTCTGGTTTTTTTTGTTGGATTTAGATATGTGCGAAAAGCTGAATAATTTATATTTTTGGGTTTTAAGTGTGTTCGTTATTTGCCTGCTAAAGAGTTACAATTAGAATGAATTCCGATTCGCAACCTACCTTCATTCTACATTTAAAAAAATAACGATTTGAAGTCACTATGGCAACAGTTTTATATATTGAAGATACCTAAACAATTGGCGAAATGTAAAGTGGGTTCCTACAAAATTATCATAGTCAGAGGCAGCTTGACGAAAGGATTATACACGCACTTTGCAGTTCAGACAAAAGCAAAAGCGACAGACATTTTTAGTACCAGAAGAAAGCAATGAAGTTGTAGACGAGCCTAGTGATGTAAATTACCCGGGTATTTATTTTTAGGGGTAAATACCCGGGGTATTTACCCGGGTAAATACCCAAAATGGGTATTTAAGCGGGTATTTATAGACTTATTTACAAATATTATAAAGTTAATCTAATCAGTATAATTGATTTGTAAGTGAAGGTGCTCTATTCGAATTTTATAAAAATGTTTAAGAAAATAGCTGAACTGAGAATATTTACTGCCCAAAATACCGATGGAGACATACCTAACTCGACAAAACATGGCAATTCCATCAGTTGGAAAAGGTTCAAATACTATTTGCAATAAGAGTAACCGAAATGGAAAATGCAATAAATACTTTGGTAGCTAGACAACAAGTAGCTATTATACCTACTTGTTGTCTAGCTACCAAAGTAATTATTGCATTTGTTATTTCGGTTACTCTTATGGCCTTATGAAAAAACAGAATTCAATGCTTGAATAAGAAAGAGATGAAGATAGAAACAAATATTTGAGTAGACTTGACGCTCATTTTAATTATGTCATATGTCAACTAAATATGCATATTAAATTAACTTTTTTGTACGGTTATCTCTTTCTTACTCAAGTATTATGTGCTTTTGTTCATGCTATCTCATTGCTGTTGCATACTTATGATCCCATCGGTATACAACGTTGTTTATATTATTTTGTGATATTGTTTGCCTTATTTAAGATTTTTTAATAATGTGCCTCTAAGTATATATTAATATTAATGTTAAAAATATAAGGATTATTTTTCAAGTTAATGTTTTATTAATTTTTCAAAAAAGGAAACATGTCAGAAAATAATGTACAAACAATTTAAATTATCCCAATCTCCGGAGTCAGCCATCACAATGTTTTTTGTAAACTCTAACAGGCGCAATTTATTGCATCTAACTGTTTATTTCCATAAATTTCGGCAGCCAATGTTTTTTTCCGATAAAACGATTAATTTACCTGGGTCAATGCTTATTCAATGTTATTTAAATTGTTACTTTACATAAAATATTCCAGTTCCTGTATATGTAGTTTATTTATTAAGATAAGATTATGTGAGTAAAGTTAGCTTAGCTTTCTAAATATTATAAATTTGATAAATACCCAGTTTTTAGGTATTTACCCGAGGCAGGGGTAAATACCCATTTATAAATACCCTACCCACTGGGTATTTACCCAACCCACATCACTAGACGAGCCCCAACAGAAATTATCAGCACACAAATACTTTATTTAACTTAAAACACTTGTTTTTCTTTGGAAATTTTATTCGGAAATTTCACCTGAACACTATTTCTCTTTCGGGATCTTCGGGACTAGTCCCGGGACCTGAAATTTAGCTCATAAGTCCCGAAAGCACTTTTGGTCCCGGGACTTGGAAACCCTATTTGTTACCTATTCTGAGAACCCACGTTCTTAGTAGTTTCTGAATATTAGTTTTTCTAATTTTGTATAATAGTTTGCTATTTTACTAAATTCAAAATAGATGAATAAAATGGCACTTTGGTGCATAGAAATGTCACTGACAAATTCGAGGTTAGCAGGTTAGGTTTTGTGTCAGTTTGTGCCAAAACTGACGGGAAACCTAACCTGCTAACCTCGAATTTGACATAGACTTAGAATGCCACCAACATATTTACTGCGTTCGGAAAGGTACCTCTGGCTTTCCTCGAAATCGTTAATTCATTTCACTTCCACCCGCGCCGATGGCTGTCAGAGGTACCTTTCCAAACGCAGTTATTATTCATACGTTTGAATTTCCACAGCCGACTTTTTTAATGGACATGTGGTATAATGCTTTTATATAATTGTTTGTTTATAAATAGTAATACAAAATCCGAAAAAATAGTATACACACTTCGTAAGAAAAGTAGTTTTACTAAAATAGATTTTTCAGTTACTCTCTCGCATCGCTCGCTCGTACTCAATCAAGCTATATTCGTTAAGTAAAACTTTACTTTTCTAAACTGGTTGTGTAATATACTATTATTTTACTAATGTTACCTAGGTAGATATTTATGCATCAGTTTGCTTTGTATTTGTGC
>OW679198.1:38071251-38190755 GCA_940337035.1 Agriotes lineatus
CTGATTACTTGACATTTAAAATATAACCAAACTTTTTATGTTTGACAATTACTTCTTTCCACATATTGCCAATTCAGTGAAATCAAATACGATCAAAGCGCCTTTCATGACCTACTTTGAGAGTCAATCTAGATTATGTAAGCAGTATTTATTATTCAGAATTCAATTGTAGTTATTTTAAAATTAGATGATTGCGAATAAAATAGTATACAAACCTCGGCAAAAATTCCACAGGGCACTTGCATTTCTATGGAAGCCAAAGCCATGGGCACCGACTCTCAAGCTGCTAAACTAAAGTCCCCAAATACATTTTTAAACGAACTGAAACGTTCACTGCTTTTAATTTTGAAGATGTTTATAAATATTGTGTTTTAAACCGTTACTTCGACGACAAGGTAATTATTACTCTTATTTAAGTTCAATATAATTTCTCCCTTTTCCTTATCAGGCGGTTTCTGTCGGTCAATTTTCGTAAGGCGATTTGTATCTGGCGGTTTTGACAACCTACTTCTGCTTCATTTTTATTTGGTATAAGCTTTGTGTCTTTTTACTTAAAAGGATCTACAGTACCCGATCCAAGCAGCCAACCGTCCCAATTCTATCACCAAAGCTACAGTTACCAACCCCTACGGATTTGGAAAATCCCACCGCCATAACCATGGTGAGTCGTTCCTGCTTTCTCACTCGCATCTGCGTCAACATGCCCTGCATTTTTTCACCCTTTTGAATTAAAACAAAATAAATCTCTTTCTATAATTACAATATAATTTACAGAGGCTGATATTTTATTGCAAATTTAATTTACTTAATATGAAAAAGATTGCACAAGAGCTTTTGTAATTTTTCAAGGGATTGCGTGAGTTTTATTTTTATTTACCTTCCCTGCTTATCTGCTTAGCCCCATTTTGCATCATTATGCCATTAAATATTATTCGATTATCTGTCTCTTATTATTTTGTTGTTCGCTTGTTTCGCAAGTGACGCCTATTTGTAAGTTTTACCTTTTCCAACGACAAGGTCTTTTTGTTACCATATTCACAACTAAATACAAAGAATGAGGCCTTTCGATAAAATGATACTAGATTGGTACAATAACCAATTATAGTTATTATAATTCTAATATTTTTAATTGGAAATGTTGCTTCAGCAAGCGTTATCTAAATATAAAAATAAGTGTTTCGGCAGTGAATCAAATCAAAACGTCAAAACTTGGCAAGATTATAATATTACAGAAGCAAGTACAATGGCACCTTTCAGTATACACTGCAACTACTCTGTTTTGCAATACTGAAGGTTTGCTAATTCTATCCACAAACTTTCCGATTTCTATTTTCAGCACGCGCACACAATTAGGAATTATCCAAGTTCGCAATTGAGAAGCCTGACGTAGCAGTAATCTAATAAAACCGTTTAGAAGACGGATAGTCGAAAGCATTTTGATTTTATATCTGTTAAAGAAGTACATCAACATATATGTGAATACTTATTTTTAAGTAACTAGCCAATGAGTCTCCTAGTTTTGTAGCCCACACAGGATTTACATATTAATATCTAAAACCTCTTTGTGGTGTTCGCTTATTGATGATGTTTTGTTAGATATTTCATTGATCCTTGTGGGACACCAGCGCCGATTTGGCGAGTAGAAGAGGAGTGTGCGTTTACTCGCCAAATCGACGCTGGTGTCCCACAAGGATCAATCCTAAGTCCCACATTATTTAACATCTTTATGTCTGACGTCCCCTAATTTACCCAACGCAGACATAGCCATGTATGCTGACGACACGGCTATTATAACCCAAAACCATAACATAAAGGAAGCAGCAGACAGCCTCCAAGTGAGTGTGGAAGTCCTAAACTCTTGGTTCCGAAAATGGTGCATAAAATTAACACCAACAAATGCGAAACTAAGATTTTCACTCTGCGCCGTCCACCAGATCCACCGAACATCCTCATTGATAACAACCCAATCCCATGGAACCCAAAAGACAGCGCAGTCAGATACCTAGGCATATACATGGATCGTCGTGGAGTTACCACGTAAATAAAAACTAAGCGAAGCATACACAAGACTAGCGATGCTCTATCCTATACTAAATAAAAATCGCCTCTGAAAATAAAATGTGGAATCTTACTCTACACATCCCTAATAAGACCGCTATTCACCTACGGTTGCAATGTCTGGGGCGCAACTTCCAAAACAAATAAACGCAAACTCCAAATTCTTCAAAATAAGGTGCTTCGAATAATAACAGATGCCCAATGGTTTATAAGAAACTCTCAACTTCAAAGAGAAACCGACATACCCCCAGTTGAAGACTTTATTAATAAAATAAATCGAAACTTCTATCAAAACATTGAACTCTGCAGTGGTGCAGTATTCTATAATATTGGTAACAGATCACTGCATACTAGACTTAAGAGACAACTACCCATTGACCTCCTAATCAGTGATAATGAATAGTGCCAACACAGAGTGATTAATAAACCATTAAGGAAGTGATTATGTTAGTGATCAAATAAAGACGTAGTAATTAGTTGTCAAAAACCAATCAACTCTGCCATGAAATAGCATACTGCTGACCTGGCATAAGCTGTAATTAAAAAAAAAAAAAAGATAATTAATTACACTAACAAATTAAAAATATTAATATACAAACCGTTCAGGAAAAAATCTGTTTTCGTTATCCATGTAACAAAAAGATAATACCTTGAAGTTAACAAAGTAAAACTTATATGTATTTTATAACACCTCGTACTGAATCTGACTCTGTAATTGCTTGAGAAGTTTTCACAGACGGTTTACTGGTAAATTCCCACTTACAACATGTAAGAAGCTTAAAGGGGCCCGATTGCTCAGTGAGGCGGAGGAGTTGTAGACTGAAGTATTAGGAGGCTTGTTCGCGGTACTCAAAATAATGGCACGGTGAAAGATACAAGTATGAATTCTTGTTATTTTAGGGCGCAAGTGATTGACTTGAAGTTCCATCTGAAAAACCTTTTCAGCGATGGAAAATATAGCTCAAGCTATGACTTACCTAGCAAGATCTCTAAAATACCTTATTTGACAAAATACGTGAAACTGCACTGCGCTTTACAATTGAAAATCATGCAGTAAATTTCAAAACATATAACATTTATTAATATATTGAAAAAATACCAAGGTGGAAAACAATATCGATACACTGACTCAGAACCGTCAAGGCGTTACTGCGTTGCACTAAAACTTATTTAGCAACGGCAAACTTAATTATAAATGCATACAAAATTAACGGTAATTTACACCTGCAATATATTATTCAAGTACATTTAAAATTGAAGGTAAATTACACATGCCAACAAGATAATAAGTCAATAATAACTTAGCCGGGTGCACTAGCCTCAATCGTTGGCAAGATGAGAAAATTAAGGGACATCGGTCACTGGGGATATGAGCGGAATCCTAGCAGGGCGATGGCTCTAGAGCAGCCAACGTTTGATCGAGATTTGCTGTCTATGAAGATGTCGCCGCGGACTAAACTAGCATGGTTGTACCCACAATATGACGAAAAGCTCCTCCAGGGTTTTGCCGAAAGAATGGACAACGGTTCAAACATTGTCTACATTGTAGGATGATTGCGAAACAATAGATTGATGTACAGGGCGTCGATGGTACGGCTGATATGGGGTAAGGGGTAAGGGGTTTTCACGCTGCTCCGTTTATGGAGAAAATAACACACCACGCGCAACCTCTTTGCTTTATAGTTCCTGGTCAAATTTAAAACTGCGAAACGAAAACCCCTTGCTATTCTGTGTGCTTATTATAGCTGTGTTACATATGTAGAGGTAAATTAAAACGCTGTTGCGATCTGCTCCTAATAAGGGTTATGTTTTACCTTACTCTTAACTTTGTCGGTCTTGTTCAAAATTGTGCAAGTTTAAATCGGTGTACCAAATACTTCTGTTGAAGTAACGATTTCAATTGATAGTTATTTACGTTGGAATATTTTAAAACAGGTACGTCATGAAATATCCGCTAAACATTTACCTGCTAATTACCCTTAAGAGTCCTCATCGATTAGTTAGCTCACCACAGCATTTTAATTTACTTGTATAACAAAGCAAGTAAGCATATTCAGGGTTGGTAATTACAGTACAACTCGGGAATTTACACCTACAACGGATTAGTAAGTACCTAGCTGTTGTTGTCTCGCATCCTCTTCATATTGTCTTTGTTTAGCACGTTTGTTTTACGCAAACTGCGCATTGACGGGTTATGATCCATTGCATAAGAATTTGAAGCGCTATGGGTGTATATTCGCTAGACGGATTATAGACGTGCTATTCAGAATATGCAGTGCATACACAAAAGTTTACTTAATTATAAGAGATAAGTACCATTCCAAGTGGTACTCTAAAACAAGTTCAAAACTTTCAATTTGTGATTCATTCTCACTACCAGCCGAAAAATTTTCAATTTTCGTTTTGTGTGTATAAATCTGTTATCGTCAGTGATAGAAAAATAAATGGTTTTAACATTATGTTGAGATACTTAACGTACATTATAAACTAAATGTTTTGTATATTTTCAAACCTTCAAGAGACATAATAACTTACTTATTTTAATGGGGTTTTAAGTGACAATGCGTTAATTATAGAGAGCTACTTGAATATTCTTGTTTCAATGATACGGGTTTGAAAGTTTTATTTTTGGTAACAGAATTACTTAATGTACTAAATTTTGAAGTTATTAAGGGCTGTATCCTGTATGTACTTCTAAGCTGAAGAATAGAAAAACCACTTTTACCTTCTAAATATTTCTCTGATATGTGAAAGTCCAATGTTTAATAGAATAACAATAAAGTAGAGTAGACGTCACCGCTATCACCTGCTATCACAAATATTTACACCGAGGCATTTAAACCCAAAGCTGTCGAACAAGCGCAGTTAAAACCGACCTGCTGGTTTAAATATGTAGACGATACCTTTGTCATCTGGCCACACGGTCCCCAGACACTGAATCTGTTTCTAAAACACCTGAATTCTGTACATCTCAACATACAATTTACAATGGAAGTAGAGGAAAGTGGCAGTATTCCATTTTTAGATGTCTTGGTAGTTTAGGACATGCAGTCTAACTCACACCATCCTCCAATGCAAAAAGCAACAGTTCTCCAGATCCTGGCGATCAGAGCCATTCGTATTTCAAATGCAGAAAATCTAGAAAGAGAAAAGGAACATCTATTTGGCTCTTTACAAAAGAACGGATGCACAACTACCTCCATACGAAAAGCGCTAGACAAGACTATGACACAAAAGGTTTAAGAGGAATCTCCACCTCTGCAAGGCTTGGCATTTCCACCTTACGTTAAAGGCTCGACTGATGAGATACGCGTGTCCTGAAACGATGCAACATCTAAACTGTGTTCAAGACCAATGAAACATTTGGTAACGGCTTCATATCAGTAAAAGTCAAAATTCCAAGTTTAAAAACCGCTGGCGTATATCGCATTCTTTGTTTTTGCGACTTGAGTTAGATTGGACAGACTGGTCGTTTCTTTGATCTAAGACTTCAAGACTATAACGGTGATTGCAAATACAAACGCATCACAAAATCAGCCGTAGCTGAGCATACATTTACAAATGGGCACACCTTAGAATTCGAGCACGCCAGAGTACTTGCCAGAATACCTCACTACTTCCCACGAGTTATACGTGAAGCCATATAAATAGCAAAACATCCAAATAAAAACAGGAAAGATGGTTTTAAGCTTAGTAAAATGTAGACTGCTCTGATACACAACCGAAAGCATTACAACCACTGTGCGTAATACGGCCACGCCTTACGGTTTATGCTGCACTTGAACGACCAATCAGCATTACGTCGCTCCGAGCGGCTAGCACAGAAGACTATGAATATCTCCACACCGACCGACTGTTCTTAGTACGACTTTCACTCTGATGATGCAAGCTGCAAGGTCTTGCTAAACGATAGCCAATATGGGTGCACAACCAGCAATAAGGCCAAATCTGCCTAAGTCTCGTTCTCTAGGTAACCAAACAACATGAACCACCAAAGAGCATTTCCATCGCCATTTCTGGAGTTCACAAGATGCAGGGCACATTAAAATTATATTGTAACAAGAATTTCTGCTGGAACATTTTCTTAAGTTCCCTCAAAGTCACTACAAAAAAGTCCTAAAAGGTCTATTGCGGGGAACACCGCTAAATTTTAAAAAAGGATTCTCCATATTGGAAACGCTAAAAAAATCGACCTAGTAACCAAACAATTTGCCTTGGGGACCTGCAGTATGCGAAAATTTCTTTGTTCTATGTTTTTAAATAATACTACAAGTTAATTCCTGCCTCAGCCGTGCATTAAATTCTTCTTTTTTAGTAAAAATATCTTCTTCTTCTACCTTCTTCTATATTAGGCCTTAAATTGCCTGTTTGTTCTTCAACTGTGCCTCTTATATGTACAGATTATCACTGCAACGCTTCCTGGGGCTTCCTATATTTCTTTTTCCTGTTGATGACTTATCGCTTGCAATTCTTACTATTCTTTCTTCGGACATCCTTGTAATGTGTTCGTCCCATTCTTGTTTTCTTTTGTGAACCCAGTCGTTAATATTCTCAACGTTGCATTCTTGTCTAATATGTTCATTGGTTTCTCGATCTAATAATGTTTTCCATGTAATTCTGCGTAATATTTTCATCTCTGTAGTTTAAATGAGTTGTTTCGTTTTTGCTGTGTCTGGTCGAGTTGCAGCAGTATATATTAATATGGGTCTTATTGTTGTTTTGTATATCTTTGCTTTGGTGTTTTTACTAATATATTTGTTTCGGCAGATAGTGTCATTTAGGCAACCAGCTATCTTATTTGCTTTAATAACTTGTTGTCTTACTTCGTTTCCCGTATCTCCATAGCTTGTGATGTCTATGCCTAAATATTTAAAACTCATGACCTGTTGAATTACTTTTCCGTCCACTTCAAGCTTGCATCTACGGGGTATCTTCGATGTTGTCATACATTTGGTTTTTTTAACGGAAATCAACATATTTAGTTCTTTTGCTATAGCATTGAATTGATGTTGTCTTTGGAGGTCATCTTCATTTTCAGCGATTAAAATCGCGTCGTCGCCGTAGCATAGTATCCGAATTTATTTGTTTCCCATTCTATACCCTCTTCCAGTTTTCACTTTTTTTATTATTTCATCCATAAGTAAGTTGAATAATAGCGGACTCAGAGAGTCGCCTTGTTTTATTCCATTGTTGACATTTATGGGGGAGTTAGTTTATCTTTTATTTTAGCCTGTATTCTGTTATTCATATATATGTTTTGAATGGTTTTGATAAGTTTATTCGGAATTGCTATATTGTATAAACGATGAACTACATCATTAAGCTGCACTCGATCGAAGGCTTTTGCAAATCAACAAATCAATATAAATATGCAAGAACATTTTAAACGCCATAGTCCCATTTGTTTTTTTTTCAAACTTATTAGTATGTTTGTATTAATATAATACTGAATAATATTTTATTAACATTGAAACCCTGGATAACATGTAATACAATTACTGCTTACTATACAGGGTACTGCATAAGCGTACTCAACAAAAAATTCCATACTAACTTCGAAGTGTTATATTGGCTTCCCTTATGATCTTACAGAAAACTGTATTGAAGTTTATTAAAGGACACTGCATGATGAACTAATTTGCGTAATTTCAGAATTTCATTTTTGCTCTAAATTTGAAATAAAAAACATCAAAGCGACCTGAGTTATTTATTGTCAAACTCTGATAGTAATTTTATCAAATGTCTATTAAAGCATTTCTGAAAATGAGTTACACAATACCCATGAAAATATTCTCAATATAATGCCAGTGCCACTTTTTTCACTCAGTGAAAAAAAGTTACACTTTGCTTTTAATTTAGGAATGAACGATTTTACAAACAAATTATTTATTCATATTTAGTTTTAGTTTGAAGTGAACAAATTACAGATCTCAATAAATAAAGGCGTTTCCCTTACCAGAACTCACCAACGCACTTGACTAAAATGAAGGCAAATAAAATTATATACAAAATAGGATGGATTTTAATAATTAATTGCATTTTAAAAAATATTATAGACAGCTCTTGTTAGCGTGCTTATTTTTCACGTGTGTGGAGTAAACCTCGACTGCGAACTCCGCAGTTGTGAAAAAAAGTTACACTTCTAACACTTCTGGTCTAAATAACCATTCTTCCAATCGGCCGTTTTCACTAGATTTATCAATAACCTGTCAAAATTTAACAGTTCTTATTCAAAGCGGAATTAATGTTAATAGTTAGCCATAAAATATGAGCCATTTTTTAGTGTTTTCGAAGTGAGCCAACAAACATGCTCAACTTGCATCAATTTGTCAATTATATAGTATTCACGGGATATTGTATGTTGTGTCCGCCAAAGCAGCACCCTGTATATAGAAATACGTGATCGATTAAACGATAAAATGTATTTTTGTCAAATACATTTTCAACATTATGCACAGAAGATTCGCATAGTTTCAATTCTCTAAGTTATCGATTAAATAATGTAGGTACTCTACTCAAGCTTGAGAACGTTATAACGTTATTTGAACTACTATTAAAATATATAGCAAAATTTAAGAACTAAATTGAGCTATGTTTACATACAGAAAAGGTTTTTGTTCCTGTTGTTATAGTTTTGGCAAGCCCATTGGAAATCACTGAGAAAATATTAATTTATTCTAACATCTGTAATATAAATGAATAAAAATATATGTGTGCAATATGGACGGGAAATTCTAAGATCGTTGGTGTAAGTACAAGTGCTCTTAACTTGCGATTTTTATATTTTTGGATCATTGAAGAAAGTGCTAAAAGGTCGCCGTTTCAATCAGACGCAGTGCAAGAAAATTCTTCAAACAGTAGCCACGAAAATGTCACCACACAGTTGTACAAGTGACCTAATGCACATGGCGAGTTTAAATATAATTCTTACAAAATAATGATGGGTTTCTATTAAACATGACCTGTTTTAATATAATCTCACTTATAAAATTATACTATTAGATTTTAAAAACTGTCGCTATAAAGGCTAATGTAGCGACTTCGATTAATGATAATAATAACATAAAATAGTTTTTAATTAGCAAACCGTTTATAAAAGCTGTTAATTCCAGCAGAAACTGAATGGGTTTTGTTAATAAAAATGTATTATAATTCTTAGTTGCTAGCTTTTGCTATTTTTGTAAATGTGACGGTTTTATTATAAGAAAAATATTTGAACTCTATATATATTGCTTTAAACGTGAAAATAATACGCCTGAAGTGCTAGGAATTATAGCATAACAGATAAAACGTTATTTGAACATTCTTCTTCGTCGGATGGCAAGGAGAGGATGGGCTATAATTCCGCAATTTTTCGAACCTACGTATGAATAGTGATCATGTTAAGCTTGATGAGACCAAAATGGCACGAACAATTTGTTCAGCCACTAGGTCTAGTTGTTTATATTTCTAATATGATAGACAATTTTTCAAAATTTAGGGGTGTTTCCCACAATAGATCTTTTGGGACTTTGTTGTGGTGATACGAAGGAACCCTAAATATTCCAGCAAAATTAGCTATCTAACAATTAATTCTGTCTGTAACTAATTGAACTACACCAGTTATGGCTATGTGGCGGGAAACCAATATTGTATATCATTTTTGTCAAAAATTTCAGAAAAAATAATTTGGCAATGCTGCAATAATACTTCAAAAAATTTACATGGTTATGTAGACTATTTAGCAGTTATGTTAAATCGGTAAAAATGTAAAGCTTGCAATTTAAAAAACACCACATGAAGGAGGGCAAGACTAAAAATTTCGGGAAAATTTCATAAACACACAAACTATGTATTCAGAAAGAAATTGCTGCATTGCTTTTAAAAGTATTCACTATTAAGTTCAATACTCTTTTTCATCCTTTGAAACCCATTACCAAAGCACTTCCACTCAGAAGATGACATACCAGAAATGATATTTTTATAGCCTTCTACCTCTTCTTCAGGAAATTGAAATCGTTGGCCACGCATTCTATCCTTGTTTTTTTTTTGAAGGCACAGAAGTCATTTGGACTCAAGTCAAGACTAAATGCTGGATGCTGCATTAGTTTGATGTTATTTCTAGCCAAATATTTGACTATTTGGTGAGCAGTGTGCTAACTTGCATTGGTGCAAGGTTATTCGGCGTTTGGAATTAGTTTTTCGGATTTCAGAAGTAACTCCGGGCAAACAAGTGGTTGTATACCAATTAGCATTAATAGTTCTCTGACCTTGAAGACATACAATTACAACATGATCCGATTTCGAGACAAATAAAGCGATCTTTTTTTGGAAACACTGCTCGAACGAACACCTTTTGTTGACTTTTGTTCGTTTTGAAACACCCAAACATCCGACTGACCTTTTCATTGGAGTTCGTAGGAATAAATCCAGGTTTCATCTGTTGCAGCACAAAACTACTTTTACGACATTAAAACACTATGGGGATAGTCTAAATGGGTCAATAGAACACATTGATTAAAAAAACAAAGCTTACTCTAATCGCGCCACAACTTGTTGTAAGAGACGGTTGTTTGGCTATTTGCTCAGAGAGAAGGGCAATTCGTATCAACACGACGTAATTTACAACTAGATGCTGTCACAATAGGGGTTGATTGTAAGTAATCAAAATAAGAGGTGAAATTGAGCGCCACGAATTTTATCGATAGAATGGGGGAGAAACTTTCCGTCCGGCCCTCGTAGAAATTCAGACCGACGCTTCACTTCGACGGAGAGGTGACATTTGGCTGCTGGGAACCTACCTTTGCTGGTTTGTTAGCTTCTCCGGTCATTTCACAATCAATAAACATAAGATATCATAACATATATACATCAACACTTGTAAGTATCATAAATAAACATCTAAGAAGTTAAAAACGAATGCAAATCTATTAAAATTTAAATATACCGGCAAATTTCCGTCATAAACAGTTGTAAAGGATGGCTACTAACCCTAAAATCTACTTAACAGAGATAGGTGTGGCATAAAAGTACATTGGCAATATTGAAACGACAGTGGTAAACAAGCCGCAAAAATATTCCATATGTTATGACGCAACAACAGTGACGTGTATTCTTAAAGTAGGTAACTTGCGTCGCCTCCCAAATATGGTTGTTGCCACGCATAAATTTGCGCCACTTTCAAGACAAAACAAGATCATCGCACACACGCTCTGAAGTACCCAGGCAATAAAAACAGTAGATCACAGCACTTGAATAATGTCCGGCGAAGTCGCTTCTTCCTGCACCCGAATGGCTACTTCGTCTCATCGTCTTCTCTGCAGATGGTTAAAAAGAAAGTGTAGATTGCTGGTAGTCGAACACACCCCCGCCAAGGGAAGTTCAAACACACACAAACGTTGAGTCACAATAAAAACACCATATTAATTTTGAAGACAACCCCACAGCAGCTGAAGCCCCCGTGAGTTCGACACCGCACAACTGTTTCGTAACATTTCCGCTGGGTGAATGCCTTGAGAACTTGAGTGTCAAGACGCTGGCAGAAGAAAACGGGTATAAAGTGCTCTCGCTTGCTTTCCCTGTCTCACTCATGCAAACGATTTGCTCTAATACAGCATTACAACCGCTTCTTTGAGCCAAAAGCTATACGCCATGATAAACATGTGTGTCGAGTCGCACATGGACAAGAGATTAAAACTGTACTCTACTAGCGGCAAGCGTCGGTATTTAAATTTGAAAAGGGAACGCGGAATTGCCAATATTTGAAATAAAAGATGCGGGAAAGCGCGAATGTGAAGTGCAAGTGCGGGATTTTAAACTGGTCTCTTGACGTGATGTTGTATACGTGATTTAAAGTTCCTCCGTTAAACCGTTTATGTTTTATCTTGCACCACTCAACGCGATCTGATTTTTCTGCTGGAGTCAAATTGTATGGATTCCAACGTGAACATAGCTTCCTCACATTCAAATTCTCATGGAAAATTGAATGTATTTGATTCCTACCTATGCCTAAAGTTGACCGAATCTCATCATACGTACCTTGTCAAACTTCCAAAATCATTGGCCGCACAGTATCAATGTTTTGTGGTGTCACAGCTGTTGCTAGTCGACCTTCGAGAAACTCATTACTGAGACTAGTACGACCATATTTAAATTCTTGGAACTAACGATAAGTTGTAGACGTTGATGGTGCTTTCTCGCCAAAAGTAGAAACTAAGTGATCGACACATTGTTGCTGAGTTAGAACACTTTTTAAATCACACAAAATCATAGCTCGCAAGTGTTCTCGTGTTAAATTAATAATTTTACGATATTAGTTATTTCGAAATGCCGGTGCCATGATAATACTTGTAGGTTTTTGTTTTGTAAAAGGTTACTAGCTAAAAAATATCAAATTTTATTAATATGCATGTTTTGTTCATCCAATACATTTAGAAGTACGCGATTCCCGAAATTTTTAGTCTTACTATAGTATATATACACCTTATACAGGGTGCTTCATTTTTCATTTTACAAGGGGAAAAGTTGTTTGGTATGATGACATCTCCGAAGATGCTAAGTAGCGAAGTTTCCACAGCCAACAAGGAAACTAGAATTAGGTGGTCTCTGAATGATGTCATTTTTTGACAGTGGTCTATTATGATACGTTTTATCAGACTTTTTCCACTGTCTCGAGTGTTTATCGCACAACTTTTCGGAAGTTTCTGATTTACTCCCGTCCTTAGGTGAATGACTACTCCTGGTTAGTCCTAAGAAAAACTGATAAAACATATTATAGAATTAGGTTTTGTGTTTCTTTTTAAGTTAAGATATTGAATGCTGCGAACAGTGAATCGGTGCAGAGGCTTCACCCGATTACTACTGGATTCGGTTAGAATTTCGGACTCCAGCCGCTATGTCCAGTTCGCTTCACGAACTGCATATCTGATTGATGATTTTCCAAACACAGAGCCGATGTTGATCGCCACGGCATTTGTTTTTAAACTGTTGTAAGTTATATTTGTACCTCTATTTAACCTGTTTTGTAAGCTATTGTTATGGCAAACCAAGTTTGTTGAGGTCAACCTTAAATTGCCAATAATTACTTGATATTTGTACTAATAATTACCTGAAATTTGCACTAAATTCAATATTAATTTGTGATTATATACTGTGATATTAGCATTTTGGTGTTATTATTTGTTACTTCTGGGTGTGCTAGATTTGAGCTTTTCTTTTAGGAAATTATGTGCTATTTGAGTTTACGAATTCTCAGTTGAAATCCCGGATATAATTGTCATTACTTGGTAAAGATTCGTTGACGCCCTTTTAGCCTTTATTCATTTGTTAGTACTTAAAGAGATGCACGTCGTCTTTCTGACCTAGCCGGCCGGCAATTGTATCCAAGTAGTCATAAAGTTTGTTTTATTTGTGAGAATTCGCCGACGAATAGATTTGGAAGCTAACAAACTTTAATTTTTAAAATACAACACCCCATATACTTGTACATTTTCTCAAAGCTAAAGATATTCTCTATACAGCAATGTTATAATAAATAAGCTCTTCTAGCAATTTCTACTTAAAACAAATTAGGATGTAAGGCACCGATCTAGTAACCTATGACTTGTAAAAAAATCCACAAACAAAATACGTACAATACATGTGTGAAGTCTTAGCGCTCCCACAAGACAGATAAAATGTATTTTATTTGCTACGTGGCGTCTCTTTACAAATTATGTGCTACCAAATCGGTACATTAATTCCTATCTCTTAAGTGTAAATTCCTAGAAAAGTACATTATTACATTTGTGTGGAGAAAATTTCAGTAGCTTTTAGAAGATGCAAAAATATATGGGGTGTTGCATTTAAGAAGTAAAAGTTGAATATTGCTACGCAAAAATAGTAGGTTGTGCAAACTTCAATACTCATCTTGGAAGATGTCGTCATACCAAACAGCTTTTGTCCCTGGGGTTTTGTAGTATTTGCAAAATTAAAAAGGTTACAGCTTCAACCACCCTATATACCTGAAAGTAATTTTTGAATATCCGCGTTGGTCAATTATGCAACTTTTTGTATTTAACCATCTCAGCTGATAGAAAGGTTGTAGAAATATTTACGACTAGAGCAGTGCTGAATTCAAACAACAATGTAGTAAGATCCTTTCACTTTAGTTAGATATTTCAAAAGTCGAGTATTGAACTTTACAGTTCTCCATTGTTATCGAAATTGCAATGTATCTCTATTTATACTAGCCCATGCCCTTCTTCTGCGTTTCTGAAATGGGACCCTGTTAAACTTATATTTAGCATTCCATAACGTCTCAGAATATAGTTCTTTAAATAATTAACTTTTTTTCTGGCCATGTGGCCAAAATATTAAAACATTAACCCTTGCCATAGTTAACAATCTACCGAAAACTTTAAATTCTGGTAATATAGGTGTATTTGCCAAGTGAATTGTCCAGGCTATTCAAGAGCTTTCTGCAAATATAATTTTCAGATGGAAGTGCTTAAATCCAACCAATTAATCTTATTTTATCTTATCTCTGTAGGATTTAAATCGTGAAATCTGAAGAACTGTTGCTGAATAAAGAACCTTTAACATTCGACAAGTACAAATAAGCTAGTTCCTAGCTAGGTGTTAAAATTTCATAAGGTAAACTGAAGGTTACGAAAATGGAAATAAAACAACCGCCAAAGGACGATACTGAACTTGACTCCACAACAAACACATTATCTATGAACGTAAGCTATACAATGTAAAATCCGTAGTATATAGTATGTACTTCCAAGTATTTGTTATTTTATAAAAAATCTATCACAGAAAGCAAAACGGGCAAAAAATTCGTTTCATCAAAGTCACAACAAATCCTTTTTAAATTCTAGATTGCAATGCTGCGTATGGTCCTTACTGTATCCTGTATTTTCACAAAATTTGTAAAACAGAATTAATTTCATGAAGTTACGCCACAGATATTATCATTATTGGGGTATGGTTTAATAGATAATATAATTTCATGAATATCCTAGAAACTGTTCAGTTTGAAATTTTTTGGAAATAAAATTTAAAATATATTAGAAACCGAAACATTATCTTAAAATACCCCCAATAATGCAACCTGGATACCAAATTTTTATCTTAAAAAGTCACATTCATTATTATTACGCAAATAAAGCATTGAAATTTCTGTGCAGTAAAAAGTTCTTCCAGCATTCCTCGACTCATCATTTTAGTCAACTACTAAACAAAGGTTTTAGAGTGTCCCAATAAAAATTTCACAAACAAACCATAAAAGAATCCAGTGAGTTAATACAGCTTCTGAAAAGTATTGTTGATAATCATAGCAACATTATAAACATGTTGTCACTTTTGAACGTATTTCCATAGCAATTATATCTTTCTGACAGTCTAAGTCGAATAAAGGAGTATCTTAATCAAATTTCAAAATGCTCAGAATTTAAAAAAATGGCCATTCTCATCTTCAGGATACTGCTGTTTATTTGTGTACTTATTTCGGTGACATACTGTATAAAGATCAGAGTGTTGATGAATTCACATCTGTGTCATCTGAACTCAAACACGCAGGCAACGAATTACAATGTTGCAATACTTGCGTTGATATTTGTGCAATTAATTACAAAAATAGTCATAGTAAATCATTTTTGAGCTCCTGACATATAAGCAACACATTCATACACAGTGCAACGTAACTACAATTTTACAGTTAGTCAGTGTTTTTGCGCATCCCGGTGCGTTAAAATTACTAGAATATTGTAGCTTTCAAATGCCCTTAAAGAAGAAATGTCCTTAATGCAACTTGCTTAACGCCTGCTAATACAATACTCGGTGCGTTATAGATATTAACGATGCAAGTGTGATTATGGAAACCTTAACGAAACGAGTTTGATTGCCAAATCGAGGCGGTGAGTTGAGTTTTGCCGGAATCAAACGAGTCTCGTTAAGTGCCATAAGCAAACGTGCAGTGTTCAATATTTTATCTTCATCAATAAATTCTGTTTCAATGTTTTTTGGTATATAACAAGAGTACTGTAATGAAGCTCTTAACGATACTAAAATTAATTTGGTTAATAGTCTATAATAACACCGATGGAGAAAATAGATATTAACGATACAAGAGTGATTATGAGCATCTTAACGAAGTGAGATCGTTTTCCAGAACGAGACGGTGAGCCCAGTTCTGCGGGTATCAAACGAGTATCGTTAAGTGCCACAAGCAAACGTGTATTTTTCAATATTTTATCTTCATTATTAAATGTTGGTACAATGTATTCCTTGTTTTGTAAAAAATAATATCTATGAGCGCACTGAGTGCGTTAACAAAGCTCTTAACTATACGCAAATTAATTTGGTAAATAGTCTAGAACAACGCCGATGGAGATAAAGCATTTCACAGCGATTTCATTAAAAAATCCGCTTCACGTCGTGCTTGGTTAAAGTTAGTTAAAACCTCGAGTTGTAAAATGCAATCTACCGCACTCGTAATGTAAATAACTATTACAATCATGGCAATAGCACGTTTCACTCGAAATATCTTCTATTGGAAAGAAAGAAGGAAGTGCTGTTTTTCACTGCTATAGACTTTCAACCCAATATAAAGCAAAGCCTTTCATTTGCGCAGTCTTTTATTATTTCCAAATATATTAGAACATCCACAAGTGACCTACAAATAATCTACTAATTAAATATTCTTAATAAAATTATTTCCGATATTACTGCATATCTATTTTGATTCTATTGGATGGAAACTTGAATTCGTGTGATAATAAAGTTGTAGAATACAAAAGTTATGTTTTCTTAAACTATAGTCCGACAAACATATTTAAAAAAAAATAAAAAAGCAGGCACTTTCAACTTGCAATTACTAGATACACAATTATTATTACTATTATTTTGTAAACATCTAAAGTTCGAACTGTTTTGAATAAACATATAGCAATAATAATATTCTCCCTCTCAAATCCATCTTCTTGACAGAAGAGTGGTGCCCAGGTGAATACAAAATATTAAATTATTGGCAATTCCGAACGATATGTCACCATTCGTTCCTGCCTTGTGTCAGTCGAGTAGCCTGGGCAATGGATGTGCCTGTGAAAGTTTAAACACGGTCAATCAATAATAAAGTTCGCTGATTATAAATGGTAAAACCCAATTTTTTTAATCGGTTTTTTAGTTATTTTAAAGTGCTTTATTATCCAAACTTATACACTTTAGATCTGCCCAGTTTTCTTTTAATATTGTTTTATTTATTTCTATTATTCATTTAATTCTGGGTAGTTCATTTTTCTATTTTATTCGCATAGTAGGACCATGCCATACTAATGTTTTTTCCCAAGTTGGTTTCTTTATCTCCATTCTTAATGGAGTTGTACCTAGTTAAGTATATATTCATAAAATAATACACAATACGAGGAGCAGCATTAAAGTCGGAAAAAATGCCCAGTAAGAACAAAAATACGAGAGAAAATAAGTAATACTGAAGCAAAACCGGGTGAAACTTAAACCAAAATATGATGGTTATAAAGTCAAAGTAAAAGAAAAGCTAGGTAGGTAATTAACGAGAAACTCTAGATAAAAACAAATTAATAGGAATAAAAATAACATAGAAGTGCTGAGAAAGAACAGGGAGAACAAACAAATAAACCACTTAACGAACTTAATGAACGATGAAACACAATTAAGAATAAAATAATAATAATAGCTAAGTTTAGCAAAGACCGGCAAAAAGAGAAGGTAGGGAATAATGTGTGCAAAAGCAATACATAGCAGAAATAAACTGCGGAGTGAATTACTGTAGACACCAACTAGAAGGAAGGAAGAACAAGTGCATTGAAAGGAGAAGAACATCAAAAAACGTATGCAGGAGAAGGAAATGGGAACATTTCACTGCACAAGTGAGAAAACTTGAAGAAGAAAAAAGACAAAAATCGACCCAGAACTAAAGTGTGCACGAACAACAGACAACAGATACTAACAGAAGCACAAGTCGTAGAAAAATTACAGGACCATTGCATAGCGCTACTAACAAAAAAACAGAATAAGAGAAATATTCTAAAAGCAGTAGAGCAACAGGTAAAACCCCAACGGTAGTCAGAGGCAACATAAGAGAGTCAGTGTTGACGACATATCAGCAGAACTCATAAGACAGTAACACCTACTAGTAAAAGACATATTCGGAAGTTGAGCAATACCACAAAGATTGAATACATCTGTAATCATATCCTATATATAAAACAAATATCGATAAAAGGGCCCAAAATTATCTACTGTATGTGATATACAAAGCTTTGACGCCGATCCTGCGAGGTAGAATCACTATATGCGAGGTATGACTATTAAATAACAAGACTGGATGTCCTATAAGCGGTATACTTATAGCAACTGGAGCACATGAGTAGCTTTCAAGCTTCCGTAAGCAGACGAGATAAGTCGGGTTTCGCTGTCGTTCTTAGTTAGTCTGTGAGCAGCGAATGATGACTAATCGAGTAGCGTTTAATCTCAAATTTCTTATTAAATTGAAGAAATCCCTGAAACTGTTGCAGGAAGTGTATGATGACAATGTGATGCTACGCTTTATTGAAGGATGAGAGAACGGCCCAGTCACGAAAACAATCGAACAAAACATTGTGTTCGCAACAATCGCTGATTAAGCATTCAGATGATAGCAGACAGGTACACATTGATAAAGAGACTATACGACAAATTTTACACGCTCAAAGTCTGCAAAAACCTCTGTCCGTAAATCGTTTCTGGACGATATGATGATCCCAGTGCTGGATCACTTACATTACTCGTCGGATTTAGCTCCATGCGGCTTTTACCTGTTTCTGAATGTAAAATTTGCATTGATGCTAACCCATTTTTAGACTGTGAACGGATAACGTAGACAACGGCAGGGCTGCTGAAAGGGTTCACATATAATGACCTGCACCACTCTCTCCAACAAGGAAAAAAGGTGGAAATATAACACAGCAATTTAACAGATATTCGTAAACTTTGAACAAGTCTACGACAGCACTGTGAAGGAGTTAGACATATTACTCAAACTGAGAAGGTTGACGCAAGTGACTATGATAAACTCCAATAGGCGAACAGAATACAGAACACACAAACAAGCCTTTTGCCGCAGGCGAAGGATTACGACAGGGTAATGAACTGCCATCAGTACTGTTTAACGTAATTTTAGAAAAGGTTATGAGGGATATGGAAATGCATACCAACAATACTATCATAAATCAAACATACCACCTATTATCCTATGGAGAGAACATAAAAATAACTTGGCGTTTTAAACATAAAGGAAGCTAAAAACCGAAGCGCAGAAAGTGCTTAGCTATGAAACCAATAAGGAAAATGGGGGCAAATCGAACCATAAAGGATCACAACATCGAAGTAGTAAGAATTCAATTACCTTGGAGCACAGCTAACTAGTAATAAGTATATTTCCCAAGCAATACGACAAAGAATAATCCCACGCAATCGAAACTACAACACCTTAAAGAGCATATTTATGTCTAAAATCATGAATAAAGAGGCCATATTCAAAGCTTACAAAACAATTATAAGACAAGCAGCCACCTATGGCAGTCAAACTTTCGTAACGACAAATAAAATTGAGGAAAACCTGATGAAATTCAAAAGAAGGATCCTTAGAAGAATTCATACCAGTGTTTTCAATTACTGTCAAATTATCGTTACTACATAGGCATATCTGAAGGCCGAATAGTTTACTGGAGACGGCGTGTTTTACAAAAGCTTCAATAAAATAAAATTAGAAAAGGCGCCAGGTCATAAAAGTTTTGCGGTAACTAAAACACAGTAACTATAAGGTATATATACAATTACCTGTAGCATATTACACCTTTGCGTACACCCCGTATAAAAACATTAACTCTAAATTAATAGTACTATAAACCAGCAAAACAGTAAACGTAGCTAACAAATAAATGTAAGTAACTAAAGCACGTAATAAAATGGACAAAAGTAATAAATATCGGTAAATGACATTAAATCTCGAGGGGGCTTAAGGAGCCCTTGTCGAGAACAATACTGCTTGGTAAAGATCTCCAATGTCCAGCTAGGCCACCTTACTATAATCAGAAGGCAAAGTTTAATATTGTTTACAACTAGCAGCACTCATACTTGGCTCGAACGCTCAAAACTAGATTAGCTCGGGTAAATGTTCGTAAGGCACCAACAATGGCTTGATGCACCAGAACGGCTGCAAAACGAAACTTTCCACAGAACGCAATCTAACCAGACCTCGCAACTCTTAATCACAGATGCAGAAGCCAGGGCACACGAGATGGGTAGCAAATATAAAACGTCTAGCAATCCACGAACGGCTTAGATGAAATCAAAGTCAAAGAGGCTATATTTTTAAATCACAACAGGCAGAAAGCATCGACATAGGGTAGGCAGCTGAAAATTTCGTGAAGGTTATAAAGACTTCCAAAGCAAAAGATCGGGTATAATTGCCAATGTGACTTACACCATAGATAGAATTAGAAATTTCGGCATCCAGATACGCAGCTACGCTAATGCATCGTCATAAAGTGGACATAATTTTCCAATAACGTCGCGTTCAAACAAAATCCACTAATCTTGAGTGAAAAAAGTCCAGACTTAAATTTCCACACGTTTTCATAGTTGTGTATGTCACTGTTTGCCTTCTATAACAATTCATGCAACCAACCTAATAAATACAGATAACAGCCTACTGGGAGTAGGAAAGATTGTGAATAGATTATACCTAAACGACTACGCTTAATCTTTGAACCGTAAAAGAATATTCAGACAGGTATAGGAAGTTGGTTACTGGAGACCAAGATACAACTTTGAGCTCATACAGTTATACAAATCTCCCAGTTAGTTCATTATGTCAAGATATGTATTTAGGCACGTTGAACATATCGAGAAGAAACCAAACTTAAAGAAGTATTTAAAGCACACTTCAAAACCTAAGAACAAGAGGAAGACCACGTCAACGATGGTTAGACAAAAAAAAGATGCCTGAAAACTACTCAAGGTGGCGACAGTTGGACAACAGAGAGAAGGCTGGAAAAGATGCACATAGTAGAACGAAGTTTACTTAGGACTGTAGCGCTATGGACGACAAAAAAAATGTGTACTCTTAAAATGTTAACTGATGTTAATATGTTCGTTTCGAGTGTCCTGAGTTGATCTTGTCTTCTTGTTTTCTTATTTGAATATTTGGTTTTTTTTTGTTTATATATTCCCTTGTTAGCTTATAACATCTATAAAAAGTAGGTCCATACTTAAGTGTAAGGAAAACAAAATTATATTAAGTACTGATCAAAAATAGATGCAGCAAATACCGTACACTTACGTTAATTTTTTTCGGGTGATACTAGATAGTTAAATTTATTAAACAATCCTTCTTAACATTTCCATTAGAAATAACGCGAAGTATTGTAATTATGAGTAACGGTGTGTATTTATTTCCAGGAATTAGCTATCAGAAGAGGCTGTGGTCGACGTTGGGCAAGTCTACGCCAACATTCACGTACAGACACGCTTCGTCTAACTGGAGAACCATCTACTCCTTCATCAGCAACAGCCAGTCCAATACCTGAAGTTCCCAGAAAGAGTAACTGGCAAGTTATAGAGCATTTTGGTTCTTCCAACAAGGGAAGTCTTTCCTCTAGTTTAATTGCTGTAAGACCCTGCATTATGTATTAAATGTTTCTATAATGCTCTCGTTGCTTCACCTAAATTATCAATAACAACTCTTTTCAGCACTAATTAATTACCTTCATAAGCATTTCTTATTCGTATTTGTTATTCATCAATCTACAATACATTTTTCTGCTTTAATTTACATACCACATCCGTATGTTAGTTTTATAAACGTATTTCTTATCGTTTGTTTATAATAATTTTATTATATTCTGTTTTGTTTATGAAATCACCATAGAAAACGTTCTGTTATTTAGTCTTTCCCTTAGTAATTTCCTTCAACTTACAATCGTATTGTTTCTGCTACATCAGTACTTGTCAAATACAATAAACGAAGAAGGTACACATAATGATTATAAGTTTGCAATATTTGTTCAAATTTAAAAGTCGTTCAACGCTTTACAGCGTCTTTTGGAAGAAATGTTTAGTCGTCTGCTGTTTCATTACTACCGCAGTAATTTAAATTTGGTATTAATTAAATAAGTAGCTTAACATGCCTGTTATATGAAGGACCTTCAGTTTTTCCTTCTACCACATTAAGCTTTCCTTCTAGACTAGGTGGGGCACCTAACGTTCGGGTCACTGCGTTATATATGGCGTCGAAGGAAGTAATCCCGATGGTGGACAAAGTAGGTTCGATCGGTGACTGAGTAACGTGACCCACGCAGGCACGCAGCTTCACTCTCTTATATATACAGGGCGATTTTTAAGTTTCTTCATTTCTTTTGCTAGGATATAAAGCTTTAAAAATAAGCATTTTTTTTCATTTACCACTTTTCCGAAATATCAAAACTAACGGAGATACAGCGTGTTAAAGTTTCAAATTAAAAACTAAACTTTGGCGCAAAGGCGGCTGGGAAATTTTATTTTTGTTTATCTCTGTTGTCCAGCAATGACCTGTCAACTAGTTTTCCGTTGTAATTTTATTAATGTTATTGCTATAATAATGGCTCATGTTTATGAAAATAATGAATTAGTGAATATGCTTATTATTTAACGGAAGTGTCGTCAAAATGCCGCTGCCGCATCGCTCTTACACTCGGAACGTATGTGTAGAAGCGAAATGTGATAATTTTGAATGATTTAAGTTAGAGTTTAGTTTAATATTTGTTAAGTAATTGTAGTTCTTAATTTGAAACTTTAACACGCTGTAGCTCCGTTAGTTTTAATATTTGGCAAAAGTGGTAAATGAAAAAAATACTTATTTTTTAAGCTTTATATCCTGGTAAAAGGAAAGAATCAACTTAAAAATCACCCTGTATATAATAAGTTGTATTAAATTTTAAAAAATGTCCTGAGTGGTGTAGCTTGAACAAATGATAAAAAATTAAAGAAATTTTTCTTTCTATGATATAACTACAATACGCAGCAGAAACCGTAGGTGGCTTGCATGGATTCGCCAATGACAACGTTCAGAAATTTAATTATGATCTACAACGAAAAAGCTGTCTAAGTCGATATTCAATTTTAACTTTGACAAAAAACCTCTTTTAAGGGAATCTTAATAAACGTGAAGGTTGCCAACAAGGTGCTTTATTTATTTCAAAGAACTTATTTATTCTAAATTCTTTTAAACGAAATATGTTTTTGCTTGGCTAAATATTATTTCACCCCTTTGAAAGCGTAATTTCCAATTGCCTTTCGACGAAAAATAATTATAGCAAATATACACTAATAATTCAAGAAATAATTAATGTCTTTGATAATTAGTAACTTAAATTAAGAACTTCACTCTAAAAATTGAAAGAAAGAGAAAAAATGGACGATTTTATTTTATTTATTGCAGTAACTAAATCATTATGTTAGGTTTAACTTACAACTGAGTGTTGCATAACTGCACATTCAAAAAATATTCCTAAATTTATTCAAAGTGTGAAAGCATGTAAGATAAGACAGATGAAAGCCCAGGCACAAAGAAATTCAATATTTTTCTCTAATGTTTTTTGTATGCAATAGGTAAACCACTGTTGCCACGATAGCAGAAAATAGTGTGTAAGACCAGTGGAATTACATAATATTCAGGATTGAAGACACTCAGAAAAATAATGCCATGTACTGAGGTTGCAATGATGTGGAGTTGCAGTTTTATTAAAGAAGTTGTTACGGTAGAAAACCGATTTAACACTCAGTAAGAACCCAAACGGCTGTCCGATAGCCAAAGATAAGAAGGAAACGTAATTCTATATTTTTGGTTCCTCGTCGAAAGTTAAAAAACTGTTGTACCAGAGAAGGGCCGGGAAAGGGGTATAGGACAATTTAAAAACTTTGAGAAAACTAATCTCACTAGGTTATTACTTACCTTTATTCCTAAAAATGTGTTATGATTTGCCTAAAAAGAACGCTGTTTTTGCACCGCTTTACACACCGCAAATAAAATGTTAAATAAAGAGCCGCACGATAAAATATCAGAATATCTACTAATTTTAACTGCATGCCTAACCTTGGATTACGTTAAAATCTCTGAAACAAATGCGCAACTGTACTTATGCCCGCTACCGCACAACCTTGCTGTTGAAGCCCGCTAGTGTACAAGGAGAAGAAATATAACTTGCGTGCGATGACGCAATCCACAACTTACAATTTGTAATGGTCTTCAATAACCTTACTCCTACGAGGAATATCCACTGAATAAAACAAGGCAAGGCAAAGCCTAAACTATTCGCTGAAGGCGATCATGACACATTAACCGTCGTACTCTGCTGATAAGTAATTAGGTCATGGACAATTGAAAACCGTTAGCTGAAAATATCAAAGCCGCATTGTTCGGCGAATTCCTTTACAATGGTGATTTCGTGCAACGGCAAAATTCGTTCGTGATAAATGGGATACTGACCCACGGTCAATGCTATGACGGTGTGAATCCAAAAAGCTCTTGTATCACTCAATACCTGCAGGAAGAAGCGCGTCGCTTTTTATGTTCCAATAGAAGCGCTTAGGTGGCCGCGATAGAAACTTCAAATTCGCGCGAGATTGGAATATGAGTAGCGTAATAGCACGTAAATGTATTCCACATAACAAAGTAGGTAATTTATGTTCTATCGACAGTAGCATAATGGCCATAAAATTTTAAAAAGTCGGTATCATCCGATGTCTTCTCTAAAAAACTGGGCTAGTGCTATTTTTCAACAATATGGTGTCAACTAGCATGTCGTAAAGACTACAAAAAAAATTACGCGCTGACAATAATGTAGATTGGCCGCCCGGATCTGAACCCAAGAATAAATGCACGAAGCAACATAAAAAAAACTTGAAATTGTTGTACTCTTAAAATCCACTTACGTCGAATAGTACAGAAATTTACATAAGCATTACTGCTAAAAAAGTCTATAATTTTTAAATACAATACAGTCACCAGGGAAAAACGACTATTGGCTGTAATAAAAACTGAAGGCGACGTTATACGATTTTAATAAGTAAAAATGCATTCATAAGTGCAATGAGCATGTGTAGCAGATGAATTCCCGTTTACGACATGTAACAAGCTTACAGGTTGCTCAGTAGGGCAGTCAAATAAAAGTAGGGCGTAGACTAAAATTAGAGGGACTTGCCTTACTTCAAAACGCGGAACTACACCGCGCTTTACGAAATAAAATCGTACACTAAATTGGAAGATCCTATTAGGATAACGTTACATTTAAGGGGGTCAGCCTGGCAGCTGTGACAAAGAGTTTCAAAACTTTCCCTAATCAATTTCTACCTGCTTGTCGTTATAAATAAACTGTCACATGTTTGTCTAAAGACAAAGGAATATGACAGACCCCGAGGGTTGCTCAAAATCGTGACTGGACCTACTGGTCGTTAACCGCCAAAGTTGAGGTAGATTTGTGGGCTTGCTAATTAGGCTCGAAGCTCAAATGTACAACTTTACGGATTAAAGTGACGATGTACGCCTCTCCAGAACTTCGTCAGAATGTAGCAGGGTTGCTAAACGATGCATTGATGAAAATGGGGTCGATGACACTGGTGATATGCAGGATATAGTAGAACGGTACAGGTTTCTTTAAATTGTATCCGACCGTTGATATAAAATTCCATAAAAACGAGACAGGATTTGAAATTTCAGATGCCGTCGTAATTTGCCTAATCGGCATGGCAGAGGGCTTCATAAAACCTCACAAATCTCTAGCCAACTATTGATCTGTTTCCCCGCTTTAACATGAGAAGAAGTTCAACGGGACGAATTACGCGGTCCCCTATGCTACGTGCATTCAAAATCCAACGGCGTCGGGAATTTTAAAATGGGGCTAGCACATGCACATTGTTCTGTATAATGTAATACACGTTGTTTGCCTTCAGTTTTGATAGTTCCAGAGGAATTTTTGACGCGCAAAATTATGCTTTATACCTCTTTATTTAGAGAACGCTAATTTATCAACAAATATTTGTTGTTTTTATTTACAAATTTTCCTTGTGCCTGGGCTCATAGCTTATCGTCTTCGTCTATTATTTTATAATAACTATGTGGAACAAAAACGTACTTTTAACAAGGCATTGAACGTTTTTTAAGTAACAAATACTGATTTGATAATGTATTCTACATAGTTGAGTCTTTAATCTCTCTCTATACGAAACAAATAATTGAAACGGCTGTTGCAGGCTGTGTTAAAAGTAAAAATAAAATTTCAATTTCCTCTCAGTTTCTTTATGAGGGAAGAGCTATCACCAAAAATTGTATTATAAAATGCGTTTCAAGTTTTGCATAAAACTAGCTAACAGAAATGAATAAAAAATATTCCACTCAGGGGAATGAAATATACCACGTGTTTCTGTATTGGTTATAAATTTCCAAGAATTTTCATTTATAATTTTAATACAGGCTGTATCAAAAACACTTTTTAAAACTTTGCGAGAGGGTTCCTTACAACAAAAAACTAAGGTCATATAAACTTTTTAAAGAAAACGCTTCGTTGTAATGTTATTAATGAAAAAACATAATGACGCATAACGCTTATTATCAAAAGACTGTCGCACTCTTTCAGACACTCCCGAACGGTGTCGAACGGTTCAACATGGAGACGTGTTTATATTTGTCATTTGTTATTGACAATTGTGTTTTCTGTATATTTGTTGTTAGTCTGCCTTCAACGTTTCTCCTGTGTAAACCCTATTGTACGTAGTACAGTGCTCCGTCCCAACATGGAAGAATATTCATTTCGTGAGCAGGCAAATATCATTTCTATGAACGGTCGTGCGAATGGTAATAGACGCGAGGCTACATGGTTGTCATCCAACGTTTGCAGCTATTTATCATCGTTTTCCTGGGACAGGATCCCTTTTACCACAAACTTTAGATCGAGGAAGACCAAGAGTCGCTCGTACACCTGCAAAGGAAGAACACATTTTACAGGTTTGTTAGCATCGAAACGATTCGCCGTCTAATTCTTTCAAAACAATACAAACTTTATGACTACTTGGATACAGTTGCCGGCCGGCTAGTCAAGAAGACTGCGTGCAGCTCTTTAATTACGAGTACTAACACAAATGAAGAAAGCCAAAAGGGCGCCAACGAATCTTTACCAATTAACGACAAGTGTATCCAGGCCTTTAACGAGAATTCGTAAACTCAAGTAGCACATTTCCTATAAAAAGCTCAAATCACGCACAAGTAGCAGTAAAACAACTAAACCCACAAGATTGGTATTACAGTATAATTCCAAATTGAATACTACATGGTACAAAATACAGGTAATTAAAATATAGACCGCAAAATTAAGAAGTACCTCACAAAAAACACATAAATTTTAATACTTACAAATTCACAATACAGCGATACAATATTATTGCACACAATAAAATAAAGCAAAGCGATGAACAGCGGTGTCTACTCCGTGGATTGGGAAGAAACGTTTTATGTGCTTTCAGGTACAAAGTTCGCGGAGCGAACTGTATATTCCCAAGTTTACGCCAGAATTACAAACGTCAAAATGCCTGAAGCTCAAAGCGACACAGCACTGGTTACCAGTAAATATCTATACAAAAGGAAAACTTTAACCTGAATGTACGTTCCGGAATCAGGTGCCTTCCTGCGCTCTATAAAGTTTACGCAGCAGGTTTGGCGGAGCTTGCAACCAAGTGAAATGTGAGCTAACACTTTTGCAAACTCTGCCCTACGACTCCACACTGACTGCTATAAGGAGAAAATAGTCCACGATACAACACGCGTGAATTTAAATACAGCCCGAGGAAGGCTTCCTTCACTTACCCCAAGGTGTTCTAGGCAACGTTCGAAGAAGTAAGTCAGCAAGCGTATATTTACTGAACACTTTGTAGACGCTCAAGCTGGCTTTATGCCGGTAACAAAGACAAGCCGGAAAAGACGCCAAGAAAACAATTGCGACTTTTACTTTCCGGGCTGCAAGCCAAAAGTAGGCGTGACACAAGCGCGCGAAATACGCACTAAATACCATAGACATTGAAATCGAATAGATGCGTAAATGAGGCGTAACTATATGAAATAAATACTGCAGACATCGAAATTAAATAGATGCTCAATTGAATCGTAACAAGTTGTTGACGAAGATCCAGGTATCAGCACCCGACAAGAGGCCCGAGCACTTCACGAGCAGTTACTGTATTCGTACCATCTTCAACGTGTGCAAGGTTTTTATCTACCGATTACCCACCAAGGGAAAACTTTTGCCGGTGGTTTCTTGTACAAACTAAAAATCCGTTGTTTGTATCTTCTGTCTTGTTTACGGATGAGGCAACATTTGGAAGTAATGGAATAATCAACTTTTACAACCGCCATTTGTGGGCTGATAAAAATCCTCATGGCTAGACACCAGCATCTGTTTAAGACTAATGTTTGGGCTGGAATTGTGCTTAACTGTCTAGTAGGTCCATATGTCCTCGCAGCTCGTCTTACAGACACTGTACTTACACTTGGACTTTATTCAGAACACTCTTCCAGAGTTATTACAGAATGTGCTCCCGCACATTTTAGCTGATATTTACCATGACAGATGGATAGGTAGGGGAAGGCCGGTTTCATGGGCTGCACGTTCCCCCGACCTCAGTACTTTGGGTTTTTATCTGTGGGGCCATCTAAAACAATTGGTATATGGTGTAGGCATTCCTAACGGAGAGACACTTTCTCAACGTGTTATGGAAGCCTGCGAAACCGCAGTGGTTGAAAGGGTCCGACAGTACATGACCCGACGAGTGCATGTGTGTCTAGAAGCAGGCGGCCGACATTTTGAACATTTATTTCTGAGTTTTGTTACTAAGCCAATAATGTGTAATTATGTTCTTTCATTAATAACATTAAAACGAAGCGTTTTTGTGAAAAGTGTATATGGCTTTAGTTTCTTGTTTTGTTGTGGTTTGTAAAAGTATTTTTGACACCCTGTATTTAATGCTTCACTTTCAATCAAGCATATTCAATTTACAGGTTGCTGGAACCTTACGGTCAACTATTCGTGAAAATGGAACAGCACCGTCTTCCACTTCCGACAGAGAAAATGCAGAGGCTCAACACCTCGTCACGGGCGAAAGGACTCATAAGAAAAATACTACATTCTCCTATAAGATTAAGAAGTTACTTCACAACCTATGCACCACGCCACAGTTTAGCGATCCACAGGTAGAATTTCCCCGTCGCCACGCTTCACGCTACATGAAAAATTGTTTTCCAGGTAGAAATGTTATACCAGCGGTACTTTCTTCGAATGAATCAGAGCAATATGACAAGTCTTATATCCCTCTTGCTAATATTCTGCGTCGGTCTGTTCGTCCTGACAACCGTTGATCTACTTCCAAAGGAGGAGAATAAAATTTCATCGGACCGGCTCAGTAAACTCCTGGGATTTTTATGTACTTCAGGAACTTGCGTCGTAATTTATGGAAGTAAGTGTTATCAGCGGGAAAGCCGAAGTGCCAAACTTACGATATAAATTGTTCTTTTGCAGTTCTCTTGACAGTTTTATCGCGACCAGCAATGAACGAAGTATACTTAATTATTATTTCCTACTTCGTATTAACTACATTTTTAGCGCTTGAGGTAAGTCGTTATTTCTATTAAAATTGCTTTAGAGCCTTTCTCAGGTACATGATTAGAGCACCTGTACTGATCTATTTGTAAGAACCAACGGGGTAGAAATTGCTACAACTGAACAGTTGTGCATTTTTTATCGCTTCAGCAAAGAAAAAGGACTAGCAAAATGGCTGAAATCGCGAAACTGTTTCCTTTGCATCCTACCAACTTCGCCACAAAGCTATAAAAGATGTAAACATTACTTTGCGCGTCAGCATAATATAAAACTACTCCAAGTTTTAGCGTTATGGTAAAATGTATTCATATTAACAATAATTGCTACTTTATTAACTTCTTTTTACAATGGAAGCTAAGGTTTCCTTTGGAATTACTCTCACCTGGCATTTTCTGTTCAATTATAGCACTAAACGAAATGTAATTAACCCGATTTTCCGTGTAAGTCCGTGGAAAGTACAGCTTGACATTCAGTTCGATATAATGAAACAGTTGTGTGTTCTATAAAATTTAAAGATTTTTCTATTCTGAAATAGAAAATAAATTATTTGAAACTGGCGCTTCCAATACGACTATTGGAATTGCCGTTCATTTCATTCCTATAAAACACAAACTAAAAACATATTTAAAGAATATAAAAAACCTTTTAATATCCAGAGGGTTGTTTGAAACATAGCAAACTCAAATAGTTCTTTGATGTATGATCCCTCTAAACTATTTTATTCGTCTTAAACCCTAATCCCGTTCTATGCGATGCAGCTATTGTTGAAGTTAATACTGAAATCCTTTTGTTGAGTTTTATTAGAAGATTTACCGGCTGCGGCTGTTTTTTCACTTGCTTTGTATGCTGAAATGAGTTTCTTTCACACAAGTTTCATTTTAAAGAAAAACCAGTAGGAGAAATGAAAACGTGAAAACTCTTCAGTTGCCACTTAATATCATTGAACTGAACAGCGAATTTTTCAAATTATTGGCGATTAAAGCAAAATTTGTTCATACTGATCGATATTCTACTTTCGAAAAACAATATTAAAACAAGTCCTTTCTTCAACCGCAACTCCTTCATTACTGCAATTTGAACAAGAAAATCCTTTAAAATATTGTGACATAATTAGCAAAATGTTCAGTAAAATGTTTTTTTTTAAATTTTGAAACGGTTATCAACTTTTCTAGCAGGAATTGTATCAAATTTTAAAGGACTGTGATGGAGCCTTTAATTTACAATTGGAACGCATTTAAAAATGCAAATAAAAATTAATTAAACGATGAGCTCGTTCTATATATGATGTTTCCTAAGTACGTATAGAAAATTGACTGGAATGTTCCGTGACTTATTCTAAGACAAAACAGTTTCTATCAACATGGCTCCGCAAGTTCTTCGTTTGTTAAATCCAGTTGAACTGGAGAGAAAAAATCGTTAATTCTAATAATTTTTGAAAAGGTGTTGGAATATTAATTACAATTTTGGCTTGTATACATACGGCGCCAAGGTTTTTTTTTGTGTTGGTAAACCATTTTTCAATTCACAAGTGGCGATCGTATGAGTCCCCTTTGCGTGATTGATTAAGAAAATGACACGCCACGTGGACGCCACTGCTTTTCTTAGTTTTGATAAGATTTTTTGAGCCGTTTTTTGTAAACATTTGAAAAGTTAAAGCAAGTGCTGCTAAATTTTCGTATTTATTATACCAAGTGTTTCTGAGCGTACTTAATTCAACAGGACGAAGAGCTAATACATCATGTGGGAAAGTTTCACTTGTTTCCTGAATACTTTGTTTTCTCTTAATTTGAATGTATTGATGTTTCAATAAACAAACCAAAAATGACAGCACCTGGTCTCATTTTTCTAATTTAAAACGCATTTTAACAAAAACCCCAGGAGGCATTTTTTGTAGACGTTTAATCATGGATTTTAAAAACATTTAAAAATAAATCAGTGGCGTGCACATGGCGTTTCTTTTTTTTATTTAATCGAAAAAAGGGGACTTATACACAGACGCGCGCCACTGGTAAATTGAAAAATGGTTTACCTACACAAAAAAACCCTTTCCCCCGTATGTACACACGGTAAATTTGTAATCAATATTCTAAAGCGTTTCCAAAAATTAACAAAATTAACTATTTTGTCCCTCAAATTCGAAAACGAAGAACTTGCGGACCTATGCTGATGGGAACTTTTTGTCTTAGAATAAGCCAAGAGGCATGCCAGTTAATTTTTTACACGTACTTAGGAAACACCAAGTATAAAACACTAACTAAATACAAAAATATAGAAACAATCCCGAGAATCTTATGCCATACAAGTAAGCAAAGAAAAAAGTAGAAATATAAACAAGAAATGGTGTTATGGAGAAAAACCGTTGTACAACCAGCAAAAATCCCCAAAAAGTGTTAGAGTTAACTCAGTTGGAAAGAGCAGTCGTAGGCTCGAAAAGGTCTCACTAGCGCTGCAAAACCAATAGACCTTACCACATCCTTGTAATTTGTGTTAGGCGCCACCTGATGTACCTCCCGGGGATGAAATAGAATTCCCACTAGGAATATTTCCTTTCAGCAGGTAATTTGGAAACCATTATATTAAAAAAACACATGTAATACATTTAAGCGGGTTCTAACTGAAGGCTAGAACCGCAACAAACAATGTCAACCAAACCAATCCTTAAGAATTTTAGCTGCTCGCGACGTTAAGCTGCTAGCGGTAAAATTCCACAAGGAAAACAATATTGCTAGCCTAGCGACTACCTTCACCGGGTCCCCAGGCTTGATCAAACAGAAATAGACAGCTGCAACCAAAATCGTCGGTAAAAGGCAGGTTTTTCAGGACTACGTCGGCATAGATCGTCGCTGTATAGCGAAACTGGGAACGGAATTTCAGATTCGCTGGCCGTGCCCTGGAAATTATAAAATTTAACGATGTTAAAATTGCATAGATGGGCCGTTTTCGCTCTAAAAATAGCTACTACATCGCAAGATACAACAATGCTCAAACAGAGCACACCCTGGTTGTTGGACGATATCTCAATGACTACTCTCCCCGCTTGAGTCTACGCGAACGAGTTCGACAAATTAAGAGCCCCTCTCCACGTGTATAAAGAGGTAGTGGCGGGGTCAATTTTTAACCTAACCTAACAATAAATTGCACCAATCATGTAAAGGCGTCGTGCAGTTACAGTTAAACCATGTTCTCCAAATAATGTACGCAAAAGACCTGGAAATAGCTGTTATGAAGACTTGTCTGGTGAAAAAACAACAAGTCAATGATAACCACGTATGAAAAACTTTTGTAAATACAATGCAGTGTAGTTGAATAATAAAAACTAATTAATTCTTTCCTGAAATCACCCAAGGCGACGTGAAACTCACTACACAATTGATTAAATGTGTATATGTGTACGATAACAACGTTATTAATTGTGTAAGATACTGCAGAAACCTGTGGTTTGGATCAAACACAATACGTTGAAAACTCCTAACCACACCGATATTTAACAACCGCTAAATGCGTATTTCGACAGCTAAGCTGTCATCTGGCGTAGCCTTGAAGAAAAACTATCCCGAAGATATGCTCTTCACCAAATCACCAGTGAAATTCTCTCTTAAGTATTTAGAAGTTTTTAAATATTTCTGTGGTTAGGGGTTTTCAACGAATTGCGTATTATTAGTTGTATGTACGTACTTTCGTCCAAATATACAATATCTGAAGAAAATATTTTATTTATATATTGTCTTTAAAACTTGTATGTGATTAGCTGGTAGATACGCAGTTATTACAATAATTTTGGGTCAAAATAAACCCAGCGAAAGAATGCGCCCAATATCCACATCAAAACTTTATTACAAAATTACCAACTCACCAAATGAAGTCGAAGAGCAGCCGTATTGGCAAAATAATGCAGTAAAATTACTTTAACGTTACAAGTAATAAAAGCTTAGAATCTCCAAATTCAGATAAAAAATTCAGTTTAAAATATCATTAAATAAATATTTATAAATGAGTTGTTGGAGGAATAGCATACGAGATTTTATTGCAAGCACAAAAGTAATTAAGTAATTAAGAGCGCTCGGCATTAATTAGGCGGAGCAGAAATCTCTAATTGAAATGAACATCGCGTACAATTCAAAAACGCAGATTTCGTTGCACGACGAGGCCTCATGAATGAACGCAAAAAGGTTTGTAGTATTCAAAAACGCGTTTACTATTTACTAAATAATAGCAAACACAGCATACATTTAAGAAATAAAATGAGGAAACTGAAATTTCTAATCGGGTGTTTACCACATGCGACAAATTAAAGTATGTAACCGTAAGTAACTTCCGTCGAAGCACAGGAGCGGTTATCCAACCCACGAATTACAATAAATCAGTTTTGACCTACACCATCCACCACCCAGATGTCGAAGAACTAGAAGTGCTGCAGATAGCCAGAATGAATACGTCGCTATCAGGTAGCAAGATTTTTTACCAGAGTGCGATGTGCGATCGAAGAGATGTAAAATACTAAAGCTGGCTCCATTAACATTTGAAGATTATTGAAAAAGTATCGAAGATAACCCGAAGAATATCGAAAGATCTGAAATAAATCCAATAAAACGTCAAACCACGTGTAAGTACGACAATAAATGGTCCCTTACTTGCGATTTCATGCGGCCAGAAGCTATGTTTAGTTCCGAAAATGCCGTTAAATTCTGAGATCTAGACCCGTAGAAAATCAAAAAGCCTTTACGCTAATTCCGCACCTGATTGCTGACGATTATTGAGATAAATCCGCTCATTCATCAAAAGAAGCTCAACAAGTGCGTGTTCCTGCATCAGAAGTAAACTGCAGACTAAAGATATCCAGAAATGGGTACCGGAGATAGCTCTACTCTGAAGCTATATGCTAAAAAAAAATGAAAAAGGCTTTAATGTATAACAAGCGTATACACTTTAGAAATGTGGGTATACAGCATGCGGTAGGCTGCTAGGACCATTGCTAAAGCAAGGAGAATATGCATGTGGCGTGGCCGTCGTGGTGTTTAATTAATGTACCATAGCGGTACCTAGGTCGTTAGGATCATTACAAATACCATAGCAAAAACAAGAGGACTTTACATGTGGGCGTAATTGTATTTAAAAAATTTAAAAATCGAATATACCTGGTGACAATGAAACTACTACCCACGGCGGCATTTCGAAACGGCTTGAGATAGAAATATGCAATTCGGTATGTCGATAGAGTTGAAAATTGTGAACAATTGTAACATAAAAACAATTGAATGTCGTTTCCGGTTTCACCAGAAATGACTTTGACTTTGTTATTTTAAATGGGATACCCTATATATTTTCTTTTTGTATGACTCTTTAAACAATTCTAAATAACTTTTGTCTAACATACCCCATGTCTAAAATTAATAGTTTTTGAAATAGAGCCGCTTAAAAATATGCCGTAATCCATATTTGTTTGTATTTTATGGAAAAACGGTGTAGGCTAGGATAGAAGCTGCTGTGGTTTTTAAAAATAATTGAATTCTGACAAGTATTTTCAACCCTATCGACATACCAAATTGCATATTTCTATCTCAAGCCGTTTCGAAATGCCGGCGTGGGTAGTAGTTTTATTGTCACCCGGTATATTCGATTTTTTAATTTTTTAAATACAATTACGACCACATGTAAAGTCCTCTTGTTTTTGCTATGGTCATAGTGGCCTGCCGCAATCTGTATAGAAAAATGTTGTGAATATGATAAACAGTTAGAATCACCTTAAAAGGTGAAATGAAAGTCTATATTACATATAGTGAATATGTAAACCGCAACGACTAAGCAGAAGTAGACTAGCTGGAGAACCACACAAGCCAAGTAATTTGCATTGGTTTTCATCATCAACACGAAATTTGCACAAAAACCTATGACAGACCAAACAAATATTGCTTTCATGCAATAGTATCTAAAATGCAAATTATCATAACGATGCTGAAGCTTCAATAAGAAACAATGCAGTCCATAGGGAAGAAAATGCTGCACCATAATTTTTTTTAATAACATTAGAAAGACAAGATTGGTTCAAAAGTGCTATATCTGTAGGAAAGACAATATTGATGAAGAACTTTTTTAGTAGGTAGAAGCCAGTCTCGTTTTTAACAGCTCCTTTAACTAACTCCACTTTGGCTGTGTTGAACTGTTTTTGGAATAAAGAAAGTAATTTATTAAAATATTAAAATTATAACCAAGCGTGTAAATATCAACAAGAGCTGGGTAGTAATTAATTATTTTGTAATGAAATTACTACTTATATTCCTTTTTGTTGATTTGATTTGAAATTGAATTACTTTCCAAAATACGGTAATTGTAATTGGTACTTGTTATTTTTGTTAAAAGTACTTGACAATTACTTTCTGAAAGTAATTAATTACTACATTCAATTGCTCAATTACTTTTGAAAAATTAAATTACTCTATATAAATTACTTTGCAAGTATTTTAATTACTTATATAATTGAATTATCTTCTGGCACTTGCATTACTAAATTACTGGCCTCGAAAAGGTATTAAATGGCCAAAACGTAGAAAGTAAGATCAGGCCATATTAAGTTTCATGTTAAGGAAATGGCAAAGAAGCAGTCGTAGAGCAATATAAGTATACTTTCCTATGACTAGTGAGATAACAAATAGTTTTATGCAGGAGCAAAGAGATATTTGGTGCAGACGCGTATGATAGTAGATGAGATGTGCATGTTTTGTGTTTTGTGTAGTGTAGGCTGTGCAGGTTGTAGCATTGTAGCTTACTAATAATTATTGTGTAAGAAGCGAAAAATATGTCTGCCGTAAGTGCAGAGTTATTTTTTTCCCATAACAATTGACAATAAACAGCTACATTATGCAATATTGGTTCATACTAAATATTTATTCATTTCAATTTGTTTGTTTAAAATGATGTACTAGCACATGCTGTTTAAATACTACTAAATACAAATATACGACAACAATTTCTAGTGAAAGTACTATTTTACATCACTAATTGAAAATCTGGTAATTTAAATTACTTCATTGAACGGTAATTGATAATTGGTAGTTAATTACTTTTTAAAATTAATTTGCTCAGCTCTGAATCAACCAAAGAATTTCTTTTCAACCGTCTACTTATAATATGAAACAGCAACAAGTTTCCCTTGTATTATTAATTTTTCAGTTTTTTATGTTTTACAAAGTGAACTTTTAAACCTAAAAGATTACCTTATTTGAAAAAAGCAGTGCGAAATACCCATTTCACATGTTGTGTGCTCTACAAATGAACAAGTTAATTTTCCTGGCAATAGCAGATTTAATATTGTGGTTACATTCCATTTACACATATTTCAGATTCCAGCAAATAAACTTCAATTTGGATGCACAGCTAATCAATAACCTGCATAAACTATTATCAGTTAAAACAGAAGCAAATTGTACAATTAAATATTCCGTAAAATGTTATTGATATTTTAATTTAAAAGGCTGGTTCTCGATGTCTATTTTAGTTTTTAATCTTTTATAAAGAAGTGATATTGATATTACTTAAATTGTTTTGCTTTCAGATTTGCGTTTCTATATACTCAGATGTAGAACGACCTATAGCAGGCACCGTTATTGCATTAACATGTACATATCTAACGTATGCTCTTCTTCCAATTCGACTGAAAGACGCGCTGCTTTCAGGAGCCATTTTAGCAGGAATTGATATATTAAGTCTCATATACCTCAGCTTGCGGTCTGTGACAGAGGTGAGTAAGAATACTCTTTACTTCTCATTTGCATTATCAGCTAATGGTTTGGAAAGCATCTCTACATACAGTTTCCACACTGATCTCCGCATTTATACGATCTTCCGTTTCAGATTGAAAGCTGTGTAATTATTCTCATGTGTGGAAATATAGCTGGTACCTGTACGCATTACCCAAGAGAACTTGCACAGAGAAAAGCGTTTCTAGAAACGCGCCAGTGCATTGAAGCCCGGCTGAAGATCCAGAGAGAAAATCAACAACAGGTAAATCGCCTCCAATATTATAAATTACTTTTCAGGATTAAAAGCCGACCTACCGATTGACCGGCTATGTAGTTGAATATTTAATAAATCTTTGTTACAATACATCAAAGCATTTGGAATTTATTTTTAAACATTGGCACGTATTGCCTTGAGGACAATAATTAAAGAATTCACGTCCATTCAAATAAGGCGCAGTTGGAAAAAGATTACGAATTCTAAATTTAGACCATGCCGCTACTGTTCTAGCAGCGGAAATTACAAAAAATATCATTCGAGTCCCAGTGATGAAAGGACCTTTAAAACTCATTTGCTTTGAGACAGATACTCAGAGGCCTTTAAAAAACACATTATCTTGTCCCAATTAGCCATCAGCAGTAGACAATTATTTTGTATCAGTTCCTCGCAATTTTTCGATTATAACATTCATTTGTTATTCACTGTTAGAACATTACATAATATTCATCTGAACTTATTCACAGCATGCTGCAGAAAAACAAATGTTTGTTCCAATTACGTTTAGGCGTGTAAGATACTTTGAAAATGTTTGCATGGTTACCAATAAATGGGTTTTAAGGTGGTTCACCCATTGTGTCCGCGGATTGAGTTCACATAAGGTGTAAATAATAAAAAATATTCGACGTAGAGATTTTGAGAAAATCAGTGAAATTGATTAATGTACAGGGTGCTTTTCTAATCGATTTTTAAAAAATGGCCAAGAGTAAACTACCTTTATTAGAAGAGATAACAAAAAAAGTATTAAAAAAGTTGTTTAGAATTAAGAATGATGGTAGACTCTTTGATTTTTTAAATTTTTTTGATATTTTTTACCAACATACCTTTTATCGTAGCTGCAGGAGGCATTACATTATTTTTTTTTAAATCTTAGTTCATGAACCAGTTAGAGTGCTTCCTGCAGCCACGATAAAAAGTATGTTGGTATAAAAAATCAAAAAAAATCAAGGTAGGCCGATTTATCTGAAAATTGATAGTCTACCATCACTCTTAATTCTAAACAACTTTTCTTAATACTTTTTTTGTTATCTCTTCTAATAAAGGTAGTTTACTCTTGGCCATTTTTTGAAAATCGATTTGAGAAAAACCCTGTATATTAATTAATTTGATTTATTTTCTCAAAATCTTGGTTTGAGAACAAGCAGAAACGATTTCTAGAATATCAGCTTCTAAGTCGATTATTTTTTGTTATTTACACCTTATGTGAACTCAATCCGCAGACACACGTATAACAAAATTTGAGAGCCCAAAGAAGAGAACCGATACAGTAATTATCAGTTAATTAACATCACAACAATAAATTCAGTCGATTCGTAAAGTGGCACAATACAGAATTTTGACAACAAAACGAAATCTATTTCGAACTACTCCATCCGTCTGATCAAAAATAAAACTAGTGTTTATTTATTTATTTATTTAATGCCCAACAGAAAAATTCCAATTATAGAACATTGCGCAAGTACAGTAATATAATGTTAAATAACATATACAAATATAATAACTAACTACATAGAAAAGACGAGATATAGAATACTAGATACATACAACATATAACATATCCAAATAGAATGTAATAGTTCATACTGTAAACATATACTAATATTAATAGATATTAATTATACATGATCGATTGATTTAATGGTACCTTTAAAGACCCTAGAGTAAAGCAATTTATATCACAGTTATTTGAAATTTTATTAAAATTTGATGCCATTACATATAAAGGAGACTTAACAAGTAAATTAGTTCGAGCCGTAGGAACATGAAAAGTTATTGCATTACGGATTGAAGAACGAGGTACATGGAAATCTATCATAGCTAGAAGTGAAGCACTATCGATTTTGTTATGAATCAGGTTATATAAGAATGTAACAAGAATGTAAAATTTTACGGGCTGGTCAGAGCCCGTTGTACAGTTTTATTTCCTCTTGACTTGTTAAACGGTCATTACTGTCGTCTGAGCTGACTCGGTAAATGAGTCTTTACAGGCCAGGTGCCTGTAAAGTGTTACTGTCGTCTGAACTGACCAGTAAAAGAGTCTTTACATGCCAGGTGCCTGTAAAATGCTGCCATCGCGACTTTACAAGCATCTTGTTTTCTAATAATCATATCGTTCATTAATCACTAATATTAATTTTTAGGATGTTCCCCAAGAGGAAATAAAACGTTGTACGCGGCTCGCTTGCAATTAGCCTTTATTAGGGCTCACCGGATATTATAAAGGCTAATTTACTAAGCTTGCCACGTAAATAACTATTACCGATCTTGTCCGTAAAGAAATATTTTATCTATGGAAAAAACCTTTTGTAAAAAAGGTGTTTACGATTCAAAATACCATAAAACGTTGTCCAATACTTTACAGTTACTAGAACTATACTGGCTCGCACGGATAACATGCTCGCTTCGCTCGCTCGTTAACTACCGTGCTCGCCCGTAAAGTTCCAAGTAACGGTCTTGTCATGTAAATTACTACTAAAGCATGTTTTAAAGGTAACGTTTTTGACGACGGTTTTTTTGATAACCGACGGTTGTAAAGACAACATGCTAACGACATTTCTGAAGGCAGTGTAACTGAAGCTCCATTTTTGAAGATGGCGTGTACAATAAAATTTAAAAAAGGAAAACCGTCGCAAACAAGGCACCAAAACTCTGCTGATATCCTTGTATAAACATACTACCTGTTAGCAGAAAAAGAGGTACTTTCTGAAGCCTGCACTAATCTTTTGCAGAAATGTATTAATCTGAACTAGCAGACAATAATTCATTCCGATTTTTTTTTATTACAAATCTAAGCCATAGCCAAAAAGGGGATGATCTTGAACTTTCCCACTTCCAAATACCAATAAACTGAGACATTTCTATATGTCAAACACCTGCCACTGATCACAGTAACGCTAGAGAGCATTTGCAATCACATAAACTGAGCCCTTTGAAAACGTTATCTTTACTCGCCGTATTGTGAAAGACAGCTGCTTTACATAATCCATAATTCAGATCAATCCCTCGTCCGGCACACAGATATTCTGCCTCGCAGAAATTACTGGAATCGTTTCTAGTACCAATCTGTCGCTGATCGTAATTTTAATATTACTGCAATGGAAACGAGCACGAGTACATGCATCGGTGCGGCGCGGCGTTTGCATAGTAAAAATACATTCAAATTTATACATATTTTGAATCTAAAAATCATGCATTAATACTGATAAAATACATTTTCCAGGAACGTCTCCTGCTCTCAGTTCTACCGCGTCACGTCGCAATGGAAATGAAAGCAGACATCGCCGGCCAACCACAAGAAGCGCAGTTTCACAAGATATACATACAAAGACATGATAATGTAAGGTAAGTGAATTGAATTTGCTGTGGTAGGTTACTTTGAAGTTATTTTACTATAAAACAAAATAATAAAACGGAATAGTTAAAGTTCTTTCAGCAATCTAGGTTTACATTTTTGCACTGATAGATAAGAAATTACTATTTTGCAAAACCCAGGAACTCCAAATTCGCCCGCAAGGTTCAAATTTCTCCGAATAATCTAAAACGGAGATTACAACATTAATTGTTCTCGAGGAAATGTCCATTTGCCAATTCAGCAGTTTCTGTTCGAATGCTCCTAATTTATTGTTTTCCGGTTTCCGTTTAGGAAAGCTAATTTTCCGAACATCTGTATCTGCAGAAAGCACATCTTGAGTGCGACAAAATTGCCCCTTTCTGATTATTGGAATGTAATCAGCACTGAGATAAAAATACGACCTCGCAGTTAGCGATATCAGATCAATAAATACAATTTTATAGATTCGTTGTATTACGAAAACAATTGTGCTTGATAACATTTGTCTATTAGTTATTAGTCATGGAATTGTGTTATAATTTTATAACATACACGTGGCAGTATATACAAGGCTTGTCACTTGTTCATGGACTAGAGAAAAATTCTTCCTTCTAATTTTTCTTTTTTCTGTTGTAGCATTCTCTTTGCTGATATTTGTGGATTTACAACACTCTCAGACCAGTGCACGGCTGAAGAATTAGTGCGAATATTGAACGAGCTATTTGCCAGGTAAACTGTCCAAAATATTCTACTATTTATTTATAACTATGTCACCTATATGTGCTGTTACCGGTAAATCCCGGTTTAAATATAGTGCTCAGTATCTCAGCGTAAAAAGGAGGGGGGGGCATACATTAAAGAGATAAATTCTTATTAACTTAGGGCACCATCGTAGTCTGTTAGAACGTTGTAGAAACTCCACGAAGAAACATTCATAGCATTACATTTAAGCGAGTCAGCCTTGCAGCTGAGACCAATTTATAAAAATTGTACCTGGTCGTTATCAGTAATACTAGCAAATCGGGTCTCCTGTAGAATTCTTCTGCAGGGAAATACACTATCGATACAGTGGTGTAGAACGCTAAAGACGTTACTGCACTAAGGGAATACATAGACAGACAAATTTTGGCGTTCATTTACGCCTGCAATACAACAAGTTTAATTTATTTTAGCACTTTATTACATACTTTAAATTTACGGTAAATAGTGCATGCAATATTAGATAATAAAATTCAATGACGCAAAAAATGCGAAAAGTAAAGAAGGTCACATACCTTAGGCGGCGCACAAAATCTTGAGCAGACGTACATAATGGCGGGTTGCCAAAGTTGAACTGTGAAAGTGGAATCACAAATGGACCCATAACTTGGAGATGGAAGCAAAATAGGAAGCGGTGTGACAACCAACCCTTGAGGACTGCGTCGGCGAATAATAAAAAACAGCAGCATCTTTCTACGAGCAACTAGTATGAATCCACACGCGATAAACGAAAAGATATTTTTAGAGCTTTGTCGATAGGCCGAAGGATTGCAAAGCGATACATTAGGTATCGATGTACGGCTGCTATACAGGGCGTAATGAAACACGATACTGGATAAAAAGACAGCCTATGTGCTCGATTACATCTGGGCCACTAGTCTGTCCTCTACCACAAGAAACAATTCGATGAAGCGAATTACAATTGTACTTTCAAATGTTAAGGGCGGCGGAAATTTTCAAACGATCCTAACAATACTTAACCGTTCGCCTACTTTTATGATGGCATCATCAGGAGTGAGAAACAAGCAAACAACGTAACTCAGCGTGCAAACTATGTCAGACGAGCCTCTTTTGCAAGGGTCCGGGATGAAAGAGCTCAGCAAGTCTTCTGTCTCAATAATGACATGGTCTGATCCCGGAAGTCGCTCTTTACATAACTACTTTAATGCTTCAATTTTCTAAATGGAATCCTCAGATGCAAACGTACAAAACTATATCTTCTAACTAGTTTTATAAACTAAAAGTGGTTTCAAATAAAAGCAGTTACATCTGTCGAATCCCCCTTTACTCCAACTGATCTAAAAAAAAAGCAGCACCGAATATGTCGACATAGCTACATTCTGAACGTAATCTAAATGCATTTTATATGCCAGAGAAACATCAAATGCCATTTTTATTAACTGCAGTGACATTTAGCAGTATTTCTAAGTTCATTACAGAGAACGTAATACGATTTGATAAAATTTTAAAACTAACTTAATTGCACGAATAAATAACAAATTTTATTTGGTCTATTAGAATGCAGTTGTGAAAAAGTTGCTCTCCATTTGTACATTTGCGCTCTTCTCATTTGGATTATAAGTGAATATCTCCTGGTTCTGATGGGAACTGATTTTCTTGGTTAGTGCACAAATTATAGCTGCATTACTTTCATGTGAAAAATATAACCAGCTTCGCCCGTCCCGGGTGCTGTAGCTTGAACAAGCGTCTACGTTCGATCATTAGAGTTAAGCAACGCTCTTTTTGGTCAGAACTTGAATGGGAGTTTCACGGCTGGATCTCTCTGCGCCTCGTGGTACGGCTGCCATTGAAATAGTTGGTCCCGGATGTCATAATAACATCATGACAGTCGTTAGTGGGGTTGGAAGTCCCCATAAAATGTACAGCGACGCCTATAATTGGCCTAACGGCTGTTGGCTGAGTACTAAATAAATAAATAAATAATAATACGAAAGGAATGGAAGACAGCATATGTAGATACTATTTTCATCAAAATAAACAAATAGAGCCAAAAATCCCCTGTAAAAAATACAGCCTCAAAAAGGTATGCAGCCGAGAATTTTTTGGGTTTCCTGGGCAACTCAAAAACTACTTATATACTTCATACAACTGAATATAGATCTATTTGCAGGGGGCGCTAGCTACGCTACGTTTATCAGACATTAAGTGATATATTTTTATTACTATATAATTGGTAGAGTAGCTAGCGCCACCTACAAATGATTTAATTACAGATACATAAATCATTGAGAAGATTAATCAAACTACAAAATGCTCATTTTAAACTTGAGCCGATAAATAGTTTTTGAGCTGCAAAGATAACAAACTTTTTGCACATGTAACTTGTTAAGGGTTTTCACAGCGAGGGTGGGAAGGGGGGGGGGCTTTATGACACTTAACAAGACTAAAAGATGTCACAATAATCTCAGTGCGAAACAGTGGGCCGTATAGTACCTAAGTACCTTCTAGCATAATTTTTCTTAAAGCTTATCTTCCTTCAAGAATACACGTAATTGCATTCACAAATAAAATCACACAGTATGAAAACTGAGAATGCTATATTAAAGGACTATTTAAAAATACATTTCACGCCTGTCACGGTTGAAAATGCTGAGGTCACAAAAATCATCCTTAAACTACCTGCCCTTGAATATGTTACATCTACCACACAAGATAACTAACTAAACTATTATTGATGGCCTAGTGTAAAGCCAGGAACTGATTGAAAATTGCGTTTTGCACTTCTCATCGAGGATGTACTCAAAACTTAGGTCGGATTTGGTGTTTAATTTTTAAATATTTTACCCCATACATTGTCTATGTTCGTATAACATATTCAAAATTGGAGATAGTTTACAATGTGCATTACTTAACTAACAAAACAGATGCAACTTAGCTAACGGTACGCGATGTAGGAATGAAAGTGGGTCACCCCGGACTGAAGAAGAAGTTAGCTCGTCATGGGCTTACGGTAACGGCTAGGATTTTGCGAGTGTCTTGGATGGTATCACGTCAAAAGATCGCAGCCAAAAGGTCGCGCGACAAAAGACCGCGGTCAAAATGTCGCACGACAAATGATCGCAAGCGATAAAAGATTGCATACGAAAATAACTACATTACAATTACAGAAAAAAAAATTATATTGAAATTAATGATCGCGCGACAAATACTGAAGTAACCTACCTTTCACACTTTGTCCAGGCTTAGGACTGTCAGTAAACATAGTGACGTGTTTAAAAGTGTTTTTTCTTGTTTTTGTTTGTTTTTTGTTTTTTTAAATTTTTATCCAATTAAAAGTTTAAAAATGTTAGTGAGTATAACGATCATTGTTGTTGTCATAAATATTTATGTTATATATTTTTTTAAATTTTGTTCTACATTTTCTCATTTTTATTTGTTTTTTAATTATTTTTATCCAATTTAAACTTCCAGTTGGAAATTGTGCGCTATTCCACTTAAATATTAAAGAACCGACCGATTTCCATATTCGAGCATTATTGAATGTGTACGTTTGGCTGTATCAAAGACTAGGATTTTCAGCCTTTAAAATCGATGCAAAACTGTCGTTCCATCATTCTACGGCATTATTTGTGCGAGGTAGACCTTCTGCTGAACAGCAATTCCACATATTTATTGCACACATTGGTGGTCTTCGTCGCTTTCTTCTGTCTATATGGCCTATCCAAGTGTCTTCAAAATAATTTATAACTAGCAATAAGATGTCTTCATTTTCAGTGAAAAATTGGGTACCTAGTAATTCTTCGTAGACTGTTGCAACATCTTCTTCTGGTATAAAAGGTAGTGCAGCTAGATGGCGTAGTTGTAAAGCGAAATTCAAATCATCGGTGCTGTATCGCCGTTGTAGCCTAGAATGTTGCATCTGCCTCCACAGACACTATGTACAATGAAAAAACAATAGCGTCCAGAAATTGCTCTTAATTGCATTAATTCCACTTCTTTCAAAGTCAAGTAAAATTGTATCTGGTTGCAGTCCGGCTTTTAAGGTTTTTTATTTCATGGAACAAGCGACTGTACGTTTCTTGTCTTTTGTTTGGCAGCAATGCATAAATCGTTGGCATAACGTTGCTGTACTGCACTCTAGTACCTATTGTATAAAATTGTGAAAACAAAAATGGACTAGATATGAACGTACCGTCCATATACCAATGTTGACAATGTTTCATGTATTCCAAATTTTGCATATTTTTTACGTTTTTTATGCAGGGCGCTTTTAAGGAGAAGTATTTTCCAGTTCAAATTAATATCTATTTAAATTACTTTTAAATGCTTTCATTTAGCCCCGTTAATGAAACACTTTTAAACATGCCAGTATTTTTACTGTCAGTCCTAAGCCTGGACAAAGTGTGAAGCGAAGTTTACTTCAGTATTTGTCGCGCGATCATTTATCGCGCGACCTTTTGGCTGCGATCTTTTGACGTATATCCGTCTTGGATTTAGAAAATTTGCGGAAAGCCCGCTGCTTGAAGAATCAAGAATAGGCAGCTGCAGCTCAAAACGTCTGTAATGTGCATCGATAAGAAGAAGGTTTTTAGGCCTGCATCGAAGAAGAAACATATGCCGCCAAGACCGTCAGTGCTCCCGAAATGGCTACCAGATAGCATGAAACGATATACTCAATAGGCCAACCCTGTTTGCTTGGCGGTAGCTACCTACCGACTGACTTGAAGACCTCCGCACTATCTTTTACCCGTTCGAAAAAGTTTAGCGAATTGTCTCTCTTAACGAACATAAAAAGTCAGTGGCGGTGTGCATTCTTAAATTGCTTTAATAACATATTTTTTTCAAATACATAATATCCGTAGGTAAATCATTATATTTGGGTTTCTCCAGAAGCATCGGATTCCCCATATGGTTTACTTCTTGACTCTTCTTATTTTCTAAATATAAACATTTCTCTCCGTAAAGTTACTCTTGTCTTTCACTTTTCTGTTTTTCAAACCCGTATGCCTTGTTTTCTTTCAATATTGAAAAAAAATGTTGCTATAAGTGCAAGTTATAATCGGGAATCTGGCCTCTCAAAGGCGCTTCTAAAATAATGTGGTGTGTACTCGAAGATGTAGTTTAAAAAAATTTACTTTATCTGGAAAGACCTTGCGAATATAAATGTGAAGGGCTCCTTCTGTTTGCGATTGCAAAAAACGAGAAAAAGTATTTTCCGATTTTTTTATTACTGAGAATTTATGGATTTTATACTTACATCGCATTTACAATCTTAGGTTCGAATACTTTTCAATGATTTTTAGATTAGCAAAAATCTCATTCTTTCTAGATGCAAATGATATCAAATTAATCTCAAAATTATGTTTAACAAATGCTACAGAATTTTTTTAAACAAAGCGTACCGGAAAAGCGCGGTATAAATTTTAGCATCGAGGTAAATTTTGAAAACTATTTTTTGTACTCGTGACTTCAAAATTCATATTTCTCGGTCATTCCCGATGCGCTGAAAGTTACTTTTCTCGCATTGCGGTGCTTTTACTTTCCAACAAAAACTAGGGCAATTGTGCGACAAGGATAGATATAAAAAATCACTAATGGCGGTACCTTACACTTTAGTGTGTTAATCTACGACAAAATTTAACATGTGGTCGGGCTGCAAACAAAGTGCTCATTCGGGAAAATTACCTTCCCGAACTTGTTAGGTAAATAACTATTACATAAATGCATACTTCCAGTGTATCAAATGTGTAGAAAAAAATGAAGACATTTCTAATGGGCGACTTACCGGTATTGATTTATTATTATGATTATACCACCCCCTCTAACATCAACCAATAAAAAACGGCAAAATGCATAGTTACGCATGTACTAACTTTTGATAATGTTCATAGCAACTGACAATCACATATCTTCCTGATTAATAGGTGATAATCATACGCCTTCACAAACATCACGTTACCTGCTGTCAGTACAATTATCATAACAACCACATTAACTGTACTTTTAATATTTAAAATACACTATTCAAACGTTGTTTATTGACTCGTGATATAATCTAGCCGAATGCAACTCGTGTCTTCTCGATTATCAAATCATTTCCGTTTCCACTCGATATATTGGTTTGGGCAATTACGCGAGTCCGAAGGACCACCCCCTCTAACATCAACCAATAAAAAACGGCAAAATGCATAGTTACGCATGTACTAACTTTTGATAATGTTCATAGCAACTGACAATCACATATCTTCCTGATTAATAGGTGATAATCATACGCCTTCACAAACATCACGTTACCTGCTGTCAGTACAATTATCATAACAACCACATTAACTGTACTTTTAATATTTAAAATACACTATTCAAACGTTGTTTATTGACTCGTGATATAATCTAGCCGAATGCAACTCGTGTCTTCTCGATTATCAAATCATTTCCGTTTCCACTCGATATATTGGTTTGGGCAATCACGCTCGTCCTTCGGACTCGCGTAATTGCCAAACAATATATCTCGTATAAACAGAAATGATTATTTGATAATCAAGAATCCACTAGGTGCATTATATAAAAACTATATTCGCTGATCACAGATTTGAACCACGTAGTCCAAGAAATAAAGGGCAGCTAGGGGCAAAGCTGAATTTTAGCCAGTTATTAGACCACTACAAGAGATAAATTTACCCAAAGTTTCCCGCCGCTCTCCTCTGTGGTTTCCTATTAGTGTCCCTTAGAACTTCACATTGATAAACTTTAGAAAACTGCTTCATATCTCGGCTACCAATAAAAGTAACGATGTAACTTTTTTGGTTTTGGAATGTGATGGAAAAATGTTTCTATTTAAGTTTGCGTTAATGTTTACAATGTTTTCTTAATTTTAATGGAATCTAAAAATAAGTACCTATTTTATTGTTAAAATTCAAAGTTTTGCTTTACCCCTGTAGCTAGTTTAAAAGTGACAAAATCAGTTACAATAACATAGAGTTTTAATTTTGTTCAGTGTATACAGTCAAAATTTTCAAAAAATTAGAATCACTCGCCAAAAAAATGTTATTTTTTCTAGAAAGACAGGTAAGTGGTAACATGACACTCTATTGCGTGTTCATACATTGCGAAACAATTTAAGACCGCTATTTTGCATCTACAATTATTTTCACAATCTAACAGCTGCAGGATACGAGGCGTAGGAGTTCATGCGAAGCAAAGAGCATTGAACTAGCAATATGTCTCGATGCTTTCTTCTATTGTCTATTTCGTTTTACGTATTCTATCTTCCACCATCATTCAATTACTAAAACTGTATTTCCTAGCGACGTTTGAACATGCATGTAAACTCTCAGACCATATTGATGAGATGCGTATGACGTGTATGTGTATGTGTTTGATGTGAAAGTTTCGTAAAAATGTTATCTTTATATTGACTTAGGTTGTGAACCGGAAGTAGCGAGTTTCGTCCAATGGCTTTGCGTTTCTTGAACCCAGAAAACTCGAAGCTCATTATATTGACAAAATAGTCACCTGAAGTCAAGCGACCATTTTAATTTAAGGAGGAATTTCTACAGAATAATTATTTGCCATCGAGAATAATGATTTGCCATCGAGAAAAATTTATTCTTTCTTTTATGAGACCAGTAAATGCTCAAATTTAAACGAAACTCGCTACTTTCGCTTGATAATTCTAACTAAAGGTCAGCATTATGATAAAATTTGGTCTTGGCGAAACTTCCTCACATATCAAACGTGTCTCATCAACATCGTTTGAGAATTTATTGCCAAGTGCAAACTTCGCCGTAGCCAGAAAATACACTTCTAGCAACTGAATGAGGATAGAAGATAGAAGAATACGTAAATGAGAATGTACATACAAAAGAAGAATATGCCTAGTATCCTGCAGCTGTAAGTCAGGATGTGGACGTAATTGTGAATGACAAAAATCTGATTGAATTGCTGTGTAATGTGTGAGCATTGCAATAGATTATCATGTAAGTAGTCACCTATCTTTCTAGAAAGGACTCGTCTTTTGGAAAGTGACTGTATGTATTGTAGATTTTGACTATAAGCAGGGTGTCCCAGAATAACTGTTTCAGAATTGAGAGAGGGCATATTATTCAACACTTTTTAATAATAAACTAGTGTTCGGAAATACTTCCGTATTGAATTAAAACTGCATGAAGGATATGAGGATTAGAAATATCTCCAATGTGGATACATAATCCATTCACAAAACTCGTGAACTGTCAATGTAAATTTTTTTAAATATTTGCTGAGTGTACCTGGAAATTTGTATTATTTAAAGTTAGGTTATGTTACATGTGTCAAAAGTTACAGTGTTTTCCGTTTGCTTTTCACCATGTATCAATTGTGTTTCACTATTTGTCAAATGTAATTCCCACTTGTCAATAATGACAAGTGTTGAAAAGAGGGAAAAGCATTTGAGATAAAATGAAAAACAACTGATACATGGTGAAAAGCAATCGGAAAACACTGTAAGCGAAGTAAAAAACATGAAACTTAATAAATTCTAATACATGTAAATGCATTTTGACACATGTAACATTACCTAACTTTAAATATTACTAATTTCCAGGTACACTCAGAAAATATTTTAAAAAATTGACATTGACAGTTCAAGAGTTTTGTGAATGGATTATGTACCCACATTGGAGAAATTTCTAATCCTCATTTCCTTCATGCAGTTTTAATTTAATACGGAAGTATTTCCCAACACAAGTTTTTTATTAAAAAGTGTTGAATAACATGCCCTCTCTCAATTCTGAAAATTAGGAACAGTTATTCTGGGACACCCTGTATACTGTAAATGATTCAAATTTTTTGGCATTGTAACTTATTTTATGCTTTTAAAAAAGCTACAAGGCTCATCAATTTTTAGTAAATCAAAATACGGAAAATATTTTTTGCTGGCTTTTTGCAATCGCAAACAGAATTGAGCCCTCTTCCATTACATATCATATGATCGAATTTATGGTCGCTGATTCCTGTCTATTACGAACAGTATATATCGTTATAGATATTTTGTAAAAGGCCAAATTGTTTATATTAATAATAAGTAAATACTTTGAAACATATATGTCGTAGCATAAAGCAAATTTATGCAAATGGCCATTTACTTTAAGTATCAGTCATATAACGAAATTCGGCAAAGATAATGTGCCTCGCCCTCGCTTGTTTACGTCAGTTACAGCCTTCGATATTTTTTTTGACTTCCATGGTCGGCGCTACACCCAAGGTCGACGTAGTGTCCGTGGTCGGCATTTTAGTCGAACATAAATATCAGTACCTAATTTAGTTGAAATTTTCATCAACATATGTATAAACACTTATTCGAAATCACTATCGATGACTTCATACTAAAGGCATAGAACATTACAAAAAATTAAAGCATTAAATAATGAGAAATTATTATATGAGCAATTTTTTTCTAAACTTGTGGTTCCGGAATAACTGTCCTTACTTTCTTTATACTTTTTTAGACAATTAATATTACATTACTGCACGACGACAGCGCCATTTCATTGAAACCAATTTATAAATGTTTCGATTAACAGCTCAAATTCAATGATAGCACAGATTGCATTCGTTCAAATTATTTTTAATCCTCCAATCTACCGGCTCTTCGAATTAAATCCGGCTCATCGAATCTGCATATGCATAACCTGCAAATATGGCGACCAGGGCCCAAACTGAACATTATAATACCGCTTTCAGTATATTTTCACCAAATTAACATGAACTCTAAGTGTGCCGTAATTTTCATTACAGATTTGATCGACTAGCCTCTGAACATCACTGCCTGCGAATAAAGCTACTAGGAGATTGTTATTACTGCGTTTCAGGACTACCAGAACCTCGTCCTGACCATGCCCACTGCACTGTCGAAATGGGCCTGGACATGATAGATGCCATTGCGTAAGTAGAGAATCTTGTTTATAATAATACATTTGTGGAAGATCCGGAATAAATCAATCCTCGTTATTCAATCAACAAAAAATTAAAAATTTTGTATTTTTTTAAAGTTTATTGATAAGAAGGTTTTGTCACATTATATCATTATCAAAGACCAAGTAAAGCTACTCAGGGGCATACAACTATTTTAATTTTTCGAAAAAAATGGTATACAAGATTTATTTCGGTTGGTGAGTTCTAGAAGCAGTAAAAATTAAAGCATTGATGTTTGTAACACCCTGTATATAAACGCATGCTGTGCCTGCCTGGGTGCGTTACTGCTACAGGATGCTGTGTCTGTCTGCGTCACTTTTTCAACGCCAATGCCACCCGTGAATTGAGCGAGTTTTTCCATTCGGGGAAATTATCTCACTCGGCTTCGCCTTGAGAGTTAAAGTTTTCCCTTATGGATAAAATGCCCTTTTATTTGCTGGTATTTTCCAACATCTTCAGCTGTTTTTATCTATTAAAATCTCCATGGTAAAGTAATATTTTAATGAGGATGTTTAAAATGTCACTTTATCCATAGAATAGTTTATAATCCATAGCAACTAACAATACACACGTGCACGTTGGTAACCAGAACGCAACCAGATAATATGAATTTGTTTAATAGTATATTATTATATGAGCGATTATGACAGCCATTATTCACGAAGATGACATTTGCGCCACAAGCCGAAGGCGCGTGGTGCAAGTCATCTGAGTGAATAATGGCCATAATCGCGAATATAATACGATATTTTATCTACTCCAATGCAATAGGAGTCTTGTGTTCATATTTCCCAATTATGACATTTGTGACAGCTGTTAACTTCAAAAGTCGTTGAATAATAAGAATGAATTTTGTGATTGGCTACAACCTATTGAGTAATGAAAATATAATTTTCTGATTGGTTGCAACTTGCAACTATTGAATAATGAAAATAGAATTTTATGTTTGGCTGCAAACTGTGAATTATGAATGGTCATTGTAGAGTAGGAGTAGATAAAATTATTTATTAAATTTTAAAACTTATTATAAAGAGATGTTATCCATTCAGGCAAATTTTATTTCAACTGGTGTGCAGCGTTCTAGATTTTTACAAACATATAACCTAATAGTTTGTTCATTCTGCATTGTTCATCTTAAAACAGCACCTAGGATAAGTTTTAAATAATTCTATATTTAATAAAGCTCTGTCATCGGTTTCTTCCTATTTATTTTGATAATTTCCGGATTAGAAAAAATGAACAGAGAAAAGTGTTACAGGGGAAAACCCGTCTACCATCCGCAAAAATCACAAAAAAACACTCGAGGTAGCTCAATGTAAAGGGGGAAGACGTAGGTAGGAAAAAAGGCTCGCTCGCCCAGTTTTAAAATATGGCCTGCCTTACGTTTTACTTCAAGAATTCTAGTAACTGTATTTGGCTTTGCTAATAAGTTCCACAGCTGATCATTTGAAAATGTCAATATTAAGACAACACAGGAAATACTTTTAGGCGAACCGACAACGAAAACCCGAATCACAACACACAATCCTTAAGAATTTTGCCTGCTAATGACGTCATGTCGCGCAATAATAAAAACTAGCAGATGTTTACCGTCGTACAGTCTTACAGGAAAACTACTTATGATAGCGTGGTAACAAGAGCGCGTCAATTCGCTTAATGCTCTCTACACTCGCAACGGGTATACACTCAAAAATTAGGTCTACATAAGCGATAAATTATTACTGTGTCAGAAGATGCATCTCCCAACTGAATATAACATATTCAAAGTTAGCGATAATTCACAGCATGCATTACTTAATTAATAAACAAGCTCAACTTAGCTGAATGCGGTAATTAACTAGCTTTAATGAATACAACAGTCAAGATAAGTCGGCTCGAAAATTTGTCACACAGCGGAAGACTGCCAGCGGCTAGATTTACTGGGCCCTCGATCTCAACGAACACATCCTAACTTGACGAAACAAAAATAGACAGTTGCAGATCAAAGCATCGATAATGGCCGTCAATGAAACGGATGTTTTCAGGCCTGCGTCGCCGTTTGAGGAACAATTAATGGCGAAATATTTGAAGTACCTATAATATCCCACCGGAGCCAACATTAAATTTCACTGCATCACAACAAGACGGGAAATTGAATATCAGTTTGGTAAGCTGTAAGTTGAAAACTATTAAATCCGACGACGTCGAAAATTCCTCCAAAGGCCGTCAATGCTCCCAAACTGACGGCAACATAGTACGGAACCTTAACACCAACCTACCCTATTTGCTTGAAGATAGCTGGCTAACTACTATCCCGCAGTAACTTTAGCCTGTGCGACGAAATTCGACGAATTGCCAATCCCATTCCACAAGGCAGTAGAGTGCAACCGCACTCTTTAACCTGATCTAACAAGAAATTGAAATATATTTTTATTTATAAGACTATAGCATTGTTTTCTTTTTATTTATTTGGTTACTTTCTGGAACGATAGCCATTACACCATTAAATTGATTATATTTTCTGTTTCCAAGTGTATAACGGCTTTTGAAATAATTTTTGCAAATATAATTAACTTAGAAAAATAAAAGTGAAATAATGAAGCACTAAAAATAGCTTAATAAATATAAAGATATCTAAAATCTCTTTTCGAAAAAGCCGTTCTGTCTAAATATAGCTTATAAATAACTGAATATTATTTCTTCCTTAAAATCTCAGTTTATTTCCATTTTTCCTGTAGAGCCCATGTTCTGCTCGAACAAAATGTCTTAAAATACTTGAAGTTCTAGCCTTGATTTTGATCTGTAACTTTGAAGAAACTACAGAGGAAATGCTTCTAATTCATGATTATGTACAAAATGGATAAAAATTTCTTAATATTTCTAATAAGACTGAAACAGGTCAAACGAAACACTTAATAATGCGAATTGCATTTAATCTAATTACTAATTAGACGCTTTAACCGCTGGACCACTAGCCTGTTTCGTAAGACACGGGCTTATCGTGGCAATATGAAAGGCACGATGACGATAGGACCGATCGCGGACGAACGGTGCTCGATGGAAATGATGAAAACGTGACAGATGCAGACACGCCGGCGAGCACAACACATATTTACGAGAATGATCCTGGAAACAGGAAACACGATATTCTTTTTTCGTTGAATTCTGATCTACAGTAAATAAAAGACAGAATAAAATATCAATATATAAAAGGTCCGGCAAACATCACTATACTATATGTTGAAAGTGGTACTCAACGGGATTCATATGGCCTCCCAGGGAGCCACGAAGAATTTGTGAGTGGGAACAGGAAAATTTTGAGAAAATTGGGATTTCTCATAGAGGAACTTGAATTATGTGAACACAGGTCGTCCTAAAATAACACGCTTTCTTAAAAGAAATTAAAAATAAAATACCTCATAGATGTAGGTGAGGACACGATCAGAAGAAGCGGCCACACTGATGTGGTAAACTCTCAGGGGATAACGAGACCAAGATTTGATCCATCTTTGTTTTTAACTTGATAACCAAGACAGAGTTACTAAATTATGAAGCAATTAATTTATGAAACCAAATAAGTACGACATCTATCGTCACCCATCATTATTTTACTTTAATGTAGTTTGCCTGGAGTCAGCATGTTTCTATTTTTAACAACACGACACTCTTGTAGTTAGAACAATTTAAAATCTCTAACTCTTTCTTAAGTGTTACTTTCACTTTACCCACTATCTTTGTTAAATGTAAATAATTAAATATTAAAATTGTATAATATTTGATTTACATTTAAAATTATTTTTACTATATATATATATATATTTGACAGAATACCTACCCAACAAATTATAATAATCGTCATTCCATAGTATCTATCAATATTCTAAACATTCCTTAAAGAACAAATTCAGTAAAAGTAAAGTCGGAAATGTCTCTGACGTACAAATCTTGCACGACAATCTTCTTTCACCAAACGAAACTAGAATAAATTTAACCGTCGTTACAAGTGGCTGACTGAAGACGAAGAGGGTCCGGGTTAAAACAAGTGCCTTTCTGAAACGGGACAAATGTTCAATTATATAAACAAGAGGTAACGCAGCCTGTTTAAAATTTATGGGCCCCACCTGTCTAATGTGATGTTCCAAACCCGTGTAAACGAACGGTAACTCGTAAATGATGGCACTTTATATTATCTATTTAAGAGGTATAACATAGTGCAATTGCTAACAGGTAAGTCAGAACATGGAAGCTTTATTAAATTTTGACATGTTTTGACATGGCTATGCGAGTTTTGAATGCTCGAGAGTGATATACCAGCAACATAATATATTTTGAACCACCAATAATACCAGCATTGACGAATTGAATAAAATACTGCCTATCTTTCAAAGCTCTTGTCAAATCAATTATCGCCTGAACAAATATTACAAAATAACATCAAAAATCGATAACCACATTACACAGAACACTAACAGACAATCTATTAATCTATTGAAGGAAAACCTACACCATTCAAAAAGTGAAATGTAGAGAAGTTTTATCAAAAAATCATGACTGAGCTGTACTACTGTAACATCAACAAGTTTGCTGTCAAAGTGTGATTGTGGCAAACGACTAAGGATAGCAAATAAGATCAAACTTTAAAAATGGTATGCGAGAGGAACAAGGGCATATCACTTGATAAATAAGAACCACAGCGAAAAATTTACATAGTGATTGCAACTGAAACAAAGAAGAAGTTAAAAGGTATCACATAACTAAGCAAGTACACAATGATTTACAGCGGAGTACGTCAACATAGAAAAGCAGTGAAGTAATAATACTAATAAGCAAGAAATGGAATACCAAGATATTGAATTACACCTACAGAAATAAGCGAATAACAACACGACTCAAAACAAGCATCTAACAATTGGCTGGAGTACAGAAGGGAAAGAAGAAAGAAGGGAAGAATATTAATACTCTCCTCATGGAAAAATAGATATATGACGTCCAAGGAAAAGGCTTAGCCAATACACTTTGTGAACTCTATACCCTAGAGTGAAGAAGAAGAGTGTGACTATGAACATTACGTTCAGACGTTGTGTTGCAAGAGAAATCTCGTTTACGAACCGCAACAAGCCATAAATATGCTCCAGTTAGCTTCGTGTAAGGGGGGGGGGGTAGGATGAAAAAAAAGGCTCTCTCATGATAGTCAATACAAATTGCACATTCAAATATACACCTGGAAAGCTTCCCCTCAGTATATGACTTACGTTACTTTGTAATTTTTATTTCGCATTCAGCATTACCAACACACACAAACAATCATTTCTCGCCGATCACAGCTTAATACAGAAACCCAATAAATTATCCCTAAAACTATCTGCGCGTTGTGACGCCACACAGGAAAACTAGTATTGATAGCGAAACCAGCAACAGGTTGCTTAAGGCATTACTGCACTCCTAACGGGACTGCACTCAGAATAGCCCGTTTAAGCGGCCAGTATTTCACAACATTCATCGCTTAACATAATATAACATATTCAAAATAAACGGTAATTCACATTTGCATTAAGTAACTATGACTACGGATGCATCGGCGTTGATCTATGCGCGTTATAACGAAACGCTTTCCAGGGATGTGTCAGGACAGGGCCCGGTATACACGTTGTTGGCGGGACAATACTAAATGGCTTCAAATATCCGTCCCGAGTGGTCGAAATAAAATTTCACTGCACAACGAAATATGAAACGACATTTCAAATTCGTAGGCATAATATGCGCTGTGTTTCACGCTTTACCTGTCATCAATGCAACAAAAATTTCTACTTTAAAGTTAACAACAAAAAAAAACATATACCTCCTCCGTACTACTTTATCTTTAGTTTTTTCTAATACTAACGTCGATGACATCTATGATATTGAATTTTCTTTGTGTTGCCTATTTTAATTCTAGCTTTCATAAATTGTTTGTAAAAAGTTCTTCCTCGCGGTGATTCAGAGCAAATTATAATATTATGTTTCACTTATGTCAATTACGTTTATATCTTAATATTAATATATCAATAACTGGCGCGATGCAAAAAACGACATGTCGAGTAATAAATATGAACGGGAAGAACATCCGAAGCCAAATAATATACGAGTAGTCAATTACACGTAGTATTTAAGCTTTGAAAGATAGGTAAAACATTACCTATGATGAAATGTTTACTGGATAGCGACAGCAATTTAAAAATAACACAAATAATAACAAACAACAATATCTGCAGTTTTTTTTATAACATAACACAAAAAACAAGCATCACTATTAAAATGAAAGACTTGCCAGATCGAATAAGAATGGAACAGCACCGTGGGGGAGCCATAGGTCAATTGGAAGGTGGATGAATGCAGCATGATGTTGCCCAAATGTTTGCAGTACGACACAGTGTAATTTCTCGACTCTGGAATAGCTTTTTGGAAACTGGAGATGTTCGGAGAAGGACAGGACAATGTCGGACAGCATCAACAACACCAAAATATGATCGTCACGTCTGGCAATGTGTAACGATTCGTTTGTTTGCGCCGTCGCTGCTTCTAATATTTCTAAACTATTTGCCCTTTTGTTACCAACTAGCTCAGTCTACAACAAGATACCTTTTTACTTTCTCGCAGTCGTGGTTACGAATAAACCAACACAACAAAACTCCGTCCAGTCTGGCTCGTAACACTGAAATAAATGGCTATTGGTGAGTGCTACACTCATTTATAAGTCAAACAATAATAGCGTCACTACTTCTGAAATACATTTATATTTAAGTAATTGTAAAAAGACACCAAAGTAACTGTCTTTTAAACGCGACCATTAAAGTATATGCAAGTTTGCCCTCACCATTTTATGCACAGAAACCCGGATTCGCGCGGAATGTGCAACTCACGAGTTTCAGGTTGTAACTTAATAGAAGCTTATTGCGAAGTGCCGCTTAATGTCACGATTCGAAGCAATGACTGAGCAACGTCTCCTTGCTTGAGACGCAATCGCATGCCATATAATGCAAAAGGAAAAGATTACCAACCTGTTTTGCATCTAAGAATGCCAATCCGGAGTTTAACACTCCACAGTGCCAAAATAAGTTGACCCTTAACTAAAATTCGTACGCTGCAATGGACGGTATCGCCAGATCAATTATATTTGCAGCTTGTATTTTAACTGGTTGTCTTCAGAGCTCACGGATTACGCCGAGACCTTTTGGAAGTTCCAAGATCTTGAGTTAGTGAAGTTATTTCAACGATTTGCACTGAATGTACTTTTGTGGCCGTTGAAAAATTTCAGCAACGCAAATGAATGAACTTCCCATTATCGCACCAGAATTAACGAATCTTCTGTAAGAGCATGTCGCCCTCAATGTTTCTTTCGCGCTAATAAAATTACTTCCGGCAACGTTTAAAAGAACTGCACTCTCAGATGTACGTGGTTTATAGATGACGGAAACTCCCGCACACTGGCGGCAGTTCAAAACTTAACTAAACCTACAAGTAACTATTACAATACACAAACGTACCACTTGGCTGTAAGTATATCGAAATGCTGTTAATTAATGTCACTGAGCTCAGGTGAAATAAGGTCAAATTCCGTTTCAACTGTGACAGATTAAGCAGATGAAGCTAAACTTTCAGCTCTGGACAACGCTGCTGCAGACTAACTAGAGTGGATGGGACTAGCCAGTGACATAACTGAAACATATATGGTTAACCAATAAAAGTACTGTATTTTTGACCAAGTGCGTCATTTAGACCAATCTGCACACACTTAGAATACAGAGATACCACGATTAATTATGCTAATATTTGCATCACCCAGCGTATGTAAAAATTAGACTGTAGGTTCATGAAGAGTTCTATTATGAAACTCTCTGCAGCAGTGACAAGTACAAAAGATAAATGTCCAGTTATTTGTAAAAAAGGGGTTTCGAGTTACAAGTTGATTTTAAAGTAACCGTAACAAATAAATTATACTGTACTTAAGAAGAGCTGGCATTGATTAAATGGATGGATAGCAGACGATATTTTCCTATATTTTACGTACCAACCAAATGCTACTCCATGGTCTAATAAATGAGAACTAGAAGAGTAAACAAGGTCAGACATTTGAATGCTACGGATGTTAAGAGCAAGAGAGCTATTTCATCTTTTTAACTAAAGGTAACTATTTTAAAATTTACCAGAAAACTACAGTGGCTATATAAGGACAGTGTGGTCAATTTGAAAAAAGGCAGCCATTAAGAGTCGTCTCTACAACAACCAGCCACGCCCTTAGGTATTTTTCTGTGCAAGGCCTGCTAAATTGTAAGACAAACGTCACCCTGCTAAATTGTGACATAAACGTCATTTTATACGGACTGGACATATGTGAAGTTCCGCGATGCTTTACAGAGCGGCGTATTCCCACAATCGAGAAAATGTGTGCAATGTGAGGTGGTCAAATGTGCAGTGTAACATTAATTTTACAATAATGTCAATAATATTACTTAAACAGAATTAAACGGCAAGAGACGACGTGAAACGCGTAAAAAATCGCTGCCAGCGATTAAAAATCCTCGTTAACGAACAACCTAATATCGGAATATAAGTCAATGTGTCCTTTGTTATCTTCTTTATTGTGTTTTTGTACATAAAAAACGAGAATTTACAACATTTTGCATTGGTCGACACAGATACTACGTACAAAAGCTCAACAAAAACTGATTTTTTTGATATTCATAGTCAAACCGTTCTGTTTATACCACCAGTTAATTTAAAGGAATATAATATTCAGTGTTAGATAACCCATAAATTCTCTTTAATTTGATGCAATAATCTTTATCATTAAGACATTTATATAGTTTATTATAGCTTTTGATTTGGACTAATGTGCAATTTTCGCAAAAAGCATTTTACTTTAACTCGTTGAAATTTACTTATGCAAACGAAAATTCGGCATTCGCTTACACAGAACACTGTAGAATTTTTTGAGGATTATTTCATTCCACTTCATATTGGGGCTACTTTCAATAATAAAGGACTTAGAAGCAATTTTGTGTGACTATGTGTGATTTCGTAAAACGACTCTTAATGGCGGATTTTAAAACAACCAATCAGAAACAGGACCAAAATTGACCACACTGTCCTTATATAGCCACTGTACAGAAAACTAGAGTTCCTATATGTACTAAGAGTTGAGCCATTGGATCCACAAATCAAGGACCATGTGATACAGCAAAGATATATTTCAGTTGTTTCGTTTGAAAGAAGTATGCATAAAGTTTAAAATTGGCAAAAATCAGGTACTCCATGGTTTGTGGATCCAAAACAAGTCACCCTACATGTCCCAACTCTTTCATATACAGGGACTCTACAGAAAACTGGCTGTGTCCGCCATCTCGTGGGTAAATCATAAATGTCCCAAGCAAAGGTTTAGCTCAAAATGCATTAACCCGTATAGGAAGCGCTGTCAATAAAGCAGCCACCTCACAGGATCATAATTTTAAAATAATAAAATGTATAGTAAAATATACCTACCCTTATTTTTATATTTTATCTGAAGTGTTGGTATAGAAATAAAAACAAATTTTAACGATTTTCAATGATTGAAATTTCCACCCAGAGATGTAGTAAGAAAATTGTTATAAGATTGAGTTCGATTAAAACCGTTAAAAGGCAACCCAACTTACACACACCCAAGATATATTCAGGGAATTGGCATTACTTCTATGGGTATAGCAGCATTGGTTGATTAATCAGTAGGAATTATGGGTGGTGATCTTCGCAAATCACTCTCTATATTACTTCGACTAACTATCACATTTGATTATAAAGTTTAATAATGCAGAGTGGCCTACTCTACATCTGGTACAAATATAACAATCTTATTTTAGTTCACTACTACCCTTGTTCACCACAATGCAATGTACCAATATGATGTTTTGTGATATTTTTTTTTATTTTATATTTGATGCATGCAGTATCGTGAATTTTAGAATCTAACCTTGACTTTAACTAATGTGCAGCTCAAAACATACTGCTATGAACATATATTAAGCCTCTATGATTATAATAGCAATTAGTAATATTTCAAGCATATCATATAATATTTTATATGTTCCAGAAATGTGCTAGTTTAATTTTGCAAATTCGATAAAATAGCGTTGGTCTTGATAATAATTTGTAAAACAGTATTAAAAATAGTGTTAACCTTGATTTGAACAAAATGCAATCTGAGTTGGCTTGGAAATCATGTAAAACAATGTAAGATCGACGACAACCAACTGGGAAAAGGAAGCCAAGCTGTGAAGTGGTGTTAATTTTGACTTCACCAAGAAATAATTTTTAATACGTAAATAAATACTTCTTTCCCAATTCAGTGTGTTTGAAAATTAATTCTATATGCTTTGAGTACGCTGTAGCAGGTTGCAGTAATTAGTAACACCTTCGAAGAGGTATAAAAAAGTGTATGATTTGTGGATCGAGTATTGGATGGTTTTTCCGAGATTGTGTAAGAGCTTCGAGCAGTATAGTTGGAGCCCCTGTGAGCTCGAGGCAGGCAGAGACGTTCGCGGGAAACAAGTTGGAGCCCTAGTGTGAGACGACGGCTTTTTGCAGTGGTCGAGCTACAAGAGTCGTTCTGCAGGGCGTTCAGTGGCTTGTATCTGCAGAAAGAGGGACCCAGGCATCGTAGGACTGGCCATGGACTTACGTTAAGCCTTAGTTTTCATTGAAAAGCACATTTTAAGCCTCTATGATTATAATAGCAACACAATTTGTTAATAAAAAATCAAAAAAGGGCAATAATATTTGATAACAATAATACATTTATTAGCTTTCCACATTTAGTTAGCAGTTCTATTAAGGGAACCCATTGTCATTTGTCTTATATTTATCAAATGCACATTGCGGTATGGTTTGACTAATCCAGATCGAATGGGTTGTTGTAGATAAACTTGCCATGTTCGTATTTTCGGAATTGCTCATTTAAATTTGTCCTGGCCTACAATCCTAAACCTGATGTTTTCTATCTAATTCGAAAAGGGCACATACGTTGAATGGAATATTTCAGACGGAAGGGCTGAAGTAATTTCCTTAAAATGTTTATTAGAATGCCACCCAATTCGGTAGGGATCTAAAGACTGCACTCACCGAGACGTACAAAACTACAAACCTACTCATGCGAAACATGAACGTTAGAGTCTTTGATATTAGTGCTTAATTTGAGCAATTCTCTTGATCTTAGCTAATTACTCTGTTGCTACATTAATCAGCCACTATATTGTTTCAAGTTTAATCATTGTTTCTTAAGTTTTAATTACAGAGAGTAAACCGTGGTGAATCTTAAACAATGATAATCTTGATATATGAAGAAATATTCATTAACAGCCTGTAACTGATAATAATCTATTAAATTGATATGGTTGTTGAGTAATTTGCTACAGTTTGCTGCTGCATAAATGGTTTTTTCCAGTGTTGATGTTTCGAACAAACTTAAAAAACAGTATCAGACTCAATTTAAACACATGTTAAATGCTTCTTTTTTTAATTCAGTTTGGTTCGAGAAGTGATGGCCGTAAATGTGAACATGCGAGTGGGAATACACACAGGAAGAGTTCACTGCGGAGTTCTGGGCTTACGCAAATGGCAGTTTGATGTATGGTCGAACGACGTTACTCTTGCGAATCATATGGAGAGTGGGGGAATTCCAGGGTTTGTAATTGTTTTTCTATAATTCAATTAAATTCCTAAACTTCATAGTTATTTTAAAAAGTTACGTGAAATTTTATTACAGGAGAATTCATATTACGAAAGAGACCCTCTTGTGCCTCAACGGAGACTACGAAGTCGAACCGGGCAACGGAGGTGATAGAAATAGTTACTTGAAGGACCACAACATTGATACTTATTTAATAGTACCTAAGGATTCCTACAGAGCGGTAAGAATTAGATACATTATACTTTTACTTAGTTTTCAACTTTAATAACAGTTCTGTAATTAAGTATCTATAGCCTTGTTAGAGGCTAGAGGTTAAATAAACATAAGTGATTCGCGAAAAATATAGATTTTCTGCTACCTATTGTACTACAGAACAAACTCTCCTTTTGGAGATTTCAAAAAAGCAACAGGAGCGAGGATTTGTCGTGTCAGATAATTTATTTTTTGCAATGTAGTTTGATTACTGAAAGTTCATTTTGGAAAATATTAAACACTGTATGAAATAGTCGTGAATATGCGAGTTTTTCCTCTCATATCTAAACTGTTCCAATTTTTTATTTCTTTCCAGTATAAGTAGATGCTTATCATAAAAATCTTTATCGAATGTCAGAGCAACAAAACCCTAAACCAAAAACCTACAAAAAGTTAGGGTCTTGCTGTTGGGTCAATAGTATTTTGAGATTACCCTTTCAAGAATAGTTATATTTGTTTTAGAATTCTTTATTCATTCGTACTGTATTTTAGCCACTGCTTCATACTAAAACCTATATTGTTCTTTTATATTTATTTATTACAGTATAGCGTCACCCAATAACTAAATATAATAACAGAAATTTACCATTTTTGAATGTACATTAACACTTTAAATTGGGCAAAAAATATAATTCTGTTTATACAAGGGGTCCTGATTCTTTTATCACAATTTTTTTAGATAGTAAAAGCCATCCTGGTCGAAAACTTTTGGAACTTATAATTTTGTGATTGCTACACTAAAATTTCAAATCAGTTGCAAGTATTCCAGCGAATTTGAGTGGTGTAGATTCTTAAAAATAAACTACTTTAAAAAAATGTAGATCTCTGTATTGTTTCCCTAGTGAGAATAGTTAAATTCGCGGTTAAATTTCGAATAGGAAATTGGTATTTTTTTATTAGGCATTTGGCTTTTTAAACTATTTGCTAACGTACATAATTTATTAAATATTAAAGTTTAAAAACTTTATAATTTTTTTATCACAGAAAAACTATAACATTTGACTGGATAATCAGAGAATTATAAACAAACACAAAAGCAACTGAGTCACTTTATAAAATCCAAATTTAACAGATTTTCTTGAAAACAGTTAAAAATCTAACCAGTGCATCTCTTTATTATATTAAGCAAGCATTTTGGAAAAGCATTTATAAAACCTCTTTGATTTATTTTGAATTGTTCTGTTGCAAAATCAGAAACGTTCGTAAACTAAAAAAACAATAAATTATGCAGATGATTTCGGAGACTTTCACGACCATTGTCATTACGTAACAAAGATTTTCGGGATTGGATCGTGTCATTATTGAGGTCGAAGAACTGAATGTTTTACCCAATTTTGTAAGGGGCTTGATCAGGAGGAAAGGCAAAAGAGCACGATAACTCAACGTGTAGATCACGCCAGAGGCGAAACTTTTCTAATGATCGGAAGGAGAAAGGCGAGGTTGAGTGACGATGGGCAGGGCTTAGAAATTAGCACTTTTCACATAGTAGAAAGAGGAAATCTTTCGTCCGGATTGAAATTATTATGGTGTTTGTAAATCTCAATGGCTTCGCGAATCTTTCTAAAAAGAAGAATCGGGATTTGCAGATAATGGAAGTTTCTTCAAAAAGAATCTCATGGCTAGTGCCGCGTTGGTGTTCGGCGATGGCCGATGATGAAACGAGACCCGACCTGAGACACCGCTGGTGTTCAGAGATACGAGTTATTACTAAACGCCCTGTATCACCAATGTAAACAGTTGGCCTCAATAATGATACGGTCCAATCCCAGAAGTCGTTTGTTACGTCAATAAATTATGAAGAGGTTTACGTTAGCACAAATATCGCAAACAATTTTATCGTCTATGATTTTTTTGCATTATTCTTTTGCTGAAGAAGCTTATTTCAAAAAAGTTACGCCACTAGATTGCATGTGTACCAAATTTAAATTTAAGGTATGTTCTAATTTTTATATATTGCGTAACTTGTTTACTCTTTACTATTTCAAAAATTACAGAGATACCCTGCATAAAAAAATTATTATTTTTATAATAGCCACTATGTGCTTCATTGTGGCTTCCAACTTCGATATTGTTTCCCTAAAAGGTCTTTTGTAATAAATTTTCTATACTTCCAATTTATAGAAAATAAACAGTGACAGCTCTTCATTTAAGCATACTTCCGCATGCGAAATATATAATAAAATATAATTTGAGTTGACTTCCTGTCCTTATTGACATTTAGGGGTTTGTCAGCTCTTGGCTCGTGGCAGTACATTATTTTACAAATTGGAATATTGGTAGAGCCAATCTCATTTTGTTTAAATCTTGTAATTACATATCAGCAATATATTGGCACACATATTTATATTTCAATAAAATTTGATTGTTTGAATAGTTTTAGTATCAGTTAAATTTACACAGCTTGTGGATACTAAATATTAAATATTTATTTACGCAGCAAGCAAATATAAGTGTGAGTATGTGTAGGAATAACAAACAAGTCAATGGCCCGTATTCTTACTTAGCGTTTAAATGTATCTTAACGAAGTCAAATGTAAAAAGGGATGCCTTTATATAAATCCCCATGTGTAAAGCAAAGACATACTAATGTCATGAAAGTTAAGATTTCATAATTAATCGGAGGTTTAAAGAAGAGGTAAGAATTTGGTCCAACGACTTTAAGTAAGATATCGTAAAAACCATTGCATTCGTTTCTTCTATTTATTGATTAGTTGTTTATTTCCATCTTCAACCCATAATATTACTGACTTTTCTGAAATTCCATTTAAAAACTAACTTGCTTGTAATTGTAAAAAGTAAAACAATTAAAATAAGTCATTGGTTTTTAAACAACATTCTAGTCAATTTAGTCTATTTGCTGTGCTGTGAAGCTGCAATAAATGAGTGACGTCATATTGTTGACAAGGATGAATACCATCTTAAAATTGTTAAAAGCATACTTACAAAAATAGTTTTCATCGAATAGATTGTTATGAAATATTACACATGGCTCTTTTATCATCAAATTTAATTTATTGTACCAATGTCAGATTTTTCTACGTCATTTTGACTATTTGTACTAATTACTGTATAAGGTATTTTCTTTACTAACAGAAACGCTAAACAGACTTTAATAAATCGTATTTAGCACATCATGCAAAATAGGTGCTTTTTAACCAAAATATTAAAAATACAGAGTGATTTATTAGCTCTATGGCAAAATTAGACAAAGGATAGCTGAGGTAATTACAAAAATACATTTTATGCATATATGATCGATTCGCCTTAGCGATATATAGGGTGTTGGAGCTGAATTGTAGAAATTTAATTCATTCAATAATATTAAAAAGAGTGAGGTATTTTCTTCACATTTTTTTCGTGATTATAAAGTAATTTTCCCCACTCATAGATCTTCACTTTGACGAAGGCATCTTTTGCCGGGTAGTGAGACTTGTGTGCTTCGAGGATCGCAAGAGCTATGACAGCAGTGTTGGGAACTGGGAGGGAAATTCCCTTTTTAGAGGGATTTTTTACTTTAAAAGAGATAAAGGGATATTTCTTCAAAAATTGCTATAAAAGAGGGATTTTTTAAAAGTTGGGAAATATTATCAAAAGTACTTTCCATTTAAAAATTAGACTTTGATATAAATACTAAAACTGTAGGCACCTTTGCCAATCGTACATATAATGATCGTCAAATATATTTATTACATTTTCCCGAAGTATTATATTTGTCTACACGACTTTAGCATTGTAGTCATAACAAAGATACTACAGAATTAAAGCTTTGCCGTCAGAGGTTTAACCATTGGCGCCGTTAGAAAACTTCTCAGGGAGGGGTAATATTTTTTCGATATTGAGATAAGACAAATTAACTTCACAAGGGTCTAAAAAAAGGAAACACTTATGCGCACCTAAAAATGCTAGTAGATTTAAAAAAATATAAAAACCAAGTGCTACAAGGTTTGAAAAAAATACCTGTATCACCAACAAGTTTTGTGTATGTAAATCAAAAATAGTGGGCATTTTATTTGTAAAATTTGCACGCGCAAGGTACATTCAGATATCAGAAATAATAAAATCAATACGTTCTTTACTATATCATTACTTTATGGTTTGGGCATCAAAGCACACAAAATATTGTAGCGTTAGTAATAGCAATACACAATAATGCTGACATAAAATTAATCAACAAATAAAATAATAGATGCAAAAAATATACATACATACACAATAATCTAACAGTATTAACTCAACCTGGGAGTGAATACGACTAACTTGAGATAAGTAATGCATTTATTTTAAATATTTGCAAACATTATGTGCAGGTGCACTAGGATTTGGCGAGCCATTGAATTTATTACTTGAACGTGCCTAGCCACAAGAAAACCCAACATCAGTCGGGCCTTAAGGGCGTCAAGAAACGAAAATTTAAATATTGTTTTGTATCGCGCTGAGTGACAAATTCATAGACCCCTCTCATCTCGATATTTCTGTCATCAGCTTATTTCGGATTATCCAAAGAATCGGCTCTGTAAAGTGACCGGGCCCTTAGGGCATGGTGCGTACTAGACAATGAAGGTTAATGTGATGGTAGATTATTTTTGGAAAAAATCCAGGGAGGGGTAAGCGCCCCTCCTTGCGCCTATATAACGGCGCCCCGTGGGTTTAACATTAATAGTCTAATAAACTGTACAAAATGCTTACTTCTGAGTATATTTTTCTTCTCCCTATATTCTCTATTTAGTTATTTTATTTCAGTTTAAAGACGGCATTTGTAGTGGGCGTTGTTTCAATTATTGTTACCTGCTTGTTTCAAAAAATTTATAAATTTTGTAAGTACCTAAATGTGTTTATTCTGTATTTAATAATGCTACATTTATATTGCGTAGGTACGTTAAATTATTCTTTGCTTCAAGGTGAAATTTATGAGTCTAGTTTATTACACGTATGTGGCTTTAAATTTTTCATCAGATTTTAGATTTAATCATCGTTTATTTTGAGCGAGTAGAAGGGATTTTTTGTCAGATTTAGGGATATTTTGGGTTCGCTAGGGGGAAGGCCTGTGTTGTCGAGTTCCCAACACTGTATGACAGTCGTAACTTAGCTACTGGTGGGGTCTCCCTTGCTGGACAGGTCGTGGGTAGGAAGCCAGACAAAGTGAGATACCCTGGTCCTCCAGGTTGGGGGTTGGGTTTGGGCCAGCACCCCAAATCCCGTAAACATACGTAATAAACACTAAATATCCCAAATACACATCTCGGAAAAGAATCGGACAGTCCAACAAAAGCTACGACAAAGGATGATGCACATAGCTAGTTGGAATACACAGGGAGCCAGAAATAAGATGGAAAAAGTCGTAAAAGAAAATTATAGAATGAAGTTAGACATAGCTGCACTAACCGAAACAAACAAAAACGGCTACGGAGTAACAGAAGTTGGATCCTATACACATGTGTTTAGCGGTGTACCAAAAGAGCAAAGTGCCAGTGAAGGAGTATCCAAAATTATAAATAAAAAATTAAGGAAACTTATAACAAATTAGGAAAACATTAATGACAGAACAGTTAAGGTAAATATTAACTTGTATGGAACAAAAGTTACGATACTAGACGTGTATGGCTTGAATGACGATGCACCAGTTAACCAGAAAGAGTTTTTGAAAATTAAATAGTGCTATTGCTGATATTGGAAATAACAGAAAAATAATAATAGCAGATTTAAATAGAAGGGTTGGCAAAAAAACAGGAAACTAGGTAGTCTGTAAACATGGCGAAGATACTATTAACTATAATGGAACCAGAATTATAGAGATATGTAAACAAAATTATAAAAAAATTCAAAATGGATATTTTAAGCATAAAAATACACATAATAGTATATCATGGGACAACATGTGGAAGCGATCATTACTTATTAAGAACGAACGTGATTTTTTCCAACATAAACACACCCAAATATGATCTAATGGGTGAACAGGTGATACATAAAGATGTAATACGATAAAACATAGACAGTCTGGGCAATGAAAGCACGAAATCTCTATGTAAACGAAGATTGAACGAAACCTTAAAGCAATGACACTACAAGAACGATGTGAGCAAATGATAGAATGTGTTCCCAAGACTGGTCAAACAGTCTCGAGAGTTAGGCTGAAAACACACGAAGCAGTTCACGCCGAGTCGGCGGTCGAATCAGCAGCCGCCTGCGATAAAACATACGAGTCGGCGCGGCGCCCAGTCGGCAGCCGATTCGGCGGCCGCCTGCGATAAAACACACGAGTCGGCTAAAAAGTCGCCGCGATAAACATAACGATGACATGTTGCCAGTATTCCTATTGAAGACAATGGATTCGTTTTCGTTTTATTTTATTTGCATAATCAACATGCTGCATGTCCCATATGGCTGGTCTTGCCTGGATTTCCATTATTAATTTTTCGTTAAAAAAAATTTATAATTTGACTGAGTAAAATTTATTAATTTTTCGGTTTAAATATTGGAACACATATTTACCACTAAAATTAAATTACAACATATTTAACCTTCAAAACAAATGATCAGTCAGATACTACTCATATAAGTAAAATATTTTCATATATGACAAAGATATTTGACAACCGCGCCTGATACTCACCGCTTTGAAACCGCTTGTCGTGTGGACAGTCATAAGATAGCACAGACTTGAGGGTACGCTCGAAGCGATAAGAAAACCGCGCTCGGCACTTGTTCTGGATGAGCGTACGGTTGGCGTACGCTCAGCGTACGCGCGGCGTACTCGCGGCGTACGCGCTGTATACGCGCAGCGTACGCGCTACATGACGCAGCGTGTGTTTTGTCCGCTTTAAATACATGGAGTGAACCGCTTCGTGTGTTTTCAGCCTTAAGCAACGTTCTCGGCGGTCGACACTTGGATGGGTGTCCGACCTATAGTGGTAGTTAAATCGCAGCCAGCCGTGCCTCGAGAAGCACGTTAAGCCGTTGGTCCCAGTTGTCATTTCGGTGACAGTCGTTAGTTTACGTCACAGGTACTCGCGCAACCTGAAAACTTTGACACCAGGCTTTCTGCCACATGCCATACGATACAGAAACACACACATCCAATACAACAATAAATGAATGGGAATGACATTTTAAGAATCTCTTGATTGAAAGCCGACCCGAATTTATCAGTCCCGAATGAAAAGCACATATCAACCACCAATGAATATATACGCAGAAGAAATAAAAGGAACACTCAAGCAATTCAAAAATGTAGCAAAAGTGCAAGGTCTTCAAACATTCCTGCCGAACTGATAATATATAATAATAATAACAATCTCTTTATTTAGCACCTATATAAAATCGCACCTGGGAAACAAGAGTGTCATAAATCCCCAAAGTGTCAATTTTAGGTTTTTGTTGAATCTAATTCTTAAATTGGGCATCCTTTCATGAGTAGAGTGGCACAAGTTTAGCGTTCCGGGAAAGCCATTAGATGGCATCTTAAGTCCCTCTGCATCTACAAATTTTTATAAAACTGTTTTCAGCAATACTGTCATAAGTAACTGAAGAATTTTTTTATTAGCATTTTGCAGCAATAGTTTCATAAATATAAGTTAAACGTTTTTAAGATTTGTAACCAGTTGCTGTTAGCGGCTAATTTTCTGCATTAAATATTTCCTGTTTGTTTAATACAAAGTGTAAATACTTACTGAATACTGTTCAGATTATAGTTATCTACCTAGAAACGGTAATTCTAGTAAAATATCGGCAGACAAAGAACAAGTTGAGATCAACTAAGTTCAATTAGAAAATCAGGTGCTGCAAAACAGAGTGTATTTCAAATCAAAATAATGGATTAGAAAATTGAGGAAGATAAACGGCAATAGTGGCGTGGCTTACACAAACGCTAACAAAAAGGTAATTTGTGAAGACAGAAGGAAAGACGTTTTTTTCAAGCTATTGAAGTTTATCTAATTTACAATTGTAAAGCCAGTATATTCTTAAGTATATCAGTTCTATTCCACATATTAAAACCAAGAACAACGCAAGTTTACGAAGTGAAAAAAGTGATTTTTTTTATAATAGATAATACATAATAGAACTATAATACATAATTCAAAAGATGGGATTTTTGGAAGGTGAGTTAAAGAAAAGCAAAACGTGGCAATCAGAAGAAATTAGACGAATAAATAAAGCGGGTATTATAAATCTCATCAATTTAATACCATGCGTAGAATCACATTACCTGAGTGCCGAAACTTCCAAGGAGTATATTGAAAGAAGCAGTGACCTTGCAAAGATTCAGAACTATGAGAACAAATTCATAGAAGTTGGGAGAGAGTTTGGAAACTATATTATATTAGGAAAAATGGCTTTACGAATCTTTTTGCTAAAGAAGAACGGGGCTTGCAGTTAATACTACCTCCTGTGCTTTAAAAAGTCAAACTATTGAGTGTCATACTAAAAGAGCATGGAAAAGCGATAAAACAAACTTTTAAAAAAGCAAAATTTACCAAGTTGATTTCATTACAAGGTTCTATTCACAGTAATATACGCTTACCAATTTTTTCTTTGTTTAACTTGAGATCCTCAGAATGACGAAATAAAATTCTCGAAACTTGGACCACATAGACATTGGTTTTCTTCAAAATCCTGAGCGCTACTTTCAACATAGACAGGTTCTAGGTCTAATCATCGTGCTTATATTTTTTTTACTTAATTGAAAAGTAAGTATTAATATTGTCACTTTGGTGTTATTATTTTAAAATAGTTAATTTATGCTACAGGTGTTACCTAGTTATCGTTGTGGGGAATTAGGGGAATTACTAAGAAATTAGTAGGAAATTACAAACATTACAAGGGAACGACGAGAGTTAGTAGCCCACTTTCTTAAGGGGCTTCATCAAGAAAGAAAGCAAAAGTGCACGGTAACTCAGGCCAAACTCTTTTGCAAGAGAAGCTATACAAGAGCACAATGGATCAATGGATTTTAAGAACTCTGCAACAAAAACCATATCCAACCAAAATATTCTTACTTTAAAAAGTTATCGGGTTGCGTACTAACTTAAATCAATAAAAAAGCAAGAAGGGCACCAAGAAAAAGAAGACGTCAGATTAATATACATGAAAGGCGTTTTAAATATTTAACAATAGATTTAAGAATTATGTGTAACTGTTATTTTAAATTTAAAATTTAAAATTAAAAAATAGAAACTCTTATTGTCCTAACATTAAAATTTGAGAAATATGTTTTTCATAAACGCTGACTCACCTATAAATAAAAGTATTTCCAAAAACTTTTTCAAAAAGTGAAAATAGTACCTTGGAACAGTGAATATGGTATTTTGTTTGGATATGTAAAAACTCGGCAATTTAAAATTGATGCCAATCTTCAGCACCCATTATTTCAGAAAGTTCTTTTAAAAACTTGTGACATTTGCTGCCCAGGTGCGATATGTATACATAACAGTAACAACTTAATCGCGTAAAAAAGAGGGAGCGCAATTTCACGGCATACACAAACAACCTATGAATATTTACAGGAAATAATTTAATAACACCACTAACTGCATATGCAGGTAGTGTACATGATGAGCTCATCGTCACAACAGCCTGCCCCATCCACTTTCCAATACTGAAGCTTTACTTCAAAATTAGAAGACGTTTACTGAAAGTAAAATACGAAAAAAACTATATTGAATAGAGTAAATTGATTATTTGAGGGAATGTTTAGAAGTATTATACAAGGTGCTGCAATAATGGCGTATTAACTCGAAGGTACTTTGTTAAGGGGTACTCCCTGAGTATGAGAAAAATAAGGAAAAAAGTGCACAAATTATAGAGGATTGTCAGTTAACAGCACACTCAGTCGATTGTATAGGCGAATTATAAAGGATAAACCGGAATAGCAATACCAGCATATGGAAGAGGAATAAAATTCTGGATTTCGAACAGAAAGATATACAGTTGAACATATATAATTCATTTAGGAAACTCCCGTAGCATTTACAGTGTCAAACAGAGCCGGATTAAGGGGGGGGCTAAGGGGGCTGCAGCCCCGGGCCACCGAATTTCGGGGGCCTCGAAAAGATTCGAAGGTTATAATCTAGTGCGGTTTCTAATCATTTAGATCCCTTTGTACCCGTTGCATAAATGGGAATGGATCCTCCAAAAAAAATTAGCCCTGGGCCTCACATATCCTTAATCCGGCTCTGGTGTCAAATGCAACATTTTGAGTGTACTTGATAAGTGCTAAATACCTACTCTTTCAGCTGATTGTACAGTCACAGAAACAAAACAGTTTACACCTTAGTTTTTCAGTGTAAGTTCATAAAAAATCAGTAAAATTTGCATAAATTTAGTTTGATACGTTAGCGTAAAAAAATTTAAAAGTACTTCAGTACAGTTAAAGTACCCCGAAATTATTTAAACGATCAGCAAAAAAAAAAGATTGATTGCAGGATGTAAACTATATTGATTCCCCAACTGTACTTAACGGTCAGTAGTGTCTAACTTATAAATAAGGTTACGACAAATAATATGATATTTTGCTAAACTTAAATATGAATCGTAGTTTTAGTGAAACAAAGTAAAAACATAATTTATTAATAACTTTAGTAAATAATCTTGTATTATATATGCAACCAAATTAATCAAAATGTACTTCAATAATTCAAATACCAAATTCAAAGTAAAAACAAAAATTTGAAATTTAAATTGAAAATGGCGCCAACATAAAATGCAAAAATTACTAATACTCTACTAACCAACTGATAGTGACTTTTACTTCACGGGAGTTTCCTGAATGGATTATAACATGTGAGCAAACGAAAATGAAATCAACCTGGGCTTTGAAATATTTGTTGTATGAGTAATATGTTGGTGACACTGTAAGTCTATGTCAAATTCGAGGTTAGCAGGTTAGGTTTTCCATCAGTTTTGACACAAAGTGACACAAAACCTAACGTGCTAACCTCGAATTTGACAAAGACTTACAGTGCCACCAACATATTACTCATACAACAAATATTTCAAAGCCAAGCTTGATTTTATTTTCGTTTACTCCTTAGAACAGAAAATAAACAGGAAGCCGCATTTGTAAGAAATCCGTGCGACCACGATGGGTTTTCAAAATGGCGGATGGTTGTTTCCTTTTGGCAGTGGCGTATCATATCGAGAGGGTGCATGTGCAGCAAACAATTTCAACAGTTTTATTAAGTGCACTTTACACTATGTAATTTATGACTACATGTGAGTTTGTGTGACTTCAGACACTGTCTGTGATTTAAATTGCTTCCTCAGATTGTGTGATTACAAATAATGACCCCATTATACGTTCCCTTCTATGCCCATGACTATTGTTGTGTACAAGTACGTATGACAAGTGACATGTTCAGAGAAATTATCTCTCTATTTGAAGTGAAAAGTAATATTATTACTTACTGATGGAATATAATGCCCAAACTCCTGGTATTTGGGGTCTGAGAACAGCCAAAATTAGTCTGAAACTAACTAAAACCCACAACTGTCAAACCGGTATCACACTTCATTAGTCATACATGGGTTTTCAAAATGGCCGTTTCCGTCGTCTAGATGTTACAACCAAGTTAAATAAAATGCGCCTTCCTGTCTATTTTCTGTTCTAAGGTTTACTCACATGTTATATACAGACGATGAAAGACTAGACGCCGAAAGAGGCCGAAAAAACTCAAAGAAATATTGAAGGAAGACAAGCTATATGAAGACTAAATTCAGTACTGTAAGACAAGAAAATCACTAAGAAGAAAAAGTCGTACATATATAACTTCATAACAAAAAGTATTACAACGTATGGTAGTGAATTATGGAAAGTCGACAAAAGATATAATTGATAGCAACTGAAATTTATCTCTGGCGTAGATCAGCGAGAATTTCCAAACGGGATCATGTTCGCAATGATAGAGTAAGTAAGATAATGAATGCTGCAACTACGATAATTGACTAAATAAGAACAAAACAGTTAGTGTGGGATGAACACCTGCAAAGGATGATTCAAGAAAGATTTCCATAAAAGGTGTTGAAATGGAGACCTCCAGGAATACGAAAAAGAGGGCAACCCAGAAAGAGCTGGCGAGTTGGTGTAAATGAAGCACTGGAAGAAAGAAATATAGAAGAAGAGCTATGGAATGATAGAGAATATAGCGACGGACAATCCGAAAGTAAAGTAATGTGGCTATTTCCAAATGTCAAAAACCTACAGAAAGTAGTATCTACGTTTTTTTGACAAATTGCCAAACATAGAAAACGAAAAAATGGAAATAAATAGCTCGCTTTAAAATAATACTATAAAGTTGCATAGACTTCTGATCGAAATTATGCTTTTTCAGCAGAGGTTTATCAATGTTTTTAGTATTAGTACTTGCGAATTTTGTGTTTCATTCTTGTATTTGTCAATTTGTCAGAAGAAAATAAATATTGAAGAGATATTTTTCTCAGAAAACGATGCATTATACATATAAAACTACTTCTTAGAATACAGTTCTTGAAAAAATCTATGTATATTTAAAAACTGGTATCATTATTTATCTTAGTTAATGACATATTAAATTTTTTACAAAACAGTTCATCAACTCGCAGTACCTACTCCACTGGATACTACTGTCTGTTTCTTTTATAACATCTGAAAATAAACTACCTTACTTTATAACCACTTTAAAATTTAGAGGAAAATATCTTTACTTACTTTTATGTCCTACCAGTACATTAATTGAAATTAATGACTCTATTTTAAGGTATCTTAGATACAAAATAATGCTCCAGGGCAATTATTTTCTTCATAAGAACACTAGGGTTATTATGAAAAATTAACAGTATTTGTTTCCATGGATACAACTTGATTATGCACCACTGTCACAATGAAAATTAATGACAGCTCAGCTAATGTCACAAATCTAACTTAGATCAGCTAACTAGATTAATCTTAAATACTATATCATAGTAATTATATGAATTGAATATGAATATGAATTAGGTAAGAAAATTGGTAGGACATAAAACCTTGAAGGCACTATGGGCATTATGAGCTAAGAGCCCGCGATTGTTGTACACACCTCGGGCCAAACCCTCGGTTAGTATACTAACAATCTTAGGCTCTTATTTTACTCATAATGCCCTTAGTACCTTAATAACTATAATGTTGCCCAATAAATTCGATTTTTACAACTATTTTTATACGACATTGTTTTTCTTAAAATGACATCAGCTTTCATCTGTCAATGTGTGTCGTAGACAGGGCTGTAAAGTCGAAGTCGGAGTGGGAGTCGTTTTTTTACCGACTCCACAACCCTTGTCATAGAGCTAATAAATCACCCAATATAAACGATTACAGATTTAAATTTTCTAATTCTTCTAAGGAAAATACCAAATACATACCATGAGAAAAAAACAAATGATTCTGAGCAGGCCCTAATATGTGTTATACGTTTGGCAGTACTGAAGTGTATATGTCAAATTCGAGATTTGCAGGTTAAGTTTTACGTCAGTCTGTGTCAAACAACAAACAAATCCTAACCTTTTAATCTCAAATTTGACATAGACTGACAATACACTTCAGTACTGCCAAACGTATAACAGAGAATTTTTTTATCTCATGGTATTATATTAGTATTTAGTATAGAATATTAGTTTTCATGACTATTTATCCATATTAGATTCATTTTAAAAGTAAATGTTTATCTAGCGAATTTAAGAAAATGTTTTCTTATTTATAATGTCGAACAATTTTCAGGTTAAAAAACCACAACAGTCGTTTTCTATGAATGGCGACGTCTCTAAAGAAATGAGGGTAATGGGCCATGGATCTCAGCATGGAAAACATAATGCTAAGTAAGTACACTACATGTTGTAAATATTTTATAGTATTTTATTAATTAAAGAATTTATGAGTAATTCCTTAATCTTATAAGATTATACAGATGAGATAAGTAAAATTCTATCAAGAGAGATTTCATATTACTACAGTGCGATCATAAAAATGTTTTTCTTCTTATTCTAGTAGAGTGACTGTGTAAAGATCGTTAGCGATCATGTTGACTACCATATTAGCGACAGTAACTGCTGCTCGGAATAATTACACTGTGGATTGCTTAAACCATTGTGTCAGATTCTTCAGCCACAATGTTTTTCTTCTACCAGTTCCTATCTTTCCATTGATCTTTGCTTTCATTATAAAAGATAGCAGCAATAAACAGGGCTCGACAAATCGTGGCGAAAAGGGCTCTCCAACAAAAACGGTACTCGCCCACTTCAAAATGTCAATGTTTAATAATAACATAAATACCTTCATGATTCTATTTTTTTGGGTATTTTGCGAAACGTTTCGGAAGACAAATCTACTTCAGTTTTCAATAATTAATTAAAAATTAACCAGGAGATCTATCAGAATGCGACTCGCCTCTCTAATAAACTCCTTCCTGAATCCCTTGAAGCTTCCCAATTCAGAAGTGAACTTTGCCAGATAACATATTTTCTACAAAGTAATTTTTATACAATTACGCTTTTGATGAAATAACCCCAAAATTAACCTAGCTAGCTTACTAACAGTGAAAACTCTTTTACTGTAATCTCAGGTCGTAGTTTTAGAATGTCATCATCCACTAAAACCATATTTAACTTTAACTTCTATTGAACTGTAAACTTTAACTTCAAACAATACTGGAGATTTACTAAGAACCGCATAAGTTGCACAAACTCTTCAAGCTGAGATGCTTTTTTGTCCCACAACAAAATACACTTTGTTTGTCTCTTGCAAGACGTTGCAGCGCGACCGAACAACCAGCTCACCCAAATTGCTGGAACACGAGTGCTACTTGGTGTTCTGACAAGCGTGTAGCTATTAATGTTAGTCTTAGCGCCCAAAAATCTCACTTCCGACAAAACTCTAAAAACATTACACACAAGAACGCGAGAGTTCTGCCTGATGAATTCGATTATTGGCGCTTATTTAAATCTACTTACAATTTAATATTACACAACACGTGCAAAAATGAGCTGTATATCGAAATATTAGTAAAGTAAGCAACTCAGGCGAGAATCAAATGCCGTTTCACAGTTGACGTCTTGGCATATCCGAATCAAGACTCCGAATAGCGCTTTGCGTGTTCCCAAACTTCTACGGAACCTAAATTGGCATTCGCTTATCTGTTTATCTAGTTTTTGATACGTTCTTCCCTATAAATCGCATACAAATATTTTTAAAGCAGTACTCATCAAACCAACAGTGCGATAGTCACTGATTTTTTGCGAATAGTCACAAAAGTAGATCTTACGTAACCAGTCAGATGGTAACATACCGGTTTCACATGTGTTATTAAAGCTCTGTTAATACATCTATTCTATGTTCCTCTAAAAGCTTGAACATTTTAGTGACTATTCAATTCACCTGTCATCTGTCAAAATGTGACCAATTAAAATCCACAATTTGACGTTTCCTAACCAATCAAAAAAATATCAGCGGATATATCTTCCTAGAAGGTATTCAAGTGAATATTTTAAACAAATGTGATTTTTATTAGAAAAAGTCAATATTAGTGTTGTGTTACTATAGAAATTGCGTAGTTTGTTGCTAGTACTGAAAACTAATTTGATAAAGTAGTTTGGTTCATTGAATAGTCCCTCGAATGCTCATGTCCACGTGCGCTAGCACTCGTCCTAATCGAACCTAAGCGCAATGGACATTCGTGATACCACAGCAAAAATATTCGACATAACTTTGACTACTCATGATATTATAAGTGAAAATTCATCCAGACCGGGATCTTATCCAGGTTATGCCATTTTTAGTGTTTTCACTACATAATCTTTTATAATTCCGGCTTCCTTCCCGCCTCTCTGGCATCGTGATCTGCAAGTCTCTTGTCGTTAAAAGGTTCTAGTATGTATTCTGTACATCTTTCCAATTTTCTGCTCAGATGTATATCTACGTTGTCCTCTCTGTCTTCAAGATTTACCATGCAGGCGTTCTATCTCATTTAAGCCGAAAATGTAGCAGATTGTGTATGCGTTGATATGTTTCAATATCAGTGCCACTTTCCTTTTGGTTATATTTTCTTGATTCCCAAACTCCCTTTAATCTTCTCTCAGTTTTAAGGCTTCTTCTATCATCCATTTCTGTTTCTTTCAAGTTTTGCTTCTTTTAGTGAAGGGTATTTCTTGTACTGCATCTTTCAACTTATTCCATATTGCTCTTCTATGCTCATTTGTTTGTTCTTGTCGACTATCACTTTCTTTTGCAATTGCTGTATTATTTCCTGCCTTACTTTTTCATCATCATTCAGTATATCTGCATCCAATTTGATTACAAAACCAAACAACTCACAATATTCTTAATGTGCGGTTGGACTTCAGCTACAAACTAATCTAAAACTGATCTAAAAGGTCTTCGTCGTATTGGCTTGTGGAGACATATAAACTGTATTAAGTTCATGTTTACAGTAGTTGCTTGTATTTGTATCTTAATATTTAATTATATGTGATAGTTGCACAACGGTTTTCACTACTTTGGCTATTTCAGGTGCTACAATTATTAAGGCTACCCCATTTCGGTGTTGGCTGTCTTTCCCAGCGTAATAAACATAACCATCCATCTTCCAACCACCTCATTTTGCTTATACCTATATACTGATGTTACAGATTGTAATTCGGATCACAAACTACTTATTTTCATGTTTCGCATTAAACTAAAAACATGCCAAAGACATAAAACTAGACAAAAGCTGCCTCAGATTACGGATGCACTAACCTTTGCTAATGACTTAGAACAACAGATAGGCGCTGAGGAAAATCTGGACCAGTCTGCAAATATGCAATAACACAAGCAGCAATCATAACCCAAAATATTCCAAAAACAAAGAAACGCCAACCTTGGATCACCCCAACCACCTTCAAAATAATTAATGAAAGAAGAAAGATTCTTGAATCCGGTTTGAACACTACAGAGACGATAACGGAATATAACCGATTATCAACATCCATACAAAGGAATTGTAGAAAAGACAAAAATAACTACCTAAATTCTGTATGTCAGGAAATACAAAAACACACAGACTTTCTAAATACCAGAGAAGTTTTTCTAAAAATCAAGGAAATAACCAAATCCTTTAAGGCTCGCGTCTATCTTAGATGAAAACGGCATATTAATTACTGAGCTAGATAATGTAATGAGAAAAAGAAAACACGAAGGATTATGAAAAAGAACCAGACATACTGATGGAAAAAGTTGAACATGCTCCAACAAGATTAGCCTTACATAAATCGCCAGGTATAGACTCAATTAACGATGAGATACTTAAATCACTTCCAGATACTTACAAAAAAAGAATGCATGATATATGCCAAAATATTTGACACTCCACAGAATGGACAAAAGAATGGACTACATCTATAATCATACCACTCCATAAAAAAAGCCCAAGTAACAACTGCGATAATTATTATTACTGTCACTCATAACACTTTCAAGCAAAATCATGTTGTACATAATTCAATCCAGACCAGAACCATCAACTTGCCCCAGAACAAGCAGGTTTTGTAAAGGGGAGAGGCGCGCGAGAACCAATCTTAATAGGACAAATAATAGAGAAGACCACAGAATATTACACCCCCATGTATCTATGTTTTGTCGACTACCCCAAGGCATTTGACAATGTCCGATTGCATTTACTATGGCCAATTATGATAGACATGGACATACCTCAACATATAGTTCACATAATAAAAAATCTATATGATAACAGTACTGCAGTTATAAGAATGGAAAACACCTATTCCGCAAGCTGCAAAATACAAAAAGGCGTAAGACAAGGCTGTGCGTTTTCACCTTTCTTATAAGTACAACATGTATAGATATAGTGAATATATTATGAGGCAAGTTTTTGAAGACTGGGATGGAGGAATTCTATAGGCGGTCAACAGATCTCTAATTTCCATTATGCAGATGACACTTTATTATTAGCTAACAACAAACAAGAACTTCTGGCGCTATTGGGGAGACTTGGCAGAATCAGTGTAGAGCACGGGCTTCAAATCAATAACACAAAAACTTAAATTATGATTATTAACAGAGAACTAGAAAATATTCCTATTAATAATATCGGTAACATAGGCAATTATAAAGTGGTAAAAAAATCATATATCTGGGAACACGTATAACCAACGACGGTAACTGCAAACCTGAAATTCGCCGCCGAATCCAATTAGGCATATCAGCAATGGCCCAACTAACGAAAATTTGGAGAAGCAATAATGTTACAGGTAACACCAAAATTAACCTTGTTGAAACTCTGGTATTCTGTATATTTAAATACACATCAGAAACTTGGACGGTCCGGACTCCTGACCGTCGGCGTCGGCGCATAGAGACATTTGAAATGGGGGTGTGGAGAAGAATGCTCAGAGTTCCATGGGCAGCCCGTAGAACAAATGTTTCTATATTAAACGAAATAAAACCTAAACAGAGGCTCTCTACCACTATATATGCCAATATACTGAAATTCTTTGGCCACATCACTCGCAGAGATGACTTCGAAAAGCTGGTGGTCCAAGGAAAACCTTACGGCAAACGAAAGAGAGGAAGGTCACTAATCCGCTGGATTGACACAATTGAAACTCCTTTGAATACCAATATCGAACAGGCAACAAAAAACGTTGGCGCGACACCATCCGAAGAATAACAATTTGAAGATAACTAATAACCATAATCACCACTCATCTGTAAAGATGGACGGAGTCGAGAAGGAGGATATACTGATGTTTAGTTTTTTTATTTCTTAAAGAAGGTTCTGAAGTTTTCTCCGCACCGGATCTATTCTGTCTTAAAACAGCCGCTAGTTTAAGCGTACCCCAGGTATTCCACATGTAACCGCCATTTCTAGTCAGGATTTTCGTATCCACCATCTCCCCAGGTCCGATGGGGGACTAACAACCCCACATAGGTTAAAAGCGTTCCATTTCAAAACAAGATTTGGGGTAAAACCATTTCAATAGACACACCTTGCTTTGACGTGTCAAATTGGCAGATGAAACAATTGCACAAAAATCCTGAGTTTGTTTCCTATAAGCGCCCTTTTCAAAATATCGCACCGTATAATAGATTATTGTTCATCTTTTTACCACCACTTCCTTCAATTTAAGAAAAATCGCACACTATCTTGTAATTTACTGTTATTTTTTTTAGCTTAACAGCTAGGCTTGGATTTGGAGATGCATCCGATGAGAAAAATCCCGAGGATGAAGTAAATGAATATTTAATGAAAGCAATAGATGCCAGAAGTATCGATCGGCTAAGAACTGAACACTGTCGGACCCTCTTACTCAATTTTAGAGATGCACAAAAGGAATCGAAGGTAACGTTGAGGCTTCGTTTTAAAACTTGACTTAAATGTCCAACTTAAGCATAGTTCCAATGTTTATATTTTTACAGTATACGAAGGAAAGAGACAGAATGCTCAACCTCTACTTCTTTTGCTCAATAATTTGCTTTATAGCAATTTTTCTTGTTGAACTAATAATTACATATTTGTAAGTATGCGCGATGGAACAACTCTGCTTTCACAGAACTTTAATGCTTTTGGTTTTCAGGAATTTGGTGGCTGTGTTTTTTACCTTTGCTGTAATGTTAGTGTTACTCCTTGTCCAGTTTCTAGTGTCAATAGAAAATGTAAAAGTAAGTTATTCGTTACCTTAGTTTTGACGTACATGTATTAATGAAATATATCCTTAGAAAGTCAATATAAAACTTCGAAGAATTTCTAAACAAATCCACGAGAATAGAAATATAGCTCAAGGAATGTCATTTATCGTAGTTTGCTGTGTATATTTAGTTTCATTATTGCCAGTGGTAAGCAAACATTAGGATTGTATGTAATCATCTTTCATGTATTTTATTTGCAGCTTTCGCAATCAAAGACAGCTTATTGTTTAAACGTGACAACGACTGACAGTACAATTTCTTTGCCTCAAGAGAAAAAATGCGAATCGACTACTTATTTAGATGTAAGTACTTTCTATTCCAGTCATTAGATTCTTTTTTGGATACAAAAGGTTGCAGAGTTTTGAAACTTGGGACGATTGTATGATTGGTGGGCCTAAGTATAACCCTAAGTTTGCGACCTCAAGCGACCGCCGCTCGCACCGCCATCTTGAAAAAATGGCGGCCAAAATCAGTTTTTGGCATATAACTCGGCGGGATTTAGGAAAACAATTTGCCATGAAAATTTAAAAAAAAATAACATTTGCTAGAAAATCGTTTCTATCATTTTTTTTGTCAGACTAATACTTTCTGAGTTACAGGGCCGAACAATAGGGCAAATTTTAAAAAATCTCGTATCTGGTACTTTCTACCAATTATGTATAAATTAGCCTACCTAAAGCAGTTTTGTGCAGTAAAGTAATAAAAACAACTCGTTTTCATACCACCCAGGAGATAGAGTTGAGCGACGCGTTTTTTTTAACTTGGTATCACCAGTAGGCCTTATCCACACCCCACACTTACAAGCACGGTTTTTGCCGTTTTGTATTATGGCATGTGCCTGGTTTATTATATGCGCTATCTGTCAAATGTTGCTTGTCTCCCGTCTCCTCCAATACCCACTCCAACGAATCAAAGTCGTCATCAGACTCGTTTGGGTCTTTGGGATCGGAATCCACTACCAAATCAGGAATGTTTTCACATGTTGTCCCGATGCAATATAGACACAGCACTGTGCATTTTAAATCTGTTTTCCGACATCCACGCGCTCCTGCACAGCCTTTCTTACATTTACAGGATATTGACTTTAAAATGGCGTTAGGGGCTGCTTCTAACGTAGCCCGAACAGCAACAAGCCCGTTCCTCGTTTCTGCCAGCCATATTGCTCTGGATCTTTTTCTCTGCCACACCAAATCGCAACTTTGTGATACACTCGCAAACAATGCTGCCTTGCAGCATCTCTTGTGGGTGGCAGGGACGCGAGATAAAAATTTTTCTTGGACACAGACTTCGTAAAATGCTGGTAGCGAACGAATCCAATGTGTCCTTTTCAAACGATCAGCCATACAGTGCCAATAAAAACGCTTCGCCAGCTGCAGCGAGAGCATCAACATTTGCTTCGAGTTCTTGGAAGATTGCTACAGTCTCAAGCAACGAGTCGTTTGTATTCATGAGACTGAGGAACTTCAATTTCCCTTAGTTAAAAAGGCCTGAGGTTGTGTCACAACCACTGATTGCATGTAAAAACAAAATGTTCTTAGCAACAGCTTCCTTGTATTTCAGGCTCCTCGTCGAATACAGCGTTTCCGCAACTTTCCCTCTCGATGGTTTTAGCCTTTCCAGTTAGAAGAACCGACAAATCTATATCTTCTCCCACAACGAAAACACCAGTAAAAGACGATGACATGTCTATGGCTGTCTGAATGATGGGCATATCCGCATCTTCTACTGCCTGCTTTGCTGTGTAATTTTGTTTTTCAAACTTCGTAATTAACATGGAAATTAAATTCATTTTATTAGTATCGCTCGAAATGAATTTTTCTTGCGAAACAGGTGTAATCATCGCTTCATTGAAAATTACATCACTGGACACATGTGCTCTGGAGCGTCGATATCTTTTGGCGCTTTTTGTATTGACCCACGGTTCAAAATATATTGAAACTCTGTTATTAACTAAATGCTCGGTCACATGTCGACTTCGCACATCCACAGTTGCGAACATACACAAGCTATTTTAAGTTTGTCAACACACAAATAACTACATTTCACTGGAAGACATTGCCGGGACAGCCAGTTTTATTCGGCTGATCCCGCCGACTTTTTAGATCAACAAAGCTTCCACGCTTTCATGTGTGGATTCTTATATAAAGAAATTATTCTGGTACTACTCTACCAAGTAATTACCCTTAATAGTACCACCAATCATATACAGATAACAAACAAAGTGCATATATCACTGTATAAACAGTTATATAATAGATTAGACTACGTTAGGTAGACTAGTCTGGAGATAATTGGTAAAAATTATCATGCAAATGACGCCGAGATTTGAAAAAGTTTTTCCTACTGTTCGGCCCTGTAACCCGCAAAATATTAGTCTGTCAAAAATATTTATAAAAGGGATCTTCTAGAAAATGTTATCCTCTTCAAGTTTTTATTGGGCATTTTTTTATGAAGTCTACAGGAACCGATTTATATGCCAAAAACTGATTTTGGCCGCCATTTTTCCAAGATGGTGGCGCTAGCGGCGGTCGCATGGGGTCACAAACTTAGGTGCATGTTAAGGACCTCCAAGTCTACACTTCTGCCAAGTTTCAAAACTCCGCAACCTTTTGCACCTAAACACTATTATTATGTATCTAATGACTGGACTATTCATTGAATGCGCTACTTACAGAAGAAATAATGGAACTATAAGTTATATTAGCTTTGACATTTCTACTTTGTATTTAACTTACACTTTTGTATTTCAGTATGTTCTCCTGCTAGTGATACTTTCTATGACTGCCTGTGCTGTATACCAAGTTCTAATCTCACTATTGAAGACAATCATCTTAATAGGAATTATAGCAGGTTATTTTTCTATCTGTGCAGCGTTCGATGAAAGATTCGGGAGTATTTTTAGGGACAAAGGAGGGTAAGTCCAATTGTCTTAGGTAATATTTATTGCCAACCTAATTTCTCGCCAAAATATTTTAGGTTTTCATCTGAATATACCATCACCAGTCAATACATCAACGTAGTCGTCTTAGTAGCTTTTGGCATTGCGCTAGTAATTCACGGGCAACAAATAGAAGCAACTTACAGACTCGATTTTGTGTGGAAATTGCAAGCCAATGGTAAATGGGTACTCAGCTTGACCCAAAAAGTGAAAATAGTAACCTTGTTTTGACATTTTAGAGGAGAAAGAGGATATGCAGAATTTGGAAGCATACAATAAAAAATTACTAGCTAATATATTACCAGTACATGTTGCAGAACACTTTTTAAATAGTGACAATAATGATGTAAGTGTAAGTAAGCAGAAATTTTACTAAATAAGAATAAAAGCTTATACTGCTCATCATTGCTTCCTTTATTTAATTTAAAAGTACTCATTGTGTGCTTCTATTCACTGGCTGTCATTAAACACTAATTTACTTAAAACCTGCTGCACTAACACAAGTCTGCTTAGACCTTCTGCGTCACTTAGTATCCATTTCTTTTGCATAAATACCTATTCTGCTATTTCTCACATTTTGTACTGGTTGCAATATTGTCTCTTGACCATTTGTTTTATATTGTCAATCTACCGTTTTTCTTGTCTCACATGGTTACCATTACTCAACTTTTATTTTCCAACACCCTATATGGCCAACTCGACAGATGTACAGTCGTGTTCAAATAAATCTGGGACAGTGTTTTTTTCACCATGCAGGTTGAGTTAAGAATTGAAGAATATCTCCATGGATTTCCTCTTATCAGAAAGAGTAATGTAACTCTTTCTAATAGCAGGAAATCCATGGAGTTATTCTTCAATTCTTAACTGAACCGACATATGAAAAAAACATTGTCCCAGATTTATTTGAACACGACTGTACGTTTCTCAGTTAAGCAACCATCGTTCTCTTCGTCGTGGTTTGAGATATTTTAAGCTTATTTGCAATAGTTTTGATGATAATAGTTTCTTATTTGCCTAAAATTTTCAAAAACACAATAAGTATGTTTATGTTATTCAGAATATCTTAACAATTATGGTATGACAAGAATACATAAGACAGCCAATTTTAACGTACGCGGCGAAAAAAAGAGGTGATATCAGAAAGACGATGCAAATTATGAGAACAGCAGACATGAAACTGATAAGAACTTCATGACAGAGTCCGAAGTGAAGACCTAAGAGAAATGAGCAACCTACAGGATATAGCGAAATTAGTACAACAAAAAAGAAAACAGTGAAATAAACATGTAGATAGGATAGAAAATAATAGATTAGCTATGATCACAAAATGTAATGAACTAGTGAAGAAGAGAACACACGGAAGACCACCAAAAATATGGCGAGAATGTTGGGCATCAACATTCGAAAAGGCTTAAAAACAAACAGGCAATAGCCTACCTATATGGGCATCCATATATAAAAGAAGAGGAAAAATAAGAAGAAGAATATATGAAAATGACAATTGTTCTTGTTCCTGTTACGGTTGTATTATACACTAAAACCAAAGAAAGTAGGCACAGATATAGAGAATGCTTTCGAGGTAGATTAACTGATCAAGAACAATAAGATCGATCAATAAAAATATGAAATATAAACAACATTTAGCATAGATTCCAAATGACCATAATAGAAACGAATAAAAAAGTCTGTAAATTGCAAGTAAAAAAAAAGGACAGAAAAGTACCGAACAAAACCAAGAAAGGTACAAACAACAACAGAATTGAGCCAAATAAAACGTTAAGGAAGCAAAGAGAATAGTATATTAATACTCCGGTACAACATATAGAAAGCCGTACAAAAAAAAACACAAGATGTTTGGGAAATATTAAAACTGCTAAGATGTAAGAAGATTAAGAAACAAAAACAAGGGAAAAACGGTAGAAATAACGATAGAAAACATTCTTTAAACCAGGAGTGCAGATAATGAAGAATGAGAAGATAAAGCATGCAGAGGTAAAACAGCAAGAAACGAAAAGAATGACTTCAAAGAACTAAGAATTGATGTAATATCAAAAAGGGAAAAGGCAGAAACCGTAACACCACTGAAAACCGACAGAATACCAGAAATGGACAAGATCACACTGAGAAGTTGAAGTAGAAAACAAATAGTGTGACGTAAAGACGGCCTATGACTTCCATTGCACTTTCGCACATTACGAATAATGGTCAGCACCAAAAGTTATAAGAAGCAAACGATGTAAGTATGTAAGAAGAAAACACCACGGAATGCAACAATGACAACAATAAATCTAATGCCAGTAATCATGAAAATACATCCAGCATCCAGAAATACTAGAAATGAAAATTAAAGACACATTTACACTGCCAATGTTAATAGAGAAGTAAATCAAGAACAAAAGAACTTCGTGCATTGCATTTCTAAACATGTAAGCGGTTTCTAGTACAGTCCAAGACTAAAACATATGAAAGATATTAGAGAAATAGAGAAAATAAGTGTCGGCGAAAATTAAAAGGAAACGAGCAAAAACATACGAAAATGGAGAAGAATTTGTAAGACTGAAAGAGAAAGAGTTCAAAAGAATTTCAAAATGGAAAAAGGTACTGACAGGCAGACTTAATTCCATTATTATTTATAATACTAACAAATAAAGTAACTTGACACCAAATTTTATCAAATAGAATACGAGAATCGTGACTACATGGGCACATTCGAGGGCCGATCAGCTACAGTAGAGACCGCATGGATCTTTTACAAAAGAGCTCCAATGTGTCTTTAATACAACAAATATTCCTGCATAGAAATGGAGACTCATAAACTCGGAAGCTTAGTCAAAATCACAATAATCTGAAAAAGACACACCAATAATAAGATATCTAATATTAACTACAAACAGTATGAAGCTACTCAAATATTAAAACCATAAGGTGCACTCCATAATATTACTGTTCATTAGCAGAACAAATATAACAAGTAACACATATTTGATCCTTGGCACAACTATGCAATAAAAGTAACCAGTGACAGCAAGATTTAAGGTTCACATAAGCAAGGAAAACTAGAGGAGATTTGAAGAATCTCAGTTAAGAAAGGTGGCACTTAAGACAACAATATAGTCATCGTTATATATAACCACAACTCTCTTATAACGAAGCATTCAAATCTCGTTCCATGCAGAATAGCTACAGATGGGGAACTCTTCAACGGCCATGAAACGGGCAACCCGTTGGTCTTCATATCCAGACGAGCTCTACGGCGGAGATAGCCCCAAAAAAATAAAATTACAAAACCCTAGAAGGGCTACGGGCCACTATTGTAATATAACATGGCGATATATAGGAATTTATTTTTTCTGGTCGATTTTGATCAGGTTGCCCAAATAATATATGTTAATACATAAATATAATATCAATATCCTTTTTCAATAAATGTCATTACGTCATAACATTACAACCAATCTCAGAGATTAACTAGTAATTTGCTTTTTATACATTTTAAAACCACGCAAATTCAAATATCTAAGATCTTATCTAGTGGTAACCCATAATTTACATTACTAATCTCACTTACTTTGATGTTCCTAACACAGGCAATATACTCTACTTTCAAACACTGTCGCTTGTGCACCAACTTAATCGGCTGGGTCATCAGGAATTAAAGGTCTTCCGAGTTGGCATATTAATGGAGCCGCTCGTCACATTTTTGTGCGAATTTCTGTACTTCCTCTTGAACTGTTTTCATTTTCAAGTCTCTATGAATGTAGTACTATGGAAGATTTACTATATATTTTAGGAGAGATTTTAAAGTTATTTCTGCTGGTGCAGCCTTAGATCTATATATCATAACACTATGTGGGTTTTAGGACTTCTTCTTCCTTTTACATTAGGCCAGTGGCCTGATTTAAGCACGAAGTCGTGATTCTATGAACCTGTTTGCTTGTAAGCCAGGTGGGTGGCTAGACTTGCCCATCGAAGTCGAGGACGAACTCCCTTGTTTCGGAGTTAACGACTACCACAGGTATTAACGTAGTAGCCGGAGAGGACACGATATTTAAAAAAAAGGTGTAGTCACCGGGAATCGAACCCGGGCCAGCCGCCTGAAACTCAAGCATGTTGCTTGCGCGGCCATCCGCTTGATTATATTAAATCAGTGGTTTGATTTATAAGAATAGCCTGGACTTCCTATCCACTAGCCAGTACATTTTTCCTAGTTTGAGGTTCAGTTCTTTCTTCTTTTTCTTGACTTGGTCACCCAAAACATTTTTTAACGTACGGTCAGTCCCAGATACTTTTTTTAAATTTTTATTTGGTATTTGATTACTATTCAGTGCCAATGCATTATCCTCCTCAATTATTAGATACGTATGGTTGTAGCAGCAGGAAAAGTTGTTTTGGAAACAGTTTGTTGAGTCAATTCTCCATTGCCACCCTTTATCACATACTTTTGCTGAGCAAATATTGTTTCATCGAGAGCCTTCTCAATGACGTTTGTCATCCTGTGGACTTGGTCGATGGTTAGGTGATGTTCTCTACAGCCAAATTGATAGTTTGGTATTAGGTTTAGGTTTTGGTATCGATTATTGGTTTTAGCGTCTGAAGCAAAAGTGTTTCAAACAATTTAGATTATATGACCGATCAAATCCAGGTGCTTTCTCAACACTGAAGTTGTTTCTGATTTCGTATGCTACGTTTTTAGATGAAACAAATATTTTGGTTAATTACTGAAGTTTTGAAAATTTAAATATTAAAAATATTAATATTAAAATTATATTTCTGTTCCTTTGTGGATAAAATTGTTCGTAATTTAACTCAAAGATGAGCTGAGGTAAACCGAAATATGATTTTGTTATTAATATTTATAGATCTAAAACATTTCTGCAACAACCTATTCACTAGAATATGGCCAACCTGATTAATGACCACATGGCTTGATATATCTATAAGATATTTCCAAGTATATCACCTTCTTTATGGAAAGTTGAAGACTTTTGAGAATGATTAGTTGTTCTTCTCCATTGTCCTTTATTCCTACTAGGGGTAGAATATATTCCTTAGGTTTGGTGATAGCTCTTAGGAATTTCCATATTTCGACGAAATCGAATACTTCTAGAAGTCTACCGAGACTCCGTAGATTATAAATCATCTTTCTCTGTAAATAAAGTATTGATTCTATATGGTCCGATAAATTAAAGCTCTTCTAAAAATCCATCTATTTTGATGAAAATTTAATTTTTGCAGTCTGAGATTCTGTCTATAAAAGGTAACACTATTTTTAAATTATGCTATTGTGCCAAGTTTTCCCTCCAGTACTGTTTACCAATATTCAGAAGAGTTTTATGATTTGTTTTTCCACGGTTGTTTTTTCGCTTTTCAGCTCTTCTAATCAGATTATAATTTGCTCCGATCCACTTTTTTTCTACTTATTTCAGAGTTGTTCTTACTTTCTATTTGCTACTTGTAATAATTCTTTGGATTTTGATTTTTAGAATGGTATGCAATGATTTTGGATCACTTTGTATCGTTTCTTCCTATAAAAATATTCCGTTGCCTTGAAGATAGGTTTTCCGATGGTATTTTATTGATTCTTGCTTACCTTGCTACATATGTAGTTGATCATGTTGATCTTAATCTTTCATACTGGTGTTCCGTGTAGTGTTTAGAACATTTCTTATGTTTTATCTAGGTTATTATGACTTGATCTAGGTATATTAAAACATAGCTATGGCGATACAGAAACAGAAATTAAGTTAGTAAAGCGAATAGGATAGTAGGATGTCTCAATGATACAATCTGGCTAAGCATATGAAAAAAACAAAAGCTAGAATATACAAAACATCGGTAAGACCAATGAAGACAGCAAAAACAAGAAGTCTTCTAGAAGAACCAGAGGTGAAAGTAGTTAGCAAAAAATTTTAGAACAGCCCTCTTAGACAGAAAACGCAATGATAACTTTAGACAAATTTCCAACGTTAAGCATCGATGAATGGGTAACGAACAAAAAAAAAGTGCAACAGACAGAATAGCAGGGGACAAGTCACCAACAGGCAACAGAAGCACGGACAGACTGCAAAGACGATGAAGGGACAACATAAGTTAAGGGTGAGGAGGCATCTAAATAAGGAACAGGCGTAAGCCTATACAGTAGCTGAAAGAAGAAAAAGAAAATTATAACTAACGAATTTCTTTCTTAATTTACTGTTTTTAAAACGTTGCCATTCATCGTCTAACAGCTTTAAAGCACTTTATTGCTTGGCTTTGGTAGGTTTTCCTTGCTTTTTAAGGTCTACCTCCAAATACTTACAGTATATTTCCATCGCCCCCCCCCCCCCTCCACCTCCCTACATTTATATTACTATAACATTGCTTTAATAGATTGGATGGTGAAGAATGATTTATGTACATGTACGAGTAATTACATTCTAGCTTTAATTAGAACCTTACTTTAATTTGTCTCTTTTTAGGAACTGTATCACGAACAATGTGATTTCGTATGCATTATGTTTGCATCAATACCCAACTTCTCCGAATTTTATGTTGAGCTAGAAGGAAACAATGAAGGCGTGGAGTGCTTACGACTACTAAACGAAATCATAGCTGATTTCGACGAGCTCCTTTCTGAGGACCAGTTTCGATACATTGAAAAAATTAAATCAACTGGCGCTACATACATGGCAGCCTCAGGTAAAAAGAACTGAAATCAAGATTTTATTTTTATCACCAATCGATAATACAATTTATCCTTATAACAACCATAAACTAACCAAATGTCTTTCCTTCAGGTTTAACTCAAAACACATGTGACATGTTAAACTTCCAACATGTAACGGCAATGGCAGATTATGCCTTACGCATACGCGAACAGCTTGCTGTAGTAAATGAGCACTCTTTTAATAATTTCCGTATACGAATTGGGATCAATATTGGACCAGTAGTCGCCGGAGTGATTGGGGCAAGAAAACCTCAGTACGATATATGGGGCAACGCTGTCAACGTTGCGAGTCGCATGGATAGTACCGGAATAGTTGACAAAATACAGGTAAAGATTAAAATTCAAAATTAAAGTGATTTTTTTTACTGGAATTGCTTAACCTATAGGTCACAAAAGAAGTATTCCAAATTTTAAGTACCAAAGGCTTTCCGCTTACTTGCAGAGGGACCATAGAAGTCAAAGGTAAGGGTAACATGGAGACTTATTTCCTAGACGGTTACAGAAAGAAGAGTTTCCAACCAGAGACCAATATTATAACTAATCCTTTATGTGGAATTAGTGTTCTAAAACATCTTCCTTTCTCTAACATTGGAAGTACAAGCCATGTACTCTCTGATCAATTTGTTTAAATCATTGAAGCCTTGAAAATCGAAGCCAAAGATAAAAATACTGATATCAAAATACTCCTATTCTTCTGCTTGAGTTACAGTACTACACACTTTTTTCTATGTAAAAGTACTGGGTTATTGTATATGTTTATAATAAATATTTTCCTACAAAAATGCAATCGCCGTTTTCTTTACTGCTCCCAATCATTTCTATTTAATACGTTAGAATACAATTGAAGCAAATTACACGTCACTGGAATACATAACTGCAATATCTGACAAATTTTCCTTAGAACGTCAACAAGAAGTACCCTAACAGCTAAACACAATCATTGCTGCCGAAGACCAGTGTAACATGACTAACAACGTAGTCAAAAAGTATGTCAATACCTCAGACACTTATCATAAACTGGTCAACTATATGCTACATCTTACCACATGTCAAGTCGTTATAAGATAATTATATGATTTTATGAAGCTTGACGACATAATATCAGAGCTATCATAGTTAGGTCTCAAAGATAGAAATATAATTAACGTTGAAAATATACTTCCAATGCATGCGGTGCCAAATTTATGGCCATATAAAAACCTATTGCAATCAGCTATATAATTACGTTAAATGTAGTGGGTCCTACATTTAAAGAAAGAATGCTGTTTTATGTGGAAGTATTCCTGTGCACCAACGTGCGATGTAAGATTGACGGCAAAATACAATAAAAGCAGATTAAATTGAAAAGGACAAGTTTCTTTCTCAAAAAAAATCGCGCAGTGGACAAAACCATAAAGGATTTCCGCTGAGTTAATATCAAGGCCGAATTTAAAATGTTAAAGTTAGGAGAATTCGCGAAAGATTATTAATCCATAAAAAAGCCCCTATGGTTGAAATGGCTTGTTGTTGAATTTTCAACAATACCCTGACTGATATGGGGAAAATTGCTTTGTGTAGTCTTTATTTCAAGCAATAAAATGAAATTTTGCCAGGATTTAAAAAGAAAAATCGCATTGCTGTCATTTGATAAACTTTTGGAATACCGAAGGGAGAGATCCAGACATTGGCCAAAGCAGTAATTGCTTTTTCTGTGGTGACTGAAGTAAGTGAAATTTCTTCAGGCCATCTAAAGAAACAATCGATAATATACAGGAGACATCTAAATTGACCATATTGTGTACAAGGTGTTACGGTATGAAAAGGACTTTACGACACCCACCCAAGGTGAGCATCGCACCACGGAATCAGTCCTGAAAACATGACACACTTGCCCTGAGATCGGTTCGAAATAGGCTAATAGGCCACGGCTGGAACGCTCAGGGAGTCGGGCGTGAGTCACACGATACGTTCTGGGCAAGCGCGTTGTGGCATAATATATACAGGGTATGTCGAAATTATGAGGGCGCCACCAAGCCTGTCGTAACCCGGCTAACCGGGCCTGGACGGTTAGACGGGAGCGAAGCATGCAAAAATACTCCGCCAATAAGATTATGCAAGAGTTGCAAGGTCAAACAACAACTTCGGGATTGCCTTAAGCAAGGATTGTGATTAGGTGTCCATCCGACCACGACTACGCAGCTGTCCCACTCACCTGCACGCTCACAGCTTCCTCGTTCCGTCGTACAATAATTCGTACAATAAAGGGGCGTCTATCTGTAACAGAACATGCACAAACCGAAACAAACAATAGTTCCCTTAACTAACCAATCATATATTTCACTTCGAGTTACAATGGGGTAGCAGAATGCGTCGCCCTGTATCTAACCTTACTTTATAATTAAGGGCACCAGCTGGCACGCGCGCTCTAAGCTTAACGACAGATGTTGAACATTAGTGAACAGCAATAATAGGTACAAAGATACACATTGCCTTATGCAAGGGCAGCGACGATTTACATTAGCCTTCACGGCCTGAACTGTCTGCAGTCTGAATGAATACACTAGCGTAGTAATGAATAGGTACAAAGATACACATTGCCTTATGCAAGGGCAGCGACGATTTACATTAGCCTTCACGGCCTGAACTGTCTGCAGTCTGAATGAATACACTAGCGTAGTAATGAGTAGTAATGAGTAACACTCGCGTTCACAGCGGTAATCAGGTTAAAGGCACATACCTTAATGCGTGGGCGGCGAGGGAGCCTGGTACAGCTGAGTTGCGACGAGCTGCAATCGTAGGTGGTAGGTACCTTCGGTGTTACAACGGCGAAAGGGGGTGAATGCATAACCGCCTCAATGGCGACGGGAGACGCGTCAAGACGCGTACAACGGGACGACGAAAATGATGGGGGCCTCACTCGTTCTGCTGAACCAAATCCTCGTAGGTCGAGATGAAGGGGGCACGACCCCTCACTAATAGTAGCAGGAACTGGGCTCCAAAACACCCACGTTACGCCGAAGATCACTCGACAAATTTCGAATCACCACCACCACACACAAGCGCTCTCTGCAACGGGCTCTGGAAGACTCTCACTTAAGGCGAAAACGTATATCACAAAGTCGCTGAAACAGCACTCGACGGGAAAAAGGCTGACGCCCCCGCCAAGGGCGGAAGCGCCGCACGAAAGCACAACCTCTGCGACCTCTTGTTCGTTCGACGGCTCTCGGCTGAATCCCCAGGGAAGCGTTGGCAAAAGGTCACCTTGGCCGCGTCCCCCACGTGACTAAACCACAGCGAATCGCAAGGCGATGAAATGAAACCAACCAATGCGGGCCACGTTGGTATCACGCCGCCACCGCGTGCTAAATGAAACAAACCAATGCGGGCCACGCTGGTATCACGCCGCCACAGCGTGCTATTCAGAATTCAGAAAAACGCCATCAGAGGAGAGCTCCAACCGACGACAAATACTGCTTTTTAGGCTAACTATGTGCGAAATCGTGATTCTGGAATTAGGCGATGGAGCCAAATAAAGAGCTAAAAGGGCTTAGCATACGGGCGCGCTGCTCTAAGCTTAGGCGGCTATTCAAAATACCAAAATGACCTAACTAACGGCGTGAAATGCAATTAAGCATCTGAAATAGCAAAATGACTTAACACTCCCCTTACTTGAAAGAGAGTTCCCCGAAGTCTCTTATAAAACAACGAGGCATTTTGCGACGACGTAACGAGAACACAAACGAAAACGCAACAACGAAAAACGAACAAAACAAAAAACATTCGATACGATAGAGTGCACCCCCAAAGGGATTACGCACACTGGCCACCAGATAGGGTGCAAAGGTGGGAAGAGAGAAGAGGAAGAAGAAAGACTGGATACGCCAGTAGAAAATACGTAAATTTAAGTCAAAATCGGGTAAAAATAGGTCTTACACCTGTGGACACTTCCGACCAACCGTTCCAAAAGAACACAGGGAGGGGGGGGGTATAGAAATGGAAGTCCAAAGTCCCACCCAAGGGTTACCTGAAGAGGGCACGCTGCGCGTCACGAGATCGGCGCATTGTGTGGATCCCACAACTGGTATGAGTACCCAAGAGAAGAGGATGAACCACCAAAAAAAAAGGAAATGGTTGTGACAGAAACTGTCAAAAATAGTCATAATCAGTGATAGGAAAAACTCAGTCCACCGAAATCCTCAATCGATGCCGATCCCGGAGCCAAGTCGACTATTAAACCGCAAAGCGCGAGCTCGAAAATGACTCCAACACCGAACACCAAAAGAAAAGCCGGAAGAACCAAGTCTCCAAGGGTGTAGGCGTTCGATGACGCATGCCCAATAAATCCTTTTCAGAAATCCATGCGGCCCAAAGGGACTACCTTACTACGACAGGGTCCGCACGAAACAAAATGACCAGAAACACGCTCTCTTTATGTAATCCCACATAGGTGGTTGAAAATGGCGACGGCCAACGGTACGGTAAAAGAGCGCTAGGCCACGAAAACAACAGGGCATCACTACAAAAAAAAAAAATCAAAAACCTTTAAATACTTAATACTTGAATACCAACGGAACCTCGCGCGGACAGCATGCGCATTACTGCCACACAAAGCTCAGAAGCTTCAACGAAACTGTTCACAAAGAACACGATACTTGACAACATGACGTCATCAGACAAAAAGGGTACGGTAAATGACAACAAAACGTCAACAAATACGAAGCATTCCGACCAGCGGCAAAAACTCGTTAAATGCTAACGGAAAGTGTACAAAACACTACTATGACTGTTAGGGGTGTCCACGAAGAAGTCGGTAAACAAAGTTGGGCGGTACATGATACTAATGAGAATGAGATAAAGGCCAACGAAAATAACTACACCAAACCAACTAAGAAGATGGCCTGAGGGACGTAATAACCGCACGAGCGAATCTCCACAAGCACACCAACAACACACCAAAACTTATCAACAAACCAAGACACGGTAATGAAGGTGAAAAAGAATTCCAACCTGCTTACCAAAAATCAACTCGGTACAACACCAAACGATAGAGAAAAAAAAATTGTCAAAATCGGTAATCATCAACGTCAAAATCGATAAACCTCGCTAACGTGAACGTCAAAATCGATAAACGTCAGTTCGGTACAACAAAAGTGTCAACTTAGCCCAAGGCTAAACAATGTAAACGACAGGGAATCGAAACTCCCACTAAGCCTTCGAAAAGACTTAAAAAAAACAAGGTCGGTACCTTCACTCAACAACATCTGGTACTAAATCCGACTAATACGGGATAAAATCTGCACTAAATGCAACAAGAGATCTCGGTAGTATGAACTGGCTAAGAAAAACAAGAAACGACGGTAAAAATGACGGAAAAGATGCTCAAAATATGAAAAGACATGGAAAAACACAAAAAGAAAACTCAAAAAGGCGATAAACAACAAGAAAACACAAAACTACAAATAGAAAATAAGAAAAGACAAGAAAAAACATATAGAAAACAAGAAAAGAAACGTAAAGACAAATGACAACTAAGAAAAAAAACATATACACGGTCAAGAAAACTAATGAAAATAAACTAAGAACAGGAAAAGACAAGAAAAGACATATAGAAAACAAGAAAAGAAGCTCGGTAAAATATTCTACTAAGAAAAAAAAACGGTTTACCAGTCCATACCACTTCGAAATGACGAAAAAAAACATTTGTGACAACAATATAAATGATAACAGACAACAATGAACACCAACGTCCCACGTTAACGCGCCAAAATTAGCCTGTTACGGTATGAAAAGGACTTTACGACACCCACCCAAGGTGAGCATCGCACCACGGAATCAGTCCTGAAAACATGACACACTTGCCCTGAGATCGGTTCGAAATAGGCTAATAGGCCACGGCTGGAACGCTCAGGGAGTCGGGCGTGAGTCACACGATACGTTCTGGGCAAGCGCGTTGTGGCATAATATATACAGGGTATGTCAAAATTATGAGGGCGCCACCAAGCCTGTCGTAACCCGGCTAACCGGGCCTGGACGGTTAGACGGGAGCGAAGCATGCAAAAATACTCCGCCAATAAGATTATGCAAGAGTTGCAAGGTCAAACAACAACTTCGGGATTGCCTTAAGCAAGGATTGTGATTAGGTGTCCATCCGACCACGACTACGCAGCTGTCCCACTCACCTGCACGCTCACAGCTTCCTCGTTCCGTCGTACAATAATTCGTACAATAAAGGGGCGTCTATCTGTAACAGAACATGCACAAACCGAAACAAACAATAGTTCCCTTAACTAACCAATCATATATTTCACTTCGAGTTACAATGGGGTAGCAGAATGCGTCGCCCTGTATCTAACCTTACTCTATAATTAAGGGCACCAGCTGGCACGCGCGCTCTAAGCTTAACGACAGATGTTGAACATTAGTGAACAGCAATAATAGGTACAAAGATACACATTGCCTTATGCAAGGGCAGCGACGATTTACATTAGCCTTCACGGCCTGAACTGTCTGCAGTCTGAATGAATACACTAGCGTAGTAATGAATAGGTACAAAGATACACATTGCCTTATGCAAGGGCAGCGACGATTTACATTAGCCTTCACGGCCTGAACTGTCTGCAGTCTGAATGAATACACTAGCGTAGTAATGAGTAGTAATGAGTAACACTCGCGTTCACAGCGGTAATCAGGTTAAAGGCACATACCTTAATGCGTGGGCGGCGAGAGAGCCTGGTACAGCTGAGTTGCGACGAGCTGCAATCGTAGGTGGTAGGTACCTTCGGTGTTACAACGGCGAAAGGGGGTGAATGCATAACCGCCTCAATGGCGACGGGAGACGCGTCAAGACGCGTACAACGGGACGACGAAAATGATGGGGGCCTCACTCGTTCTGCTGAACCAAATCCTCGTAGGTCGAGATGAAGGGGGCACGACCCCTCACTAATAGTAGCAGGAACTGGGCTCCAAAACACCCACGTTACGCCGAAGATCACTCGACAAATTTCGAATCACCACCACCACACACAAGCGCTCTCTGCAACGGGCTCTGGAAGACTCTCACTTAAGGCGAAAACGTATATCACAAAGTCGCTGAAACAGCACTCGACGGGAAAAAGGCTGACGCCCCCGCCAAGGGCGGAAGCGCCGCACGAAAGCACAACCTCTGCGACCTCTTGTTCGTTCGACGGCTCTCGGCTGAATCCCCAGGGAAGCGTTGGCAAAAGGTCACCTTGGCCGTGTCCCCCACGTGACTAAACCACAGCGAATCGCAAGGCGATGAAATGAAACCAACCAATGCGGGCCACGCTGGTATCACGCCGCCACCGCGTGCTAAATGAAACAAACCAATGCGGGCCACGCTGGTATCACGCCGCCACAGCGTGCTATTCAGAATTCAGAAAAACGCCATCAGAGGAGAGCTCCAACCGACGACAAATACTGCTTTTTAGGCTAACTATGTGCGAAATCGTGATTCTGGAATTAGGCGATGGAGCCAAATAAAGAGCTAAAAGGGCTTAGCATACGGGCGCGCTGCTCTAAGCTTAGGCGGCTATTCAAAATACCAAAATGACCTAACTAACGGCGTGAAATGCAATTAAGCATCTGAAATAGCAAAATGACTTAACAAAGGTTCAGTTCAAAGTTCAAAGTGACGATCTGGTTCTTTAAATGCGTAAAGAGGTTGGTTTATTATGGCTAGTAACGTTATGGTGTCGTCATTTAAGACACTTTGAAATCCATGATTTAATATCTTCATGCACTGAAAGCCAGAGGAAATGCTTTGAAAGCAACCTTCTTGTTGGTCGAATTCCAAAAAGGGGTGACGAATGAATGGAACTGAAATTTTCAGGAACGAACAGTGTTCTGCTATTTGACGTTTATAACTTTCCTTGTAGTGACTCATTTATCTCTCGAGCTACTAGGAGAACCCGGTTCTGTCCATTCTTTTTCGAATAATTAAGCGCGTGATACCAGCTCGTACCAGGACATTGTTTATTTAGGCCGCTAGCCTTCGTACATTTTTTAGGCGTTTACCTCTACCCATTGCGCCTCTAGAAAAAGAGGAATAATGAAGCCGACGAACTGCAAATTTCGTGTTTCAATTTTTAGTTCGGGGTTTACTATACAAGCCAGCTTGTAGCTACCGGCTCCAGAACTACCGCGTAGGTGGCTCGGCCATTTGAAATTCAGCTCGGGGTCCTTGTTGAGTGAGTTGCAGTGTAACGAGCGGGAAATTCTTAACCACGTAATTTAGAAGACCGGTTATCATTGAGTTCCGTCTTTAACTAGTATTTCTACGATCAGTAGGCCTCGCCCAACTACATTTTTCATTTCCCATACGCTAAGCACTGAAATGAATTTCGCTCTCAAATATCTCCCTTCCTGGAAATTTTGGGTAGGTGGTGACTATGGGATATCAATTACGAGTAAGACGAAAATGTCTATAAAAATCATCAAAATTGTTAAAACCATTTTTGAGAAAAACAAGTTTCTCGATTTTTCTACATTTTCTTACGTTTAGGTGACTCTTCTACTAACTTAACAGCTCGATGTGTGCGCCGTCTACATTTGTAATGCTTGTGGTGCAGGTTTTCGTATGTTTGCGCACTCACTGCCTTCCTTGACTCTTAACTGCGCAGCGAAGCCACTCGAATGTTGGCTTTGTTTGAACAAGACGTCTTTTTCCTGGAACGCTGTGATGGTGACTTAGCTGTAGCGCCTTTGAAATTGCTTGCGTCTTTACGGGCTTACAGAATTTGGTTGTTTTGGCTTGTGGCCCCCGCCGCAGAAGTTGCGGATTGTTGTAGTCCGGGCAGTTCTGTGGAAGGTTTTTTTCTCGCATTTAGTTAGCGGAAATTTATTTGCGGCACCTGTCATTCAGCGACACGTTGCTGAAATTCAGTTGGACAACCAGTCCGGGGCCCCTGAAATTCACAGGTGAACATTTGGATGTGAAACGCCATCACCGCGACCGAGCGCTTTGACTTGACCTAGGTCTAGCTTTTATCAGCTGCATTCCAACCTTCGGATGTGTAAACCTCCGCTTACCTGTATCATCACATAGCGTTCAGAAAAGGATCAAAGGAAGCTAAGATCAAGTTTTGTCTTCCTTTCTTCTAAGTCAATGTATATAAGATGCGATCAGTAAACCAGTGTTAGAAGTTTACCCGATTCCTACTAATTCGTACGTTGATTGACTTACCAATCACGACGTCTAGGTTAATTGCGACCGCATTTAATTTTACACTGTTGTGGATCATGTTTGTATCTTTGTTAGGATTGTTGTGTAAGCCTTTTATTTGAAATATGTACTACTGATTAACTTTAGATTGGCTAATAATTATTTTAAATTTGTAATAGGATTACTCGCAATTTGTACTATTAATCATCTAATATTTGTACTGAATTCTACGGAATTAGAAACTATTATACAGTGATATTACCATTTTGGTGTTAATATTTGTTACTACTACCTTGCTTAATGTGAGCTTTTCTTTCAGAAAATGATGTTGCTACTTGAGTTTACGTTGAAGGTTTTGATACACTTGTCGTTAATTAATAAAAATTCGTTGGCACCAATTTGGACGTTTAATCATTTATGAAGTCTTAACGAGCTGGACGATGTCTTCCTGACTAGTCGGCCGGCAACTGTATCCAAGTAGTCATAGTTTATTTTGTTTTGAGACAATTAGCCGACGAATCGATTTGGGCTGTGTGGCACTTGGGGTTACTGAAACCAAATGTTGCACTACAGTGAAATCAGTACCTTGTTTAATAGTATATCTGCGATCAGTAGACCTCGCGTAACTTCCCATAAGCTAAGCACTAAAATAAAATTTGTTCCCCTCTCCACTATATCTTCCTCCCTAGAATTGTTAGGTAAATACTGACTATAGGATATTAGTTATGAGTAAGAGGTAAGTCTGAAATCATTAAAATCGTTAAGCAATTTTTAAGGAAAAAAATGTATGCCGTTTTTTGGACATTTTTGAAGTATTTAGGTCTCCTGATATCGAACGGTGCAACGCAGTGAAAGCAAAGTCTGGTACCATCGTTCCAAAGCTTTGTAGAACATCTCTGTAAGTTTTCATAAAAATCCGCCAGTTACTTTGACCCCTATATGTGGAAAACATACATTCATGGGTAGAAAGACGAAAATAAATGTTCGCCCAGTTGTTTCGAAAGCCCTCGCTTCGCTAGGCGAGTTAGACTTATTATTACTGAAACTTTTGTACTCCTTTAATAACGCTGACAAAACTAGTTGTCAAATGATGCTCTATGCGGTAGATAACGCCACATTTGCATTTCTATAGCATTTACCATACACTAAAATATTTCCGTTTTTCTCTGCTCGATATCACTTAAATTTCATGATTTAAGTCATTTTACTGATCTTTAAACTTACAGTTACCAGAATTAACTGATAATTGCTTTGATGTCATAAAGGCGCAATCATTTTGACAATCTATCTTTTAAATGAATACGTGTTGACATGATATGTGTACGTTTGGTGACAGTCCGAAAAAGTAAGTGATTCCAAGTCTCTCTAAGACTTTCCCTCTCCAACCTTTCAGATAAGGCAGCCAAAATTTTTACTACCAAAGTGAGGGCTGGTCATAATTTTTAAAATGCCCCGCAGGCGAAAATGCTTGACTTTCAATGTCAAAAGCTTTAATTCAAGTTTACAGAAGATTTAAATCCAAAAATCTCGTTCCAAGACAATATTCATAAACGTTACAACTTTTTATAAAGATTAATCCAATAAGTAAGTAGTTTCTAAAGTGTGAAATAAGACCAATCGCATTGTTTAGCCATTTAAAATTCACATTAAATTATTTTGGGTAAATTATTATTATTACTATTCGTCAATTCTCTGTGTAGTAATCTCCTTACACCATGCAATTAAATGGAATCATTTTCCACCATTAGTTCTTCTTGTCTTGGCTGCACTATAATTTGAATCAAATACAAGACCACCTGTCACGTGTTCCATGAACCCATTCCAAACTGGCACACTTGGGGTTTTTGACCATTTTCCTTACGACATGAGGTCTAGGGCCGAGGGCAGTATTTCATCACCAACTTAATAAACTTCTTGGCAGTCATCCAGAATTTTTTCTCACGCTGCTTTGTTTGATTTGCGTGACACCAAAAGAGCTTGCAGTATCAGCAGATACATACTTCTTCAAATGTGAGATGTTTTGTCTGCTACTACTGCAGAGTATAGGGTTATGCACATGATACCACCCATTTCATGGAATGTATTTTTCCTATCCAAGGTGTTGACATTCACATCGGCGTTATCGAAGACACACTGCATAAAAGCTCCTTCTTCGATAGGCGGTGAGGATTCTGCCCGCATGATTGCAAAAATTTTAAGCTGAATCGCCTCTTTGTAACTGCATGAAAATCCCATAACTAAGCGGAGGTTAACTACGTAGATGTTTCGAACCAAATTTCCTACATAAATAGATACCAACTCCTGTCTTAAGTGAGGAGATTAAAGATCGTGGCCTCACAGCTGATATAAGCGCGTGTGAAATACACATTTATTTATTTTTCCAATAATCGAAAGGGCCCAGCTTGTATGGGACTCTGGGATGACAGAATTGAGATTGCGCAAGAAATCATCAGATGGAGGATACTCAGTGTTGTCATATATTTGTGAGCGGATATCTTCCAAAATTATCTCAGCTGCAGCCTTCACTAATCTCAACCGCTCTTGCTCAAGTTCATCTTCTCTGTCCGCGTACCTGTTATCATAAAAAAAATTGTGTCCAATGCTTTTAAAACACACATCATGATATCGTCACCGAAACGTTTGTTGAGATGAGTTTTCACAGTTCTTATATCAGGAACGTACTCTCCTTTAATCTGTTTCAATAGCTCATCTAACGAGAACTGACATCCCTGACTGTTTTTCCAGAGGAATGAGTAAAACCACTCCATAGCCTAGTCTGCATCATTCGCCGGTCGATACCCTCTCTTCTGCCCAGTTGTTGATGGTGGTGGTACCTTTCGTCATCAGCTACTAAGTTATTTTCAGCTATGAGGCGCTCTGTAATCTTCTGCCCTCATTCATTAACTCGGCGTTCAACTGCTTCTAGAATTGCTGCCAATACACTCAATATCTCAACTTTTTGAACGGGAAGCAAATTCGCGACCACCTTAATATCAATGATATTCTTCCTAAAACTCAATCTGGCTTTCGGGCTGGATATAGTTGCAACACAACATTAATGGACGTAACAGATGACTGTATTAGTGCCGCTGATAACAACAAACTCACGGTACTTGTACTTTTAGATTTCTCAAAAGCGTTTGACACCATTAATCATAAAATTCTTTTGCCTATTTTAAATTTCATCGGTTTTAGTAACACAGCAATTAATTTAATAAATAATTTTCTAGCCAATAGAGTTCAAAGAGTAAAATATCAGTCGAAAATATCTGACCCCAGAGTGGTTTTATCGGGGGTTCCACAAGGTTCGATATTGGAACCGCTTTTGTTTTCTATATACACTAACAACATAGACTCTTGCTTAAACACAACTATATTACTTTTTTTTCCGCATTTATTAGAGAAGGCGGTGTCGTTAGTGAATGAGGATTTGTTAAACCTTGTCGAATTCAGCAAGAAACACTCGTTGCTAATAAATTCTTCCAAATCTTCTGTCATGCTATTTGGTAAGAAGAAGGATAGAGATATGAATGCACCTCTGTTCCAAATAAAGGTGGGCGATGATATTTTACCATACAAAGTTGTTTGCAAAAATCTAGGAGTCTATGTTGATAATGATCTCCGCTTTGATTACCATGTATCTCGTTGCATTCAAAAAGCGTATTATAATCTAAAACTGCTATACGCAAACAGGTACTGCCTAACAAGGGACATGAAAATTTTATTGTGTGATACATTAGTCTTATCTCATTTTAATTTCTGCGATTCCCTGTAGGACTCATGTATCACCGCTCTTACACGTTTGCGTATCCAACGAACACAAAATTCTTGTCTGCGATTCATCTTTGGTTTGTGTAAGCAGCATCACGTTTCGCAAAAAATAAATGAAGCAAAATGGCTTAACATGTCCAATAGGCGCATATTCAATACGGCGATCTTTTCATTTTCTTACAATATAGTTTATTACTATAATCACATAATTCCCAATAATTTGATAGACTCACCACTAGCCAAATTTAAACGTCATTAATTTTAAAAGTAAACTCGCTCTAAGCCAACAAGGTGCTCTCCTTTCTCTTGCAATATATTTTGTTTACCTATATTGATCATTTAATTTCTAATTATTTATTTTGTACACTTTTACACTTGTCCGTGTATATAGACATCGTATCCTGGATGGGCATAATGGTAGATCAGTTAGCTTGTTCTTTTTTTACTTGCTAACTGAACTATGTCCTATTTACAAATTTATATATACATTTTGTTTTTGTATCATATGTATCTATATTCTGTAAATAAATGTGGTATTATTATTATTATTATTATTATTATTATTCCGTCGTAAATAGGGCAGCTTTTTGGAGCTTGATATATTCTTCAATACTATCATCTCCATACAAAATAGAAATTCTTTGGAGATTCGAAGAGCCATCTGGTGATCTAAGGGATGGTTGATTGGATGCTTGGTGAACAAGATCCCCTCCTCGACGGACCGATGCTTCAACATTACTTTCCAGAGTGTACCTCTTCCTACATGCATCATGGACGGTGACTTCGTTCAACCGTTTAAGGAAAGTTCGGTTGTCGTGAAGGCCACGCTTCACACTCGCGTGAATACTCGTAAGTGAGAGAATACCTCGTTTTTTACCGACAATGACTGGACCTTCCTCCAGTGCACTGCGACATATACAGCACACGCCCGGTAGAACAGACATTTCGCTATGGTTATTCACAAAATGAAAAAAACTGAGGAAAGAATTTATATGGAGTAGGGAGAGGACAAAAAATGAGGAAGGTTGGGTGGAGTGACTTTAAAATCGTTTTCAGGGAGAAGGAACACATGATGGAAGAAAACTAGTCTATTTATAGGTAGTTATATTTATTAGCAAAAACTAGCAGATTTTTGTCTTTTTTGTTACATTACGGTTAATATGATATTACGGTAATATATTAGCTATTTATGCAACAAGTGCTAAAAGTTGGTGTTTATGCACGAGACATGAAAATTATGAAACGAAGCCGAAAGCTGAGTTTCATAACATGTCCAGTGCAATAACACTTTTAGCACGAGTTTGCATACAATATTTTTTCTACGACCTTAAATTTTCTGTTATTAATCCATAAATGTCGATTTAACAAAGGTTTGCATTTATGACAGTTATAATTTATGTCATAATAAAGAGATGGCCTTGACGCGCAGGTGAATGTTTGTGGAGCCAGTACTATCAAAGTCAGTTATCACAGGTAATTGTAATAGCACAAATCTGACTTTATTCGTTACATAACATTTTAGTTATTTAAAAAACACTTTACATCTAACGCAAGAAGTAACAAGCATAACTTTACAACCTCACTTCCAGTTCGAAATTGTAGTTTTATAACCTCACTTTACTTTATAACACATGTGCTAAAAGTAAACAGCTGGTCTCATGTTAAACACTCTAAATTATAAATCGTCACTTTTAATGAAAAAAGGTATACTTTTAGTGGTGGTTGTAGAAAAAATATATTATAATATAATCGGAGTAATAACACAACACATTAAAAATTTACTTGTAACTTATTTTTAGATTTTTAGTATATAACTGATGTTTGCTGTGCTCAAAACTGTTTACATCAATTTTTCCAAAAATCATTATTTTTCGAATTTTGGTTTTATGCCATTTAAGAGTGAATTATTCAGCTTACGGGCATCCTTGTAAGCTCAAATTAAAGATAATTAAATTTACTACAATTTTATTACCTATGACTAAAGAGAAATAATGTTCAGCTGGAAAGCAAACTCCAAAGAAAAACAAGTGTTTTAAGTTAAATAAAGTATTTTTGTTTAAACATTGGTAGTGTCATTTTATCATTGGTATTTAAATACATATTTTTAGTATAGTATAGATATAGTAAACAAGTATAAATAACTAAGAAATAAACTATTTTGACATAAAATAGGATAAATAAATGTAAATGAAGAACTTGAAGTCTTCCCCACAAATTTATTTGATTTACAAAAGGTAAAAAAATTATAACGGGTGTGACTAGTTTCAACAAAGTGTCATCATCAGACGTAACATTTTAAGGGCTTGTAACCGGGCGCCGGTTAGAAAATTTGAATTTCGATTCCCGCGCGCGTGAGAGTTGGCAATGGTCAAAACGCTGGGGGGAGAGACATGATGGGAAAGTCAGTCGACCAGTAAAGTTTAATCCAGGAGATATGGTACTGGTGAAAACATATCACCACTCGTCGGCCATTGATAGCGAAATACAGAAATTTTTCCTATTATACGAGGGACCATATGAAGTTATAGAGGAAACCTATCCAAATGCATATTCACTAAAATATCCTAATTCGAATACATACAAAACCACCCAAAATGTTATAAACCTCAAGTTGTATAAAACCGGGGAGATTGCCCCAGTCAATATGTTGATTAGTGACCAATAGTCAAGCGTTGGGAGTCATAATGGTGAGGGGTTAAACATAAGTTTTAATTAAATTTTAAGTATAATCGAGAAGTAAGGTAACAAATTTCTGTCGCAATATCACAATAATGAGATACCGTTCAAAAATTTGGAGGGGGTACTGTAACCGGGCGCCGGTTAGAAAATTTGAATTTCGATTCCCGCGCGCGTGAGAGTTGGCAATGGTCAAAACGCTGGGGGGTTGTTTCATGGGTGGCAAAACTTAGTCGGGTATCTAGCAGGAAGGTGAACGGTCGCGTGACTGGGCCAGGTGGCTTGATTCAAGTAGTTGCGAAATCGGTGTCCTAAATTTTGTGCTTGCCAGTACCTAATTACGCGCGGGCCCACATTAGTTTTGGGGTTCTGTGCAGAAATAGTGTAAACCATTTGAAAGAAGTAAAACGTTCGCCGTGAGTGCATTTTGCGTGAGTTCAACAAGCCAAAATAGTGTTTGTAACGGTTGTCGAGTACAATAACGAGGGCGTAGGAATATCTCTTGGAACTCCGCTGGCGGTTGTAGAAAGGGCGCCTACGGGAGCACGAGAGGGAGAGAGAGCGAGCGATAGTAGCATCACGTTTTGCCGGCAAGTCATCCTTTAGCGAGGGCATTCTCAGGAGCCGAAAGATAAGCCGCGTCGCCTTTGGCCGATCCCGGAGCCATTGCCTTGTAGCCGAAAGTACACTCCAGATGAGCAATAAAACCATCATTCAATAGCGACATACGAATTTGGGAAACCCTCTTCTATACTATCACAAGGCGAATTGTGAGGACTAGATTACCTGTAGAAGAAAGTAGGAACGCGACGAATTTATTAAAACTTAACATCTAAATAATTAATAGAATAATTAGGTTAATTTATGTGTGTTGCTCGCTAAATGAGGAAGCTTCCCCTATTTTGTTTTTGTTCGTGATAAATCTTAAATTAGGACTAAGAGTAGGTTAGTGCATGTTAGGTTAGAAACTTTTCGTTCCATGGGATATTGCTAATTTATGTGTGTTGCCCGCAGGGCTATTATTAATCCGTCAATACATCCCATAATCAGTCAGTGTGTTGTATTATTGCGCTCCGGTGCTAGCCTACTTTGTAGATATTTGTACAGGGTAACCCAAAGGTAAGTCTTTTCCACCTGCACCAAGGCGTTCACCGGAGAATACCGTAGCTAAGACGGCAAGGGATTAGCAATACATTTAGGTCAACGAGTACCTTACTAATTCAAAATTATAGGCTACGACTTCCGTTTTTTTAAATCTGAACGCCCTGAGAAAACCCACGAACACCATATACCCCACCCTCTTCAAAGCTAGTCGGAGCACACAAATATAGGCCGCGAATATTCAAAATTTAAGGGGCCAAGTTATAGGCTAAGGGTAACAATAGTCCAATTAGATAAAGTTGCAAGTAACATTTGGGGCCTGAAGGGCAAATTAAAAGTTCCAAACTTTGGATGGCATTTCGAAAAGAATGTAACAAAAATCATAACATGAATTAATTTAAGTTAGGCGATAAACCACATCTCTAGGAGACATTTATAAAAATTTGTAGATAAGAATATATACAGAAAATTACTATTAGTGATCAGATTTAAACTTAAATTTTCCCCTACAGGAAGATGATCGCCCATGAATCAAAGAGGCCAGAGGCTTAGATTTTTACCTTTTGTAAATCAAATAAATTTGTGGGGAAGACTTCAAATCCTTCATTTACATTTATTAAAATACAACCCCACTTAAAGCAGCAATGGATCAACATCGAATTATAAAATAGGATCTTAGAGCTACAAGCGCCCTTATTTCGAACGAATTTTCGTAGAAGAAGATGCTGCCACTGAAAATGCTCTCTAGGATTCCACGCTGGTAGGTATACAATACCTCACTTGTCTAAGCAAAATGCAAATAAAGCAGAATGTGCACGAGACATGAGTAATAGGCCGGACGCCGGTGAATACCCGTCCTAATTCCCTCCACTATCGTATACTCGTACATATGTTGACATGGTTCCGGGACTTTGCCTGTGGTGGCTGTGGTCCCGGGACTCGGTTTTCTTTGTAGAATCCCGGGAAGGTCCCGGTTCCGGATTCCGGTACTGGAAACCCTACGCGGGAGCCCTTGAAAGATACTGTCTACACTGCACTTTATAGAACTAAGTACAGCTGATTGCAAATAAAACTGGTACAGCTAATACGTAATACTGTAATATAAAGTACAATAACATATTAAATACTCGTAATTATGTTCCTTTTCTTATGCTTCTATCTTTAATAATATTTTATGTATTCACCTACGGAAATATAAGTTAGAGAAAGTTTCACACGTTATTAAAAACGCAAAAAGTAGTCTCAAGACTTGTCCCACTTTTATTTGCAATCATCTGTACATTTGAACTACAATTAACTTAATAATTAGTTCATGTAACTTTAACACAGTCAAATAAGCTACACAAATATGCAAAAATATGTAATTTAAACCAAATGTATATATTAAATTGATAGGTAACATTAAAATAACAATAAGGTAACTTAAACTATACGTTGAAAGTGCATTTTAAACTTCAAAAAGAAATGTCGAGGTGTAGGTTTGTTTTGATCATATCTTCGACTTCCTTGACGGTTATCAAATCTGGTAGCGATGGCATCTGATATGGGGTTTCTAGGTAGTTTTTTAGTTCAGACTTCTTCTGCTGTTTTGGAACATATTGAGCACATGTTGAGCTAAGAGGGATTTGTTGATTTTGACATTTAATTCTTCCATAAATCATAGTTTGCATTTTTAGTTGGGCTTAAACCTTCAAGGAACTCTTGAACACTTTTGTTTCTTTACTTCTTTAATTAAGGTTTTCAGTTCAGCGGAAGCTTGATTGTATCGTGTTTTATCAGATGGATATCTCTAGTATTTTTCCAAATTCTCCTGAGCCTCTTTCTTTCATCAGTTACTTCAACACGAAGTGTACGAAGTATTGAAATTCCCTCATATCGAAAACCACTCTGAGTCAAATATACGATCTAAAATTCGTGTCAAGTGACTAGTGCACCTACTACACCAAATCACCGTCTCGGCGGTGCGGATCTTTTGGTGAACACCCCAGCCCACTAGATCCCTCCCTCGTATTGGGGGTGCCTAAACGTGCTGTGCGGGGTATGTATGTTCGTATGTGTACACGATTCCGGTCGCCAGGAACCTTCCTGAAGTCTTGGATCGTTTTCATACGATAGGTTCTCCGAAAATGGAGGCAACATCAACTTTTGGGGTATGGCCGAAGGGTATGGTTTTTTTTATAAATAGCTGGTTCATCACATTTCATTGTACTAGCGAAACGGAGTGATGCTGAGTGTCAAAGCATTCTTGGAAATCACCGAAGGCCGCTTTTCTTTGGTGGGAGGTACCGTATATTTTTCATATTTAATTTATTTTCCACTAAGTATCTAAAGTAATTCCAGTCTGTTTTGTTATTAAACAATTTAGCTGGCTTTTCTTTTTTAATAACTGTAGCACTAACTGCGGCTATAACCGTAGTATAATCCGAGGAGAGATCTAAGCACGATGCAATATCTTGATACCCTGGCACAATACCCTTAAGAAAAAAGTCTAGCAGATCTGAGATTTTATTCACGTCCGTAGGCCAGCACGTGGGTTCATATGTAGCTATATATATGTATGAGCACTACGGCCTTAAAGGCCTAGGGCTAGTTTTATTGTTTGTCTCCACTTAGTTCTGTCCTTGGCAACTGTCCTCCACTCTCTTATACATAACATAACACTTTAATGTCCTGTTCTATCGTTCCAACCATCTCTTCCTTGGTCTTCCTCTTCGTCTAACATCCAGTAATCCACCTCTCAACACAAATTTAGTAATTCTATTACCCGATAACCGTTCCACATGACCTAACCTACGGTGGTTGCGCTTTCACTGTTTTTATTAAATTAGCTTCATTGTATAGACTGTATATTTCGGCATTTGTTCTTCTTACCCACACTTCCCCAACTTTTTTCCCACCGTAAATGTTTCTTAATAATTTTCTCTCCCACCTGTCAAGTTTCTGTTGATCACTTTTATTAAGAATCCATATTTCACTTGCGTATGTCACAGTCGGTCTAATCACTGTCTTGTATATTCGTTTTTCGTGTTTTTTGTCAGATACAGATACAGAATTTAACAAAGTATTCGCTACTCCAATTGCTTTGTTTCCTTTTGTTAGTCTGGCTTGTATCTCCTTACTGTTACTGTTGTCTTTCATTATCAATACTCCTAAATACGTAAAGCTAACTACTCGTTCAAACTGAAATTCCCTTCTATTCTGCATTCTTATTCTAAGATCCTTCATCTCTTCATCAGTTCCTGTACTTCCCATAATCATAAACTTTGATTTTTGTTCGTTTATTATTAAGCCCATTGTTCTTGCTGCATCTCCTAAGTCTTTTACTAATTTCTTAAGGTGTTTTTCGGTTTTAGCAATTATCGTTAAATCATCTGCATAGGCCAAGATTTGGTGTGTATTACTGTATATTTTCACATGCCTGTTTAATCCACTCTCTATTACTACTTTCTCCAGTGCCAGATTAAAAAGAGTTGTTGAAAGCGGATCACCCTGCCTCAACCCATTTTCTATTTTAAAATCTTCTGATAGGTTTCCATTAATTCTTACTCTGCATTGTATTTTAGCCATCGTCATGCGTGTTAATACTGTCAATCTTACGAGTTTATTTGGAATTCCTAACTCTTCCATAGCTTTATATAGCTCTTTTCTGATTATTGAATCGTACGGCTGTTTGAAATCAATGAAAATAGTGTACAACGCCACTTGATGTTCGTAGCAGTTGGTCTGAATCTGCTTTAAAGTAAAGATTTGGTCTGCCACTGACCTGCCAGTTCTGAAACCACATTGGTACTCACCAAGTACTCTTACTGTATATGGCTTCAGTTTATTTCTTATACAATAGGCTAGTATTTTATAAACAGTATCTAATAGTGCGATGCCTCGATAATTACTACATATTGTTTTGTCACCTTTTTTATATAATGGTATTATAGTGGCTTTTGCCCATTCTTCTGGCATTTCTTCCTTGTTCCATATTTCCATTATTAGTTCGTATATTCTCCTTAGCAGTTCGTTTCCTCCATATTTAATTAATTCTGCCACTATGCTGTTTTCTCTTGCGCTTTTGTAGTTTTTAAGATTTGCTTTGACTTCCGTTTCCGTTGGTGGTTGCACTTCTTCATCGTGCTCCGCGTGTCTTAGTTCTTCTGTTTGTTCTATTTCCTCTGTATTTTTGTTTAGAAGGTCTTCGAAAAATTCTTTCCATCTTTCAATTATTTTTGTTTCCTCTCCTATTAAATTACCTTCTTTATCCTTATAATAACTTTGTCTATTCTGAAAACCTTTCTTTGCTTTTCTGACTTCTTGGTAAAAATTCCTTATTTCTTTTTTCTTAATTTTTTCTTCTACGTTCTTTATTTTATTTTCGTAATAAGCCCTTTTCTTCCTTCTGCACGTGGCCTTTGCTTCATTCCTCTGTATTTCTCCCGGTTTACTTCTGATTTATTTTTATCATTTCTTCTCTTGCCTTTCCTCTTTTTTCTATTGCCTGCTTACATTCCATATCGTACCATTCTTTACTTTTGCTTATTTTTCTTTCTTGAACTGATTCTTCTCTTGCTTTTGTAAGTGCTAGTTTTATTTGCGTCCATTCTTTACTAACTTGTTTTGTTTGTTGTCTCATCCTCAACTCTCTTGCTACTTTATTCATATATTTTTACTTTGAATTTCATCCTATTCTTATGTGGTATGTTGCCCATCATACCTGCCACAACTAGATAATGGTCACTGTCCATGTCTGCTCCCCTGTAAGTTCGAATATTTGTAGTGATTTCTGCGTCTTCTTCTTCTATCAGTATATGATCGATCTGATTTGTTATCCTACCATCTGGCGTTGTCCACGTCCCTTTATGAATGTCTTTATGTTCGAATTGTGTACTTCTTATTACTAACTTTTTTTGTATTGCAAATTCTATTAATCGTTTCCCATTGTCATTGCTTTCTTTATGTTTACTATATTTTCCTACAGTTGGTGCATATATAATTTCTTGTCCGATTTTTGCATTGCAATCCCCCAAGATCATTTTAACGTCGTACCTTGGTATTTTTTTAAACTCTCTGTCCACTAACTCGTAATACTCTTCTTTTTCATCTTCCTCCTTCTCCTCTGTGGGTGCGTGTATGTTTATTAAGCTTATATTTCCATTATTACCTCTTATTCTAATACTACATAATCTTTCCGACACCGGTGCAAATCTAATAACTAAACCTTTTAACTTTTCCCCCACCACAAAACCTGTTCCCAACTTTCTATCAGCTCCACCGCTATTGAAAAATACGTAATTTCCAATTTCTGTTATCGTATTTCCTTTTTGCTTTGTTTCCTGCAATGCAATAACGTCAATTTTATACTTCTCCATTCCTTGTATTAAAATTTTCAAAACCCCTTCATCGTACGTTTCTCTTACATTCCATGTTGCAACTCAATACATCTGCTTAATTGTTTTCTTTCCTTCACTTGACAAGTTTCTCTTGTTCCTTTCTATTCATTTACTATAGTTTTTGCTGTTCTGTATTGTTTTCTTTTTATAGATATTTCCTAATTGCCAGTCCATTATCGTCGCCAGTGCCGTCTCCTTTTTATTTCCGTCCTGTATGCATTTCACTGGTTTTTTGGGTTCTTAACCTGCTCATCACCTTGTTTAATATTTTCTTCTTTCCTGTCCCATTTATACAATTTTCCGTCTATCCATATCTTTTAGTGCCCAATCTTCACTTTATTTCCCTTTTGTTAATCTTCCTTTGCCATCTCTCGAATCTCTTTCTGTATCTTTCTTTTGTGAACTGCCAAATCACTATTTATGTCAATTTTCTCATTTTTCAGTTTAAAACAGTTTTTAAAAATCTTTTGCTTATCCTCCCAACTCTTTACCGTTACTACACATTTATCTTTGATTATTATATAAGCATCAGATGTCTCTACATCAATTCCTAGTTTTTCTTTTATAAAGAGTGTAGCGCCTTCTTTTATTACTTTTTTATCCTATGTATCCACTTGGATGCCCGTTATTACTAAATTGTTTTTTCGTTTTTCCTTCGCTTGTAATTCCAATTTATCTCTCTTCTTTCCATTTTTCTTGCATTTTGTTTATTTCCTCTTTTAGATTTCGTATTTCAGCGTTATTCTTCTCAGATTCTACGGACATTTTGTTTTGGATTTCCTCATTTCCCGTTTTTATCTCCGTCTTTATTACTTTCATCCACTTTTCCATCGCCTTCTCTATAGTTGTCTCCATTTCTTGACCTGTTGTACGTTTCTCGTCGTATTTTAATTTATTTATTTTCTCGCTTCCTGAGCTGTTTGGTTGTTTTGTATTTTGGGATGTATGGGTTTGATTTTGTAAATTGCTTAAGGTTTGACTTGGGTGAGAATTGTGTTGTGGCAAAGGTTGATAATGTACCATTTGGGATTTTGCTGTTGACTGAAAAGACTGTTGTTAATTTTGGATAGTGGATATTTTGCCGGCTTAACTCAGGTTTTTTCTGCATAGAATGCCCAAATAGACTCTACAACCTTTTTAATTTGCTGGGTGCGCACCGTTACATAACACACATTCTGATGGATTACCGTCATTACGGTTTTTTGTGCACGTGCGATAGTCGTGTAATTCTGCGCATTTGACACATCGAGCTGGTCTAGTGCACCTGTTCCTCGTGTGGTTTTAACATTGGCAATTTTTGCACTGCGGTATCTGCATTTTTTATGGGTTCCTCAAATTCCACAATTGCATTTTCAATGTTTTTTATTTTAAAGATGTCTTTGTTATTTGTATTTCGCTTGATGTCAATGAAGAAGAGATTTTTCTTTTGTTTGGTTACATGATTTATAACATTCATGATATTCCTTCTTTTAGTAGTACTTCCTTAATTAGTTCAACATTGGTAGAATGGTGCATGTGCTTTAATACAACTCTGAAAGTCTTTTCTTCTTCAAGGCTATATGTATGCCTAGCTATTTTATTTTTATCCAGAATCTCCCTTAACATTTTATAATCTTCTACTTTTTTTCACTTGGAGTTTAACTTCATTGCCCTGCATTAACTGATAGTAGTAATCTTTTTTATCTATGCGGCTATTTACTAAGCTTATTAGAGAGTTTAATGATGTAACATAGTGAATTATGAATGGAGGAACTTGAATAGCCTTTTCTGTAGTAGTTGGTTGGATGGAGGTTTGCTCTGTTTCGTCGCGTTTTCTCAGAGCCTCGAACCTATTTACGGTAGATATTTCAGGTTGGTCTGCTTACTTTTTTGTGAGGAAGGATAGCTGCTCTTCCTTTTTTGAGTTGCGTGGTCTTATTTTTTGAAAATCATTTAGAATTATAACTTCTGATTTATCAATAGCACTTGACATAGTGTCATCGTTGAGGACTGAGTTTTTTTGTAAATTGTTGTGAAGTGTTTAAAACGTGATCTGCTGGTGACAGCGACGCGAATTTAAATAACCGGTGGTTGTCGGTGCTACACTCTTTATTGAACTTCGTTGAATAGGGTTGGTTCCCACATGGGTATATAGTAAGGTTGGTTGCTTTGTGGTGTATTCCATTGGGGTGTAAACTGTTGAGATTGTTCCCACTTGTGGTGGTTGAGCTTGAATTTTCCATTGCATTTGAGGTTACGAGTTATGCTTCATGGGAGTGTTGTTATTTGTTGGCTGTTGCGAATAGTAGGTGTTTTGATTTGCCAGATAACCTGTATTATTGTTGTACATAATAATAATTTTTTTTTTTATAAATTTAAAAGATTTTTAAATTTACCGGGATTACAACTGGAGCCAGAATATAATGCGGCACAAACCCGATACGGCGCTTGAACTTGGACTGTGTTATCACCCACGAATTTTAATACTTCTGAATTCTTTGCTGTCCAAAAGTAAACTTTAATACTAAAACTAATATGAAAATCAATATGCTAATGAGTTGACTTGAGCCTTTGGCAGCCCGTAGATGTGTCTTTCGACATTTAAAATAGCAACTACAGATAATTTAAATTTGGCCTACCTGTTTCTCGTCTGCTTATCAAAAATGCTAAATTTGTACACATTCATTTGAATGTTTGAATGACGTAACGATTCATTCACATTTATTAATACGCATAGTGATCAAAACCATACAACGAATATTTTGAAGATGGTATCTACTACACGTGAGTTTAAAACGGCAACTTCTCATTGAGTATTTATAATGCTAATGGCATGAGTCATTTTAACATGAGGAAGATAAGGTACCTAAGTATAATTTTCTGAACACAAAATTTTCTTAGACAATTTCAGTTAGTTATCTTAAAGAAATTTAAGGGAAGTAGTTCATATACAGGGTGTAGAAATGATCTACGCACCATAGGGATTTCAATGGTAATTTTTTCATATGAAAATATTGGCTTTCTTAATTATTTTACAACAGTTCCTTATCAATAAAAGCGTGGAGTCACGTGGGCTTAATTTAAACATTAATTGAATTATTCTTTTTTGGAGCACAAATACTTTTACAGCATGTGATGAACTGCTCCAGGCCATTATACTATAACAAATGACACACACCAATGCTTAATACACTTGTTCACATCTCTTCTTAACTGCACCAATGCATAAAACGAACTATTTAGTTTCTTACACAAAGTGTCAATATGTATACCCGAATCTAACTGGTTATCTATAATAAAACCGAAAAAAGTTGCTCGCACAGAACAATCAATATTACTGTCAATATTTAAGACGTTCTTGCCATATATAACGCATTTCGTTTTTTCTAAACTTAACATTAGATTGTTTTTCATACACCAGCCGTTCATCTCCTTTAAAACAGCTTTTAAACGGACTTCTAGTAGTTCAGGTGATGCTGCTGTAATAGTTACATAAGTACCATCTTCAAAAGTCTGGGATTTATAAAGCAAAGGAATATCAGTGGACCAAGAATAGATCCCTGTGGTACCATTATGTTTACATCATATTTATTTGATAGCAGATCTTTAGTTTTCACAGATATTTGCATATCAGTAACGAATGACAACAGCTAATCCAACACGCGACCTCTTATATGGTAGCAACTAAATGTTCTTAGTCAAGTTCATCATTTACAAGACTAATTGAATGACAGCCATTTCAGTAGACCAAGAAGCTCTAAAACTGTACTGACAGTCTTTGAAAATACTGTACTTACTTAAAAACTGTGCTGATATATTGTATACAACCTTCTCAAAATTTCTGGAAAATACACCTAACAAACTTACAGGTCGATAGTTTGAAACATCTGTTACAGAGCCCTTTTTTGGTATGGGAACAATAATTAACGCGGTTTTTAAAGATTTTAAGGATTCTGGAAATGTTCCCAATTTCAATTAACAAAACTAGAGAACTGCAGTGTACAGGACATTGCTATATCTGAGGTGAAAACTATCTCTAACTAGCCTCCGAAATCATCTCTAATTAAGATTATAACACATTAAATCCGGCAACATTCTAACAAGCTGTAACTGCCTTGCCCCATGTAGACTTCTTTGCCTTTGATGTGCTTAGTCCTTGCAGAGCAATTTCATCCACCAAACAGTCAAAAATTGTGTCTAATTCTTGCCTTTCTACATTCAAAACTTGTTTCGACTATTTAGCTTTATAACTACAGGCAGAACCATACACCCCCAAAAATTACTAAAAGGGCTTACTCGCATCTTCCCCCGTAAGTGAACTAGATTCAAATATCTTAACAATGACGATAATACCGAAAAAGGAAACATAGAGAAATAGCATGGGAAAGCGTATATTTGCAGATTCCTGCTTGCCGCTTGAATTGACAGGATTGATGGTGGTATC
>OW679198.1:38190855-38322744 GCA_940337035.1 Agriotes lineatus
TTTCAGTTGCAATCAATTTTCTTTTATATCTTTCTTAACTTATGGGGTTATATATGTAAGACTTTTTTTTTTAGCAATTTTCTTGTCTTACAGTACTGAATTTAGTCTTCATATAGCTTGTCTTCCTTTAATATTTCTTTGATAGTCCAGTTACATTAGACGGAAAACTGCAGCATCTACCGAAAAAATCCAAGTGAGCTGAAATTTTGCATAAACCTTTATTTTGACATTACAAATTTGCTCTCAAAAGTCCCCTTCGATATCGCGCTTGCGTTTTGAGTTATTGAAGGTTAAAGGTCACAGAAATAAGTTTTTCGCAAATATCTCTCTTCCTATGGGTCGTATGACTTTTTTAGTTATTACAAAAAATGAAGGCTAGGAAATTCTTTACAAAAAATATTATACATGTTTTTTACGTACAACTAACCATTCAGTAAATAACACACTGTTAAGTTTTGCAGACGGGTTTTACTTCTTTTTACGCTAAAGGAAGTATTGGATTCACCCCAAAAATTCGAAATTGAGTTTTTAACAGATCTTCACGTTTTAGAGTTCCCGGAACCCAAAAAACATATTCTTGCTCATTGGTCTGTGTGTTCGTCTGTCTGTCCGTCTGTCTGTCTGTGAACAGAATATCTCAAAAACGAAAAGAGTTATCGCGTTGCAACTTCATATGTAGGTTTTGCGTACTATCTAAATGCGACAGCAAGCTTTTCAAGAAAATCGCATAACCGGAAGTATGATGTTTACTCTTGTGTTTCAAAAACGGCTCTAATAAATTTTTTCAAACTTTACATTTTAATGTGTATTGATGAGAGATCGGTGTTTTTTCAAGTGAATACCTCTAAAATTCAACTGGAAAATCACCCATCTCGTATCAAACTAAATTTATTGCAAATTTTACTGATTTTTTATGAACTTACACTGAAAAACTAAAGTAAAAACTGTTTTGATTCTGTGACTGTACAATCAGCTGAACCGCAACGACACATACTTATAAATTCTCCCCTTTCTCCTTTCGATTACTAGAAGAGTTTTGCCTCTGGCGTGATTTATACGTTGAGTTACCGTGCTTTTTTGTTTTCCTCCTGATGAAGCCCCTGAAAGTGGGCGAAACAACTTTTGAGTTATTCGACTACAATGATGACACGGTTCAATCCCGGAAGTCGTTTTTTCAATAAGCTGTAATACATTGTTTTCGCCGATTGCTTTTAATTTTCTTTGTTATTTTTTTCCCTTAAGATTGCGATTATAAGGTTTTTGCAATTTGTTTGTGAGCTTCATTGAAATTGTTGAAATCCTCTCAAAGACCACATAGATCTTTCTTGAGGCTGAAAACGGGTACACTAAATGCTGTGTTGAAAATTCTTCCGAATATAATGTAGTTTCCAAACTCTCTCCCAACTTCTATGAATTTGTTCTCATAGTTCTGGATCTTTGCAAGGCTACTGCTTCTTTCAATATACTCCCTGGAAGTTTCAGCACTCAGGTAATGTGATTCTACGCATGGTATTAAATTGATGTGATTTATAATACCCGCTTTACTTATTCGTCTAATTTCTTCTGACTGCCACGTTTTGCTTTTCTTTAACTCACCTTCCAAAAATCCCATCTTTTGAATTATCTATTTTCTATCTAATTATCTTTTGAATCTATTATAAAAAAAATATTTTTTTCACTTCGTAAACTTGCGTTGTTCTTCGTTTTAGTAGGTGGAATAGAACTGATATACTTAAGAATATACTGGCTTTACAATTGTAAATTAGATAAACTTCAATAGCTTGAAAAAAACGTCTTTCCTTCTGTCTTCACAAATTATCTTTTTGTTAGCGTTTGTGTAAGCCACGCCACTATTGCCGTTTGTCTTCCTCAATTTTCTAATCCATTATTTTGATTTGAAATACACTCTGTTTTGCAGCACCTGATTTTCTAATTGAACTTAGTTGATCTTAACTTGTTCTTTGTCTGCCGATATTTTACTAGAATTACCGTTTCTTGATAGATAACTATAATCTGAACATTATTCAGTAAGTACCTATAGTTTCTATTAAACAAATAGGAAATATTTAATGCAGAAAATTAGCCGCTAACAGCAACTGGTTACAAATCTTAAAAACGTTTAACTTATATTTATGAAACTATTGCAGCAAAATGCTAATAAAAAATTGTTATATCTTTAGCAGCAAAAGGGTCGGTCTTCAGTTACTTATGACAGTAATGCTGAAAACCGTTTTATAAAAATTTGTTGATGCAGAGGGACTTAAGATGCTAATGGCTTTCCCGGAACGCTAAACTTGTGCCACTCTACTCATGAAAGGATGCCCAATTTAAGAATTAGATTCAACAAAAACCTAAAATTGACACTTTGGGGATTTATGACACTCTTGCTTCCCAGGTGCGATTTTATATAGGTGCTAAATATTGTTATTATTATTATATATTATCAGTTCGGCAGGAATGTCTGAAGACCTTGCACTTTTGTTATATTTTTGAGTTGCTTGAGTGTTCCTTTTATTTCTTCTGCGTATACAGGGTGCCCGTTTTTGGAGCTCCACCATGGGGATCTCGGTAACCATAAGAGATACGAGGTCGGTTAAATTGGGGCAAAGTTGCGCAATTTGGAGCTCAATAATATGCCGGTTTAAAATTTCAAAAATTCCGATTACCTCCGGAGATATCCGAAAAAAACCGGAATTTTGGAAATACGTTTTTATTTTTTCCTCGGCTTATTTGGTGACCTAATTCAAAATGAGTGACACTTCGTCATTGCAACTTTTCCTCCTCTACAACCTGCCGATGTCATATTTGAAATCAGACGTTTCGATTTTCGACAATCATCATCAACTTTGTTTTTCTTATGGGCACTATCTTGGATTTTCACATTTTTGAATTCAGCTTTGTTTTCTGATTACGGTGATGTATCACATGTTAAGGTTCAGTGTTGCAGTTTGGGTGAAATATCAAAAATTCTGTTTTGCAAAGACTGCCTTGGATATAACATCCATACTTTTGTTTAACAAAGGCATTGTTGACAGTTCGATTTAAGTTGGCTTAACGTCACCTACAGTTACAAAATTAGTATAAATTTATTAACAAAATGCTCTTTTCAACTGAAGAAAAACGAGATATGCTAGAAATTTATTTATTTGACAGTAGGATATAAAAAAGGAGAAAATTATGTTTTAAATTTACAACATAGGATAAAACTAAATTTTGAGAAACAAGTAAATAAAGAAAATTATAAGAGGTGCTCGAAGGGTTCACCCTCCACTTCCAAGCACAGCTCTATGCGTCTTCTTAAATTCTGCATTGATCTTAAAACGTCCCTTCTTCTTATTTTGGTCCTTAAAGTTGTGATGATCTTCCTTCGCAGCTCATTAATATCGGCGGGTACAGATTTATAAATGAGATCTTTCATAGTTCCCCATAAATAGTAGTCTAATGGGGAAAGATCTGGTGAACGTGCCGGCCAACGTATGTCTCCACTGTTTGAAATGACTCTACCCGGAAATATTTCAGACAAATAATCAGCCACTCTCCTAGCATTATGTGGCGGAGCACCATCTTGCTGGAACCAAAGGTTATTCAAGCGGTTGAGGCAAATGTTGTCATCGATGTAATCCGTAAGGTAGGTCCTTAAAAAGTGCAAATACCCATCTGCGGTCAAATTGTCTTCGTAAATGTATGGGCCAATGATCGTACCGCCAAATAAACCAACCCATACATTTAGCCCGAAACGTGCTTGTGGTCGACGTCCTTGGTGTTCGTGTGGATTTTCAGTGGACCAGACATGTTCATTGTGACGATTGAACATGCCTGAGTTGGTAAATTTGCACTCGTCCGTGAATATCACGTTGGAAAGAAAATGGGGATTTTGTTCCAACCGTGCCATGATATGCCTACAAAACGCTGCCCTCCGTTCAGTATCTCCTGGATGCAAGACTTGGGTGATATGAATTTTAAACGGGCGATATTTATGTTTTTTCAAGACTCTCCACACTGCTTGATGTGATACGTTAATTTCGTCTGCTATAGCCCTTGTTGAAGTTGAAGGATTATCTTGAATCTAATGAAGAATTCAATTCATTGCCGTTTATTATTTTTGAGAAAGTTTTAACAATTTACTCACCGCCTGTAAAATTTCCACTTCATTCGCATTTGGTCTATGAACACGTCTTCGAGGCTTAGAAAATGCACCAAACTCGGCTAAATTTCTATGAAGGAATAACAAATAATTTTGAGCTGGTTGTTGTCTTTCTGGATACCGCTGTAAATATCTTTCCGAAGTAACTTGCGCATTTCGATGCGAAGCGTAATAAATTTCTAGCATATCTCGTTTTTCTTCATTTGAAAAGGGCATTTTGTTAATAAATTTATACTAATTTTGTAACTGTAGGTGACGTTAAGCCAACTTAAATCGAACTGTCAACAATGCCTTTGTTAAACAAAAGTATGGATGTTATATCCAAGGCAGTCTTTGCAAAACAGAATTTTTGATATTTCACCCAAACTGCAACACTGAACCTTAACATGTGATATATCACCGTAATCAGAAAACAAAGCTGAATTCAAAAATGTGAAAATCCAAGATAGTGCCCATAAGAAAAACCAAAGTTGATGATGATTGTCGAAAATCGAAACGTCTGATTTCAAATATGACATCGGCAGGTTGTAGAGGAGGAAAAGTTGCAACGACGAAGTGTCACTCATTTTGAATTAGGTCACCAAATAAGCCGAGGAAAAAATAAAAACGTATTTCCAAAATTCCGGTTTTTTTCGGATATCTCCGGAGGTAATCGGAATTTTTGAAATTTTAAACCGGCATATTATTGAGCTCCAAATTGCGCAACTTTGCCCCAATTTAACCGACCTCGTATCTCTTATGGTTACCGAGATCCCCATGGTGGAGCTCCAAAAACGGGCACCCTGTATATTCATTGGTGGTTGATATGTGCTTTTCATTCGGGACTGATAAATTCGGGTCGGCTTTCCATCAAGATATTCTTAAAATGGCATTCCCATTCATTTATTGTTGTATTGGATGTGTGTGTTTCTGTATGGTATGGTATGTGGCAGGAAGCCTGGTGTCAAAGTTTTCAGGTTGCGCGAGCGCCTGTGACGTAAGCTAAAGACTGTCACCGAAATGACAACTGGGACCGACGGCTTAACGTGCTTTTCGAGGCACGGCTGGCTGCAATTTAACTACCACTATAGGTCGGACACCCATCCAAGTGTCGACCGCCTCGAACGTTGTTTAACTCTCGAGACTGACTAGTCTTGGGAACACATTCTATCATTTGCTCATCTCGTTCTTGTAGTGTCATTGCTTTAAGTTTTTCGTTCAATCTTCGTTTACAAAGAAATTTCGTGCTTTCATTGCCCAGACTGTCTATGTTGTATCGTATTACATCTTTATGTATCACTTGTTCACCCATTAGATCATATTTGTGTGTGTTTATGTTGGGAAAAATCACGTTCGTTCTTAATAAGTAATGATCGCTTCCACATGTTGTAGGCCAGTCAAATTGTCGAAAATACATCGTTTTTTTGACAAAAATACTACCTAAAAAGTGAGCATGTAGTTTTATAGAACAAATCACGTAGAATTGAATGAACTAAAAAGTAACAGCTGAATCAGTGGAGAAGTGATTCAAAATTGCGGTCAAAGTAATGAAAAAACAGTTTTTTGCATATAAAAAAGCAAAAAAGCGATGAATTTTTTCCAAAAAAAAAAGGCTTATTTAGTTTAAAAAAACAAATAAATTGAGCTGTCGACGGTCAAAATCGATTCATTATAAAAAAAGTTATCGCTAAAAAACCTCTAAAAATTACCGATTCTTCAAGTGTTCTTAACTTTAAAACAAAATCCTATATAACGTTGAAATTTTCAGAGAGCATAGTACTCGATGAGCACAAAACTTGAAATTTTAAAATTTGCGAAAATGTTGATTACTTTTTGCATAAATAATTTTTTTCGAAAAAAATACGTTTTCGCAGAACTTGATTTACTCAGCTTGCAGAAGTCGTATAGCAATCAGCATAGGCTTATTTTGTTGCCTAAGAGTTATACTACCACACACAATATGAGCAGACATTTTTTTGCACTTACAAATATGTGTAAATGTAATTTGAAAAGTGATCTTTTTTATGCGCACGAAATGTTGAATATTTTTGTCAATTTTAATTGTACCCAAATTACATAAGCACCATTCGATAGCTGCCAATTTTCTTCGAAATTGAAAATGATTACAGTACTACCCATACAAGCCGAATAATTTTTCTTTTTTAAATTGCTATACATTCAATTATTAATATTAGCGGCTGAAATTTGCACACACTTTAGCTGAAGACTTCTAGTGTAATATAAAAATTATTTTACAATTATTGACCGCGTATTATGTATTGCGAAGCGGTTTATATTCTAGGCGTCGCAAAATGCATGTTCCCTTCAGAGCGAGTAAACGCCGAAGTAGAGCGGCCTACTCCGAGTTTCTCCCTACAACGCTCAACGCTACGCGCCACGGCACCGCTCTGAACGAACATGCATTTTGCGACGCCTAATGTAAACCGCTTCGCAATAAATAATACAAGGTCAATAATTGCGAAATAATTTTTATATTACACTAGAAGTCTTCAGCTAAAGCGTGTGCAAATTTCAGCCGCTAATATTAATAACTGAATGTGCAGCAATTTAAAAAAGAAAAAATCTTCGGCTTGTATGGGTCGTACTGTAATCTTTTTTAATTTCGGAGAAAATTGGCAGCTATCGAATGGTGCTTATGTAATTTCGGTACAATTAAAATTGACAAAAATATTCAACATTTCGTGCGCATAAAAAAAAGATCACTTTTCAAATTAAATTTTCATATATTTGTAAGTGCAAACAAATTTCTGCTCATATTGTGTGTGGTAGTATAACTCTTAAGCAACAAAATAAGCCTATGCTGATTGCTGTACGACTTCTGCAAGCTAAGTAAATCAATTTCTGCGAAAACGTATTTTTGTCGAAAAAAATTATTATTATGCAAAAAGCAATCAACAGTTTTGCAAATTTTGAAATCTCACGTTTTCTGCTCATTGAGTACTATGCGTTCTGAAAATTTCAACGTTATATATGTATTTTTTTTTAAGTTAAGAACAATAGAAAAATCGGTAATTTTTAGCGGTTTTTTAGCGATAACTTTTTATCTAATGAATCGATTTTGACCGTCAACAGCTTAATTTATTTGTTTTTTTAAACTACATAAGTGTATATTTTTTGAAAAAAATTCATCGCTTGTTTGCTCTTTTATATGCAAAAAACCGTTTTTTCATTACTTTGACCGCAATTTTGAATCACTTCTCCACTGATTCAGCTGTTACTTTTTAGTTCATTCAATTCTACTCACTTTTCAGGTAGTATTTTTGTCAAGTAAATATCTAATTTGACTGGCCTATTGTCCCATGATATACTTTTATGTGTATTTTTATGCTTAAAATGTCCATTTTGAATTTTTTTATAATTTTGTTTACATATCTCTATAATTCTGGTTCCATTATAGTTAGTAGTATCTTCGCCATGTTTACCAACTACATAGTTTCCTGTTTTGCTGTCAACCCTTCTGTTTAAATCTGATTATTTCTCTGTTATATCCAATATCAGCAATAGCACTATTTAGTTTTTCAAAAATACTTTCTTTCTCGTTAACTAGTGCATCGTCATTCAAGCCATACACGTCTAGTATCGTAACTTTTGTTCCATACAAGTTAATATTTACCTAAACTATTCTTTCATTAATGTTTTTCTAATTTGTTATAAATTTCCTTAATTCTTTTTTTAGAATTTTGAATACTCCTTTACTTACACTTTGCTCTTTTGGCATTCCGCAGCTATGTCTCACTTCATTCTATAATTTTCTTTTACGACTTTTTCCATCTTATTTCTGGCTCCCTGTGTATTCCAACTAGCTATGCGCATCATCCTTTGTCGTAGCTTCTGTTGGACTGTCCGATTCTTTTCCGAGATGTGTATTTGGGATATTTAGCGTTATTAACCATTTTTACGGGATTTGGGGTGCTGGCAAAAACCCAACGCCCAACCTGGAGGACCAGGGTATCTCGCTTTGGTTGGCTTCTTACCCACGACCTGTCCAGCAAGGGAGACCCCACCAGTAGCTAAGTTACCACTGGCATAGTTCTTGCACTCCTCGAAGCACACAAGTTTCACTACCCGGCAAAAGATGCCTTCGTCAAAGTGAAGATCTATGAGTGGGGCAAATTACTTTATAATCACGTAAAAAATGTGAAGAAATACCTCACTCGTTTTACTATTATTGAATAAATTAAATTTCTACAATTCAGCTCCAACACCCTATATATCGCTAAGACGAATCGATCATATATGCATAAAATGTATTTTTGTAATTACCTCAGCTATCCTCTGTCTAAGTTTGTCATAGAGCTAATAAATCACTCTGTATTTTTAATATTTTGGTTCAAAAAGCACCTATTTTGCATGATGTGCTAAGTACGATTTATTAAAGTCTGTTTAGCGTTTCTGTTAGTAAAGAAAATATGTTATGCAGTAATTAGTACAAATAGTCAAAATGACGTAGAAAAATCGGACATTGGTACAATAAATTAAATTTGATGATAAAGGAGCCATGTGTAATATTTCATAACAATCTATTCGATGAAAACTATTTTTTTAAGTATGTTTTTAACAATTTTAAGATGGTATTCATCCTTGTCAACAATATGACGTCACTCATTTACTGCAGCCTCACAGCACAGCAAATAGACTAAATTGACTAGAATGTTGTTTAAAAACCAATGACTTATTTAAATTGTTTTACTTTTTACAATTACAAGCAAGTTAGTTTTTAAATGGAATTTCAGAAGTCAGTAATGTTATGGGTTGAAGATGGAAATAAACAACTAATCAATAAATAGAAGAAATGAATTCAATGGTTTTTATGATATCTTACTTAAAGTCGTTGGACCAAATTCTTACCTCTTCTTTAAACCTCCGATTAATTATGAAATATTAACTTTCATGACATTAGTATGTCTTTGTTTTACACATGGGGATTTATATAAAGGCATCCCATTTTAAATCTGACACCGTTAGGATACATTTAAACGCTAAGTAAGAATACGGGCCATTGACTTGTTTGTTATTCCTACACATACTCACAGTTATATTTGCTTGCTGCGTAAATAAATATTTAATATTTAGTATCCACAAGCTGTGTAAATTTAACTGATACTAAAACTATTCAAACAATCAAATTTTATTGAAATATAAATATGTGTGCCAATATATTGCTGATATGTAATTACAAGATTTAAACTAAATGAGATTGGCTCTACCAATATTTCAATTTGTAAAATAATGTACTGCCACGTGCCATCAGCTGACAAACCCCTAAATGTCAATAAGGACAGGAAGTTAACTCAAATTTTATTATTTTATTATATTACGCATGCGGAAGTATGCTTAAATGAAGAGCTGTCACTGTTTATTTTCTCTAAATTGGAAGTATAAAAAATTTATTACAAAATCCTTTTCGGGAAACAATATAAAAGTTGGAAGCCACGATGAAGCACACAGTGGCTATTATAAAAATAATATTTTTTTTATACAGGGTATCTCTGTAATTTTTAAATAGTAAAGATTATACTCATCAAATATATATGGACGTATACTTTTCTCAACTCCCTAACAAGTTACTCAATATTTACTTAAATTTAAATTTGGTGCACATGCAATCTAGTGGCGTAGATTTTTTGAAATAAGCTTCTTCAGCAAAAGAATAATGCAAAAAAAAATCATAGACGATAAAATTGTTAGCGATATTTGTGCTAACGTAAACCTCTTCATAATTTATTTACGTAGCAAACGACTTCCGGGATTGGACCGTATCATTATTGAGGCCAACTGTATACATTGGTGAAACAGGGCGGTTAGTAATAACTCGTATCTCTGAACACCAGCGGTGTCTCAAGTCGGGTCTCGCTTCAGCATCGGCCATCGCCGAACACCAACGCGGCACTGGCCGAAGAAACTTCCATTATCTGCAAATCCCGATTCTTCTTTTTAGAAAGATTCGCGGACGAAAAATTTCCTCTTTCTACTATGTGAAAACTGCTAATTTCTAAGCCCCGCCCATCGTCACTTAACCTCGCCTTTCTCCTTCCGATCATTAAAAACGTTTCGCCTCTGGCGTGGTTTACACGTTGAGTTATCGTGCTCTTTTGCCTTTCCTCCTGATCAAGCCCCTTACAAAAGTAGGTGAAACATTCAGTTCTTCGACCTCAATAATGACACGATCCAATCCCGGAAATATTTGTTACGTAATGACAATGGTCGTGAAAGTCTCCGAAATCAGCTGCATAATTTATTGTTTTTTTAGTTTACAAACGTTTCTAATTTTACAACAGAACAATTCAAAATAAATCAAAGAGGTTTTATAAATGCTTTTCCAAAATGCTTGCTTAATATAATAAAGAGATGCACTGGTTAGATTTTTTAACTGTTTTCAGAGATTTTCAAGAAAAGCTGTTAAATTTGGACTTTATAAAGTGACTCAGTTGCTTTTGTGTTTGTTTATAATTCTCTGATTATCCAGTCGAATGTTATAGTTTTTCTATAATAAAAAAAAATAAAGTTTTTATACTTTAATATTTAATAAATTATGTACATTAGCATATAATCTAAAGAGCCAAATGCCTAATAAAAAATACTAATTTCCTTTTCCAAATTTAACGGCGAATTTAATCTCTCTCAACAACAACAACGGAGGAGGAGGAAAAGAGAGAATCTCTCTCTTTTCCTCCTCCTCCGTTGTTGTTGTTGAGAGAGCGCTTGAATACTTGGAACTGATTTGAAATTTTAGTGTAGCAATCGCAAAATTATAAGTTCTAAAAGTTTTCGACCAGGATGGCTTTTACTATCTAAAAAAATTGTAATAAAAGAATCAGGACGCCTTGTATAAACAGAATTATATTTTTTGTGCAATTTAAAGTGTTAATGTACATTCAGAAATGATAAATTCCTGCTATTATATTTAGTTATTGGGTGACGCTCTACTGTAATAAATAAATATAATAGAACAATATAGGTTTTAGTATGAAGCAGTGGCTAAAATACAGTACATAATTTTGAATGAATAAAGAATTCTAAAACAAATATAACTATTCTTGAAAGGGTACTCGCAAGACCCTAACTTTAGAATTTTGTAGGTTTTTGGTTTAGGGTTTTGTTGCTCTGACATTCGATAAAGATTTTTATGATAAGCATCTACTTATACTGGGAAGAATTAAAACATTGGAACAGTTTAGGTATGTGTCAATACAAAGGAGGAAAAACTCGCATGTTCACGACTATTTCATACAGTGTTTAATATTTTCCAAATTGAACTTTCAGTAATCAGGCTACATTGCAAAAATAAATTATCTGACACGACAAATGCTCGCTCCTATTGCTTTTTCGAAATCTCCAAAAGGAGAGTATGTTCTGTACTACAATAGGTAGCAGAAAATCTATATTTTTCGCGAATCACTTATGTCTATTTAACCTCTAGCCTCTAACAAGGCTATAGGCTAAATACTTAAATACAGAATTGTTATTAAAGTTGAAAACTAAGTAAAAGTATAATGTATCTAATTCTTACCGCTCTGTAGGAATCCTTAGGTACTATTAAATAAGTATCAATGTTGTGGTCCTTCAAGTAACTATTTCTATCACCTCCGTTGCCCGGTTCGACTTCGTAGTCTCCGTTGAGGCACAAGAGGGTCTCTTTCGTAATATGAATTCTCCTGTAATAAAATTGCACGTAAGTAACTTTTTAAAATAACTACGGAGTTTAGGAATTTCATTGAATTATAGAAAAACAATTACAAACCCTGGAATTCCCCCACTCTCCATATGATTCGCAAGAGTAACGTCGTTCGACCATACATCAAACTGCCATTTGCGTAAGCCCAGAACTCCGCAGTGAACTCTTCCTGTGTGTATTCCAACTCGCATGTTCACATTTACGGCCATCACTTCTCGAACCAAACTGAATTAAAAAAAAGAAGCATTTAACATGTGTTTAAATTGAGTATGATACTGTTTTTTAAGTTTGTTCGAAACATCAACACTGGAAAAAACCATTTATGCAGCAGCAAACTGTAGCAAATTACTCAACAACCATATCAATTCAATAGATTATTATCAGTTACAGGTTGTTAATCAATATTTCTTCATATATCAAGACTATTATTGTTTAAGATTCACCACGGTTTACTCTCGGTAATTAAAACTTAAGAAACAATGACTAAACTTGAAACAATATAGTGGCTGATTAATGTAGCAACAGAGTAATTAGCTAAGATCAAGAGAATTGCTCAAATTAAGCACTAATATCAAAGACTCTAACGTTCATGTTTCGCATGAGTAGGTTTGTAGTTTTGTACGTCTCGGTGAGTGCAGTCTTTAGATCCCTACCGAATTGGGTGGCATTCTAATAAACATTTTAAGGAAATTACTTCAGCCCTTCCGTCTGAAATATTCCATTCAACGTATGTGCCCTTTAAGAATTAGATAGAAAACATCAGGTTTAGGATTGTAGGCCAGGACAAATTTAAATGAGCAATTCCGAAAATACGAACATGGCAAGTTTATCTACAACAACCCATTCGATCTGGATTAGTCAAACCATACCGCAATGCGCATTTGATAAATATAAGACAAATGACAATGGGTTCCCTTAATCGAACTGCTAACTAAATGTGGAAAGCTAATGAATGTATTATTGTTATAAAATATTATTGCCCTGTTTTGACTTTTTATTAACAAATTGTGTTGCTATTATAATCATAGAGGTTTAAAATGTGCTTTTTCAATGAAAACTAAGGCTTAACGTAAGTCCATGGCCAGTCCTACGGTGCCTGGGTCATTATTTCTGCGTTAGCCTGCAGATACAAGCCGCTGAACGCCCTGCAGAACGACTCTTGTAGCTCGACCACTGCGAAAAGCCGTCGTCTCACACTAGGGCTCCAACTTGTTTCCCGCGAACGTCGCTGCCTGCCTCGAGCTCACAGGGGCTCCAACTATACTGCTCGAAGCTCTTACACAATCTCGGAAAAACCATACTCGATGCACAAATCATACACTTTTTTATGCCTCTTCGGAGGTGTTACTAATTACTGCAACCTGCTACAGCGTACTCAAAGCATATAGAATTAATTTTCAAACACACTGAATTGGGAAGGAAGTATTTATTTACGTATTAACAATTATTTCTTGGTGAAGTCAAAATTAACACCACTTCACAGCTTGGCTTCCTTTTCCCAGTTGGTTGTCTTCGATCTTACATTGTTTTACATGATTTCCAAGCCAACTCTGATTGCATTTTGTTCAAATCAAGGCTAACACTATTTTTAATACTGTTTTACAAATTATTATCAAGACCAACGCTATTTTATCGAATTTGCAAAATTAAACTAGCACTTTTCTGGAACATATAATAGTATATTAAAGTATGAGTGGATAACAAGGTCTTTAAAACACGCTCGAGTTTGCGAGCACGACGGCGTAGCCGGAGTGCTCGAAATAGAGCAAGTGTTTTAAAGACCAGTTATCCACGAATACTTTACGCTATTTTTTATTATACATCCAATACTGGAAATAGATTACGCACTAAAAACTTAGAAATAATTTTTGTCGTGATAAATCGAGAGGGCATAATAATATTGCTACTATAGTTACGAGAATTATTTACGTTTTTGTCGCGTCCATGTCCGTTGTTGCATTCAGTCGTTTCCTTGACAACCTTTAAAGCTCGGCTAGCTTTAATCGCCTGTATTCGCACGCTCAGACGTGCTTTAAATGGCGATTCTGATGCAGGTCTAATAAAATAGTATATTAAAGTATGAGTGGATAACAAGGTCTTTAAAACACGCGCGAGTTTTCGAGCACGACGGCGTAGCCGGAGTGCTCGAAATAGAGCAAGTGTTTTAAAGACCAGTTATCCACGAATACTTTACGCTATTTTTTATTATACATCCAATGCTGGAAATAAATTACGCACTAAAAACTTAGAAATAATTTTTGGGGTGATAAATCGAGAGGGCATAATAATATTGCTACTATAGTTACGAGCATTATTTACGTTTTTGTCGCGTCCATGTCCGTTGTTGCATCCAATCGTTTCCTTGACAACCTTTAAAGCTCGGCGAGCTTTAATCGCCTGTATTCGCACGCTCAGGCGTGCTTTAAATGACGATTCTGATGCAGGTATAATAAAAAATATTATTTGATATGCTTGAAATATTATTAATTGCTATTATACTCATAGAGGCTTAATATGTGTTCATAGTAGAATGTTTTGAGCTGCACATTAGTTAAAGTCAAGGTTAGATTCTAAAGTTCACGATACTGCATGCATCAAATATAAAATAAAAAAAATGTCACAAAACAGCATATTGGTACATTGCATTGTGGTGATCAAGGGTAGTAGTGAACTAAAATAAGATTGTTATATTTGTACCAGATGTATAGTAGGCCACTCTGAATTATTAAACTTTATAATCAAATGTGCTAGTTAGTCTAAGTACTATAGAGAGTGATTTGCGAAGATCACCACCCATAATTCCTACTGATTAATCAACCAATGCTACTATACCCATAGAAGTAATGCCAATTCCCTGGATATATCTTGGGTATGTGTAAGTTGGGTTGCCTTTTAACGTTTTTAATCGAACTCAAATCTTATAACCATTTCCTTACTACATCTCTGGGAGGAAATTTCTATCATTGAAAATCGTTAAAATTTGTTTTTTATTTCTATACCAGCACTTCAGGTAAAATATAAAAATAAGGGTAGGTATATTATACTATACATTTTATTATTTTAAAATTATGATTCTGTGAGGTGGCTGCTTTATTGACAGCGCTTCCTATACGGGATAATGCATTTTGAGCTAAACCTTTCCTTGGGACATTTATGATGTACCCACGAGATGGTGAACACAGCCTGAGTAGTTTTCTGGTAAATTTAAAAATAGTTACCTTTAGTTAAAAAGATGAAATGGCTCTCTTGCTCTTAACATCCGCAGCATTCAAATGTCTGACCTTGTTTACTCTTCTAGTTCTCATTTATTAGACCATGGAGTAGCATTTGGTTGGTACGTAAAATATAGGAAAATATCGTCTGCTATCCATCCATTTAATCAATGCCAGCTCTCCTCAAGTACAGTATAATTTATTTGTTACAGTTACTTTAAAAAAAATCAGCTTGTAACTCGAAACCCATTTTTTACAAATAACTGGACATTTATCTTTTGTACTTGTCACTGCTGCAGAGAGTTTCATAATAGAACTCTTCACTAACCTACAGTCTAATTTCTACATACGCTGGGTGATGCAAATATTAGCATAATTAACCGTGGTATCTCTGTATTCTAAGTGTGTGCAGATTGGTCTAAATGACGCACGTGCTCAAAAATACAGTAATTTTATTGGTTAACCATATATGTAAAAAATTATCGTCTAAAGTCGTTTAATTTCAGTTGTTTCAGTTATGTCACTGGCTAGTCCCATCCACGCTAGTTAGTCTGCAGCAGCGTTGTCCAGAGCTGAAAGTTTAGCTTCATCTGCTTAATCTGTCACAGTTGAAACGGAATTTGACCTTATTTCACCTGAGCTCAGTGACATTAATTAACAGCATTTCGATATACTTACAGCCAAGTGGTACGTTTGTGTATTGTAATAGTTACTTGTACGTTTAGTTAAGTTTTGATCTGCCGCCAGTGTGCGGGAGTTTCCGTCATCTATAAACCACGTACATCTGAGAGTGCAGTTCTTTTAACACGTTGCCGGAAGTAATTTTTTTAGCGCGAAAGAAATATTGAGGGCGACATGCTCTTACAGAAGATTCGTTAGTTCTGGTGCGACAATGGGAAGTTCATTCATTTGCGTTGCTGAAATTTGTCAACGGCCACAAAAGTACATTCAGTGCAAGTCGTTGAAATAACTTCACTAACTCAAGATCTTGGAACTTCCAAAAGGTCTCGGGGTAATCCGTGAGCTCTGAAGACAACCAGTTACAATACAAGCTGCAAATATCATTGATCTGGCGATACCGTCCATTGCAGCGTACGAATTTTAGTGAAGGGTCAACTTATTTTGGCACTGTGGAGTGTTAAACTCCGGATTGGCATTCTTAGATGCAAAACAGGTTGGTGATCTTTTCCTTTTGCATTATATGGCATCCGATTGCGTCTCAAGCCAGGAGACGTTGCTCAGTCATTGCTTCGAATCGTGACATTAAGCGGCACTTCAGAATAAGCTTCTATTAAGTTACAACCTGAAACTCGCGAGTTGCACAGTCCGCGCGAATTCGGGTTCCTGTGCACAAAATGGTGAGGGCGAACTTTCATATACTTTAATGTTCGCGTTTAAAAGCCAGTTACTTTGGTGTTTTTTTACAATTACTTAAATATAAATGTATTTCAGAAGTGACGCTATTATTGTTTGACTTATAAATGAGTGTAGCACTCACCAATAGCCATTTATTTCAGTGTTACGCGCCAGACTGGACGGAGTTTTGTTGTGTTGGTTTATTCGTAACCACGACTGCGAGAAAGTAAAAAGGTATCTTGTTGTAGACTGAGCTAGTTGGTAACAAAAGGGCAAATAGTTTAGAAATATTAGAAGCAGCGACGGCGCAAACAAACGAATCGTTACACATTGCCAGACGTGACGATCATATTTTGGTGTTGTTGATGCTGTCCGACATTGTCCTGTCCTTCTCCGAACATCTCCAGTTTCCAAAAAGCTATTCCAGAGTCGAGAAATTACACTGTGTCGTACTGCAAACATTTGGGCAACATCATGCTGCATTCATCCACCTTCCAATTGACCTATGGCTCCCCCACGGTGCTGTTCCATTCTTATTCGATCTGGCAAGTCTTTCATTTTAATAGTGATGCTTGTTTTTTGTGTTATGTTATAAAAACAACTGCAGATATTGTTGTTTGTTATTATTTGTGTTATTTTTAAATTGCTGTCGCTATCCAGTAAACATTTCATCATAGGTAATGTTTTACCTATCTTTCAAAGCTTAAATACTACGTGTAATTGACTACTCGTATATTATTTGGCTTCGGATGTTCTTCCCGTTCATATTTATTACTCGACATGTCGTTTTTTGCATCGCGCCAGTTATTGATATATTAATATTAAGATATAAACGTAATTGACATAAGTGAAACATAATATTATAATTTGCTCTGAATCACCGCGAGGAAGAACTTTTTACAAACAATTTATGAAAGCTAGAATTAAAATAGGCAACACAAAGGAAATTCAATATCATAGATGTCATCGACGTTAGTATTAGAAAAAACTAAAGATAAAGTAGTACGGAGGAGGTATATGTTTTTTTTTGTTGTTAACTTTAAAGTAGAAATTTTTGTTGCATTGATGACAGGTAAAGCGTGAAACACAGCGCATATTATGCCTACGAATTTGAAATGTCGTTTCATATTTCGTTGTGCAGTGAAATTTTATTTCGACCACTCGGGACGGATATTTGAAGCCATTTAGTATTGTCCCGCCAACAACGTGTATACCGGGCCCTGTCCTGACACATCCCTGGAAAGCGTTTCGTTATAACGCGCATAGATCAACGCCGATGCATCCGTAGTCATAGTTACTTAATGCAAATGTGAATTACCGTTTATTTTGAATATGTTATATTATGTTAAGCGATGAATGTTGTGAAATACTGACCGGTTAGACTGGCTGTTCTGAGTGCATTCCCGTTGGGAGTGCAGTAATGCCTCAAGCAACCTGTTGGTGGTTTCGCTATCAATACTAGTTTTCCTGTGTGGCGTCACAACGCGCAGATAGTTTTAGGGATAATTTATTGGGTTTCTGTATTAAGCTGTGATCGGCGAGAAATGATTGTTTGTGTGTGTTGGTAATGCTGAATGCGAAATAAAAATTACAAAGTAACGTAAGTCATATACTGAGGGGAAGCTTTCCAGGTGTATATTTGAATGTGCAATTTGTATTGACTATCATGAGAGAGCCTTTTTTTTCATCCTACCCCCCCCCCCTTACACGAAGCTAACTGGAGCATATTTATGGCTTGTTGCGGTTCGTAAACGAGATTTCTCTTGCAACACAACGTCTGAACGTAATGTTCATAGTCACACTCTTCTTCTTCACTCTAGGGTATAGAGTTCACAAAGTGTATTGGCTAAGCCTTTTCCTTGGACGTCATATATCTATTTTTCCATGAGGAGAGTATTAATATTCTTCCCTTCTTTCTTCTTTCCCTTCTGTACTCCAGCCAATTGTTAGATGCTTGTTTTGAGTCGTGTTGTTATTCGCTTATTTCTGTAGGTGTAATTCAATATCTTGGTATTCCATTTCTTGCTTATTAGTATTATTACTTCACTGCTTTTCTATGTTGACGTACTCCGCTGTAAATCATTGTGTACTTGCTTAGTTATGTGATACCTTTTAACTTCTTCTTTGTTTCAGTTGCAATCACTATGTAAATTTTTCGCTGTGGTTCTTATTTATCAAGTGATATGCCCTTGTTCCTCTCGCATACCATTTTTAAAGTTTGATCTTATTTGCTATCCTTAGTCGTTTGCCACAATCACACTTTGACAGCAAACTTGTTGATGTTACAGTAGTACAGCTCAGTCATGATTTTTTGATAAAACTTCTCTACATTTCACTTTTTGAATGGTGTAGGTTTTCCTTCAATAGATTAATAGATTGTCTGTTAGTGTTCTGTGTAATGTGGTTATCGATTTTTGATGTTATTTTGTAATATTTGTTCAGGCGATAATTGATTTGACAAGAGCTTTGAAAGATAGGCAGTATTTTATTCAATTCGTCAATGCTGGTGTTATTGGTGGTTCAAAATATATTATGTTGCTGGTATATCACTCTCGAGCATTCAAAACTCGCATAGCCATGTCAAAACATGTCAAAATTTAATAAAGCTTCCATGTTCTGACTTACCTGTTAGCAATTGCACTATGTTATACCTCTTAAATAGATAATATAAAGTGCCATCATTTACGAGTTACCGTTCGTTTACACGGGTTTGGAACATCACATTAGACAGGTGGGGCCCATAAATTTTAAACAGGCTGCGTTACCTCTTGTTTATATAATTGATCATTTGTCCCGTTTCAGAAAGGCACTTGTTTTAACCCGGACCCTCTTCGTCTTCAGTCAGCCACTTGTAACGACGGTTAAATTTATTCTAGTTTCGTTTGGGTGAAAGAAGATTGTCGTGCAAGATTTGTACGTCAGAGACATTTCCGACTTTACTTTTACTGAATTTGTTCTTTAAGGAATGTTTAGAATATTGATAGATACTATGGAATGACGATTATTATAATTTGTTGGGTAGGTATTCTGTCAAATATATATATATATATATAGTAAAAATAATTTTAAATGTAAATCAAATATTATACAATTTTAATATTTAATTATTTACATTTAACAAAGATAGTGGGTAAAGTGAAAGTAACACTTAAGAAAGAGTTAGAGATTTTAAATTGTTCTAACTACAAGAGTGTCGTGTTGTTAAAAATAGAAACATGCTGACTCCAGGCAAACTACATTAAAGTAAAATAATGATGGGTGACGATAGATGTCGTACTTATTTGGTTTCATAAATTAATTGCTTCATAATTTAGTAACTCTGTCTTGGTTATCAAGTTAAAAACAAAGATGGATCAAATCTTGGTCTCGTTATCCCCCTGAGAGTTTACCACATCAGTGTGGCCGCTTCTTCTGATCGTGTCCTCACCTACATCTATGAGGTATTTTATTTTTAATTTCTTTTAAGAAAGCGTGTTATTTTAGGACGACCTGTGTTCACATAATTCAAGTTCCTCTATGAGAAATCCCAATTTTCTCAAAATTTTCCTGTTCCCACTCACAAATTCTTCGTGGCTCCCTGGGAGGCCATATGAATCCCGTTGAGTACCACTTTCAACATATAGTATAGTGATGTTTGCCGGACCTTTTATATATTGATATTTTATTCTGTCTTTTATTTACTGTAGATCAGAATTCAACGAAAAAAGAATATCGTGTTTCCTGTTTCCAGGATCATTCTCGTAAATATGTGTTGTGCTCGCCGGCGTGTCTGCATCTGTCACGTTTTCATCATTTCCCATCGAGCACCGTTCGTCCGCGATCGGTCCTATCGTCATCGTGCCTTTCATATTGCCACGATAAGCCCGTGTCTTACGAAACAGGCTAGTGGTCCAGCGGTTAAAGCGTCTAATTAGTAATTAGATTAAATGCAATTCGCATTATTAAGTGTTTCGTTTGACCTGTTTCAGTCTTATTAGAAATATTAAGAAATTTTTATCCATTTTGTACATAATCATGAATTAGAAGCATTTCCTTCTGTAGTTTCTTCAAAGTTACAGATCAAAATCAAGGCTAGAACTTCAAGTATTTTAAGACATTTTGTTCGAGCAGAACATGGGCTCTACAGGAAAAATGGAAATAAACTGAGATTTTAAGGAAGAAATAATATTCAGTTATTTATAGCTATATTTAGACAGAACGGCTTTTTCGAAAAGAGATTTTAGATATCTTTATATTTATTAAGCTATTTTTAGTGCTTCATTATTTCACTTTTATTTTTCTAAGTTAATTATATTTGCAAAAATTATTTCAAAGGCCGTTATACACTTGGAAACAGAAAATATAATCAATTTAATGGTGTAATGGCTATCGTTCCAGAAAGTAACCAAATAAATAAAAAGAAAACAATGCTATAGTCTTATAAATAAAAATATATTTCAATTTCTTGTTAGATCAGGTTAAAGAGTGCGGTTGCACTCTACTGCCTTGTGGAATGGGATTGGCAATTCGTCGAATTTCGTCGCACAGGCTAAAGTTACTGCGGGATAGTAGTTAGCCAGCTATCTTCAAGCAAATAGGGTAGGTTGGTGTTAAGGTTCCGTACTATGTTGCCGTCAGTTTGGGAGCATTGACGGCCTTTGGAGGAATTTTCGACGTCGTCGGATTTAATAGTTTTCAACTTACAGCTTACCAAACTGATATTCAATTTCCCGTCTTGTTGTGATGCAGTGAAATTTAATGTTGGCTCCGGTGGGATATTATAGGTACTTCAAATATTTCGCCATTAATTGTTCCTCAAACGGCGACGCAGGCCTGAAAACATCCGTTTCATTGACGGCCATTATCGATGCTTTGATCTGTAACTGTCTATTTTTGTTTCGTCAAGTTAGGATGTGTTCGTTGAGATCGAGGGCCCAGTAAATCTAGCCGCTGGCAGTCTTCCGCTGTGTGATAAATTTTCGAGCCGACTTATCTTGACTGTTGTATTCATTAAAGCTAGTTAATTACCGCATTCAGCTAAGTTGAGCTTGTTTTATTAATTAAGTAATGCATGCTGTGAATTATCGCTAACTTTGAATATGTTATATTCAGTTGGGAGATGCATCTTCTGACACAGTTAATAATTTATCGCTTATGTAGACCTAATTTTTGAGTGTATACCCGTTGCGAGTGTAGAGAGCATTAAGCGAATTGACGCGCTCTTGTTACCACGCTATCATAAGTAGTTTTCCTGTAAGACTGTACGACGGTAAACATCTGCTAGTTTTTATTATTGCGCGACATGACGTCATTAGCAGGCAAAATTCTTAAGGATTGTGTGTTGTGATTCGGGTTTTCGTTGTCGGTTCGCCTAAAAGTATTTCCTGTGTTGTCTTAATATTGACATTTTCAAATGATCAGCTGTGGAACTTATTAGCAAAGCCAAATACAGTTACTAGAATTCTTGAAGTAAAACGTAAGGCAGGCCATATTTTAAAACTGGGCGAGCGAGCCTTTTTTCCTACCTACGTCTTCCCCCTTTACATTGAGCTACCTCGAGTGTTTTTTTTGTGATTTTTGCGGATGGTAGACGGGTTTTCCCCTGTAACACTTTTCTCTGTTCATTTTTTCTAATCCGGAAATTATCAAAATAAATAGGAAGAAACCGATGACAGAGCTTTATTAAATATAGAATTATTTAAAACTTATCCTAGGTGCTGTTTTAAGATGAACAATGCAGAATGAACAAACTATTAGGTTATATGTTTGTAAAAATCTAGAACGCTGCACACCAGTTGAAATAAAATTTGCCTGAATGGATAACACCTCTTTATAATAAGTTTTAAAATTTAATAAATAATTTTATCTACTCCTACTCTACAATGACCATTCATAATTCACAGTTTGCAGCCAATCATAAAATTCTATTTTCATTATTCAATAGTTTGCAAGTTGCAACCAATCAGAAAATTATATTTTCATTACTCAATAGGTTGTAGCCAATCACAAAATTCATTCTTATTATTCAACGACTTTTGAAGTTAACAGCTGTCACAAATGTCATAATTGGGAAATATGAACACAAGACTCCTATTGCATTGGAGTAGATAAAATATCGTATTATATTCGCGATTATGGCCATTATTCACTCAGATGACTTGCACCACGCGCCTTCGGCTTGTGGCGCAAATGTCATCTTCGTGAATAATGGCTGTCATAATCGCTCATATAATAATATACTATTAAACAAATTCATATTATCTGGTTGCGTTCTGGTTACCAACGTGCACGTGTGTATTGTTAGTTGCTATGGATTATAAACTATTCTATGGATAAAGTGACATTTTAAACATCCTCATTAAAATATTACTTTACCATGGAGATTTTAATAGATAAAAACAGCTGAAGATGTTGGAAAATACCAGCAAATAAAAGGGCATTTTATCCATAAGGGAAAACTTTAACTCTCAAGGCGAAGCCGAGTGAGATAATTTCCCCGAATGGAAAAACTCGCTCAATTCACGGGTGGCATTGGCGTTGAAAAAGTGACGCAGACAGACACAGCATCCTGTAGCAGTAACGCACCCAGGCAGGCACAGCATGCGTTTATATACAGGGTGTTACAAACATCAATGCTTTAATTTTTACTGCTTCTAGAACTCACCAACCGAAATAAATCTTGTATACCATTTTTTTCGAAAAATTAAAATAGTTGTATGCCCCTGAGTAGCTTTACTTGGTCTTTGATAATGATATAATGTGACAAAACCTTCTTATCAATAAACTTTAAAAAAATACAAAATTTTTAATTTTTTGTTGATTGAATAACGAGGATTGATTTATTCCGGATCTTCCACAAATGTATTATTATAAACAAGATTCTCTACTTACGCAATGGCATCTATCATGTCCAGGCCCATTTCGACAGTGCAGTGGGCATGGTCAGGACGAGGTTCTGGTAGTCCTGAAACGCAGTAATAACAATCTCCTAGTAGCTTTATTCGCAGGCAGTGATGTTCAGAGGCTAGTCGATCAAATCTGTAATGAAAATTACGGCACATTTAGAGTTCATGTTAATTTGGTGAAAATATACTGAAAGCGGTATTATAATGTTCAGTTTGGGCCCTGGTCGCCATATTTTCAGGTTATGCATATGCAGATTCGATGAGCCGGATTTAATTAGAAGAGCCGGCAGATTGGAGGATTAAAAATAATTTGAACGAATGCAATCTGTGCGATCATTGAATTTGAGCTGTTAATCGAAACATTTATAAATTGGTTTCAATGAAAATGGCGCTGTCGTCGTGCAGTAATGTAATATTAATTGTCTAAAAAAGTATAAAGAAAGTAAGGACAGTTATTCCGGAACCACAAGTTAGAAAAAAATTGCTCATATAATAATTTCTCATTATTTAATGCTTTAATTTTTGTAATGTTCTGTGCCTTTAGTATGAAGTCATCGATAGTGATTTCGAATAAGTGTTTGTACATATGTTGATGAAAATTTCAACTAAATTAGGTACTGATATTTATGTTCGACTAAAATGCCGACCACGGACACTACGTCGACCTTGGGTGTAACGCCGACCATGGAAGTGAAAAAAAAAAATATCGAAGGCTGTAACTGACGTAAACAAGCGAGGGCGAGGCACATTATCTTTGCCGAATTCCGTTATATGACTGATACTTAAAGTAAATGGCAATTTGCATAAATTTGCTTTATGCCTACGACATATATGTTTCAAAGTATTTACTTATTATTAATATAAGCAATTTGGCCTTTTACAAAATATCTATAACGATATATACTGTTCATAATAGACAGGAATCAGCGACCATAAATTCGATCATATGATATGTAATGGAAGAGGGCTCAATTCTATTTGCGATTGCAAAAAGCCAGCAAAAAATATTTTCCGTATTATGTATTACTAAAAATTGATGAGCCTTGTAGCTTTTTTAAAAAGCATAAAATAAGTTACAATGCCAAAGAATTTGAATCATTTACAGTATACAGGGTGTCCCAGAATAACTGTTTCTAATTTTCAGAATTGAGAGAGGGCATGTTATTCAACACTCTTTAATAAAAAACTTGTGTTGGGAAATACTTCCGTATTGAATTAAAACTGCATGAAGGTAATGAGGATTAGAAATTTCTCCAATGTGGATACATAATCCATTCACAAAACTCTTGAACTGTCAATGTCAATTTTTTAAAATATTTTCTGAGTGTACCTGGAAATTAGTAATATTTAAAGTTAGGTAATGTTACATAGCAGCAATTCAATCAGATTTTTGTCATTCACAATTACGTCCACATCCTGACTTACAGCTGCAGGATACTAGGCATATTCTTCTTTTGTATGTACATTCTCATTTACGTATTCTTCTATCTTCTATCCTCATTCAGTTGCTAGAAGTTTATTTTCTGGCTACGGCGAAGTTTGCACTTGGAAATAAATTCTCAAACGATGTTGATGAGACACGTTTGATATGTGAGGAAGTTTCGCCAAGACCAAATTTTATGATAATGCTGACCTTTAGTTAGAATTATCAAGCGAAAGTAGTGAGTTTCGTTTAAATTTGAGCATTTACTGGTCTCATAAAAGAAATAATAAATTTTTCTCGATGGCAAATAATTATTCTATAGAAATTCCTCCTTAAATTAAAATGTTCGCTTGACTTTCAGCTTCAGGTGACTATTTTGTCAATATAATGAGCTTCGAGTTTTCTGGGTTCAAGAAACGCAAAGCCGTTGGACGAAACTCGCTACTTCCGCTTCACAACCTAAGTCAATATAAAGATAACATTTTTACGAAACTTTCACATCAAACACATACACATACACGTCATACGCATCTCATCAATATGGTCTGAGAGTTTACATGCATGTTCAAACGTCTCTAGGAAATACAGTTTTAGTAATTGAATGATGGTGGAAGATAGATCTTATAATTAGTCAAAAATTTCATTTTTAATTTTTAAAAATTTGTCAAACATTTTCAAAAATTACAAATTCTACAAAAACGGTACAAAATAGAGCGTTAAATGAAGAGACAAATTTTCTTTAGAATTCCAAGGTGAATTCGAAAATGTAATAATATACCGGGTGTTCTATTTAAAATAGGAGTTAATAAAAAAAATTGAAAAAAAACAAAAGAAACCCACTTTAGAAGTATTCAACTGGAAAATCACCTATGTCACATCAATACACATTAAAAATGCAATAAAAATGTAAAGTTTAAAAAAAATCGTTAGAGCCGTTTTTGAAAAAATCTAAAAAAACTGAAAAATCACAAGAGTAAACACCTACTTCCGGTTATGCGATTTTCTTCAAAAGCTTGCTGTCTCATATACATAGTACACAAAACGTATATATGAAGTTTCAACGCCATACCTCTTTTCGTTTTTGAGATATTCTGTTCACAGACAGACAGACACACACACACACAGACAGACAGACAGACAGACAGACAGACAGACCAATGAAAAAAAATATGTTTTTTGGATTCAGGGGACTCTAAAACGTGAAGATCTGTTGAAAACTCAATTTCGAATTTTTGGGGTGAATCCAATACTTCCTTTATCGTAAAAGGAAGTAAAAAAGCATCGAGACATATTGCTAGTTCGATGTTCTTTGCTTCGCATGAACTCCTACGCCTCGTATCCTGCAGCTGTTAGATTGTGAAAATAATCACAGGTCTACAAAAAAAACTTTTTTGAAAGATGTTTTGATTTCAACAACTAATCTTATACCATATCGGGGCCCTGATCATGAATTTCTGTTTCATTTTTGTGTATCACGTAAGATTCTTTCACAAAATGCAAAAAAAGAAAACACCTTATACACATAACGTACATTTATTGCATAAAATAAAAATGAACTTATATTTCCAAAAATATTACATATTCGATTTTGTTTTCTGTCCAACTTAATATCTTTTACGTTTTGTATGAAAACTGCGTTTAGTAGCTTTTCTGCTGTGTGTTTTTTCTGAATTATCGCGTTGTAACATCCAGCAATAGTCTGCCATCATTGATATGCTCCATCTACCTTGATAACGTCGTTCCATTTCGCGTATATCCTGGTGAAACCTTTCACCCTGTTCTTCGCTCACTGCACCGAGATTTTCTGGGAACTGATCCAAGTGTGAGAATAGGAAATGCACTTTTAAATTCATATTGCAGCCCAAGTGTTGAAACTTTTTTAACATGTTGTTAACAACATTCTCGTACTCAGGGTGCTTATGATTCCCCAAAAACTTTTCAATAACCTCTTTAAACGAAGTCCACGCATCTTTTTCAACAGGATTCATACAATTGAGAAAATCTTCATCTTTACAAAGCAATCTTATTTGAGGCCCTACAAAAATACCTTCTTTTAAATTTGCTTCAGATAAAGTCGGAAATGTGGTGCAAATATATTTAAAACAGTCTTCACCTTTGTCAAGAGCTTTAACGAATTGTTTCATTAAACCTAATTTAATATGTAAAGGGGGTAAAAGGACCTTTGTAGGATCTACCAATTTATTACGTTGTATGTTTTTTTCACCTGGAATTAGATCTTTTCGAAGAGACCACTTTTTTTCAGTCCAATGTTTATCTCTTGCACGGCTATCCCATTTTTTTTGGCGAGTGATTCTAATTTTTTGCAAATTTTGACTGTATACACTGAACAAAATTAAAACTCTATGTTATTGTAACTAATTTTGTCACTTTTAAACTAGCTACAGGGGTAAAACAAAACTTTGAATTTTAACAATAAAATAGGTACCTATTTTTAGATTCCATTAAAATTAAGAAAACATTGTAAATATTAACGCAAACTTAAATAGAAACATTTTTCCATCACATTCCAAAACCAAAAAAGTTACATCGTTACTTTTATTGGTCGCCGAGATATAAAGCAGTTTTCTAAAGTCTATCAATGTGAAGTTCTAAGGGACACTAATAGGAAACCACAGAGGAGAGCGGCGGGAAACTTTGGGTAAATTTATCTCTTGTAGTGGTCTAATAACTGGCTAAAATTCAGCTTTGCCCCCAGCTGCCCTTTATTTCTTGGACTACGTGGTTCAAATCTGTGATCAGCGAAGCGTAACACTCGCATAACTGAATACACGCAGCGGAAAATAAATATAGTTTTTATATATAATGCAACTAGTGGATTCTTGATTATCAAATAATCATTTCTGTTTATACGAGATATATTGTTTGGCAATTACGCGAGTCCGAAGGACGAGCGTGATTGCCCAAACCAATATATCGAGTGGAAACGGAAATGATTTAATAATCGAGAAGACACTAGTTGCATTCGGCTAGATTCTATCACGAGTCAATAAACAACGTTTGAATAGTGTATTTTAAATATTAAAAGTACAGTTAATGTGGTTGTTATGACAATTGTACTGACAGCAGGTAACGTGATGTTTGTGAAGGCGTGTGATTATCACCTATTAATCAGGAAGATATGTGATTGTCAGTTGCTATGTACATTATCAAAACTTAGTACATGCGTAACTATGCATTTTGCCGTTTTTTATTGGTTGATGTTAGAGGGGGTGGTATAATCATAATAATAAATCAATACCGGTAAGTCGACCATTAGAAATGTCTTCATTTTTTTCTACACATTTGATACACTGGAAGTATGCATTTATGTAATAGTTATTTTTGCACTCATGATTTCAAAATTCATATTTCCCGGTCATTCCCGATGCGCCGAAAATGACTTTTTCCGCACCGCGGTGTTTTTTACTTTCCCACAAAAACTATGGCAATTGTGTGTTCCAGGGGCGCTGTAAACGTCAACAAAAGCTAACAGGTACTAGGATACGTATAAAAATTTTGTAATTTGTGCTGCCAACTCAGTAAAGTTGTAAAACACTAAATAATATTTTTTTAACTTTTTCAAATATTTTGAGTTATTCGTTACAAAAAACATTGTACCTACCTCTTTCGGGAAGAATTTTCCCGAATTCGCACTACATGCAGCACTCCCTTCGGTCGTGCTGCAAACAAAGTGCTTATTCGGGAAAATTAACTTCCCGAACTTGTTAGGTAAATAACTATTACCTAACAAGTTCGGGAAGGTAATTTTCCCGAATGAGCACTTTGTTTGCAGCCCGACCACATGTTAAATTTTGTCGTAGATCAACACACTAAAGTGTAAGGTACCGCCATTAGTGATTTTTTATATCTATCCTTGTCGCACAATTGCCCTAGTTTTTGTTGGAAAGTAAAAGCACCGCAATGCGGGAAAAGTAACTTTCAGCGCATCGGGAATGACCGAGAAATATGAATTTTTAAGTCACGAGTACAAAAAATAGTTTTCAAAATACCTCGATGCTAAAATTTATACCGCGCTTTTCCGGTACGCTTTGTTTAAAAAAAATCTGTAGAATTTGTTAAACATAATTTTGAGATTAATTTGATATCATTTGCATCTAGAAAGAATGAGATTTTTGCTAATCTAAAAATCATTGAAAAATATTCGAAGCAAAGATTGTAAATGCGATGTACAGTCGTGTGCAAATAAATCTGGGACAATGGTTTTTTCATATGTAAATTGAGTTAAGATTTGAAGCATATCTCCATGGATTTCCTGCTATCAGAAAGAGTTACATTAAACTTTGACAAGTAAATGAAAATGTAGCTCTATCTGGTAGCAGAAAATCCATGGAGATATTCTTCAATTCTCGCGATACAGCACTGATGATTCGAATTTCGCTTTACAACTACGCCATCTAGCTGCGCTACCTTTTGTACCAGAAGAAGATGTTGCAACAGTCTACGAAGAATTACTAGGTACCCAATTTTTCACTGAAAATGAAGACATCTTATTGCCAGTTATAAATTATTTTGAAGACACTTGGATAGGCCATATAGACAGAAGAAAGCGGCGAAGACCACCAATGTTTGCAATGAATATGTGGAATTGCTATTCAGCAGAAGGTCTACCCCGCACAAATAATGCAGTAGAATGATGGAACAACAGCTTTGCATCGATTCTAAACGCTGGACATCCTAGTATTTGGAAAGTGATGACTGCCTTGAAGAGAGAAAACGATTGGAATAAAGTAAAAATAGAACAATACATCGCAGAAAATAAACCTCTTCGAAAGAAAATTTATAAAGATACAGCCAAACGTATACATTCAATAATGCTCGAATATGGAAATCAGTCGGTTCTTGAACATTTAAGGGGAATAGCGCACAATTTCCAACTGGAAGTTTAAATTGGATAAAAAAAATTAAAAAACAAATAAAAACGAGAAAATGTAGAAATTTAAAAAAAAATGATAACATAAATATTTATGACAATAAAAGTGATCGTTACACTCACTAACACTTTTAAACTTTTAATTGGAAAAAAACAAAAAACAAACAAAAACAAGAAAAAACACTTTTAAAAACGTCACTATGTTTACTGACGGTCCTAAGCCTGGACAAAGTGTGAAGGGAAAGTTACTTCAGTATTTCTCGCGCGATCATTAATTTCAATATTTTTTTTCTGTAATTGTAATGTAGTTATTTTCGTATGCAATGTTTTATCGCTTGCGATCATTTGTCGTGCGACATTTTGACCGCGGTCTTTTGTCGCGCGACCTTTTGGCTGCGATCTTTTGACGTGATACCATCCAAGACACTCGCAAAATCCTAGCCGTTACCGTAAGCCCATGGCGAGCTAACTTCTTCTTCAGTCCGGGGTGACCCACTTTCATTCCTACATCGCGTACCGTTAGCTAAGTTGCATCTGTTTTGTTAGTTAAGTAATGCACATTGTAAACTATCTCCAATTTTGAATATGTTATACGAACATAGACAATGTATGGGGTAAAATATTTAAAAATTAACCACCAAATCCGACCTAAGTTTTGAGTACATCCTCGATGAGAAGTGCAAAACGCAATTTTCAATCAGTTCCTGGCTTTACACTAGGCCATCAATAATAGTTTAGTTAGTTATCTTGTGTGGTAGATGTAACATATTCACGGGCAGGTAGTTTAAGGATGATTTTTGTGACCTCAGTATTTTCAACCGTGACAGGCGTAAAATGTATTTTTAGATAGTCCTTTAATATAGCATTCTCAGTTTTCATACTGTGTGATTTTATTTGTGAATGCAATTACGTGTATTCTTGAAGGAAGATAAGCTTTAAGAAAAATTATGCTAGAAGGTACTTAGGTACTACGGCCCACTGTTTCGCACTGAGATTATTGTGACATCTTTTAGTCTTGTTAAGTGTCATAAAGCCCCCCCCCTTCCCACCCTCGCTATGAAAACCCTTAACAAGTTACATGTGCAAAAAGTTTGTTATCTTTGCAGCTGAAAAACTATTTATCGGCTCAAGTTTAAAATGAGCATTTTGTAGTTTGATTGATCTTCTCAATGATTTATGTATCTGTAATTAAACCATTTGTAGGTGGCGCTAGCTACTCTACCAATAATATAGTGATAAAAATATAACACTTAATGTCTGATAAACGTAGCGTAGCTAGCGGCCCCTACAAATAGATCTATATTCAGTTGTATGAAGTATATAAGTAGTTTTTGAGTTGCCCAGGAAACCCAAAAAATTCTCGGGCTCATACCTTTTTGAGGCTGCATTTTTTACAGGGGTTTTTGGCTCTATTTGTTTATTTTGATGAAAATAGTATCCACATATGCTGTCTTCCATTCCTTTCGTATTATTATTTATTTATTTATTTAGTACTCAGCCAACATCCGTTAGGCCAATTATAGGCGTCGCTGTACATTTTATGGGGACTTCCAACTCCACTAACGACTGGCATGATGTTATTATGACATCCGGGACCAACTATTTCCGTGGCAGCCGTACCACGAGGCGCAGAGAGATCCAGCCTTGAAACTCCCATTCAAGTTCTGACCAAAAAGAGCATTTCTTAACTCTAATGATCGAACGTAGACGCTTGTTCAAGCTACACCACCCGGGACGGGCGAAGCTGGTTATATTTTTCACATGAAAGTAATGCAGCTATAATTTGTGCACTAACCAAGAAAATCAGAACCAGGAGATATTCACTTATAATCCAAATGAGAAAAGCGCAAATGTACAAATGGAGAGCAACTTTTTCACAACTGCATTCTAACAGACCAAATAAAATTTGTTATTTATTCGTGCAATTAAGTTAGTTTTAAAATTTTATCAAATCGTATTACGTTCTCTGTAATGAAGTTAGAAATACTGCTAAATGTCACTGCAGTTAATAAAAATGGCATTTGATGTTTCTCTGGCATATAAAATGCATTTAGATTACGTTCAGAATGTAGCTATGCCGACATCTTCGGTGCTGCTTTTTTTTTAGATCAGTTGGGGGATTCGACAGATGTAACTGCTTTTATTTGAAACCACTTTTAGTTTATAAAACTAGTTAGAAGATATAGTTTTGTACGTTTGCATCTGAGGATTCCATTTAGAAAATTGAAGCATTAAAGTAGTTATGTAAAGAGCGACTTCCGGGATCAGACCATGTCATTATTGAGGCAGAAGACTTGCTGAGCTCTTTCATCCCGGACCCTTGCAAAAGAGGCTCGTCTGACATAGTTTGCAAGCTGAGTTACCTTGTTCGCTTGTTTCTCACTCCTGATGATGCCATCATAAAAGTAGGCGAACCGTTAAGTATTGTTAGAATCATTTTAAAATTTCCGCCGCCCTTAACATTTGAAAGTACAATCGTAATTCGCTTCATCGAATTGTTTCTTGTGGTAGAGGACAGACTAGTGGCCCAGATGTAATCGAGCACACAGGCTGTCTTTTTATCCAGTATCGTGTTTCGTTACGCCCTGTATAGCAGCCGTACATCGATACCTAATGTATCGCTTTGCAATCCTTCGGCCTATCGACAAAGCTCTAAAAATATCTTTTCGTTTATCGCGTGTGGATTTATACTAGTTGCTCGTAGAAAGATGCTGCTGTTTTTTATTATTCGCCGACGCAGTCCTCAAGGGTTGGTTGTCACACCGCTTCCTATTTTGCTTCCATCTCCAAGTTATGGGTCCATTTGTGATTCCTCTTTCATCGTTCAACTTTGGCAACCCGCCATTATGTACGTCTGCTCAAGATTTTGTGCGCCGCCTAAGGTATGTGACCTTCTTTACTTTTCGCATTTTTTCCGTCATTGAATTTTATTATCTAATATTGCATGCACTATTTACCGTAAATTTAAAGTATGTAATAAAGTGCTAAAATAAATTAAACTTGTTGTATTGCAGGCGTAAATTAACGCCAAAATTTGTCTGTCTATGTATTCCCTTAGTGCAGTAACGTCTTTAGCGTTCTACACCACTGTATTAATAGTGTATTTCCCTGCAGAAGAATTCTACAGGAGACCCGATTTGCTAGTATTACTGATAACGACCAGGTACAATTTTTATAAATTGGTCTCAGCTGCAAGGCTGACTCGCTTAAATGTAATGCTATGAATGTTTCTTCGTGGAGTTTCTACAACGTTCTATATGATTTTCATATGTAAGAAGCAGTGTAGTTGGGCGTATTTTGAAGTCAAATAAGCATTTTTAAAGATCCAGAGAAATAATGTGAGGTCGAAAGCTCGGGGCTGAGCACGGGAATCCAACAGACTACGATGGTGCCCTAAGTTAATAAGAATTTATCTCTTTAATGTATGACCCCCCCCCCCCCCGCCCTCTTTACGCTGAGCTACTGAGCACTACATTTACCGGGATTTACCGGTAACAGCACATATAGGTGACATAGTTATATATAAATAGTAGAATAATTTGGACAGCTTACCTGGCAAATAGCTCGTTCAATATTCGCACCAATTCTTCAGCCGTGCACTGGTCTGAGAGTGTTGTAAATCCACAAATATCAGCAAAGAGAATGCTACAACAGAAAAAAGAAAAATTAGAAGGAAGAATTTTTCTCTAGTCCATGAACAAGTGACAAGCCTTGTATATACTGCCACGTGTATGTTATAAAATTATAACACAATTCCATGACTAATAACTAATAGACAAATGTTATCAAGCACAATTGTTTTCGTAATACAACGAATCTATAAAATTGTATTTATTGATCTGATATCGCTAACTGCGCGGTCGTATTTTTATCTCAGTGCTGATTACATTCCAATAATCAGAAAGGGGCAATTTTGTCGCACTCAAGATGTGCTTTCTGCAGATACAGATGTTCGGAAAATTAGCTTTCCTAAACGGAAACCGGAAAACAATAAATTAGGAGCATTCGAACAGAAACTGCTGAATTGGCAAATGGACATTTCCTCGAGAACAATTAATGTTGTAATCTCCGTTTTAGATTATTCGGAGAAATTTGAACCTTGCGGGCGAATTTGGAGTAATCCTGGGTTTTGCAAAATAGTAATTTCTTATCTATCAGTGCAAAAATGTAAACCTAGATTGCTGAAAGAACTTTAACTATTCCGTTCTATTATTTTGTTTTATAGTAAAATAACTTCAAAGTAACCTACCACAGCAAATTCAATTCACTTACCTTACATTATCATGTCTTTGTATGTATATCTTGTGAAACTGCGCTTCTTGTGGTTGGCCGGCGATGTCTGCTTTCATTTCCATTGCGACGTGACGCGGTAGAACTGAGAGCAGGAGACGTTCCTGGAAAATGTATTTTATCAGTATTAATGCATGATTTTTAGATTCAAAATATCATGTATAAATTTGAATGTATTTTTACTATGCAAACGCCGCACCGATGCATGTACTCGTGCTCGTTTCCATTGCAGTAATATTAAAATTACGATCAGCGACAGATTGGTACTAGAAACGATTCCAGTAATTTCTGCGAGGCAGAATATCTGTGTGCCGGACGAGGGATTGATCTGAATTATGGATTATGTAAAGCAGCTGTCTTTCACAATACGGCGAGTAAAGATAACGTTTTCAAAGGGCTCAGTTTATGTGATTGGAAATGCTCTCTAACGCTACTGTGATCAGTGCCAGGTGTTTGACATATAGAAATGTCTCAGTTTATTGGTATTTGGAAGTGGGAAAGTTCAAGATCATCCCCTTTTTGGCTATGCCTTAGATTTGTAATAAAAAAAATCGTAATGAATTATCGTTTTCTAGTTCAGATTAATACATTTCTGCAAAATATTAGTGCAGGCTTCTGCTAACAGGTAGTATGTTTATATAAGGATATCAGCAGAGTTTTGGTGTCTTGTTTGCGACGGTTTTCCTTTTTTAAATTTTATTGTACACGCCATCTTCAAAAATGGAGCTTCAGTTACACTGCCTTCAGAAATGTCGTTAGCATGTTGTCTTTACAACCGTCGATTATAAAAAAAAACCGTCGTCAAAAACGTTACCTTTAAAACATGGCTTTAGTAGTAATTTACATTACAAGACCGTTACTTGGAACTTTACGGGCGAGCACGGTAGTTAACGAGAGAGCGAAGCGAGCCAGTATAGTTCTAGTAACTGTAAAGTATTGTACAACGTTTTATGGTATTTTGAATCGTAAACACCATTTTTACAAAAGGTTTTTTCCATAGATAAAAGATTTCTTTACGGACAAGATCGGTTATAGTTATTTACGTGGCAAGCTTAGTAAATTAGCCTTTATAATATCCGGTGAGCCCTAATAAAGGCTAATTGCAAGCGAGCCGCGTACAACGTTTTATTTCCTCTTGGGGAACATACTAAAAATTAATATTAGTGATTAATGAAGGATATGATTATTAGAAAACAAGATGCTTGTAAAGTCGCGATGGCAGCATTTTACAGGCACCTGGCCTGTAAAGACTCATTTACCGAGTCAGCTCAGACGACAGTAATGACCGTTTAACAAGTCAAGAGGAAATAAAACTGTATAACGGGCTCTGACCAGCCCGTAAAATTTTACATTCTTGTTACATTCTTATATAACCTGATTCATAACAAAATCGATAGTGCTTGACTTCTAGCTATGATAGATTTCCATGTACCTCGTTCTTCAATCCGCAATGCAATAACTTTTCATGTTCATACGGCTCGAACTAATTTACTTGTTAAGTCTCCTTTATATGTAATGGCTTCAAATTTTAATAAAATTTCAAATAACTGTGATATAAATTGCTTTACTCTAGGGTCTTTAAAGATACCATTAAATCAATCGATCATGTATAATTAATATCTATTAATATTAGTATATGTTTACAGAATGAACTATTACATTCTATTTGGATATGTTATATGTTGTATGTATCTAGTATTCTATATCTCGCCTTTTCTATGTAGTTAGATATTATATTTGTATATGTTATTTATCATTATATTACTGTACTTGCGCAATGTTCTATAATTGGAATTTTTCTGTTGGGCATTAAATAAATAAATAAACACTAGTTTTATTTTTGATCAGACGGATGGAGTAGTTCGAAATAGATTTCGTTTTGTTGTCAAAATTCTCTATTGTGCCACTTTACGAATCGACTGAATTTATTGTTGTGATGTTAATTAACTGATAATTACTGTATCGGTTCTCTTCTTTGGGCTCTCAAATTTTGTTATACGTGTGTCTGCGGATTGAGTTCACATAAGGTGTAAATAACAAAAAATAATCGACTTAGAAGCTGATATTCTAGGAATCGTTTCTGCTTGTTCTCAAACCAAGATTTTGAGAAAATCAATCAAATTAATTAATATAGAGTGTGTTACACAAATCGATTTTAAAAAAATGGCCAAGAGTAAACTACCTTTATTAGAAGAGATAACAAAAAAAAAGTATTAAGAAAAGTTGTTTAGAATTAAGAGTGATGGTAGACTCTCAACTTTCAGATAAATCGGCCTACTTTGATTTTTTTGGATTTTTTATACCAACATACTTTTTATCGTGGCTGCAGGAAGCACTCTAACTGGTTCATGAACTAAGATTTAAAAAAAAATAATGTAATGCCTCCTGCAGCTACGATAAAAGGTATGTTGGTAAAAAATTTCAAAAAAATTTAAAAATCAAAGAGTCTACCATCATTCTTAATTATTCTAAACAACTTTTTTAATACTTTTTTTGTTATCTCTTCTAATAAAGGTAGTTTACTCTTGGCCATTTTTTAAAAATCGATTAGAAAAGCACCCTGTACATTAATTAATTTGACTGATTTTCTCAAAATCTCTACGTCGAATATTTTTTATTATTTACACCTTATGTGAACTCAATCCGCGGACACAATGGGTGAACCACCTTAAAACCCATTTATTGGTAACCATGCAAACATTTTCAAAGTATGTTACACGCCTAAACGTAATTGGAACAAACATTTGTTTTTCTGCAGCATGCTGTAAATAATTTCAGATAAATATTATCTAATGTTCTAACAGTGAATAACAAATGAATTTTATAATCGAAAAATTCCGAGGAACTGATACAAAATAATTGTCTACTGCTGATGGCTAATTGGGACAAGATAATGTGTTTTTTAAAGGCCTCTGAGTATCTGTCTCAAAGCAAATTAGTTTTATAGGTCCTTTCATCACTGGGACTCGAATGATATTTTTTGTAATTTCCGCTGCTAGAACAGTAGCGGCATGGTCTAAATTTAGAATTTGTAATCTTTTTCCAACTGCGCCTTATTTGAATGGACGTGAATTCTTTAATTATTGTCCTCAAGGCAATACGTGCGAATGTTTAAAAATAAATTCCAAATGCTTTGATGTATTGTAACAAAGATTTATTAAATTATCAACTACATAGCCGGTCAATCGGTAGGTCGGCTTTTAATCCTGAAAAGTAATTTATAATATTGAAGGCGATTTACCTGTTGTTGATTTTCTCTCTGGATCTTCAGCCTGGCTTCAATGCACTGGCGCGTTTCTAGAAACGCTTTTCTCTGTGCAAGTTCTCTTGGGTAATGCGTACAGGTACCAGCTATATTTCCACACATGAGAATAATTATACAGCTTTCAATCTGAAACGGAAGATCGTATAAATGCAGAGATCAGTGTGGAAACTGTATGTAGAGATGCTTTCCAAAGCATTAGCTGATAATGCAAATGAGAAGTAAAGAGTGTTCTTACTCACCTCTGTCACAGAACGCAAGCTAAGGTATATGAGACTTAATATATCAATTCCTGCTAAAATGGCTCCTGAAAGCAGCGCGTCTTTCAGTCGAATTGGAAGAAGAGCATACGTTAGATATGTACATGTTAATGCAATAACGGTGCCTGCTATAGGTCGTTCCACATCTGAGTATATAGAAACGCAAATCTGAAAGCAAAACAATTTAAGTAATATCAATATCACTTTTTTATAAAAGATTAAAAACTAAAATAGACATCGAGAACCAGCCTTTTAAATTAAAATATCAATAACATTTTACGGAATATTTAATTGTACAATTTGCTTCTGTTTTAACTGATAATAGTTTATGCAGGTTATTGATTAGCTGTGCATCCAAATTGAAGTTTATTTGCTGGAATCTGAAATATGTGTAAATGGAATGTAACCACAATATTAAATCTGATATTGTCAGGAAAATTACTTTGTTCATTTGTAGAGAACACAACATGTGAAATGGGTATTTCGCACTGCTTTTTTCAAATAAGGTAATCTTTTAGGTTTAAAAGTTCACTTTGTAAAACATAAAAAACTGAAAAATTAATAATACAAGGGAAACTTGTTGCTGTTTCATATTATAAGTAGACGGTTGAAAAGAAATTCTTTGGTTGATTCAGAGCTGAGCAAATTAATTTTAAAAAGTAATTAACTACCAATTATCAATTACCGTTCAATGAAGTAATTTAAATTACCATATTTTCAATTAGTGATGTAAAATAGTACTTTCACTAGAAATTGTTGTCGTATATTATTTGTATTTAGTGGTATTTAGACAGCATGTGCTAGTACATCGTTTTAAACAAACAAATTGAAATTAATAAATATTTAGTATGAACCAATATTGCATAATGTAGCTGTTTATTGTCAATTGTTATGGGAAAAAATTAACTCTGCACTTACGGCAGACATATTTTTCGCTTCTTACACAATAATTATTAGTAAGCTACAATGCTACAACCTGCACAGCCTACACTACACAAAACACAAAACATGCACATCTCATCTACTAACATACGCGTCTGCACCAAATATATCTTTGCTCCTGCATAAAACTAGTTGTTATCTCACTAGTCATAGGAAAGTATACTTATATTGTTCTACGACTGCTTCTTTGCCATTTCCTTAACATAAAACTTAACAAGGCATGATCTTACTTTCTACATTCTGAACATTTAACACCTTTTCGAGGCCAGTAATTTAATAATTCAAGTGCCAGAAGGTAATTCAATTACATAAGTAATTCAAATACTTGCAAAGTAATTTAAATACTAAAGAGTAATTTAATTTTTCAAAAGTAATTGAGCAATTGAATGTAGTAATTAATTACTTTCAGAAAGTAATTGTCAAGTACTTTTTAACAAAAATAACAATTACCGTATTTTGAAAAGTAATTCAATTTCAAATCAAATCAACAAAAAGGAATATAATTAGTAATTTCATTATAAAATAATGAATTACAGCCCAGCTCTGGTTGATATTTACACACTTGAAGTAATTTATTCTTGGTTCTAGTTTTAATATTTTTTTAAACTACTTTAATTATTCCAAAAACAGTTCAACACACCCAAAGTGGAGTTAGTTAAAGGAGCTGTTAAAAACGAGACTGTCTTCTACCTACTAAAAAAGTTCTTCATCAATATTGTCTTTCCTACAGATATAGCACTTTTGAACCAATCTTGTCTTTCTAATGTTATTAAAAAAATTATGGTGCAGCATCTTATTCTCTATGGACTGCATTGTTTCTTATTGAAGCTTCAGCATCGTTATGACAATTTGCATTTTAGATACTATTGCATGAAAGCAATATTTGTTTGGTCTGGCATAAGTTTTTGTGCAAATTTTGTATTGATGATGAAAACCAATGCAAATTACGTGACTTGTGTGGTTCTCCAGCTAGTCTACTTCTGCTTAGTCGTTGCGGTTTACATATTCACTATATGTAATATAGACTTTCATTTCACTTTTTAAGGTGATTCTAACTGTTTATCATATTCACAACATTTTTCTATACAGATTGCGGCAGGCTACTATGACCATAGCAAAAACAAGAGGACTTTACATGTGGTCGTAATTGTATTTAAAAATTTAAAAAATCGAATCTACCGGGTGACAATCAAACTACTACCCACGCCGGCATTTCGAAACGGCTTGAGATAGAAATATGCAATTCGGTATGTCGATAGGGTTGAAAATACTTGTCAAAATTCAATTGTTTTTAAAAACCATAGCAACTTCTGTCCTAACCTACTTCGTTTATCCATAAAATACAAACAAATAGGGATTACGGCATATTTTTAAGCGGCTCTATTTCAAAAACTATTAATTTTAGACATGGGGTATGTTAGGACAAAAGTTATTTAGAATTGTTTAAAGCGTCATAAAAAAGAAAATATATAGGGTGTCCCATTTAAAATAACAAAGTCAAAGTCATTTCTGGTGAAACCGGAAACGACATTCAATTGTTTTTATGTTACAATTGTTCACTATTTTCAACTCTATCGACATACCGAATTGCATATTTCTATCTCAAACCGTTTCGAATTGCCGCCGTGGGTAGTAGTTTCATTGTCACCAGGTAAATTCGATTTTTAATTTTTTTAAATACAATTACGCCCACATGTAAAGTCCTCTTGTTTTTGCTATGGTATTTATAATGATCCTAACGACCCAGGTACAGCTATGGTACATTAATTAAACACCACGACTGCCACATGCATATTCTCCTTGCTTTTGCAATGGTCCTAGCAGCCTACCGCATGCTGTATACCCACATTTTTAAAGTGTATACGCTTGTTATACATTAAAGCCTTTTTCATTTTTTTTTAGCATATAGCTTCAGAGTAGAGCTATCTCCGGTTCCCATTTCTGGATATCTTTAGTCTTCAGTTTAGTTCTGATGCCGTAAAACGCCCTCGTTGAGCTTCTTTTCATGAACGCGTACAGAGCGGATTTCTCTCAAAAATCGTCAGCAATCAGGTGCGGAATTGGCGTATAGGCTTTTTGATTTTTTACGGCTCTAGATCTCAGAATTTAACGGCATTTTCGGAACTAAACATAGCTTCTGGCCGCATGAAATCGCAAGTAAGGAACCATTTATTGTCGTACTTACACGTGGTTTGACGTTTTATTGGATTTATTTCAGATCTCTCGATATTCTTCGGGTTATTTTCGATAATTTTTTATTTTTTTATTTTGATATTTGCGCTTCGACTGCCGAGGCCATTAGCGCAGTCTTGATTACACAGATATATTTATAGATTTAACAAAATTTAATAAATTCTTAACACTACTGTCTGTATTTTTGAATACTGTTTCCATGCTATCCGGTAGCTGATTTTGTATTCTTTGTGGGTGGAATTTTGGGCACTCAATAATTATGTGTTTAACTGTTAGTGGAACATTACACAGTTCACAAGTTAGAGGATCTTGTCTTTGGAGAAGATGGTCATGTGTGGCACGAATATGTCCAGTTGCCAATCGGTTTAGATGGGTTTCTTCTTTGCGGGTTAGTTGAACCTTGAGTGATGACTTTTGTGGGAATGATTTCACACTACGTAGTTTGTTCCCTTCAATTTCCCGCCATGACTGGTTCCATTTGTCGGTTATTTTGTTTCTTACAGTTGCCTTCATGTCGGTTGCCGTAATGGTATTTATCGTCTGCTCTATGGTGGTTGTGCGCTTGGCCGCTTCATCGACTTGATCATTTCCTTTGATCCCTATATGGGATGAGATCCATACGATGATTACGCTGTTCTGGCTTGCCGTGAGTTGGTTAAAGAGAGAGTGGATTTCGGAGACGTATGGGTTATCATTGGTTACGTCTTTGATGCTTTCGATTGCGCTAAGCGAATCTACCATGAGGATGTATTTATCTGGTGGGGAATTGCTGATATATTCAAGGGCCATTTTAATGGCATAAAGTTCTGCTGTATGTATTGAGCTGTTTACATTTAGTTTATATGATTCGATGTGATTTCCCACTTTAAATGCAGATCCGATATTGTCGTTTATTTTTGATCCATCTGTATATATATGTTGATGGTCAGGGTATTTATGGAGTGTTTCCTTCAGAGACTCTTTGTAAACGGCAGGTAGGGTTTGTGATTTTACGAATTGCGTAAGGGATGTATTAATTTCAGGAATACGAACGGTCCAGGGTGGGAGGATTTTGTTCTGTGTAGGGATTGACGATAGGCTGAGGTTTAAATTCTCCATATAATACAATTACGCCCACATGTAAAGTCCTCTTGTTTTTGCTATGGTATTTATAATGATCCTAACGACCTAGGTACCGCTATGGTACATTAATTAAACACCACGACGGCAACATGCATATTCTCCTTGCTTTTGCAATGGTCCTAGCAGCCTACCGCATGCTGTATACCCACATTTTTAAAGTGTATACGCTTGTTATACATTAAAGCCTTTTTCATTTTTTTTAGCATATAGCTTCAGAGTAGAGCTATCTCCGGTTCCCATTTCTGGATATCTTTAGTCTTCTGATGCCGTAAAACGCCCTCGTTGAGCTTCTTTTCATGAACGCGTACAGAGCGGATTTCTCTCAAAAATCGTCAGCAATCAGGTGCGGAATTGGCGTATAGGCTTTTTGATTTTTTACGGCTCTAGATCTCAGAATTTAACGGCATTTTCGGAACTAAACATAGCTTCTGGCCGCATGAAATCGCAAGTAAGGAACCATTTATTGTCGTACTTACACGTGGTTTGACGTTTTATTGGATTTATTTCAGATCTCTCGATATTCTTCGGGTTATCTTCGATAATTTTTCAATAATCTTCAAATGCTAATGGAGCCAGATTTAGTATTTTACATCTCTTCGATCGCACATCGCACTCTGGTAAAAAATCTTGCTACCTGATAGCGAGGTATTCATTCTGGCTATCTGCAGCACTTCTAGTTCTTCGACATCTGGGTGGTGGGTGGTGTAGGTCAAAACTGATTTATTGTACTTCGTGGGTTGGTTAACCGCTCCTGTGCTTCGACGGAAGTTACTTACGGTTACATACTTTAATTTGTCGCATGTGGTAAACACCCACTTGTAGATTAGAAATTTCGGTTTCCTCATTTTACTTCTTAAATGTATGCTGTGTTTGCTATTATTTAGTAAATAGTAAACGCGTTTTTGAAAAAAACAAACCTTTTTGCGTTCATTTATGAGGCCTCGTCGCTCAACGAAATCTGCGTTTTTGAATTGTACGCGATGTTCATTTCAATTAGAGATTTCTGCTCCACCTAATTAATGCCGAGCGCTCTTAATTACTTAATTACTTTTGCGCTTGCAATAAAATCTCGTATGCTATTCCTCCAACAACTCATTTATAAATATTTATTTAATGATATTTTAAACTGAAGTTTTTATCTGAATTCGGAGATTCTAAGCCTTTATTACTTGTAACGTTAAAGTAATTTTACTGCATTATTTTGCTAATACGGCTGCTCTTCGACTTCATTTGGTGAGTTGGTAATTTTTTAATAAAGTTTTGATGTGGATATTGGGCGCATTCTTTCGCTGGGTTTATTTTGACCCAAAATTATTGTAATAACTGCGTATCTACCAGCTAATCACATACAAGTTTTAAAGGCAATATATAAATGAAATATTTTCTTCGGATATTGTATATTTGGACGAAAGTACGTACAGTCGTGTGCAAATAAATCTGGGACAGTGTTTTTTTCACATGCAGATTCAGTTAAGAATTTGAAGAATATTTCCACGGATTAACTCTTATCAGAGGGAGTTACGGGTTTCAGTACCTGTTAAAGTTTAATGTAACTCTTTCTGATAGCAGGAAATCCATGGAGATATTCTTCAATTCGTAGCTGAATCTGCATGTGAAAAAAACACTGTCCCAGATTTATTTGCACCACAGAAACATTTAAAAACTTCTAAATACTTAAGAGAGAATTTCACTGGTGATTTGGTGAAGAGCATATCTTCGGCCAACTTTTTCGGGCTAGTTTTTCTTCAAGGCTACGGCAGATGACAGCTTAGCTGTCCAAATACGCATTTAGCGGTTGTTAAATATTGGTGTGGTTAGAAGTTTTCAACGAATTGTGTCTGATCCAAACCACAGGTTTCTGCAGTATCTTACACAATTAATAACGTTGTTATCGTACACATATACACATTTAATCAATTGTGTAGCGAGTTTCACGTCGCCTTGGATGATTTCAGGAAAGAATTAATTAGTTTTTATTCTTCAACTACACTGCATTGTATTTACAAAAGTTTTTCATACGTGGTCATCATTGACTTGTTGTTTTTCACCAGACAAGTCTTCATAACAGCTATTTCCAGGTCTTTTGTGTACATTATTTGGAGAACATGGTTTAACTGTAGCTGCACGACGCCTTTACATGATTGGTGCAATTTATTGTTAGGTTAGGTTAAAAATTGACCCCGCCACTACCTCCTTATACACGTGAAGAGGGGCTCCTAATTTGTCGAACTTGTTCGCGTGGACTCAAGCGGGGAGAGTAGTCATTGAGATATCGTCCAACAACCACGGTGTGCTCTGTTTGAGCATTGTTGTATCTTGCGATGTAGTAGCTATTTTGCGAGCGAAGACGGCCCATCGATGCAATTTTGACATCGTTAGATTTTATAATTTCCAGGGCACAGCCTGCGAATCTGAAATTCCGTTCCCAGTTTCGCTATACAGCGACGATCTATGCCGACGCAGTCCTGAAAAACCTGCCTTTTACCGACGCTTTTAGTTGCAGCTGTCTATTTTTGTTTCATCAAGACTGGGGACCCGGTAAAGATAGTCGCTAGGCTAGAATATTGTTTTCCTTGTGGAATTCTACCGCTTGCAGCTTAACGTCGCGAGCAGCTAAAATTCTTAAGGATTGTTTTGGTTGACATTGTTTGTTGCGGTTCTAGCCTTCAGTTAGAACCCGCTTAAATGTATTACATGTGTTTTTTTAATATAAGGCTTTCCAAATTACCTGCTGAAAGGAAATATTCCTAGTGGAAACTCTATTTCATCCCCGGGAGGTACATCAGGTGGCGCCTAACACAAATTACACGGATGTGTCCCGTACTTAAAAGGTCTATTGATTTTGCAGCGCTAGTGAGACGTTTTCGAGCCTAGGACTCCCCTTTCCAACTGAGTTAACTCTAACACTTTTTGGGGATTTTTGCTGGTTGTACAACGGTTTTTCTCCATAACACCATTTCTTGTTTATATTTCTACTTTTTTCTTTGCTTACTTGTATGGCATAAGATTTTCGGGATTTTTTATATATTTTTGTATTTAGTTAGTACGTGTAGAAAATTAACTGGCATGCCTCTTGGCTTATTCTAAGACAAAAAGTTCCGATCAGCATGGGTCCGCAAGTTCTTCGTTTTCGAATTTGAGGGACAAAATAGTTAATTTTGTAAATTTTTGGAAACGCTTTAGAATATTGATTACAAATTTACCGTATGTACATACGGCGGAAAGGGTTTTTTTGTGTCGGTTAACCATTTTTCAATTTACCAGTGGCGTGCGTCTGCGTATAAGTCCCCTTTTTTCAATTGAATAAAAAAAGAAGAGACGCCATGTGCACGCCACTGATTTATTTTTGAATGTTTTTAAAATCCATGATTAAACGTCTACAAAAAATGCCTCTTGGGGTTTTTGTTAAACTGCGCAGTTTTTTTTAGTAAAAATTAGAAAAATGATACCAGGTGCTGTCATTTTTGGTTTGTTTATTGAAACATCAATACATTCAAATTAAGAGAAAACAAAGTATTCAGGAAGAAAGTGAAACTTTCCTACATGATGTATTAGCTCTTCGTCCTGTTGAATTAAGTACGCTCAGAAACACTTGGTATAATAAATAAGAAAATTTAGCAGCCCTTGCTTTAACTTTTCAAATGGCTCAAACGGCTCAAAAATTTTTATCAAAACTAAGAACAGCAGTGGCGTCCACGTGGCGTGTCATTTTCTTAATCAATCACGCAAAGGGGACTCATACGATCGCCACTTGTGAATTGGAAAATGGTTTACCAACACAAAAAAAAACCTTGGCGCCGTATGTATACAAGCCAAAATTGTAATTAATATTCCAACACCTTTTCAAAAATTAACAGAATTAACGATTTTTTCTCTCAAGTTTAACACCCTGTATTTAAAAAACGAAGAACTTGCGAAGCCATGTTGATAGAAACAATTTTCTATACGTACTTAGGAAACACCCTATATAGAACGAGCTTATCGCTTAATTTATTTTTTATTTGCATTTTTAAATGCGTTTCAATTGTAAATTAAAGGCTCCATCGCAGCATTTTAAAATTTGATACAGCTCTTGTTAAAAAAGTTGATAACCGTTTTAAATTTAAAAAAAAATTACTGAACTTTTTGCTAATTATGTCACCATATTTTAAAGGATGTTCTTGTTCAAATTGCAGTAAGAAAGGAGTTGCGGTTGAAGAAAGGACTTGTTTTTAATTTTTTTTTCGAAAGTAGAATATCGATTAGTATGAACAAATTTTGCTTTAATCGCCAAACTTTTGAAAAATTCGCTGTTCAGTTCAATGATATTAAGTGGCAACTGACGAGTTTTCACGTTTTCATTTCTCCTACTGGTTTTTCTTTAAAATGAAACTTGTGTGAAAGAAACTCATTTCAGCATACAAAGCAAGTGAAAAAACAGCCGCAGCCGGCAAATCTTCTAATAAAACCCAACAAAAGGATTTCAGTATTAACTTCAACAATAGCTGCATCGCATAGAATGGGATTAAGGTTTAAGACGAATAAAATAGTTTAGAGGGATCATACATCAAAGAACTATTTGAGTTTGCTATGTTTTAAACAACCCTCTGGATATTAAAATGTTTTTTATATTCCTTAAATATGTTTTTAGTTTGTGTTTTATAGGAATGAAATGAACGGCAATTCCAATAGTCGTATTGGAAGCGCCAGTTTCAAATAATTTATTTTCTATTTCAGAATAGAAAAATATTTAAGTTTTATAAGAACACAGTTTCGCTATTTCAGCCATTTTGCTAGCCCTTTTTCTTTGTTGAAGCGATAAAAAATGCACAACTGTTCAGTTGTAGCAATTTCTACCCTGTTCGTTCTTACAAATAGATCAGTACAGGTTCATCAAAAGAGCTGCTCTATTGATGTACCTGAGAAAGGCAATTTTAATAGAAATAACGACTTACCTCAAGCGCTAAAAATGTAGTTAATACGAAGTAGGAAATAATAATTAAGTATACTTCATTCATTGCTGGTCGCGATAAAACTGTCAAGAGAACTGCAAAAGAACAATTTATATCGTAAGTTTGGCACTTCGGCTTTCCCGCTGATAACACTTACTTCCATAAATTACGACGCAAGTTCCTGAAGTACATAAAAATCCCAGGAGTTTACTGAGCCGGTCCGATGAAATTTTATTCTCCTCCTTTGGAAGTAGATCAACGGTTGTCAGGACGAACAGCCCGACGCAGAATATTAGCAAGAGGGATATAAGACTTGTCATATTGCTCTGATTCATTCGAAGAAAGTACCGCTGGTATAACATTTCTACCTGGAAAACAATTTTTCATGTAGCGTGAAGCGTGGCGACGGGGACATTCTACCTGTGGATCGCTAAACTGTGGCGTGGTGCATAGGTTGTGAAGTAGCTTCTTAATCTTATAGGAGAATGTAGTATTTTTCTTATGAGTCCTTTCGCCCGTGACGAGGTGTTGAGCCTCTGCATTTTCTCTGTCGGAAGTGGAAGACGGTGCTGTTCCATTTTCACGAATAGTTGACCGTAAGGTTCCAGCAACCTGTAAATTGAATATGCTTGATTGAAAGTGAAGCATTAAATACAGGGTGTCAAAAATACTTTTACAAACCACAACAAAACAAGAAACTAAAGCCCTATACACTTTTCACAAAAACGCTTCGTTTTAATGTTATTAATGAAAGAACATAATTACACATTATCAGCTTAGTAACAAAACTCAGAAATAAATGTTCAAAATGTCGTCCGCCTGCTTCTAGACACACCTGCAGTTGTCGGATCAGGTACTGTCCCACCCTTTCAACCACTGCGGTTTCGCAGGCTTTCATAACACGTTGAGAAAGTGTCTCTGCGTTAGGAATGCCTACACCATATACCAATTGTTTTAGGTGGCCCCACAGATAAAAACCCAAAGTACTGAGGTCGGGGGAACGTGTAGCCCATGGAACCGGCCTTTCCCTACCTATCCATCTGTCATGGTAGATATCAGCTAAAATGTGCGGGAGCACATTCTGTAATAACTTTGGAAGAGTGTTCTGAATAAAATCCAAGTGTAAGTACAGTGCCTGTAAGACGAGCTGCGAGGACATATGGACCTACTAGACAGTCAAGCATAATTCCAGCCCAAACATTAGTCTTAAACCGATGCTGGTGTCTAGCCATAAGGATTTTTATCAGCCCACAAATGGCGGTTGTAAAAGTTGATTATTCCCTTTGTTCCAAATGTTGCCTCATCCACAAGACAGAAGATACAAGCAACGGATTTTTAGTTTGTACAAGAAACCACCGGCAAAGGTTTTCCCGTGGTGAGTAGGCAAAAACCTTGCACACGTTGAAGATGGTACGGATACAGTAACTGCTCGTGAAGTGCCCTACATACCGTAGAATGAGATGTAGCACATGCTTGGGCCTCTTGTCGGGTGCTGATATCTGGATCTTTGTCAACAACTTGTTACGATTCAATTGAGCATCTATTTAATTTCGATGTCTGCAGTACTTATTTCATATCGTTACGCCTCATTTACGCATCTATTCGATTTCAATGTCTATGGTATTTAGTGCGTATTTCGCGCGCTTGTGCCACGCCTACTTTTGGCTTGCAGCCCGGAAAGTAAAAGTCGCAATTGTTTTCCTGGCGTCTTTTCCGGCTTGTCTTTGTTACCGGCATAAAGCCAGCTTGAGCGTCTACAAAGTGTTCGGTAAATATACGCTTTCTGACTTACTTCTTCGAACGTTTCCCAGAACACCTTGGGGTAAATGAAGGAAGCCTTCTTCGGGCTGTATTTAAATTCACCCGTGTTCTATCGTGGACTATTTTCTCCTTATAGCAGTTAGTGTAGAGTCGTAGGGCAGAGTTTGTAAAAGTGTTAGCTCACATTTCATTTGGTTGCAACCTCCGCCAAACTTGCTGCGTAAACTTTATAGAGGGCAGGAAGGCACCTGATTCCGGAACGTACCTCCAGGTTAAAGTTTTCCCTTTGTATAGATATATACTGGTAACCAGTGCTGTGTCGCTTTGAGCTTCAGGCATTTTGGCGCTTGTAATTCTGGCGTAAACTTGGGAATATACAGTTCGCTCCGCAAACTTTGTACCTGAAAGCACATAAAACGTTTCCTCCCAATCCACGGAGTAGACACCGCTGTTCATCGTCTTGCTTTATTTTATTGTGTGCAATAATATTGTATCGCTGTATTGTAAATTTGTAAGTATTAAAATTTATGCGTTTTTTGTGAGGTACTTCTTAATTTTGCGGTCTATATTTTAATCACCTGTATTTTGTACCATGTAGTATTCAATTTGGAATTATACTGTAATGCCAATCTTGTGGGTTTAGTTGTTTTACTGCTACTTGTGTGTGATTTGAGCTTTTTTTCAGGAAATTATGTGCTACTTGAGTTTACGAATTCTCGTTGAATGCCGGGATACACTTGTCGTTAATTGGTAAATATTCGTTGGCGCCCTTTTGGCTTTATTCATTTGTGTTAGTACTCGTAATTAAAGAGCTGCACGCAGTCTTCCTGACTAGCCGGCCAGCAACTATATCCAAGTAGTCATAAAGTTGGTATTGTTTTGAAAGAATTGGCCGGCGAATCGTTTCGATGCTAACAAACCTGTAAAATGTGTTCTTCCTTTGCAGGTGTACGAGCGACTCTTTGTGTTCCTCGATTTAAAGTTTGTGGTAAAAGGGATCCTGTCTCAGGAAAACGATGATAAATAGCTGCAAACGTTGGATGACAACCATGTAGCCTCGCGTATATTACCATTCCCACGATCGTTCATAGAAATGATATATGCCTGCTCACGAAATGAATATTCTTCCATGAAGGGACGGAACACTGTACTACGTACAATAGGGTTTACACAGGAGAAGAGTTGAAGGCAGACTAACAACAAATATACAGAAAGAACAATTGTCAATAACAAATGACAAATATAAACACGTCTCCATGTTGAACCATTCGACACCGTTCGGGAGTGTCTGAAAGAGTGCGACAGTCTTTTGCTAATAAGCATTATGCGTCATTATGTTTTTTCATTAATAACATTACAACGAAGCGTTTTCTTTAAAAAGTTTATATGACCTTAGTTTTTTGTTGTAAGGAACCCTCTCGCAAAGTTTTAAAAAGTGTTTTTGATACAGCCTGTATTAAAATTATAAATGAAAATTCTTCTTGGAAATTAATAACCAATACAAAAACACGTGGTAGGTTTATTTCATTCCCCTGAGTGGAATATTTTCTATTCATTTAATTCTGTTAGCTAGTTTTATGCAAAACTTGAAACGCATTTTGTGATACAACTTTTGGTGATAGCGAAACCGAGAGAAAATTGAAATTTTATTTTTACCTTTAACATAGCCTGCAACAGCCGTTTCGATGATTTGTTCCGTATAGAGAGAGATTAAAGACTCAACTATGTAGAATACATTATCAAATCAGTATTCGTTACTTACAAAACGTTCAATGCCTTGTTAAAAGTATGTTTTTGTTCCATATAGTTAATATAAAATAATAGACGAAGACGATATGCTATGAGCCCAGGTACAAAGAAAATTTGTAAAACAAAACAGCAAATATTTGTTGATAAATTAGCGTTATCTAAATAAAGAGGTATAAAGCATAATTTTGTGCGTCAAAAATTCCACTAGAACTATCAAAACTACAAGCAAACAACGTGTATTACATTATACAGTGCTAGCTCCATTTTAAAATTCCCGAGGCCGTTGGATTTTGAATGCACGTAGCATAGGGGACCGCGTAATTCGTCCCGTCGAACTTCTTCTCATGTTAAAGCTGGGGAACAGATCAATAGTTGGCTAGAGATTTGTGAGGTTTTATGAAGCCCTCTGCTATGCCGGTTAGGCAAATTACGACGGCAGCTGAAATTTCGAATCCTGTCTCGTTTTTATGGAATTTTATATCAACGGTCGGATACAATTCAGAGAAACCTGTACCGTTCTACTATATCCTGCATATCACCAGTGTCATCGACGCCATTTTCATCAATGCATCGTTTAGCAACCCTGCTACATTCTGCCGAAGTTCTGGAGAGGCGTACATCGTCACTTTAATCCGTAAAGTTGTACATTTTGCTTCTATTTTTGAGCTTCGAGCTTAATTTGCAAGCCCACAAATCTATCTTAACTTTGGCGCTTAACGACCCAGTAGGTCCAGTCACGATTTTGAGCAACCCTCGGGGTTTGTCATATTCCTTTGTCTTCAGACAAACATGTGACGGTTTATTTATAACGACTAGCAGGTAAAAATTCTTTAGGAAAAGTTTTGAAACTCTTTGTCACAGCTGCAAGGCTGACCCCCTTAAATGTAATGTTATCTTAATAGGATCTTCAAATTTAGTGTACGATTTTATTTTGTAAAGCGCGGTGTAGTTCCGCGTTTTGAAGTAAGGCAAGTCCCTTTAATTTTAGTCTACGCCCTACTTTTATTTGACTGCCCTACTGAGCAACCTTTAACCTTGTTACATGTCGTAAACGGAAATTCCTTTGCTACACATGCTCATTGCACTTACGAATGCATTTTAACTTATTAAAATCGTATAACGTCGCCTTCAGTTTTTATTACAGCCAATAGTCGTTTTTCCATGGTGACTATTTTGTATTTAAAAATTATAGACTTTTTCAGGCAGTAATCCTTATGTAAATTTCTGTACTATTCGACGTAAGTGGATTCTAAGATACAACAATTTCTAGTTTTTTTTAATGTTCGTGCATTTATTCTTGGGTTCAGATCCGGGCGCCCAATCTACATTATTGTCTACGCGTAATTTTTTTGTAGTCTTTACGATATGCTAGTTGACACCATATTGTTGAAAAATAGCACTAGCCCAGTTTTTTAGAGAAGAAATCGGATGATACCGACTTTTTAACATTTTATGGCCATTATGCTACTGTCGATAGAACATAAATTACCTACTTTGTTATGTGGAATACATTTACGTGCTATTACGCTTCTCATATTCCAATCTTGCGAGAATTTGAAGTTTCTATCGAGGCCACCTAAGCCCTTCTATTGGAACATAAAAAGCTACGCGCTTCTTCCTGCAGGTATTGAGTGATACAAGAGCTTTTTGGATTCATACCGTCAGAGCATTGACCGTGGGTCAGTATCCCATTTCTCACGAACGAATTTTGCCGCTGCACGAAACCACCATTGTAAAGGAATTCGCCGATCAATGCGGCTTTGATATTTTCAGCTAACGGTTACCATTTACACAATTTGCGCTGTTTTGAATTGTCCATGACCTAATTACTTATCAGCAGATTACGACGGTTAATGTGTCATGATCGCCTTCAGCGAATAGTTTAGGCTTTGCCTTGCCTTGTTTTATTCAGTGCATATTCCTCGTAGGTGTAAGGGTATTGAAGGCCCTTACAAATTGTAAGTTGTGGATTGCGTCATCGCACGCAAGTTATATTTCTTCTCCTTGTACACTAGCCGGCTTTAACAGCAAGGTTGGGCGGTAGCGGGCATAAGTACATTTGCGCATTTGTTTCAGAGATTGTAACGTGATCCAAGGTTAGGTACGCAGTTAAAATTAGTAGGTATCGTGATATTTTAACGTGCGGCTCTTTATTTAACATTTTATTTGCGTTGTGTAAAGCTGTGCAACAAACAGCGTTCTTTTTAGGCAAATCATAACACATTTTTAGGAATAAAGGTAAGTAATAACCTAGTCAGATTGGTTTTCTCAAAGTTTTTAAATTGTCCTCTACCCTTATCCCGGCCCTTCTCTGGTACAACCGTATTTTAACTTTCGACGAGCAAACAAAAATATAGAATTACATTTCCCTCTTCGATTGGCTATCGGACAGCCGTTTGGGTTCCTACTGAGTGTTAAATCGGTTTGCTACCGTAACAACTTCTTTAATAAAACTGCAACTCCACATCATTGCAACCTCAGTACATGGCATTCTTTTTCTGAGTGTCTTCAGTTCTGAATATTATGTAATTCCACTGGTCTTACACACAATTTTCTGCTATCGTGGCAACAGTGGTTTACCTATTGCATACAAAAAACATTAGAGAAAAATATTGAATATCTTTGTGCCTGGGCTTTCATCTGTCTTATCTTACATGCTTTCACACTTTAGATAAATTTAGGAATATTTTTTGAATGTGCAGTTATGCAACACTCAGTTGTAAGTTAAAACTAACATAATGATTTAGTTACTGCAATAAATAAAATAAAATTGTCCATTTTTTCTCTTTCTTTCAATTTTCAGAGTGAAGTTCTTAATTTAAGTTACTAATTATCAAATACATTAATTATTTCCTGAATTATTAGTGTATATTTGCTATTATTATTTTTCGGCGAAAGACAATTGGAAATTACGAATTCAAAGGGGTGAAATAATATTTAGCCAAGCAAAAACATTATTCGTTTAAAAGAATTTAGAATAACTAAGTTCTTTGAAATAAATAAAGCACCTTGTTGGCAACCTTCACGTTTATTAAGATTCCCTTAAAAGAGGTTTTTTGTCAAAGTTAAAATTGAATTTCGACTTAGACAGCTTTTTCGTTGTAGATCATAATTAAATTTATGAACGTTGTCATTGGCGAATCCATGCAAGCCACCTACGGTTTCTGCTGCGTATTGTAGTTATATCATAGAAAGAAAAATATCTTTAATTTTTTATCATTTGCGAATCCATGTATTATTCAGAAATCCTATAGGAATTATTTGTAAATTGACAGATGCAAATACATTTATATGCAAATGAACCCTGTCTAGGTCAAACTTGACTTTTGAGTAACCGCAACTACTTCAAATAATATACAAAGTTCTTAAAAAGTAACCCATAATGATGATAATTTCTTGATTCAGATTGAAGCAACCTTGTTTTGTTGTCGTTTTTCTTTTTGGTGTTTGGGGACAAACATTTTTCTACATAAATTTATTTATTTATTTATTTAATTCGCACTCATCCAACAGCCGTTAGGCCAATTATAGGCGTCGCTGTGCAGTTATGAGGACTTGCAACCTCACTAACGACTGTCATGATGTTGTTATGACCGCCGGGACCAACTTTTTTCCGTGATAGCCGTACCACGAGGCGCCGAGAGATACAGCAGTGGAACTCCCATCCAATTTCTGACCAGAGAGAGCGTTGCTTAACTCTGCTGATCGAACGTGGACGCTTGTTCAAGCTACACCACCCAGGAAATTTTTTAAAATTTAATACAACTTATCATTATATACAGGGTGACTTTTAAGTTGATTATTTCCTTTTACCAGGATATAAAGCTTAAAAAATAAGTATTTTTTTCATTCACCACTTTTGCGAAATATCAAAACTAACGGAGCTACAGCGTGTTAAAGTTTCAAATTAAGAACTACAATTACTTAACAAATATTAAACTAAACTCTAACTTAAATCATTAAAAATTATCACATTTTGCTTCTACACATACGTTCCGAGTATAAGAGCGATGCGGCAGCGGCATTTTGACGACACTTCCGGTAAATAATAAGCATATTCACTAATTAATTATTTTCATAAACATGAGCCATTATTGTAGCAATAATATTAATAAAATTACAACGGAAAACTAGTTGACAGGTCATTGCTTTACAACAGAGATAAACAAAAATAAAATTTTCCAGCCGCCTTTGCGCCAAAGTTTAGTTTTTAATTTGAAACTTTAACGCCCTGTATCTCCGTTAGTTTTGATTCGGAAAAGTGGTAAAGGAAAAAAATGCTTATTTTTTAAAGCTTTATATCCTTGCAAAAGGAATGAATCAACTTAAAAATCACCCTGTATATATAAGAGAGTGACGCTGCGTGCCTGCGAGGGTCACGTTACTCAGTCACCGATCGGACCTACTTTGTCCACCATCGGGATTACTTCCTTCGACGCCATATAACGCAGTGACCCGAACGTTGGGTGCCCCACCTAGTCTAGAAGGAAAGCTTAATGTGGTAGAAGGAAAAACTGAAGGTCCTTCATATAACGAGCATGTTAAGCTACTTATTTAATTAATACCAAATTTAAATTACTGCGGTAGTAATGAAACAGCAGACGACTAAACATTTCTTCCAAAAGGCGCTGTAAAGCGTTGAACGACTTTTAAATTGAACAAATATTGCAAACGTATAATCATTATGTGCACCTTCTTCGTTTATTGTATTTGACAAGTACTGATGTAGCAGAAACAATACGATTGTAAGTTAAAGGAAATTACTAAGGGAAAGACTAAATACCAGAACGTTTTCTATGGTGATTTCATAAACAAAACAGAATATAATAAAATTACTATAAACAAACGATAAGAAATACGTTTCTAAAACTAACATATGAATGTGGTATGTAAATTAAAGGAGAAAAATGTATTGTAGATTGATGAATAACAAATACGAATAAGAAATGCTTACGAAGGTAATTAATTATGCTGAAAAGAGTTGTTATTGCTAATTTAGGTGAAGCAACGAGAGCATTATAGACACATTTAATACATAATGCAGGGTCTTACAGCAATTAAACTAGAGGAAAGACTTCCCTTGTTGGAAGAACCAAAATGCTCTATAACTTGCCAGTTACTCTTTCTGGGAACTTCAGGTATTGGACTGGCTGTTGCTGATGAAGGAGTAGATGGTTCTCCAGTTAGACGAAGCGTGTCTGTACGTGAATGTTGGCGTAGACTTGCCCAACGTCGACCACAGCCTCTTCTGATAGCTAATTCCTGGAAATAAATACACACCGTTACTCATAATTACAACACTTCGGGTTATTTGTAATGGAAATGTAAGAAGAATTGTTTGCTGCATATATCTTTGATCAGTACTTAATATAATTTTGTTTTCCTTACACTTAAGTATGGACCTACTTTTTATCGATGTTCTAAGCTAACAAGGGAAGATATAAACAAAAAAACGAAATATTCAAATAAGAAAAATATACGGTACCCCCCACCCAAGAAAAGCGCCCTTCCGTGCTTTCCAAGAATACTTCGATACTCAGCATCACTCCGTTTCGCTAATACAATGAAATGCTATGAACCAGTTATTTATAAAAAAAAAACAAAAAAAAAATTTTTTTTGCCGACGACCATAGCTCAAAAGTTGATGTTGCCTTCATTTTCGGAGGACCTATCGTATGAAAACGATCCAAGACTTCAGGAAGGTTCCTGGCACCGGAATCGTGTACACATACGAACATACATTCCCCGCACAGCACGTTTAGGCACCCCCCAATGCGGGGGATTGATCTAGTGGGCTGGGATCTTCACCAAAAGATCCGCACCGCCGAGACGGAGATTTGATATAGTGGGTTCATTAGTCGGTTGGCTCGAATTTTAGAGATATTTGACTCAGAGTGGTTTTCGATATGAGGGAATTTCAATACTTCGTACACTTCGTGTCGAAGTAACAAGAAGACAAGATCAACTCAAGATACTCGAAACGAACATATTAACATCAGTTAACATTTTAAGAGTACACATTTTTTTTGTCGTCCATAGCGGTACAGTCCTAAGTAAACTTCGTTCTATTCTGTGCATCTTTTCCAGCCTTCTCTCTGTTGTCCAACTGTAGCCACTTTGAGTAGTTTTCAGGCATCTTTTTTTGTCTAACCATCGTTGACGTGGTCTTCCTCTTGTTCTTAGGTTTTCAAGTGTGCTTTAAATACTTCTTTAAGTTTGGTTTCTCCTTGATATGTTCAACGTGCCTAAATATCTTGACATAATTAACTGTACTGGGAGATTTGTATAACTGTATGAGCTCAAAGTTGTATCTTGGTCTCCAGTAACCATCTTCATGTACCTGTCTGAATATTCTTTAACGGTTCAAAGATTAAGCGTAGTCGTAGTTAGGTATAATCTATTCACAATGTTTCCTCCTCCCAGTAGGTTTTTATCTGTATTTATTAGGTTGGTTGCATGAATTGTGATAGAAGGCAAACAGTGACATACAAAACTATGAAAACGTGTGCAAATTTAAGTCTGGATTTTCTTTTCACTCATGATTAGTGGATTTTGTTTGAAGGCGACGTTATTGGAAAATTATGTCCACTTTATGACGATGCATTAGCGTAGCTGCGTATCAGGATGTCGAAATTTCTAATTCTATCTATAGTGTAAGTCACATTGGCAATTATACCCGATCTTTCGCTTTGGAAGTCTTTATAATCTTCACGAAATTTTCAGCTGCCTACCTTATGTCGATGCTTTCTGCCTGTCGTAATTTGGTAATATAACTTCTTTGACTTTGGTTTCATCTGATCCGTTTGTGGCTTGATAGACGCCTTGCATTTGATACCCATCGCATGTACCCTGGCGCGACTTTGCAACTGTGATTAAGAGTTGCGAGGTCTGGTTAGATTTCCTTCTGTGGAAGGTTTCGTTTTGCAGCCGTACGGGTGCATCCAGCCACTGACCATTTACCGGGGTAATCTAGTTTTGAACCTTCGAGCCAAATACTACTGCTTCTAGTTGTAAACAACATTACACTTTACTTTGTGAATAGTAAGGTGGCCTCGCTGGATACTGGAGATTTTTTATCAAGTAGTATTGGTCTCGACAGGAGCTCCTTAAGCCCCCTCGAGTTTTAAACGTCATTTACCGTTGGTTATGACTTTTGTCCATTTTATTACGTGCTTTAGTTACTTACATTTATTTGTTAGCTACGTTTAGTGTTTTGCTGGCAGGATATTGCTGGTTTACAGTAGTATTAATTTAGAGCTAGTATTTTTATAACGGGTGTATGCAATTGTGTTAATATTAGCGATTTTTGAGGTGTATGTATTTGGTAATATACTACTGGTAATTGTACATATTTTACCGTAACGTTAATATGTTTTAGTTACCGCAAACCTTTTATGAGCTGACGTCGTTTCTAGTTTTATTTTATTTAAGCTTTTGTCTCTAGTAAACTAGTCGCCTTTCAGATATGCCTATGTAGTAACGATAATTTGACATTAATTGAAAACTCTGGTATGAATTCTTCTAAGGATCCTTCTTTTGAATCTCATCAGGTTTTCCTCAGTTTTATTTGTCGTTACGAAAGTTTGACTGCCATAGGTGGCTGCTTGTCTTATAATTGTTTTGTAAGCTTTAAATATGGCCTCTTTATTCATGATTTTAGACATAAATATGCTCTTTAAGGTGTTCTAGTTTCGATTGCGTGGGATGATTCTTTGTCGTATTGCTTGGAAAATATACTTATTACTATTTAGCCGTGCTCCAAGGTAATTGAATTCTTACTACTTCGATGTTATGATCCTTTATGGTTCGATTTGCCCTTATTTTCCTTATTGGTTTCATAGCTAAGCACTTTCTGCGCTTCGGTTTTTAGCTTCCTTTATGTTTAAAACGCCCAATTATTTTTATGTTCTCTCCATAGGATAATAGGTGGTATGTTTAATTTATGATAGTATTGTTGGTATGCATTTCCATGTCCTTCATAACCTTTTATAAAATTACGTTAAACAGTACTGATGGCAGTTCATTACCCTGTCGTAATCCTTCGCCTGCGGCAAAAGGCTTGTTTGTGTGTTCTGTATTCTGTTCGCCTATTGGAGTTTATCATAGTCACTTGCGTCAACCTTCTCAGTGTGAGTAATATGTCTAACTCCTGCACAGTGCTGTCGTAGACTTGTTCAAAGTTTACGAATATCTGTTAAATTGCTGTGTTATATTTCCACCTTTTCCCTTGTTGGAAACACTGGTGCAGGTCATTAAGTGTCAACCCCTTCAGCAGCGCTGCCGTTGTCACCGTTATCCGTTCACAGTCTAAAAATGGGTTAGCATCAATGCAAATTTTACATTCAGAAACAGGTAAAAGCCGCATGGAGCTAAATCCGACGAGTAATGTAAGTGATCCAGCACTGGGATCATCACATCGTCCAGAAACGATTTACGGACAGAGGTTTTTGCAGACTTTGAGCCTGTAAAATGTGTCGTATAGTCTCTTTATCAATGTGCACCTGTCTGCTATCATCTGAATGCTGAATCAGCGATTGTTGCGAACACAATGTTTTGTTCGATTGTTTTCGTGACTGGGCCGTTCTCTCATCCTTCAGTAAAGCGTGGCATCATATTGTCATCATATACTTCCTGCAACAGTTTCAGCGATTTTTTCAATTCAATAAGAAATTTGAGATTAAACGCTACTCGATTAGTCATCATTCGCTGCTCACAGACTAACTAAGAACGACAGCGAAACCCGACTTATCTCGTCTGCTTACGGAAGCTTGAAAGCTACTCATGTGCTCCAGTTGCTATAAGTATACCGCTTATAGGACATCCAGTCTTGTTATTTAATAGTCATACCTCGCATATAGTGATACTACCTCGCAGGATCGGCGTCAAAGCTTTGTATATCACATACAGTAGATAATTTTGGGTCCTTTTATCGATCTTTGTTTTATATATAGGACATAATTACAGATGTATTCAACCCTTGTGGTATTGCTCAGCTTCCTAATATGTCTTTTACTAGTAGGTGTTACTGTCTTATGAGTTCTGCTGATATGTCGTCAACACTGACTCTTTTATGTTGCCTCTGACTCCCGTTGGGGTTCTACCTGTTGCTCTACTTCTTTTAGAATATTTCTCTTATTCTGTTCCTTTGTTAGTAGCGCCATGCAATGGTCCTGTAATTTTTCTACGACTTGCGCTTGTGTTAGTATCTGTTGTCCGTTGCTCGTGCACACTTTAGTTCTGGGTTGGTTTGTTGTCTTTTTTCTTCTTCAAGTTTTCTCACTTGTGCAGTGAAATGTTCCCATTTCCTTCTCCTGTATACGTTTTTTGATGTTCTTCTCCTTTCAATGCATTTGTTCTTCCTTCCTTCTAGTTGGTGTCTGCAGTAATTCACTCCGCAGTTTATTTCTGCACATTATTCCCTACCTTCTCTTTTTGCCGGTCTTTGCTAAACTTATCTATTATTATTACTTTATCTTTAATTGTGTTTCATCGTTCATTAAGTTCGTTAAGTGGTTTATTTGTTTGTTCTCCCTGTTCTTTCTCAGCACTACTCTGTTATTTTTCTTCCTATTCATTTGTTTTTATCTAGAGTTTCTCGTTAATTACCTAATTATCTTTTCTTTTACTTTGACTTTATAAACATCATATTTTGGTTTAAGTTTCACCCGGTTTTGCCTCAGTATTACTTATTTTCTCTCGTATTTTTGTTCTTACTGTTCGAACTTTATGTTTACAAAATAATAGTAATAATAATTGTGTATTTAGTAATTGCAAGTTGAAAGTGCATGTTTTTTAAATTTTTTGTAAATATGTTTGTCGGACTATAGTTTAAGAAAACATAACTTTCGTATTCTACAGCTTTATTATTACACGAATTCAAGTTTCCATCCAAAAGAACCAAAATAGATATGCAGTAATATCGGAAATAATTTTATTAAGAATATTTAATTACTAGATTATTTGTAGGTCACTTGTGGATGTTCTAATATATTTGGAAATAATAAAAAACTGCGCAAATGAAAGGCTTTGCTTTATATTGCGTTGAAAGTCTATAGCAGTGAAAAACAGCACTTCCTTCTTTTCTTCCAATAGAAGATATTTCGAGTGAAACGTGCTATTGCCATGATTGTAATAGTTATTTACATTACGAGTGCGGTAGATTGCATTTTACAACGCGAGGTTTTAACTAATTTTAACCAAGCACGACGTGAAGCGGATTTTTTTAATGAAATCGAACGCTGTAAAATGCTTTATCTTCATCGGCGTTGTTCTAGACTATTTACCAAATTAATTTGCGTATAGTTAAAAGCTTTGTTAAAGCACTCAGTGCGTTTATAGATATTCTTTTTTACAAAACAAAGAATACATTGTACCAACATTTAATAATGAAGATAAAATATTGAAAAATACACGTTTGCTTGTGGCACTTAACGATACTCGTTTGATACCCGCAGAACTGGGCTCACCGCCTCGTTCTGGAAAGCGATCTCACTTCGTTAAGATGCTCATAATCACTCTTGTGTCGTTAATATCTATTATCTTCATCGGTGTTGTTATAGACTATTAACCAAATTAATTTTAGTATCGTTAAGAGCTTCATTACAGTACTCTTTTTATATACCGGGTGTCCACTTTCAAACTGGAACATAGGGATTTAACATTGTTTTTAACAGTTTCATGAATTCTTGCCCGCCAATTCAACCTACAGAAAATGTTTTGGTGTCGATGGAAAGAGAAAATTATTGCGCATCTAATGGTACAAAAATTTAATTATTTTTGTCAATTTTCACTGAATAATATTAATCAAAAGTGATCATGTTTCTTAAATATGAGTTGTCTTGACTTGAAAACAGTTGATAGCTATACTCAAATTAATTTGTTAGTTGATGACATTCAGAGTTAGTTCAGTAGTTTTTACTTTATAAAATCAATGATTACTGGAACGAAGAGGGAGTTTTTATGGAAATAACTTTATTAGCATTTATTGCTATACATAAATAATTTAACAATTAATAAACAATAATTCTTATGGTTAAAAGATACCTATTACAGTGAGGTTAGTTTGTGGAGAGTGAGAGATTTGTTTCAATGCAGGATCTACCTCTTCTAAATAAGTGTTCGAATTTAAATTTCCAACAATTTCAAACGGTCCGATAATTTTGTTAATTTAAATGCCAGCCCAAATATTAATTTTTTGAGGGTATTGGGTTCTTGTACACAGCTTAATTCTTTGTTTTTCTTGAGCTCAATATCTAGTATTTTGCACATTGGGTTTGTTGTTTAAAGTAAATGTACATTCATCCGTGAAACATATTGATGACAAAAAACGACGATCTTGATTGGCACGTTCTTGCATTCCTTCACAAAATACATTTCTACTTTCTTCGTCTGGTTCAAATATTTCCTGATGACATTGTGGTTTGTATGGATGATATCTGTGCTTCTTTATAATGTCTTAGATACCGCCGACTTTGACACATTTAATTCACGACCAATTTGCCTTGTGCTGCCTGTTGGGTCGATATTGATCAATCCCAAACACCTTCTAATTCCCTGCCATCCGCACCAACATTCCTGCGATTACCTTTATTTTTTTTATTTACTTTTTTTTATTGACAAGTCTGCTAATTTACAATCTCTACTCCACAATAATATACAAGAGTATTAAGTAAATATGTTGTATGTTACCTTTATTAAAATTTCATTATTGAAATTTTTATTGAAGCCAAAATTAAATAATAAACACTAACCACCTCTAGCTTCTGATTTTACTGAAATATTAGCAGTTTCTTCAAATTTCCTGACATATCTGTGTATTGTAGATGCAGACGGTATTAGACCGTTATCAAATTTTATGGAAAACAAATCTCTCACTACGCAAACTAACCCCACTGTAATATGTTTTTACGATAGAAACTCTCTCTTCGTTCGAGTAATCGTTCATTTTATAAAGTAAAAACTACTGAACTAACTCTGAATGTCATCAAATAACAAATTAATTTGAATATACTTGTCAACTGTTTTCAAGTCAAGGCAACTCATATTTAAGAAAGATGAAAACATTTTCTGTAGTTTGAATTGGCGAGCAGGAATTCATGAAACTGTTAAAAACAATGTTAAATCCTTATGTTCCTGTTTGAAAGTGGACACCCGGTATACAAAAATACATTGAAACAGAATTTATTGATGAAGATAAAATATTGAACAATGCACGTTTGCTTATGACACTTAACGAGACTCGTTCGATTGCCGCAAAACTCAACTCACCGCCTCGATTTGGCAATCAAACTCGTTTCGTTAAGGTTCTCATAATCACACTTGCATCGTTAATATCTATAACGCACCGAGTATTGTATTAGCAGGCGTTAAGCAAACTGCATTAAGTACATTTCTTCTTTAAGGGCTTTTGAAAGCTAAAATATTCTAGTAATTTTACCGCACCGGGATGCTCAAAAACACTGACTAACTGTAAAATTGTAGTTACGGTGAACGTTAACTGTGTATAAATGTGTTGCTTATATGTCAGGAGCTCAAAAATGATTTACTATGACTATTTTTCTAATCAATTGCACAAATATCAACGCAAGTATTGCAACATTGTATTTCGTTGATGTGAATTCATCAACACTCTGATCTTTATACAGTATGTCACCGAAATAAGTACAGAAATAAACAGCAGTATCCTGAAGATGAGAATGGCCATTTTTTTTATTCTGAGCATTTTAAAATTTGATTAAGATACTCCTTTATTCGACTTAGACTGCCAGAAAGATATAATTGCTATGGAAATACGTTCAAAAGTGACAACATGTTTATAATGTTGCTATGATTATCAACAATACTTTTCAGAAGCTGTATTAACTCACTGGATTCTTTTATGGTTTGTTTGTGAAATTTTTATTGGGACACTCTAAAACCTTTGTTTAGTAGTTGACTAAAATGATGAGTCGAGGAATGCTGGAAGAACTTTCTACTGCACAGAAATTTCAATGCTTTTAGCTGCGCAATAATAATGAATGTGACTTTTTAAGATAAAAATTTGGTATTTTGCATTATTGCGGGTGTTTTAAGATAATGTTTCGGTTTCTAATATATTTTCTGGATTACAATGTTGCGTTTTAAATTTTATTTCTAAAAAATTTCAAACTGAACAGTTTCTAGGATATTCATGAAATTTTATTATCTATTAAACCATACCCCAATAATGATAATATTTGTGGCGTAACTTCATGAAATTAATTCTGTTTTACAAATTTTGTGAAAATACAGGATACAGTAAGGACCATACGCAGCATTGCAATCTAGAATTTAAAAAGGATTTGTTGTGACCTTGATGAAACGAATTTTTTGTCCGTTTTGCTTTCTGTGATAGATTTTTTTTATAAAATAACAAATACTTGGAAGTACATACTATATACTACGGATTTTACATTGTATAGCTTACGTTCATAGATAATGTGTTTGTTGTGGAGTCAAGTTCAGTATCGTCCTTTGGCGGTTGTTTTATTTCCATTTTCGTAACCTTCAGTTTACCTTGTGAAATTTTAACACCTAGCTAAGAACTAGCTTATTTGTACTTGTCGAATGTTAAAGGTTCGTTATTCAGCACCAGTTCTTCAGATTTCACGATTTAAATCCTACAGAGATAAGATAAAATAAGATTAATTGGTTGGATTTAAGCACTTCCATCTGAAAATTATGTTTGCAGAAAGCTCTTGAATAGCCTGGACAATTCACTTGGCAAATACACCTACATTACCAGAATTTAAAGTTTTCGGTAGATTGTCAACTATGGAAAGGGTTAATGTTTTAATATTTTGGCCACATGGCCAGAAAAAAGTTAATTATTTAAAGAATTATATTCTGAGACGTTATGTAATGCTAAATTAATAAAATATAAGTTTAACAGGGTCCCATTTCAGAAACGCGGAAGAAGAGCATGGGCTAGTATAAATAGAGATAGGTACATTGCAATTTCGATAATAATGGAGAACTGTAAAGTTCAACACTCGACTTTTGAAATATCTAACTAAAGTGAAAGAATCTTACTACATTGTTGTTTGAATTATTACAGGGAAAGTCAGCACTGCTCTGGTCGTAAATATTTCTACAACCTTTCTATCAGCTGAGATGCTTAAATACAAAAAGTTGCATAATTGACCAACGCGGATACTCAAAAATTACTTTCAGGTATATAGGGTGGTTGGTTTTTTATTCTAGAAGCTGCAACCTTTTTAGTTTTGCAAATACTACAAAACCCCAGGGAAAAAAGCTGTTTGGTATGACGACATCTTCCAAGATGAGTATTGAAGTTTGCACAACTTACTATTTTTGCGTACTGATATTCAGCTTTTATTTCTTAAATGCAACACCCTATATATGTTTGCATCTTCTAAAAGCTAATGAAATATTCTACACAAAAATGTAATAACGTACTTTTCTAGAAATTTACACTTAAGAAATAGGAATTAATGTACCGATTTGGTAGCATATAATTTGTAAAGAGACGCCACGTAGCAAAGAAATAGTATATTATGTTATTAGGAGCAAACGTTATATTTTATGTGGCGAGGCTGGACGGGTTATCTGCCGAGCTTGCGAGGCAGATAAGTACAGCCGAGCCACATAAAGATACTTTTGCTCCGAATAACATATAGTATTTTTTCTTCAACCGTTTTTATAACAAATTATTTACAACTTTGTGAACAAAATTCGAAGAAAATTACTTGATCTCGTCAGCGGCAGATAATATTATCTGCCGCTGACGAGCGGCAGATAAAGTTGTCAGCGGCAGATAATAACTTTATCTGCCGCTGACGAGAAGGCAGATAAAGTCGTCAGCGGCAGATAATAACTTTATCTGCCGCTCGTCAGCGTCAGATAATATTATCTGCCGCTTGGCAATAAAGTGACAGTTTAGCATCATCAATCCAGCAGTATAATGCCATATTTTACTGCCGTTTGAAGAAAAATACATTTTATCTGTTTTGTGTGAACGCTAAGACTTCACACATGACAGATGATTTTTTTTTACTTTACAAGTAATACGTTACTAGATCGGTGCCTTACATCCTAATTTGTTTTAAGTAGAAGTTGCTGGAAGAGCCTATTTATTATAACATTGCTGTGTAGAATATCCTTAGCTTTGCGAAAATGTACAAGTATATGGGGTGTTGCATTTTAAAAATGAAAGTTTGTTAGCTTCCAAATCTATTCGTCGACTAATTCTCTCAAACAAAACAAACTTTATGACTATTTGGATACAATTGCCAGTCGGCTAGGTCAGGAAGACGACCTGCATCTCTTTACACACATAATTTCCTAAAAAGAAAGCTCAAATCTGGCACACGCAGAAGTAAGAAATAATAACACCAAAATGTTAATATCACGGTATACAGTGTGGTCCATTAAGTGTGCAACAAATGGGACATTTTTTTATTAGTTGTAAAACCGAAATTTAAATACCGCCAAAAGTTAGTGCATGTTCGATAACCATATCAGATGCCCTTAGAATGGCTTCAAGTCAAACAATATACAGGGCAGGACAAAAAATATGAAATTTGTTCAAGAATAAAGTTACCTTATTTCAAAAAATATAACAAAATTTTATTGAGAAAAGTTGTTTAGAATTAAAAGTTATGCTCAAATACAAAGTCACGGCCTCCTATTCGAATTTTGATTCTTTTTTTGTAAAATTTTGTATTATCCCCGTATGATACATATTTTTATTATTCTGATTTTATTAAGAGTTTTTCATATGTAAATTATTATTAGTAAAGCATTTGCCTTGTTAAGAAGAATATTTGCGAAATTCTAAAGTTCTGTTAAATATCGTTGCAACAAACATGAAGTGGACGCTTACCTAAAAAATATAAATCCAAGTCAATTTTACAAATACGCTTCAAGTTGCTAAAAGTTATTTAAAAGGAATGTGGTTGTGGCTACTTTAAATACATATAAAATAAAAATAATAAAAATATGTATCATACGGGGGTAAAACAAAATTTTCCAAAAAAGAATCAAAATTCGAATAGGAGGCTGTAACTTTGTATTTGAGCATAACTTTTAATTCTAAACAACTTTTCTCAATAAAATTTTGCTATATTTTTTGAAATAAGGTAACTTTGTTCTTGAACGAATTTCATAATTTTTGTCCTGCCCTGTATATTGTTTGACTTGAAGCCATTCTAAGGGCATCTGATATGGTTATCAAACATGCAATAACTTTTGGCAATATTTAAATTTCGATTGTACAACTAATAAAAAAAATTCCCATTTGTTGCACACTTAATGGACCACACTGTATAATCACAACTTAATATGGAATTTAGTACACATTTCAGGTAATTATTAGTACAAATATCAAGTAATTATTGACAATTTAAGGTCGACCTCAACAAACTCGGTTTGCGATAACAATAGCTTACAAAACAGGTTAAATAGAGGTACAAATATAACTTACAACAGTTTAAAAACAAATGCGGTGGCGATCAACATCGGCTATGTATTTGGAAAATCATCAATCAGGTATGCAGTTCGTAAAGCGAACTGGACATAGCGGCCGGAGTCCGAAATTCTAACCGAATCCAGTAGTAATCGGGTGAAGCCTCTGCACCGATTCACTGTTCGCAGCATTCAATATCTTAACTTAAAAAGAAACACAAAACCTAATTCTATAATATGTTTTATCAGTTTTTCTCAGGACTAACCAGGAGTAGTCATTCACCTAAGGACGGGAGTAAATCAGAAACTTCAGAAAAGTTGTGCGATAAACACTCGAGACAGTGGAAAAAAGTCTGATAAAACGTATCATAATAGACCACTGTCAAAAAATGACATCATTCAGAGACCACCTAATTCTAGTTTCCTTGTTGGCTGTGGAAACTTCGCTACTTAGCATCTTCGGAGATGTCATCATACCAAACAACTTTTCCCCTTGTAAAATGAAAAATGAAGCACCCTGTATAAGGTGTATATATACTATAGTAAGACTAAAAATTTCGGGAATCGCGTACTTCTAAATGTATTGGATGAACAAAACATGCATATTAATAAAATTTGATATTTTTTAGCTAGTAACCTTTTACAAAACAAAAACCTACAAGTATTATCATGGCACCGGCATTTCGAAATAACTAATATCGTAAAATTATTAATTTAACACGAGAACACTTGCGAGCTATGATTTTGTGTGATTTAAAAAGTGTTCTAACTCAGCAACAATGTGTCGATCACTTAGTTTCTACTTTTGGCGAGAAAGCACCATCAACGTCTACAACTTATCGTTAGTTCCAAGAATTTAAATATGGTCGTACTAGTCTCAGTAATGAGTTTCTCGAAGGTCGACTAGCAACAGCTGTGACACCACAAAACATTGATACTGTGCGGCCAATGATTTTGGAAGTTTGACAAGGTACGTATGATGAGATTCGGTCAACTTTAGGCATAGGTAGGAATCAAATACATTCAATTTTCCATGAGAATTTGAATGTGAGGAAGCTATGTTCACGTTGGAATCCATACAATTTGACTCCAGCAGAAAAATCAGATCGCGTTGAGTGGTGCAAGATAAAACATAAACGGTTTAACGGAGGAACTTTAAATCACGTATACAACATCACGTCAAGAGACCAGTTTAAAATCCCGCACTTGCACTTCACATTCGCGCTTTCCCGCATCTTTTATTTCAAATATTGGCAATTCCGCGTTCCCTTTTCAAATTTAAATACCGACGCTTGCCGCTAGTAGAGTACAGTTTTAATCTCTTGTCCATGTGCGACTCGACACACATGTTTATCATGGCGTATAGCTTTTGGCTCAAAGAAGCGGTTGTAATGCTGTATTAGAGCAAATCGTTTGCATGAGTGAGACAGGGAAAGCAAGTGAGAGCACTTTATACCCGTTTTCTTCTGCCAGCGTCTTGACACTCAAGTTCTCAAGGCATTCACCCAGCGGAAATGTTACGAAACAGTTGTGCGGTGTCGAACTCACGGGGGCTTCAGCTGCTGTGGGGTTGTCTTCAAAATTAATATGGTGTTTTTATTGTGACTCAACGTTTGTGTGTGTTTGAACTTCCCTTGGCGGGGGTGTGTTCGACTACCAGCAATCTACACTTTCTTTTTAACCATCTGCAGAGAAGACGATGAGACGAAGTAGCCATTCGGGTGCAGGAAGAAGCGACTTCGCCGGACATTATTCAAGTGCTGTGATCTACTGTTTTTATTGCCTGGGTACTTCAGAGCGTGTGTGCGATGATCTTGTTTTGTCTTGAAAGTGGCGCAAATTTATGCGTGGCAACAACCATATTTGGGAGGCGACGCAAGTTACCTACTTTAAGAATACACGTCACTGTTGTTGCGTCATAACATATGGAATATTTTTGCGGCTTGTTTACCACTGTCGTTTCAATATTGCCAATGTACTTTTATGTCACACCTATCTCTGTTAAGTAGATTTTAGGGTTAGTAGCCATCCTTTACAACTGTTTATGACGGAAATTTGCCGGTATATTTAAATTTTAATAGATTTGCATTCGTTTTTAACTTCTTAGATGTTTATTTATGATACTTACAAGTGTTGATGTATATATGTTATGATATCTTATGTTTATTGATTGTGAAATGACCGGAGAAGCTAACAAACCAGCAAAGGTAGGTTCCCAGCAGCCAAATGTCACCTCTCCGTCGAAGTGAAGCGTCGGTCTGAATTTCTACGAGGGCCGGACGGAAAGTTTCTCCCCCATTCTATCGATAAAATTCGTGGCGCTCAATTTCACCTCTTATTTTGATTACTTACAATCAACCCCTATTGTGACAGCATCTAGTTGTAAATTACGTCGTGTTGATACGAATTGCCCTTCTCTCTGAGCAAATAGCCAAACAACCGTCTCTTACAACAAGTTGTGGCGCGATTAGAGTAAGCTTTGTTTTTTTTAATCAATGTGTTCTATTGACCCATTTAGACTATCCCCATAGTGTTTTAATGTCGTAAAAGTAGTTTTGTGCTGCAACAGATGAAACCTGGATTTATTCCTACGAACTCCAATGAAAAGGTCAGTCGGATGTTTGGGTGTTTCAAAACGAACAAAAGTCAACAAAAGGTGTTCGTTCGAGCAGTGTTTCCAAAAAAAGATCGCTTTATTTGTCTCGAAATCGGATCATGTTGTAATTGTATGTCTTCAAGGTCAGAGAACTATTAATGCTAATTGGTATACAACCACTTGTTTGCCCGGAGTTACTTCTGAAATCCGAAAAACTAATTCCAAACGCCGAATAACCTTGCACCAATGCAAGTTAGCACACTGCTCACCAAATAGTCAAATATTTGGCTAGAAATAACATCAAACTAATGCAGCATCCAGCATTTAGTCTTGACTTGAGTCCAAATGACTTCTGTGCCTTCAAAAAAAAAACAAGGATAGAATGCGTGGCCAACGATTTCAATTTCCTGAAGAAGAGGTAGAAGGCTATAAAAATATCATTTCTGGTATGTCATCTTCTGAGTGGAATAAGTGCTTTGGTAATGGGTTTCAAAGGATGAAAAAGAGTATTGAACTTAATAGTGAATACTTTTAAAAGCAATGCAGCAATTTCTTTCTGAATACATAGTTTGTGTGTTTATGAAATTTTCCCGAAATTTTTAGTCTTGCCCTCCTTCATGTGGTGTTTTTTAAATTACAAGCTTTACATTTTTACCGATTTAACATAACTGCTAAATAGTCTACATAACCATGTAAATTTTTTGAAGTATTATTGCAGCATTGCCAAATTATTTTTTCTGAAATTTTTGACAAAAATGATATACAATATTGGTTTCCCGCCACATAGCCATAACTGGTGTAGTTCAATTAGTTACAGACAGAATTAATTGTTAGATAGCTAATTTTGCTGGAATATTTAGGGTTCCTTCGTATCACCACAACAAAGTCCCAAAAGATCTATTGTGGGAAACACCCCTAAATTTTGAAAAATTGTCTATCATATTAGAAATATAAACAACTAGACCTAGTGGCTGAACAAATTGTTCGTGCCATTTTGGTCTCATCAAGCTTAACATGATCACTATTCATACGTAGGTTCGAAAAATTGCGGAATTATAGCCCATCCTCTCCTTGCCATCCGACGAAGAAGAATGTTCAAATAACGTTTTATCTGTTATGCTATAATTCCTAGCACTTCAGGCGTATTATTTCCACGTTTAAAGCAATATATATAGAGTTCAAATATTTTTCTTATAATAAAACCGTCACATTTACAAAAATAGCAAAAGCTAGCAGCGAAGAATTATAATACATTTTTATTAACAAAACCCTTTCAGTTTCTGCTGGAATTAACAGCTTTTATAAACGGTTTGCTAATTAAAAACTATTTTATGTTATTCTTATCATTAATCGAAGTCGCTACATTAGCCTTTATAGCGACAGTTTTTAAAATCTAATAGTGTAATTTTATACGTGAGATTATATTAAAACAAGTCATGTTTAATAGAAACCCATCATTATTTTGTAAGAATTATATTTAAACTCGCCATGTGCATTAGGTCACTTGTACAACTGTGTGGTGACATTTTCGTGGATACTGTTTGAAGAATTTTCTTGCACTGCGTCTGATTGAAACGGCGACCTTTTAGCACTTTCTTCAATAATCCAAAAATATAAAAATCGCAAGTTAAGAGCACTTGTACTTACAACAACGATTTTAGAATTTCCCGACCATATTGCACACATATATTTTTATTCATTTATATTATAAATGTTAGAATAAATTAATATTTTCTCAGTGATTTTCAATGGGCTTGCCAAAACTATAACAACAGGAACAAAAACCTTTTCTGTATGTAAACATAGCTCAATTTAGTTCTTAAATGTTGCTATATATTTTAATAGTAGTTATAACGTTCTCAAGCTTGTGTAGAGTACCTACATTATTTAATCGATAACTTAGAGAATTGAAACTATGCGAATCTTCTGTGCATAATATTGAAAATGTATTTGACAAAAATACATTTTATCGTTTAATCGATCACGTATTTCTATATACAGGGTGCTGCTTTGGCGGACACAACATACAATATCCCGTGGACACTATATAATTGACAAATTGATGCAAGTTGAGCATGTTTGTTGGCTCACTTCGAAAACACTAAAAAATGGCTCATATTTTATGGCTAACTATTAACATTAATTCCGCTTTGAATAAGAATAAATTTTGACAGGTTATTGATAAATCTAGTGAAAACGGCCGATTGGAAGAATGGTTATTTAGACCAGAAGTGTTAGAAGTGTAACTTTTTTTCACAACTGCGGAGGGTTATTAAAAGAGGCGCAGTCGAGTTTTACTCCACACACGTGAAAAATAAGCACGCTAACACGAGCTGTCTATAATATTTTTTAAAATGCAATTAATTATTAAAATCCATCCTATTTTGTATATAATTTTATTTGCCTTCATTTTAGTCAAGTGCGTTGGTGAGTTGTGGTAACTAAGGAAAAGCCTTTATTTATTGAGATCTGTAATTTGTTCACTTCAAAATAAAACTAAATATGAATAAATAATTTGTTTCTAAAATCGTTCATTCCTAAATTAAAAGCAAAGTGTAACTTTTTTTCACTGAGTGAAAAAAGTGGCACTGGCATTATATTGAGAATATTTTCATGGGTATTGTGTAACTCATTTTCAGAAATGCTTTAATAGACATTTGATAAAATTACTGTCAGAGTTTGACAATAAATAACTCAGGTCGCTTTGATGTTTTTTATTTCAAATTTCGAGCAAAAATGAAATTCTGAAATTACGCAAATTAGTTCATCATGCAGTGTTCTTTAATAAACTTCCATACAGTTTTGCTGTAAGATCATTAGGGAAGCCAATATAACACTTCGAAGTTAGTATAGAATTTGCTTTTGCGTACGCTTATGCAGTACCCTGTATAGTAAGCAGTAATTTTAATACATGTTCTCCAGGGTTTCAATGTTAATAAAATATTCAATATCATATTAATACAACCATACTAATAAGTTTGAAGAAAAACAAATGGGAGTATGGCGTTTAAAATGTTCTTACATACCTAGTTTTACTAAAAAAGAAGAATTTAATGCATAGCTGAGGCAGGAATTAACTTGTAAAGGGTGTTTTTTTAGAGGGATACAACTTTAAATTGAAATAAAACACAGAAAGATGTTTTTAATATCCATGAAATTGGCTTTATCTGAAAGATAATTTTATGGCATTTATGTTTGAATATGATTTCGGACATGTGACCGCCGCGGCTGGCGTGTACATGACGTAATCCGGAGGTCCAATTTTCACACACTCTTCGCAGTAAATCAGGCTGTATTTCGGCAATAACGCGTCGAATGTTGGCTTCTAAGTGCTAAATTGTTTCTGGTTTATCGACGTAGACATGCGACTTTACATATCCTCAAAGAAAATAATCTAATGGCCTCAAATCGCACGAAAGAGGTGGCCAGTTAACAGATCCATTTCGTGGATCCATTTTGTGGATCTGTTAACTGTTAACCTCTTTCGTGCGATTTGACGCCGTTAGATTATTTTCTTTGAGGATATGTAAAGTCGCATGTCTATGCCGATACACCGGAAACAATTGAGCACTTGAAAGCCAAAATTCGACGCGTTATTGCTGAAATGAAATACAGCCTGATTTACTGCGAAAAGAGTGTGTGAAAATTGGACCTTCAGATTACGTCATGTATACGCCAATCGCGGCGGTCACATGCCCGAAATCATATTCAAACATAAATGCCATAAAATTATCTTTCAGATAAAGCCAATTTCATGGATATTAAAATCATCTTTCTGTGTTTTATTTCAATTTAAAGTTGTATCCCTCTAAAACATAACACCCTTTAGTATTACTTACAAACATAAAATAAAGAAATTTCCGCATACTGCAGGTCCCCAAGGCAAATTTTTTGGTTACTAGGTCGATTTTTTTAGCATTTCCAATATGGTGGATGCTTTTTTTTTAAATTTAGCGGTGTTCCCCGCAATAGACCTTTTGGGACTTTTTTTGTAGTGACTTTGAGGGAACTACGAAAAATTTCCAGCAGAAATTCTTGTTACAATATAATTTTAATGTGCCCTGCACCTTGTGAACTCCAGAAATGGCGATGGCAATGCTCTTTGGTGGTTCTTGTTGTTTGGTTACATAGAGAACGAGACTTAAGCAGATTTGGCCTTGTTGCCTTGTGCACCCATATTGGCTATCGTTTAGCAAGACCTTGCAGCTTGCATCATCAGAGTGAAAGTCGTACTAACAACAGAAGGTCGGTGTGGAGATATTCATAGTCTTCCGTGCCAGCCGCTCGGAGCGACGTAATGTTGATTGGTCCTTCAAGTGCAGCATAAACCGTGAGGCGTGGCCGTATGACGCATAGTGGTTGTAATGCTTTCGGTCGTGTATCAGAGCAGTCTACGTTTTACTAAGCCTAAAACCATCTTTCCTGTTTATATTATTTGGATTTTTTTAAATTTATATTGCTTTACGTATAACTCGTGGAAAGTAGTGAGATATTCTGGCAAGTACTCTGGCGTGCTCAAATTCTAAGGTGTGCCCATTTGTAAATGTATGCTCAGCTATGGCTGATTTTGTGATGCGTTTGTGTTTGCAATCATCGTTATATTCTTGAAGTCTTAGATCAAAGGAACGACTAGTCTGTCCAATCTAACTCAAGTCGTAAAAACAAGAAATGCGATATACGCCAGCGGTTATTAAACTTGAAATTTTGTCTTTTACTGATATGAAGCCGTTACCCAAAGTTTCATTGGTGGTGAACACAGTTTAGATGTTGCATCGAGTCTGCATTGAACCGCAGAACGGAAAGGTCGCGCGCGATATCTGTAGTGAACCACACGTGCACTGCGCGTTATCACCGCCCGTACCGAATAAAAATATCTAAAAATATTTACAATCGAGCCTATAAAATAAATAATTACAAGTGAACAAATCAAGTGCTAATACTCAGCCCTTCGGGGCTGAACTCCAGTATAAAAACTATGGCTAACGAACCCAATCCAAAACGAAAACTAGACGAACTCACACCACCTATAAATGAGGTAATGAAACGCTACACCTGGAACCCAGAGGATTTAATCCGAAGAAATCCATATTACCCATTAGCATCCCAAAAAACGGCAGATACCAACACACCAACCGAAACACCAACTCCGAATATAAAGAAATCTGAAAAAATACCACCTATATTCTTACACAACGTCAACAACCACCAAGAGATTCTCAAGGACATCAAAAGTATTACAGAAGATAGAGAATTTACAACTGCATACAGCAGTAAGTACCTTAAAATTAATTTATCTACGATAAATGATTATCGCGCACTTACTAAATTTTATATGAATAATAACATTCAATTTCATACCTTTTCCAATCCTAATGACAAGCCTCTATCCGTAGTTATCAAAAATGTTCCGATATCAATAACCGAAAAAGAAATCCTTGATGAACTCTTAGCTAAAAATCTCCCAGTGCAAAAAGTAACAAGACTTCTAAATAAAGAGAAGCATCCAATACCCGTTTGCGCAGCAATATTAACAGCCAACGAAACAGCAAAAGAAATATTCGAAATTAAAACAATTTTCTATTCGATTGTAACGATCGAAGTTCGAAGGAAATCGAGTGACATTCCACAATGTCATAAATGCCAAAGATTCGGTCATACTAAGAACTATTGCGCCGCAAAACCCAGATGTGTTAAATGCAACGAAGATCACTTTCCTAAACCCTGTGCAAAAAAATCCATAGATCCACCAAAGTGTGTAAACTGCGGCGGAAATCATCCCGCCAGTTATAGAGGCTGTCCTCACCACCTTGAGCTCCAAAAACATCGCACACCAATAAAAAATCGCACCACAAAATTTTATCAATCAAGGACAAATCCAAACACTACCTTCAGCGACATAGTACAAAATGGCCGATCCCAGACAAATGATAAAACTGAGCTAAAACCCCAAGCCTCCCAATGTCTCAATATTGATGCAATCTTACAATTTGTTAAAGAGTTAATTATCCCATTCCTACCCCAAATAAAATCATTCTTAATCACACATTTATTACCCAATCTCCTCAATGGATAACCAACCTTCAATTATTCAAAAATTAACAATCCTTAACTGGAACGCTAACGGAATTACTGCACAAAGGCCCATATTTATATCCTTCCTCGCAAGATACAATGTCGACATAGCGTGCATCACCGAAACCCATCTCTCCGAAGGGGAAAAACTTAAAATCAGCGGTTACCATGTCTATAGAAGAGACAGAATACACGGAGCAGCCTGGGGAGGCGTTGCAATTGCCATTAAACGAAAACTAGAACACAGCACCCCCGTTGAAATTTCTGTAGAGAACCTGGAAACGATAACCATCACTATCAACACAACCAACTTCAATACCATTCAAATCTCAGCCGCCTACAAGCAACCAAATAAACCAATTCTGGAAACAGACATACGAAAACTATTTAACACTTCCCTACCAAGGCTTGTCATTGGTGACTTTAATTGCAAGTCCACTCTCTGGGGTTGTCGCTCCAACAATCCCAACGGCAATAAACTAAACAATATAGCTGCTAAACATCAGCTCGAAATATTAACCCCAAACGAATACACCTATTACCCCTACCGAAACGACCACAAACCCGATATCCTGGACATTGTGATCTCAAAAAATCTACACATCCCCATACAACAGACTGTAATCCATGAACTAAATTCCGACCACCTCCCGGTACTCATAAAATTCTCCAGCATAGCACCAATTCCCAAATCATCACTCCCTCGGATGATTAAGGGGTATACAAACTGGGACCTATTCCAAAGTAATCTTGACACACTAATCACCAATCCAGTCCAAATAAATAACACCACTGAAGTGGATAGCCTTATTGAAACATTTTCAGAGGCTATCAACACTTCAGTAGAAGTCGCAACAGAAGGCGAAAACAGAAGAAAGTCAAGGAACTTCAATTCAACGCCAATGTACATAGTAGAACTCATTGCCCACAAAAGTCAGGTCAGACGGCAGTGGCAAAGAACTAGAGATCCTCTGTTAAAAAATCGACTTAACACTCTCGGCCATCGAATCAAGCGCGAATTAGATAACTACAGAATACATACATATAGAAAAAGCATTGAAAACATAGAGCCCGGCAGCACGAACCTATGGCAAGCTACCAAAAACGTTACTAGACTGGAAGAAGTAATACCCACCATAAAAACATCAAGTGGCACTTACTCCACAGACGAGGACAAAAGCAACTTATTCGCCGAATACCTTGAAGCCACGTTTACACCCACTATACTGGAGGAAAACAGAGCCCATGCCCACAGAGTGACTCTGTACATTGAAACACACCTACCAATTATATCTGACTTTAACCAACCCACCTCACCACTCGAACTCAAAAACTACATACAATGTTTGCCACTAAAGAAAGCACCCGGCCACGACCTCATGCCCAACGTGGTGTTAAAGAACCTTACAAAAAAAGCCGTTACCTACTTGGCCATCCTGTACAACGCTTGTCTCCGACTAGGATACTTTCCTACAATATGGAAGCACGCACACATTCTGATGTTCCCCAAAGCTGGCAAGAACAAAACAAGCTGTAATTCATACCGTCCTATAAGTCTACTACCGGCATTATCTAAACTCTTTGAGAGAATTTTACTTAAACGGCTTAATGAGACACTAGAAGAGCATCAAATCATCCCGCATTTCCAATTTGGATTTCGTGAAGGCCGATCAGCAGTTCAGCAACTACATAGGATTGTGGAACACATTGAACGCGGTTATGAAAGCAAAAAGTACACAGTAGCGGCCTTCTTGGACGTCATGCAGGCGTTCGATAAGGTGTGGCTAGAAGGTCTAAAATATAAACTGCTCCATTTACCCCTCCCAAAATATTTAATCGCAACCATCTTTTCCTTCCTTGAAAATAGATCCTTTGCCGTCAGAATAAACAGCTCAGTTTCAAGTACTAAACAGATCTACGCCGGAGTGCCGCAGGGAAGTGTGCTAGGTCCTACACTCTTCAATATCTACTTGCACGATATACCTAACTTAGAAGAAAGTCAAATAGCACTATTCGCCGATGATACTGCTATATTCACACAAGATGAAGATCTCCACACAGCCATCGAGTCACTACAAACTACAATTGACCACCTCAACATATGGCTCAAAAAATGGTGTATAACACTGAATCCTACTAAATGCTCAGCGAAAATATTCACGCTTAGACGAATCCAACAGCACAACAATATACACATTCAAAATGAAATAATCCTGTGGAACCCTACAACGGAAGCCATTAAATATTTAGGCGTTTATCTGGACACTAGGCTAACCTGGAATTATCACATCAACATGAAACTCAATCAAGGTTATAACCGCCTAAGGCTATTGTACCCCCTTATTAACAGAAATACTCCTCTACGCACAGAATGTATATTACTGTTATACAAATCACTTCTCAGACCAGTCATAACGTACGCCAGCCCAGTATGGAGCACTACTTCTAAAACCAACTATAGAAAGATGCAAACATTCCAAAACAAGATCTTACGGATATCAACAAATGCCCCCTGGTTTATTCGCAACCAACAAATCCACATAGAGCTAGGGATCTGCACCATTGAACAATTTGTACGAAGACTAACTAAAAAACACATCGCCACCCTCACGAGCAGCAGCTGCGCTACCATTTGCCAACTGGGCGAAAAAAATATCCACAGCCGCCTCAAGAGAAAACTCCCACAAGACTTAACAAGCTCGGATAGTTATAGTGATAGTGATTGATAAGATTGACAACCACGAACATTAGAACCGAGGGAACATTTGCCTCATGTGATTTCTTATAATATAATGTAATGACACGTTATCAACCAAACCATGTATAACACTTTGTAGGTGTTGATCTGGTTTTCTAGCATTAAAAAAAAAAAAAAAAAAAGATGTTGCATCGTTTCAGGACATGATGCATATCTTATCAGTCGAGCCTTTAACGTAAGGTAGAAATGCCAAGATTTGCAGAGGTGGGGATTCCTTTTTAACCTTTTGTGTCATAGTCTTGTCTAGTGCTTTTTGTATGGAGGTAGTTGTGCATCCGTTCTTTTGTAAAGAGCCAAATAGATGTTCCTTTTCTCTTTCTAGATTTTCTGCATTTGAAATACGAATGGCTCTGATCGCCAGGATCTGGAAAACTGTTGCTTTTTACTTTCCCATACCCATAGGTATAGGGAAGTCTTGGAATCATGAAAATTTTGGAAATCGAGATTTTCACAGAAATATCCGTTTTGGGCCTCTAGGAACCCAAAAAAGTGGTTTTTAAAAAATGTCTGTCTGTGTGTGGGTGTGTGGGTGTGTGGGTGGGTGACGCTCCTACAGCCGAAAGTATTGCTCCGAGAAATATTTATAAGGTAAAAATGGTTTTTCTATTCTTCAGCTTAGAAGTACATACAGGATACAGCCCTTAATAACTTCAAAATTTAGTACATTAAGTAATTCTGTTACCAAAAATAAAACTTTGAAACCCGTATCACTGAAAAAAGAATACTCGAGTAGCTCTTTATAATTAACTCATTGTCACTTAAAACCCCATTAAAATAAGTAAGTTATTATGTTTCTTGAAGGTTTGAAAATATACAAAACATTTAGTTTATAATGTACGTTAAGTATCTCAATATAATAATGTTAAAACCATTTTTTTTTCTATCACTGACGATAACAGATTTATACACACAAAACGAAAATTGAAAATTTTTCGGCTGGTAGTGAAAATGAATCACAAATTGAAAGTTTTGAACTTGTTTTAGAGTACCACTTGGAATGTTACTTATCTCTTATAATTAAGTAAACTTTTGTGTATGCACTGCATATTCTGAATAGCACGTCTATAATCCGTCTAGCAAATATACACCCATAGCGCTTCAAATCCTTATGCAATGGATCATAACCCGTCAATGCGCAGTTTGCGTAAAACAAACGTGCTAAACAAAGACAATATGAAGAGGATGCGAGACAACAACAGTTAGGTACTTACTAATCCGTTGTAGGTGTAAATTCCCGACTTGTACTGTAATTGCCAACCCTGAATATGCTTACTTGCTTTGTTATACAAGTAAATTAAAATGCTGTGGCGAGCTAACTAATCGATGAGGACTCTAAGGGTAATTAGCAGGTAAAAGTTTAGCGGATATTTCATGGCGTACCTGTTTTAAAATATTCCAACGTAAATAACTATCAATTGAAATCGTTACTTAAACAAGATTATTTGGTACACCGATTTAAACTTGCACAATTTTGAGCAAGACCGACAAAGGTAAGAGGATTAAAGTAAGGTAAAACATAACCCTTATTAGGAGCAGATCGCAACAGCGTTTTAATTTATCTCTACATATGTAACACAGCTATAATAAGCACACAGAATAGCAAGGCGTTTTCGTTTCGTAGTTTATTTGCGTTAGCGCGAGGCAGTGCAGTTTTAAATTTGACCAGGAACTATAAAGCAAAGAGGTTGCGCGTGGTGTGTTATTTGTTCCATAAACGGAGCTGCGTGGAAAACTCCTTACCCCTTACTCCATATCAGCCGTACCATCAACGCCATGTACATCAATCTATTGTTTCGCAATCATCCTACAATGTAGACAATGTTTGAACAACCGTTGTCCATTCTTTCGGCAAAACATTGGAGGAGCTTTTCGTCATATTGTGGGTACAACCATGCAAGTTTAGCCCGCGGCGACATCTTCATAGACAGCAAATCTCGATCAAACGTTGGCTGCTCTCGAGCCATCGCCCTGCTAGGATTCCGCTCATATCCCCAGTGACCGATGTCCCTTAATTTTCTCATCTTGCCAACGATCGCGATCGAGGCTAGTGCACCCGGCTAAGTTATTATTGACTTATTATCTTGTTGGCATATGCAATTTACCTTCAATTTTAAATGTACTTGAATAATATATTGCAGGTGTAAATTACCGTTAATTTTGTATGCATTTATAATTAAGTTTGCCGTTGCTAAATAAGTTTTAGTGCAACGCAGTAACGCCTTGAGGGCTCTGAGTCAGTTTATCGCTATTGTTTTCCACCTTGGTATTTTTTCAATATACTTTTATATGTTATATGTTTTGAAATTTACTGCATGATTTTCAATTGTAAAGCGCAGTGCAGTTTCACGTATTTTGTCAAATAAGGTATTTTAAAGATCTTGCTAGGTAAGTCATAGCTTGAGCTATATTTTCCATCGCTGAAAAGGTTTTTCAGATGGAACTTCCAAGTCAATCACTTGCGCCCTAAAATAACAAGAATTTATACTTGTATCTTTCATCGTACCATTATTTTGAGTACCGCCAACAAGCCTCCTAATACTTCAGTCTACAACTCCTCCGCCTCACTGAGCAATCGGGCCCCTTTAAGCTTCTTACATGTTGTAAGTGGGAATTTACCAGTAATACCGTCTGCGAAAACTTGTCAAGCAATTACAGGGTCAGATTCAGTACGAGGTGTTATAAAATACATATAAGTTTTAATTTGTTAACTTCAAGGTATTATCTTTTTGTTACATGGATAACGGAAACAGATTTTTTCCTGAACGGTTTGTATATTAATATTTTTAATTTGTTAGTCTAATGAATTATCTTTTTTTTTTTTAATTACAGCTTATGCCAGGTCAGCAGTATGCTATTTCATGGCAGAGTTGATTGGTTTTTGACAACTAATTACTACGTCTTTATTTGATCACTAACATAATCACTTCCTTAATGGTTTATTAATCACTCTGTGTTAGCACTATTCATTATCACTGATTAGGAGGTCAATGGGTACTTGTCTCTTAAGTCTTGTATGCAGTGATCTGTTACCAATATTATAGAATACTGCACCACTGCAGAGTTCAATGTTTTGATAGAAGTTCCGATTTATTTTATTAATAAAGTCTTCAACTGGAGGTATGTCGGTTTCTCTTTGAAGTTGAGAGTTTCTTATAAACCATTGGGCATCTGTTATTATTCGAAGCACCTTATTTTGAAGAATTTGGAGTTTGCGTTTATTTGTTTTGGAAGTTGCGCCCCAGACATTGCAACCGTAGGTGAATAGCGGTCTTATTAGGGATGTGTAGAGTAAGATTCCACATTTTATTTTCAGAGGCGATTTTTTATTTAGTATAGGATAGAGCATCGCTAGTCTTGTGTATGCTTCGCTTAGCTTTTTATTTACGTGGTAACTCCAGGTTAAACGACGATCCATGTATATGCCTAGGTATCTGACTGCGCTGTCTTTTGGGTTCCATGGGATTGGGTTGTTATCAATGAGGATGTTCGGTGGATCTGGTGGACGGCGCAGAGTGAAAATCTTAGTTTCGCATTTGTTGGCGTTAATTTTTATGCACCATTTTCGGAACCAAGAGTTTAGGACTTCCACACTCACTTGGAGGCTGTCTGCTGCTTCCTTTATGTTATGGTTTTGGGTTATAATAGCCGTGTCGTCAGCATACATGGCTATGTCTGCGTTGGGTAAATTAGGGACGTCAGACATAAAGATGTTAAATAATGTGGGACTTAGGATTGATCCTTGTGGGACACCAGCGCCGATTTGGCGAGTAAACGCACACTCCTCTACTACTCGCCAAATCGGCGCTGGTGTCCCACAAGGATCAATGAAATATCTAACAAAACATCATCAATAAGCGAACACCACAAAGAGGTTTTAGATATTAATATGTAAATCCTGTGTGGGCTACAAAACTAGGAGACTCATTGGCTAGTTACTTAAAAATAAGTATTCACATATATGTTGATGTACTTCTTTAACAGATATAAAATCAAAATGCTTTCGACTATCCGTCTTCTAAACTTTGTTTCACGTGATCAGGTTTTATTAGATTACTGCTACGTCAGGCTTCTCAATTGCGAACTTGGATAATTTCCTAATTGTGTGCGCGTGCTGAAAATAGAAATCGGAAAGTTTGTGGATAGAATTAGCAAACCTTCAGTATTGCAAAACAGAGTAGTTGCAGTGTATACTGAAAGGTGCCATTGTACTTGCTTCTGTAATATTATAATCTTGCCAAGTTTTGACGTTTTGATTTGATTCATTGCCGAAACACTTATTTTTATATTTAGATAACGCTTCCTGAAGCAACATTTCCAATTAAAAATATTAGAAATTATAATAACTATAATTGGTTATGGTACCAAATCTAGTACCATTTTATCGAAAGGCCTCATTCTTTGTATTTAGTCGTGAATATGGTAACAAAAGGATCTTGTCGTTGGAAAAGATAAAACTTACAAATAGGCGGCACTTGCGAAACAAGCGAACAACAAAATAATAAGAGACAGATAATCGAATAATATTTAATGTCATAATGATGCAAAATGGGGCTAAGCAGAGAAGCAGGGAAGGTAAATAAAAATAAAACTCACGCAATCCTTTGAAAAATTACAAAAGCTCTTGTGCAATCTTTTTCATATTAAGTAAATTAAATTTGCAATAAAATATCAGCCTCTGTAAATTATATTGTAATTAACGAAAGAGATTTATTTTGTTTTAATTCAAAAGGGTGAAAAAATGCAGGGCATGTTGACGCAGATGCGAGTGAGAAAGCAGGAACGAACTCACCATGGTTATGGCGGTGGGATTTTCCAAATCCGTAGGGGTTGGTAACTGTAGCTTTGGTGATAGAATTGGGACGGTTGGCTGCTTGGATCGGGTACTGTAGATCCTTTTAAGTAAAAAGACACAAAGCTTATACCAAATAAAAATGAAGCAGAAATAGGTCGTCAAAACCGCCAGATACAAATCGTCTTACTAAAATTGACCGACAGAAACCGCCTGATAAGGGAAAGGGAGAAATTATATTGAACTTAAATAAGAGTAATAATTACCTTGTCGTCGAAGTAACGGTTTAAAACACAATCTTTATAAAAATCTTCAAAATTAAAAGCAGTGAACGTTTCAGTTCGTTTAAAAAATGTATTTGGGGACTTTAGTTTAGCAGCTTGAGAGTCGGTGCCCATGGCTTTGGCTTCGATAGAATTGCAAGTGCCCTGTGGAATTTTAGCCGAGGTTTGTATACTATTTTATTCGCAATCATCTAATTTTTAAAATAACTACAATTGAATTCTGAATAATAAATACTGCTTACATAATCTAGATTGACTCTCAAAGTAGGTCATGAAAGGCGCTTTGATCGTATTTGATTTCACTGAATTGGCAATATGTGGAAAGAAGTAATTGTCAAACATAAAAAGTTTGGTTATATTTTAAATGTCAAGTAATCAGTAGCGGTGGGTAGAACGATTTCGATTGGCAGTGACTAACATCATATGACAGATTCATTGTGTTTTAAAGGGTGAAAATTGCTGTTGCTGTTGTTTTTGTTAGTTCTGTTATTTTGTTATTGCTATTGTTATTGTTGTTCAACTCAACATCGCTATTTCCGCAATCCTATTTAATAATCAAGAACTGATAATGCGCCATACCATAATGTTGAGTACGCCTTTGATTTATTGTGTCATTTAGCTTAAATAAGGTTAACAATTTAGTGTCAATATGATAGATGTCAAAAATGTTACCAATACGAAACTTCGAAATTACTACATTTTAACATTAGTTCCGATTTTCACCGCGCTTCAATCTAGATTCTGTCAGAGTCAGTAGATATAGGAGAGTACCGCCACGTCCGCCATGTTTGTTCCTCTGTCATATGCGTCACTTTGAGGTTAGTAACACAATTCCGTCAATGTGACATTTACTGACAATCCGAAATTTTTGTTAAAATTGGCAAGACTGTTAGTCTATGTCACATTCAAGGTTAGCAGGTTAGGTTTTGTTTGTTATTTGACACAGACTGACGCAAAACATAACCTGCTAACCTCCAATTTGACATAGACTTACAGTCTTGCCAATTTCAAGTAAAATTTTAGACATAACTCAATCAGTTATTTCCGATGGGAACAAAAATGGCGGCGATGGCGGCATTTTCACGGATCAAAGAATGTCGGTACTCTCCTATATCTACTGACTCTGGATTCTGTAAGCTGTATTCTGATGTAGCAAATATTTTTGTTACCATGAAAAAAAAAATATAATAACTGTCATCCCACTCTTCAGGTATGTAATATTTTTCGGGGTATGTAATAATTTACCGGCTAGTTTCAGTAATCATCTAGTTTCCAGCTGTTGTCATGTCATGAAATTGATACATTACAATATGATTGCGAATAATATAAGTTTCTACACCAGTGGTTCCCAAACTTATCTGGCCTACCGCTCCCTTTTCAGAAAAAAGATTACTCAGTGCCCCCAACAAACAGAAAGATATTGTAGTGGTAACTTCGTGAGATTGTTAATTATCAATAGTAATATAACAAGGGCGAGACATACTTACCGATAATTTTGCACACGCCAAGGGTTGAGTGCTGGTTGCAATGAAAACTGTCCCGAGGGCTTGCCCGAGGGCAGTTTTCTAAGGGCAACCAGCACGATGACTCTTGGCACGGGCAAAATTATATGTAGGTAAGTGTGTTGCCCGCGTTTATAATTTGAAGATTATTACACAAAACCCGTATATGAATTATGATTTAAAATTGATCTAATAATGCCAAAAAATTCAAATTGCATGTTTCTTGCATTTCTATTTCTAATTATGACACCATCCACGGGGTCGATAATCGTCCCTAGGGAGCTTATCGCTTGGTAAGCAGCCCACGGGCGCTTATCAGCTAATCAGTTCGGGATTGGACGATTTTCAAAAACGCATGATTCTCGTTGGATGATATCAGTCATGTGACAGTTGTGTGTAATCATCTATAAAAGTATTTCTAGGTAGGAAATTAATTTGAAAGAATAAATTAATTAGCAATTAAAAAGTACAAGGGGGGATTTATACATTAAAAGTACAACATAAATATTTGAGAATTGTTTGATGAATGATACTGTAGATACAGTTACTGTTAAATTGTATTAAAAAGGTTCGAGCATATAAGTTGATTTAGTTGGGATAGTTGTATGGTAACATCAGAGCTTAGAATTTAAGTTGCATTAACTGACTGAACAAGTCAATTATGAAGTGTTATAATAAAATATATCATATAGAAATTTGAATTAAATTATTATTGGCAGAGAAAATTATATTTTTAAAATAACAATTTTTTTCTGAATTTGTAACCTGTATTTTGAGTAAAAGCAAATTTGAATAATAAAAACCCTTTATTATAATTTACTTTCTGGATGGTTTATTAAAGGATGTGATAAAGTAAAATTAAAGAAACGGAAAATAAACGAATTTTAATAAACAGACTGAATAAATAAAGTAACAAATGGTATAAAGGAGAATAAAAACATTTAATAATGGTAAACAGTCTTTATGGAATAAATAGATCTGTAACTTGCATTTTGTGTGTTTATTGTAATAGTATATTACATGCAGAGGTGGGAAGTGTTTCATTCCTGTCGAGAGATTAAATAGTTAACCCAGACGCGAGGTTAACTTTATCTCGAGGCTTTTCACCGTGGTATGTATACTATTTAATTCGCAATCATCTAATTTTAAAAATAACTACAATTGAATTTTGAATACGTAATAGATATCTTGATGTACAAATATTTTTGTTGCGATGAAAACAACCCAGTCTTCAGGTATGTAATATTTTTCGGGGTATGTAATAATTTCCCGGCTAGTCTCAGTAATCATCTAGTTCCCAGCTGTTGATATGTCATGAAATTGACACATTACAATGTGATTGCGAATAAAATAATGTTACACTATGTTACACAACAGATGAAATATGTACGAACGGTTTTTCTAAATCTTCTTATCTTCTCTTCCTTCTTTAAGCTTTCACCGCCCCCTTATTTTTATTAACCGCCCCCCAAATGCACCCGAGGACCCGAGGCTACTATGGCCCCCCTGGATCGTTCCAGCGCAACCCAAGGGGCGGTATCGCCCACTTTGGGAATCACTGTTCTAGACGTCTAAGATTGTCATTTTAAGAATATAATATTTTCACAAATAAATGGAATAATTTGTGCGATATTACTCATAATTGATATACTGCAGTTTATATTTTAGTTAGAGCGTTTTAAAAAGTCGCACGTCATATTGGCGAGCCCAGTGTGAGTATAATCAGAAATATTTCTCTAAAGGTGTACTTGATTCCTGTAACTTACCGGAAACATTTGTTTACTATTTTAATGAAAAAATATATAAATAGTATATTACCTTATGAGGAATGTAGGTAAGATTTACACTGCCGAGGACCGTCTGATACCTGAGTGAGCGAAGCGAACGAGGGTAGCAAGGTGTGATTGTATTCTGATTAAAAATGGATCATAGTACAAACGATTATGATTTTCTTCGTGTTAACTAAGTGGCAGACATGGAATCTTGTCAGTTGTAATACATGCGGAATGCTGGTAATTCTTCTCTATGGAAGTAAGTACATTGTCATGGCAACTGTAACAATTTTTGTAAATGTTTCGTGCATCCCTCAAATCTGACAGTGTAAGGGTTCACTTACAAAGAAAGTAGTGAAAAAATGTATATTTTGTAAAATCGTACTAAAATATGGTCATTTATGCATTAATTTGCGGGCGTAAATAATGCCTTTTGCGCCCTAAGGCCTAAAAAACCAGCATCACATTGGCAACCAACAACAATTTGATTTTTGAGAACGAATCGTGCCATTTATTTTTCAAAGCTTTATGGTGGATTTTACAAAAAATCTTGTTTGCATTTCGGGCGTGAACGGCGATTTTGGCCCTTTGGCGTTTTATAATCCTTCGGCCCTTCGGGCCTCTGGCTTATAATTCCGCCGCGGGCCAAAATCGCCTCCTTCACGCCCTTAATACAAAAATAGCTATTTTGCAAAGTGGCTCGCCTGAGTGTTCTTTAAATAGCATATCAACATGCAGCTCATTTTTGCGTATATGTTATTTGTTGTTTGCTGTTAGGTATATAATTATAATTAGTTAAGTTTTAAACCCGCGCCAACGTGTTTTACTGGAAACGGGAAAGCTTGCCTATGCGGTCCGTGTGTAGTGCCTACCTTGTGCGGGCATAGTGAGTTTCGAAATGTGCAACAGTTGACACATCAAGCTCTTCTACAAATCCTTGTGCCAGTAAGCGGCACAGACCGAGTTGAAGTATCGCAGACAGTGCCGTTTGGCGATTTGAAGCCAGGAAGTCAACAAAGGAAGCGGCAGGTTATTGTGCGTTATCAAATACAGGTATTGCGCAACCAGAATTCGGTAAACATCACGCCAGGTAAGTGAATCAGCCAAACATGAATCATTTTCCAGCGACCATTACAGTATATGCTGTGGGCTGTGTCCACAAATACTCGTTGAAATAACTGTCAGAGTGCTTTAATATTATTGGTGAGTGTGTCAGCACAGTGATGTATGAGGCGCAGACTAGTAGCATAAACTCGTTATAGAAACGGATATCGGCTGTGTGATTTAATTATTGTTGATATAAATGTGAAGCAGGAACAGATTTTGCTTGTAGATTGGCATTATTGTTGAAATAAATGCGGAATAGACACAGCTATTTGCTTTTTGGTTTGGTATTTAGATTTCTTATTAGTTAACTTTGTCTTTTACAGGAAACTATAGCTATTTGTAATTGATATTCGTGCGAACACATTGGTTTTTAATTTGGGTAAAATTTTGAAGCTAATACAGAGTCCGGCAACGATGCGGGGGGTGGAAGATATCTATAAACCTATGGGAGTTACATAAATATTGTGTAGATAAAAGTTGTAGGTGCGAAGGTGGTTCACATTACAAAAATGGTTTTGATTATACAGGGTGGCTCAAAAAAGTGTGGTGAATTAAACCTACTTTTTAAAAATTGATTGTCCTATGTTTGGGTAGCTTAAAAGTTTTGTATTGAAATATTAGTCATTTTGATATACAGTTGTTTGGGTCTAACGTTAATTGTTTTGGAGATATTAACGATGTTATGCAAAAAATGCTGAACTTCAGGTGGTTCCTGTAAGTAACAGAAAACAATTGCATGAAGGAAAATGTTACTAAAAAAATGTTGTTTATAGTAAACTACCTTTCGAGTGTGAAATGGTGGATCTGGGTACTAATGCTCAACATTATTTGCAAATTTAATAATTCCATTTTTTTAAATGGAACGCTCTGTATATTTTTGTAAAGCCCTTTTACTGAGGTTTTCTTCTGACATTTCATTTCCTAGCTCTAAATGCAATCACTTTTAAAATTTAATTTTGTCCGGCTTTTTTCATTTTTTCGCATTTGTTATTTATTCTTATGGACAGCCCCATTCGGCCAGTCGGCTCTCTAACTTGTTTTAGTTTCCCAGATCTAGATAGTAGCACGATGGATTTGTAACACACTTTACGTGAATAATAATTTAATAGTTACGCATGGCCTTCTGTCACACTAATATTGTATATATAAACTAAAGTTCGGGCACTTCATTCCATGTAGGAACATGGCCTGAGGCAAGGCGAGTCAGGGTTGCCAAAATATCTCGTTCCGAAACCCAGTCAATCTGGAACACATTAACGGCGTACTGGGTGATGTGGTTAGCATCACGCCTTCAATGACTGCCTTATTTTCTTTACTTCAACAACTGTGGTTTCGGTACCCAATTTTTAAAGTGACTGGATGGGCTGCCCGCCAGTTGACAGATGTAGGGATTGAACCCCGTAGGGTGGCATCGCAACCTGAACTTTCTAACCGCTTTTCCAGGCTGGAGATTACACTAATATATATACACAATCAAATAGAACTCCCTACACCTAGTTATAGTTCTCGTATGAAAATAGTGAAATGTATATTTTGATAGTTAGCTATGAAATTTTAGGAGGCATATGTATTATGTATATCAGAAAAGCAAAATATCATAACTAGAGTTCCTAAATACTATATAGGAACTCTAATCATAACGTGACAAGACACTAATGACAGTGACATTTGCCAAATTATAATTATTAACAAATTCTGTTATACATGGAAAAAGGTTTAAATTTGTCAGCAAAACGAATTCATCTTTCGGAAGATGCAAAGTTAATAGAAAAATGTGTATGATTCGCTTTTAGATAAAAAATGTAGGACTCCCTTAACTGCAGAACTAACAAAAGTTCCTATATCTACGGTTGTTAATATAGTTTCCAAACAAAGGTTTAAACGAAAAGCTCAACAGTCAAGAAATCTTGTTAGCAAATTAACTGACACGGAAAAATTTGCCAACAGGGATGTGATTTACAGGATGTAGGTACGAAAATAAAGACGTAGGTACCTTCTCTAAACCAGATTCAAACAAAATTAGTGGCTTGCAGCATTGGTTTTTTATATAAAAGTGATACTTCACGGTCTGTTATTAAGGATATGGGTTTTACTTATAAAAAATCAATAAAAGGCTCAAGATAATGGAATCTCTTAGACTTACTACTCACAGAATCAAATTTAGTGCTTCTCTAAAAAAATTTAGATCAGAAGGAAAGAAGATTTTGTATTTAGAGGAAACCTGGTACGATACCCATGATATTACAGCGAGACGATGGGTGGATTCATAAAAAAAATGTTGTTTGGATACTCCGGTTTTTTGTGGCAAACGTGTTATAATGTTGGATGCTGGAAGTAAAAATGGACGGGTTGATGGAGCACTGCTACTCTCTGCTAAAAAAAATTAAAAATAGTTCTGCAGATTACCACTGCGATATGAATGCACAATTGTTTGAAAGCTGATTTAAAAATACATTAATACCAGAATTACCAAAAAATTCTGTAATAGATAATGCTTCGTACCACAGCCGTCAAGAAGAGAAGATTCAAAATTCAAATAGTAAAAAATGTGAAATTATAGAATTTATGCAACGGTATGGTTTAGAAGTGCCAACAAAATCTACAAAATTATTGTGTTTAAAAGCAATTTCTGAAAAACGGTATTCGAAATCTTATGTTATAGATAATTTTGCTCAAAAACATGGACATACGGTATTAAGACTATCACCGTATTACTACATACTAAATCCCATTGAACTTGGCTGGAGCAAGTTAAAACACAAAGTACGAGCTTTAAATACTTCACCAAATTTGAGCAATAAGGTTTTAGATCTTATTATGCTAGCCGTAAATCAAGTTAATACTTGCTTTTGGAATAAATGTGCACAACACGTTATTTATTCGAGCAACGTAGAAGTTTCCCCATTAATAATAAAATATGTTAATGACGAATGTGATACTTCAGACTTTGCCGAATACAGTGACGACTTACCTATTTTTAATATAATTTCGTTTTCCCGCTGCTGATCATGTAAGTCAGTGATACAGCCTTAGTAACAAAACGTGTAAGTCGGTGATTATATTCGTTTGCTGCTTTCCCTTGACAACGGAACTTAATGTTATTATTCAGTTCCTAGGATAATAAAATTTGCAATGCAAGATGCAGACTTAGGGCCGGTTCTACAATCGAAGGATAAAGTTATCCCGGGAATAAATACCCTAGAAACGATTGTTGTAACAAAGAAAACTATGACAATTATACTTCGGATAGCTTATTCTAAGTAAGAGTGACCATCCAAACGATTTTTTTTAAAATCTAGGAAATTTTCGATAAGCAGCGGGAAAAATATAATAAGATAACTCGGAAAGTATCGCCTATTAATATTTTCGGCAAGCAACAAGCCGCGGCTTTGCCTTGGCTTGTAAATTCCTACCTCAAATGTTAATAGGTTCTTACATTCCTTGTTACTTAAATAGCTATTTTTCTGAAGTATTTGTTACTGTTTTACTATGCATTAATTTTATTTAAATATACGTTACATACATATTATATACTGCCAAGTGCCATTGTGTTATTTTCTCGTATGTTTTGTATTTATTCAGTATTCAGTTTTTAATAATAAAAAAATGTTTATAATTACAAACGCAAAATAACAGACCAAATATTTAAGGTTAGGCTCTATTTCTCATTAGTGTCTTGTCAGGTTATAATATTTTGGTTTTCTGATTTAATAATACACATGCCTCTTAAAATTTAATAGCCTTTGGTTTTTTGCATGTAAATTGTAATATGTTATATGTGTTTTTATTATTCTCGAACTACACGTAGTTAGAGCTTAAGTGTACCAAAGTATTGTTAGCTCGGCTAGTTCGACAGCAATAGAGAATATCACGGCACACAAATTTATTTACAAAAAGTTTCAAAGGCAACTATAGATGTTGTTCTTTTCAAATGACCCTGTATTTAAAAGAATATTTTAAAGGAGAAAAGATGTAGAAGTGAAAAGTTCATGTATAAAGCATTATTTGGTTTACTACATAAATTTGATCAACTTTATTAATTTTTACTTCTGCTGAGACGAATCGAATCGAACGAAATCAAACAAAATCGACTACTTCCAGTTCTGTATGACATGCTAGTTGCAATAATTGTGATAGCTAAATAGTCCTGGTGCAGAAGTGGGAACACAATTTAGAAATGTTAAACATTTCTATACTCCCTACTCGAGTATCATGCTGTGCAGGTTATTTTATTGTATTTTAGCAGTTATAAATACAAATTTAAACCCTCCAACTCAGAGTATGAGTTGCTAATAGATTATGAATAATTAAGCAGATCTTGTAGAGTTTCATCTAAAAGTTTACGTCAATTACCAGATATAAACTTTTATGGAAAATACTTATCAAAAGTTTAAGACAATAGAAGTATGCAAACTTTTAAAAAACTCATTTGCGAGAAGTCTAGCCAGTGCTTCGAATATTGCATTTAAGTACATGAGATAAAGGGGAAAATGTTCAATGAACCATCAGGATAACGATAACGAGCAAAAAAATCGTAAAACGTTTTATATAAGACTGTATTATAAAGTACTGCTTATGACATATTTTTACGGCAATAAAGAAGCTCTTTATCGAACCAATAAAATTAAGTTTACTTTACTTTATTTAACCAGCAGTATAAAGTACGTTGCTTTATTTTACTAGTACCTACTATAATAATATATTATACATCAAGGTAGCGAAGTGCAGTATTATAACCTGAGCGCATATTAGATACTGAGCGCGCAGCGCGAAGTATCTAAAGCGCGAAGGTTATAAGACGATTCGCTACCGTGGTGTATATACTATTTTTTGCACTACCAAACAGCTTAATACCTAAATTCCCAACAAATTTCGAAAATATTTTAACTGTCAACCTGACAATACAGCTCTTTAAAACGTCAAAATTAAAATAGTCATATTTGGTAACTTAGCAATTTATTAGTTACCACGGTGAAAATTGTTTACTTTACTTTCTCTCCCTTGGTGGAGAAAATCAACTTCACGACCTAAAAAGAGGCCAATAAGGATGCGTTCTGAGACTAGTAGTGCAAAAAATACCTTTATCTACTCCAGTGGGATAAGTAACTCATTACGTCAGTCATTTGACACTATTTTCGTTAGGTAATAAAGTTCATTACAGGACTCAGTTAGGTAATGAAGCCATTACCTAACTAAGTGGTGTAATGGCGTCATTACCTAACTGAAATAGTGTCAAATGAATGACATAATGACATTTGCCAACTAAAATATTTTTATTGCAAGCAGCGAGCGTACAAAAAGACAAGATACCTAGCTAAAACAGATGTATTTATAATCTTTAAGTGCTGATATCGCGCAGACGTGCCTTATCTTACGGTAGTCAGCAGGTTGGTAACCTTAACTAGTGGGATAAGTGCATCATTAATATACGTGTGTGTAAGTTACAAACGAGTGCGTAGCACGAGTTATGTAAGCGCACAAGTATATTAATGATACACTTATCCCACTAGTTAAGGTTACCAACCTGCTGACTACCGTAAGATAAGGCACGTCTGCGCGATATCAGCACTTAAAGATTATAAATACATCTGTTTTAGCTAGGTATCTTGTCTTTTTGTACGCTCGCTGCTTGCAATAAAGTCCATGTGCGATTTCTGTAGTAGTTTTACTTTTAAAAACGAATTTTCGTTGGCCCGGACCAAATTTGGCGCAGTCGGTAGTATATCCGAAATCGCTGCATTGAGCATCGATTTTCGTTTTAAACGATTGATCGGATAAAAGTTCGGTGTTGAACAATATTCGAGTGTATATCGGAAGTGTTGTTCAGCTCCAGCAAAGTCAGTGCAACGAAGACGGAATTCGCACAGAAAGCAACCTGGTGGAGGACAGCATCGCCAACGCCAGTCTTAGTTAAGAAAATCTGGTGGAGGACACATCGCCGAAACCAGCCGTAGGATTAAGAAAACAACCTGGTGACGGACAGCATCGCCAACGCCAGCCGTAGAATTAAGAAACCAGCTTTACAAGGATTGCAGAATGAAAACTACACCTATGTAAGTGCTCGTTCCTATTTTTTCCAATTTCCTATTTAACACACTCAGTTAGATTGATAATAAACGCAGAGGAACATATTTAAAGTATAAGTAACTGTTTAAAATTTATGTCAGGCGTAGAAATAGACGATTTGACGAATTTACTAAGCAATTTTAATTTAGTAGAACCAGAAAGCACAATGAATACAAATAACATTTCTAATACTGGTGCAGTAGGTGTAGATTACCAATTACTTCGATAGATTCAATAGTTAATTATGATGGAAACCCTCACACATTGAGTATATTTATAGACAATTGCGAAAACCTGATTTCTGCTTTTGCCAAGGAAACCAATGTCGCACTTAACAATTTCTTATTAAGAGCCATCCTGGGAAAACTTACAGGACGCGCTTTAATGTTAATAGGATCGCGAACAGAATTAGAATCCTGGAATGAAATAAAAAATGCCCTTACTCTTAGTTTTGGTGATCAGCAAAATATTGATTGCTTGATTCAAGATTTACTAGCATTAAGGCCCCATAAAAATAAATAATCCTATAATTTTGGAATGCGATGTCAAGACGCGCGAAGTTTATTAATTTCAAAATTAAATAGTTTAAACATGGCCGCTACAGAAAAACCTATTCACCTTGCAAGTTATAACGATTTGGCTTTAAAAACATTTATTAGAGGACTAACAGGACAATTGCAAACTAACGTTAGGTTAAGAAACCCAGACAGTCTTGAAAAAGCAATGAGTTTAGTAATAGAAGAGGAAAATTTTCTATACGCCACACAAAAATCAAATTCTTTGAACACTCAAAAACTTACACCGGTTCAACCTCACGGATATCAAAATTACATGCGACCATTGCCTCCAAATAATTTTACAAATTATTCCTGGCCAAGATTTCAATCAAATATACAACCCATTCAAAGTTTACCGCAACGTCCAGTATTTTCACAAAACAATTTACCTCAAAGATGGACAACATTTGGTACTCAGGCCAATTGGCGCCCAAATAATAATTTTTTAGACGACCACATATGAAAGTAACATTATCGCGACAGCAGCCTACTACAGAAAGTTGACAATTTCATACACTAGCACGATATTATATCGTACTAGTCATATCGTAACTGCACAAAGTTATTCAAATCACGGCCTGCTTAATTGTGTGACAAACGTCACTTTGACGTTTGTCACACAATTAAGCAGACCGTGATTCAAATAATACAGAGTACAGACGCTTTTGCTTTATTCGTTGCTCTGCTTCCAACAAGCTCTAATTTTTTATAATTGTACCAATAATAATATAACAATCAATTTTGCAAACGAAATAAAAACAATTCTTAAAAATAGAATTTACTTTAAGTGGTCGTCTAAAAAATAGTGTTCATAACTCGCTCGAAAGTGCAAATATCTGTGCTCATGTTTTAGATCCACTCGGGCTTCGCTTCGCTACGCCCTCGTTTGTCTAATCAACACTCGCACGATATTTGCTACTTTCGACGCTTGTAATGAAAATAACTATTCCTACACAACGTCAACCTTATTTTCAGCAACGTCAAAATCAATTCAATTTTAGTCGTAATCCTGTACAATCTTCTATTCGTTCAAAAAATCAAAGTAATAATTTTAAACCAGAACCGATGGACACATCTTCTGGAAATTCAAGTATAAGACCAAAGCCAACATTTATATCAACGGAACTTTATCAACAAGCTATTAACGAAAATCAAAATGTCGAATACACTTCAGACAGTCAAAATTATGTCGAAGAATCACAATACGATGAAAACCCCGGAACCTTTGATAATGAGTATACTGGTGATTATTCCGAATATTATGTAGATGAACCAAATCAATACGAAAATCAATTTTTAGACGATAACAATACCTTTCAAGTAACTGACAACCCAAATTTTCAGTTACACGCCCTACAAACCAACCCAACCTGATACAATTAAATTTAGTTAAAGCAAATTTACCGTATGTTTATATTCCCAGTCTAAACGCAAATTTTCTGATAGACACTGGTAGTACAAGGAGTTTAATTAACCCAGAATTAGCATACAAATTTTATTCAAATTATATCTATGAAGAACCATTTAACATTCAAACTGCTCATGATATTAGTTATCACGATGAAGTAATGGAAATTCCAGTTTTCGATATTTTTAATGTAGACGAAACTCATAAATTTTATCTTTTTAAATTCAGTTCAAAATATGACGGACTTATAGGCATTGATTTACTTGAACAATTAAAAGCAAATATTAATGTTAGGACTAGAGAATTGACAACCCCTAGTGCAAAAATTCCAATCGTATATGAAACCGAAATTAAGACAGCTAAAAACGAAGCGAGTGAGCTAGCAGAATTTTCAATTAATATACCCCCACGAGTTAATCAAAGAGTCAAAATTCCTGTCAAGCAAAAAGTCGGTATAGGTATTTTAAGTCACACAAAATTCGGAAAAGGAATAGAAATGCCGCAAGCTTTAGTAACGGTATCAAATAATTTCGCTCATACCACTATCATTAATTCTAACGAAAATCCAGTAAATCTAAAAATTTTGGAACCTTTCGACATTGAACCCCAAAATTTACTAGAAGTTAATTTTGTAGAGAAAATGGAAATCGATCGATCCCCAAATGAAAACTTTGATAATGCTTTAAAACAAAATCTAAAAAACTTGAGACTAGATCACTGCAACCGAGAAGAAAAAGACGCGATTAGGAAACTTTGTTTTGATTATAGAGATATATTCCATAGCGAAGAAATACCTTTAAGTTTTACTAACGAAGTTAAACACAAAATTAAGTTGAAAGACGATACTCCAATATTTACAAAATCTTATCGTTATCCAGAAATTCACAAAAACAAAGTAAAAACTCAAATTCAAAAAATGTTAGATCAAGGAATAATTGAGGACAGTGTTTCACCTTGGTCCAGTCCAATTTGGATTGTTCCAAAAAAGTTAGATGCTTCGGGTAGGAAAAAATGGAGGCTTGTCATTGATTACAGAAAGTTAAACGAAAAGACCATAGGCGACAGATACCCCCTTCCAAATATTACGGACATTCTCGATAAATTAGGCAGAGCTAATTATTACTACTAGTGATTTGGCCAGTGGTTATTACCAAATTGAAGTAGATCCGGATGATATTCAAAAAACAGCATTTACTACTGATGGTGGACATTACCAGTTTAAAAGAATGGCTATGGGTTTGAAAAACGCACCTCCAGTTTTCAACGTGTCATGGACAATGTATTAAGAGGATTGCAAGATACATGTCGTCTTGTTTATTTAGATGACATTATTATTTTCAGTACATCTCTTCAAGAGCACTTAGAACGACTTAAATCGGTATTTGATAGACTAAGAAAAAGTAATCTCAAAGTTCAACTTGATAAATCTGAATTTTTACAAAAATCAGTTCAGTATTTAGGACATATCATAACCCCTGAAGGAGTAAAACCAAACCCTCACAAAATTGCAGCTATAAAAAATTTCCCTATTCCTAAAACACAGAAAGAAATAAAAAGCTTTCTTGGACTTTTAGGATACTACAGACGCTTTATTAAGGACTTTGCCAAAATTACGAAACCAATGACGAAATGTTTAAAGAAAAACAGTAAAATTATTCACGACAAAGAATTCGTCGAATGCTTTAGGACTTGTACCAAAATTTTAATTAATGACCCTATTTTGCAATACCCAGATTTTTCTAAACCTTTCATTCTGACCACAGATGCAAGTAATTTTGCAATTGGAGCAGTTCTTTCTCAAGGACAAATTCCGAAAGACAAACCAATAGCGTATGCTTCCCGAACGCTAAATGAATCCGAAACAAAATATTCAACCATCGAAAAAGAACTTCTTGCCATAGTATCGGCTTGTAAGCATTTTAGGCCATATTTGTACGGACGAAAGTTCACGATTTATACAGACCACAGACCATTGCAGTGGCTGTTTAGTTTGAAGGAACCAAATTCGAAATTAGTAAGATGGCGACTTAAATTAGAAGAATACGATTATGAAATTTACTATAAAAAAGGTACACTTAATAAAATTGCAGATTGTCTTTCACGAATTAGTATTAACGCTTTAGAAAACGAATCCCTAGTATTATATATATATATAATCCCGGCGAAGTAAATAAAGATATTTCAGACTTTCTCGAGGACTATATGCAAAATTTAACACCTGATAAATTAAATAGAGATGTTTCCGAATTTCTACAGGATTATACTCAAGATATGATAGATGACGAACCCCTTACTTCGACTAATATACATGAAAACCCAAAAATCAAAATAATACCAAATTACAAAAAGGTTAGAAAGAAATAGAGTAGAAATTACTAATAAACTTAATAAAAGTAAAAAAGAAGTAGTTCATATAAAGGAACTTAGAAAACCTTTTATCGTTACAGATTTGCCATCTGTATTGTCCCAGCGAAATTAGATCTTCCAAAATTCCACAACCTCAATAGTAATCCTGGACTTCTTCCATTAAAATTGGGAAACGCTCAGAACAAAGTTAATTATTGGTCTTTTATACAGGTATATGATATTTCTAAAATAATAGAGGAATTTAATGTACTTCAAAAGTCTTTTTCTCAAATTAAAAGCACAATTAAAAATGCAACTCAGAAGCCTAGCTATGAGAGAGAATATTATAATTCATATAGTCTTGTAAATTTATTAGAAAGTAAAATTAAAAGTCAAATTTATCAGCTTAACCCACTTGCTATGCAAAAATCTAAACGCAGCCTTATCGATGGCTTGGGATCAATAATAAAGTCAATAACAGGAAATTTAGATCATACCGATGCAGAAAGATACGATAAAGCCATAACTACACTTTCCGATAATCAAAAACAAATGAAAACGTTAATTAAGGAGCAAATTACTTTACTCTAAAAATCAATTTTAAAATTTAAAAATAGTACTGAAGGGCTTGCTCATAATCAAATGATGCTACAATCTCGAATCTTACAGTTAGAGCAGGTCATCAAAACTACACATTTGCCAGCGATCGATACGCACAGTTATTTTCTTTTACATTCTTTATTCTCGCAATTTGCAATTAGCTTCCAAATTATTTACGATATGTTAGAGAGAATTGAAGTAGCAATCAGTTTTTCAAAATTGAATACATTCCACAACTCTTGAGTTGAACCTGAAGATTTACTTTCGGAGCTGTCAGGTATTAACACGAAGATTGAAAAACATAAACTTCCTTTCGAACCAGTTGTGAAGAATATTTTGTTATATGAAAAAATTATAGAAATTAAAAGTTACAGTAAAGGAAATCAAATCGTCTTTATTTTAGAAATTCCAATTGTTAAAGCTGAAAGCTATGATTATTATCATCTATATTCCTTGCCAGTCCCATCTGCCAAAATATTTAAAACTATAATACCTATTTCGAAATTCCTCCTATATAACGAGCAAAGCTATGCATATTTCGACAACGAATGTCAAGAGGTAGGAACCGAAGAATTCATATGTCATGAACTTCGTACCACGGAAATCAAAACGGAAGCTCCGTGCGAGATCCAATTACTCAAATATTCAGAAAACACAACCAAATGTCTTCAGGTACCCGTCAACATATCCAGAGTGAAAATTCAACCATTAGAAAAGGCCAAGTGGATCATTATCACACCCAGAAGTATAGTGGCTAAACAAATTTGTAAAAAATCTAAAATCAATGTAGTGCTAAAAGGCAGTTATGTGTTAGAACTAAATAGTGCATGTGATGTTCAAATAGAGGACACGCTCTCTACGAGAACTTTAAGTTAGAATTTTATAATATTGAATTGCCAAATTTACACTCTGTCGAAACTAATATAGCAACTGATACTTTGAATTTTAAACCTTTACAGTTAGAAACTATCAATTTAGATGGCATTAATAAAATTTATAACTTATTGGATGAGCAGAAAAATCAATTAAATAGTATTGACGATGTTTCGATTCATTAAAACAAAATTAGCGTTTATACTATTGTATTGTATATTTTGATAGTAATGATGGCCGTATATATGCTGTACAAATATTTTAGTGTAAATAAGTTTAACAGGTCCCAAAGCGAAACAACATCGTTGTCAACGAAGCAACTTCAGGAGGTCCCGAATATCCGCTTTTCGTCGAACTCTGGTTTAGACCATAGTTCTTGCTAAAACAACGGAGGAGTTACAGTTACCAACCTGCTGACTACCGTAAGATAAGGCACGTCCGCGCGATATCAGCACTTAAAGATTATAAATACATCTGTTTTAGCTAGGTATCTTGTCTTTTTGTACGCTCGCTGCTTGCAATAAAGTCCATGTGCGATTTCTGTTGTAGTTTTACTTTTTAAAAACGAATTTTCGTTGGCCCTGACCAAATTTCACTTGTATAGTAAATAACTATTACGTCACCTGTGAATGTCAAAAAATGTTTGCGATCATCAAGACACTCTAACGTAAACTTTTTTCTGACACAAAATAGACTTCAAATTTATAAACCCGGTCTTTTTATTTATAGTAATCGAAGCTTTTTATATAACTCGCACATAATCTGACTTTATTGACTCGTCTTTATTGACCTCGCTCGCAAAATTCGCTCGCCGTAAAATAAACTCGTCAACTAAAGTCCTACATTATGTACTTGTTATATAAATAGCTATTATACTAAACTGCTTGGATTTCTAATATGTTTTTAACCTTATTTACATTATTTTGTATTTGACTAAATTAATAAAAAATCTGACTTCCCAATTAGTGTCTGTGGAACGTTGAATCTGCGATTCAAAATTAATTTTATCCAAAAGCGCAAAAGAAGCGAAATATAGACATAAACTGTATATGCAGTATTGAATCAGAAAGTAGGTCAATTTAATTAAGTGTCGCTTTAAGTCAGCTTAATTTGACAAGACCTAAACAGCTTTTCCGATCACCTTTTTAATTTGGTATGTTTTAAGTCATGTTTTTCACTGGAAGTAAATTTGTAAGAGGACTAGTCAGAGGACTGACTCACACATCCCTTCCGTGTAGGCGAAAAGCTCAAGGGGTAAAACTTTTTATTGCTACTAGGTTTTTCACCTTAAGCCACTCCCAGGCACTCACCGTGCATGGGGGTCCGACCTCCTTTGCCTCTGCGGAAGGAAGGCCCGACATGCTTAGAAGTAGTCGTTGGATCCATTCCAACGTTCGCTTTTACTTTCGCCCCTCCCTTTATTGCTTAGCCGAATTGATTGCAAAACAAGACCATTTATCGTTCGCTGAGAGGACAGAATCTTCTTAGCATACAAGAAGCGTATCTTGCTTGCAACCCGCTGCTGATAGCGGCTAGTATAACCCATCCTTAAGGGGAGAAACGCAACCTCGAAAAGTGGTAATCGCCTTTTTAGAAGCCTAGGGCAAAACCTTTGGCTCCGATGTTCAGACTCGTCAGGGTACCGACTGACTAGCCCTTACTTTCATTTACGGGTGAGACGCAGGTAGTTGTGAGTGACCTTTATTTATTTATTTAATTTATTTATTTAATTCGCACTCAGCCAACAGCCGTTAGGCCAATTATAGGCGTCGCTGTGCAGTTATGAGGACTTCCAACCCCACTAACGACTGTCATGATGTTGTATGACCGCCGGGACCAACTTTTTTCCGTGATAGCCGTACCACGAGGCGCCGAGAGATGCAGCCGTGGAACTCCCATCCAAGTTCTGACCAGAGACAGCGTTGCTTAACTCTGCTGATCGAACGTGGACGCTTGTTCAAGCTACACCACTCGGGACCTCATGTATTTGAGGTACCACAGTGGGTGAAGTAGATGTACTCACCTACTGTATGTCTCAGGGGATGCTTTCCACACAAACATTACACATCGTTGTGACCAACCGATGCGAATTCGGTAAAGAATGCAAGTTGATAATCAAGAGTCTTATCTCCACATCCTTGCGTCAATAAGAGCGCATGTCGGTACCCTGACGAGTGTCAACATCAATAGACGAAGCATGTGCCCATCCGATCACAGCCAACAACGGAGCCAAAGGTTTTGCCCTAGCCTTCTAAGAAGGTCGGAGGAAAAAGGGGATTACCACTTTTTAGGGGTTGAGTTTCTCCCCTTAAGGGTGGGTTATAATAAAAATAACAATGTCACCTACATCGCAACCGCTATCAGCAGCGGGTTGCAAGTAAGATACGCTTCTTGTATGCTGAGAACGTTCTGTCCTCTCACCGAACGGTAAACGGTATTGTTTTGCAATCAATTCGGCTAAGCAATAAAGGGAGGGGCGAAAGTAAAAGCGAACGTTGGAATGGATCCACTTCTAGGCCTGTCGGGTCTTCCTTCCACAGAGCAAAAGGAGGTCGGACCCCATGCACGGTGAGTGCGTAGGAGTGGCTTAAGGTAAAAAACCTTTTAGTAGTAATGAAAAGTGCTAACCCTTGAGCTTTTCGCCTACACGGAAGGGAAGTGTGACTCAGTCCTCCGATTAGTCCTCTTTCAAATTTTTTCATTTACGGCGGAGACGCAGGTAGTTGTGAGTGACCGCATGTAATTGAGGTACCACAGCGGGTGAAGTAGATGGACTCACCTACTGCATGTCTGAGTGGACCTTTCCACAAAACATTACACATGTTGTTCACTGATTGTCAAAAAACGATGCATGCTATACTTAGGAGCGGTCAAAAAATCACTGGCGAATGAGTTTAATCGAAAATATTGTGGATACGTTTTCAGATGTGGCGGTTCACTATGACGCATTTAATTTTTCGTCATGTTGTGGAATTTTATAAGGAAATATGAAGCGTAGCTCGTAAAGCAGGTGATGGGAAATGAAGGGTACGAAATTAAGAAAATTACGAAGCTGTGAGTGGTACTTGTCAACGTATCCTTAAACAAAACTTAAATCTCCGGTACTACTATCTACACGCTTTTAATGAAATCATCTCGAATGATCTGCTCTAAAGAGGAGTTTTGCCAATGGTTTGTTAATAATGACAATAACGGTGATGATGTATTCGGAAAAGTTGTTTTAGTGATGAATGTGATCAATTCGCGGAATATACGAATGTGAAGTTCCGATAATCCGCATTATTTTATTGGGAATCCCCAAATCCCCATAAAATTGGAGTTTGGGCAGCCATCAGCAAAATACAAATAATAGGACCAATATTCTTTAAAGGTCTACTTTTTATCCATTGAGACATTTCTTTAGGAAGGTCAGTCACAAAACATGATTTTGTACTTTTTGGAATACTGAATACGGAAATATAGCGCTTAGAAATTCTGACGACCTTTCTGAATCGGTTAAAGAACGATGAAATAGTGGAAAGATATTTTCAACAGAATGGGACCCGAATCCACACTGCATGGGAAAATGTAAATTTTGTGACAACTGAATTACAAGTTTGAATACGCCGATTATAGGTCCTCCAAGACTGTTCAATTTAGCCACCCGAAATTTAATTTTGTGGCCACATGTCATACCGTCATTGATATGAATGAACTTGAAGCAATGTTTTCCATGCAATTGCTTTGACCGCATGTTTGATTATAAAAGTTCTTTTCTTTCGTAATCTGCAATTTTAAATAAAAGGTGTATTTGTGTATTTATTAAAAGTTTTTTGTTTGTAATTAAATAATGGCCTTTTACACGTTAACATTATCCTACTTTTATTTTATTATACAGTGAAAGCGGCATCTAGTATCCTCGTCAGTAGTTTTATTTTAATATTTACAAATACAGTCAGTTTATAGTTGCATGCGTTTTTTGGTAACTGATGTAATTAGCATAACAAAAAGTGCGAATACGGACCTGTGCAGTGCCGGGAAACTTAAATTCAGTAGCCAACGGGCTTTGTCCAAAGCCACACATGTATAAGCTACTGACAGTATCAAAGCGCCTACGGCCAGTTAAATGAAGCGGCCGAAGCCTCTCATCAAATAGTTGCTGTCTATAAGCGTTTACACCTTCAGTAAACGCTAGTTTTTATGCGTACAGGGTAAGTACACATTGTGCTACCCCCAAAGATGTTTTTGAGATGTTTCGAGGATTTCGAGACATAAAACTCCAGACTGGCGCCAAATACAGAAGCGAAGAACAGTTGCCTTCGAGGAGACGTTCCACACAACCAGTAATTCCACGGATAACGTAATTCAGGGCGGGCTCGATCCTCGACGTTAAAATTCGCAGGTTTCGGGAATGTGTGCAACTTAAGCGATAAGAGGTCGCTCCAGTTGTGTGAGATTTGGGCCAATTTGTAGGAACGGGCTTACATACGTGAATTGGAGGAAATCGTATACAGGACCGGAATTTCATGCAGTTTAATGTTCACGCTTCTAGAAACAGTTATTTCGGATTTTTTAAAATATTGTTTAAATGTATGTGTATGTCAGATACCATTATCGTGCTGTTCTTTAAATGTAAATGCGAACAGCTCTCAGCCCCCACACGTAGAGTGTCCATTTGTGGTTTGAAATAACCATATTAAGTTTTAATCCTATTTTCTTTTACTTTGTAATGTTTGAGGTTTTCGCGATACTCGAATTGTGAATATTAGAATTAAATTTTGGCTTAGACCGCTTAGGGCCGGTTGCAGAAAGCAATGTTATGTCTGGTGTTAGCTAACGTCGCGTCAAAGTGAACAAAATCGCATCAAATTTTGTTTACTAATGTATTAGTTACCATAAGCATTTGAGATTTGATTCGTTTTTGTTCACTTTGACGCGATGTTAGCTAACACCAGACTTAACATTGCTTTCTGCAACCGGCCCTTAGTCTTTGCAGATAAACACCCGGCATTTGTTGGTTTAGTGTGTCAACACCTTGTGAACTCAAGCAAGGGTTTGTGTAACGGTTATGTTCTTTGGTGGCTCGGGAACTCTTACAAGCCACTCATGATGTGGTCCGTATTATTAGAGTACCTTGTGAACAAAGATACTTAGGTATATTTGGCCTTTTTACTGTTTGTGCACTCATATAGACTAACGTTTCGCAAGACATTGCAGCTTGTACCATCAGAGTCAATATTTATAGTCCTCTGTGCCAGTCGTGCAGAACGGCGTAACGTTGATTGGTCGTTCAAGTTCAATGCACTTTGCGACAGCGGTGCGCGACCGGCAGACGATCGTTGGTTGTACTGCTTTAGCCCGTGAATGGCAGGAGTCCAAGTTTTACTAAGTCTAAAACCATCTTCCGTGTTTATATTATTTGGATGTTTTCCTATTTCTATGGCTTCACGTATCATACTTGGAAAGTAGTGAGGTACTCTGGCAAGTACTCTGTCCTGTTCAAATGCTAAGGTGTACCCATTTGTAAAAATATGCTCAGCTAAGGCTGATTTTGTAATGCGTTTGTGTTTGCAATCGCCTTTATGTTCTTGAAGTCCTTCATCAATGGAACGACCAGTCTGTCCAATGTAACTCGAGCCCCAAGAACAAGAAATGCGATATACGTCAGCTGTTTTCAACCAAATCATGGGTGGCTTGTAAGAAAACATAATCGTTACACAAACCCTTGCTTGAGTTCACAAGCTGTTAGGCACATTAAGCCAACAAATTCGGAGTGTTTATCTACAAAGACTACGCGGTATTTGTGTGATCAAAGTAGCCTTTATTGTGCATATTGCAAATGGTGATCGTTCGTAACCACAATTAGGCGATTTAAGAGTTTGAAGTATACTGAGCTTGCTAGGTAGACAAACAGTGCAAATAAGAATAAAAATACTAAGGCCTACGAGACGTCTCGTTTGAATTGAACGTTTCGAAGGAAAGACTAGCAAACGTATCGTTACAACATGCACTCTACAGAGAGTAAATGCAACATTAAGTAGTTTATGATATTCTAAGTCGTAAGCACTTGTTTGTTGAACTATGTCTGTAGAAATAAAGAGAAGCAGAATTTAAGAATGTTTTATTAAAGATTTACGAGTCAGAATACCATAAAACGTACAATGCTCGACCGCTACCAGGAACCTTTGAGTAACGGTCTTACAATGTAAATTATTATTAAATGTTTCAAAATGCAAGTAATTTTTTTCCTGTGCAACTCTGATTAATCTTAGTTTGAAGCACGTGATGTATTTCACATTAAAATATATGAGGAAAGTTCAGCCATAAACTGACATTTTTGTGTAATACTTGACTTGGGTAAGATATCAATAAAACCTATAATGCTTCGCCAAGTCTGCCTCTAACTCAAAACATCTACGCCATCTGTCTGATTAGTTTATAACGTCTCTAAACTAGGCATCTTTTGATAAAATTTCCAAGCAGTTTTAGATTAACAATTTTTATTTGTTCATCGTGTTCAAAGCTTACACCTCCTACTGTAGTAATCGTATGGGATAAATCCGGACTGTAGGGAGGGGGAGGAAGTTTGCCATTTCAAGTCGGTGAGTCTATTCAGGGGCAAAAATTTTTCTTGTCATTTAAAAAACTCAATGGACATAATACTTTTCATATCCCAAAAAATGCTCAGCATCACCCTTGCAGTAAAGGACATCATTTTGCCTGTTTAGGTGTTGCGATTGCTTACGGTATTACCATTACTTAGGTTGCTGTTTTAACTCAGGAATGAAATGTTAAAGCAAGAATAATCGTATGTTAATATTGACTCAAAAAAATTAATATTCCTCTGTCAAAGATCTAGAATCTTCCTTGAAACTTCAATGCTAAGTCGTTTCTATCTTGGAGTAAGGCGACGTGCATTCAAGGTTGTCATAAATATATTTTTACAGACACTTATTACAACAGATTGCAATATCATTTTACCGCCATTGGACGATTGGTATGCAAATGTTATTGACTATTTGAATATTGATGTTATTCTCAGAAGTTCGCGATTGTCTTTGATACGACAGATTTCAACCTTTGTGTAATGTAGGTAGGTTACAGAGTAAATAAGCAAGCACATCCGGGTCCAAGAGTAACATCCCACTTCGTGCCGACCCTTTGTACGGTTTAAGTTGTGTTAAATAAATCAGTTCTTAAGCAACATTGTTTCCGTTATTTTTCACTACTCAAAACATTACACTTTGCGTCTTTGCCGATACGCTCTACACCAGGCAGTAGGGATGGGTGCGTGACGTGAAAACAGTCGGGTTACGCCGGATCACGGCGGGTCCCGTCCTGAACGTGACTAATATTTGAAAATCGGAACGTGAACGTGAGTGAACGTGCTTGAAAATTTCAAAGGCGTGATTCACGTTTCACGTTAATTTTACGTTAAATATTTAGTAATTAATAAAAGATTGCAGGATGCCCCGCCCATCCGTGGGGAAGATCTAGAGCTGGAGCTGCGCATGCGCATCTGTGTTGTGGTGTAAGTGTTGTATGTGCTGTGTACAGTCAATGGCGCCCTGCCTGGGAATTAATAAATATTTCTATTTAAGGCAGCCGGAACGCACGGACACAATAAGTGATCTGTAGCGCGTGTAGGAATAGTGCGTTCGCTTGCAATATCCCACAAAACGCTGGAATTGCATACGCAGCCGCCTGCCATTCGAATTCGATCACGGGTAATACTTTTTTAGTTGAAAATTTATGTAAATGATTATAAACGTGAAGATATTTTTACCCCTTGCTTAATTTGATTTTTAAAATTATTTACAGTCACAATGTCCACTTACGAGGGAAGTTCCGGGTAAAGCCCTTTACAGATTTTTATTGGTTTTAAAATTGAACATATTATCTGAATTTGAATTTTGAAATAAGAGCTGCGGATCACGTCGTGAGTGGCGGACCACGCTGTGAACATGAGTGAACGTGAGCGTGAGCGTACCTGACGGTGAGTGTTTAAAGTAAGCGTGAAACGTCCGTGATGTGAGTGAATACTCACTCACGCGTCCATCTCTACTACGCAGACTCCAGTGTCTTTGACAAGGAATCATTTGAAAAAACTGTGACCTATGATTATCACTCTACGCAACAGAAGAATGAAAGCGTAAAAAGTAATATGTTTCTACTAGATATTCCAAAACCAAAAGAAATAATGTTTGCTTATGTTGAAGGTAGAATCCGGTTCATATTCTGACTATGCTAGAATATTATTCCATGATTTCACGAGAAGTATTTCTTTGACGAAAATTGGAATGAAATTTATTTTAGGGTTGGCACTAATCGTGGCGCATCCCGTATACTGCATTCCACAGAACACGAATTCATTTTCAACTGACGTTAATATTATCTATTCGCTTTTATTTTGGAGTCCAGGGCGAGGTTCGCCAGAAGGAGGAGCAAGAATTGCATGGAATTTAATTAAAGTTATAAATTTTGTGTTGCTTGCGTTTTGCGCCGGTTCAACTCGGTTTTACATTCAAAACCAATTAAGGACTTTAATCAATTCAAAAGCGTGTAAATCACTGAATTTCTGGCTTTTGTTCTCCTATCAAGAAGACGTTTACTTCGTGCAACGTGCCGAATGATTTGCTTGTTGCGCGTTATTTTAGAGGAAATCATAAATCCATATTAAAATAATTTTAATGAAGTAACAAGAGTTATTAATGAAATTTTGTTAAATATGGAATGATAATTTACAGCTTGAAATTTTGATGTTTGTAATATTTTTATGAATCGATTAATGGAATAACTTTTTGGAAAAGGGAGATATTATAAATAGCTTTCATTCCTTTGGAATTATAGGAGAAAAAGGATTGATAATTATATTTAAAAATTCATACAATATTAAAATAAAAAAGTATAGAAGAATTAATTTTGGATAATAAAATTAATTATCACATTAAAATGTAATTATCCTTCTGTATGTTTTATTTGCACACTCTATTTAGTCTGCCATTCTAACAATGACAAGTTTATTGTTCCTAGGGACAGGCAAACTACTAACTATAAAAGAATCTTACTGTATCACGCTTGCGGCTCTCCTTTAAGCTGAACCTGCGCTTCCATTCTTTTTTGTCAGATTCGGAGCTTAGCGATTTTAACATGAGGTCGCTTGTTTTAAGTAAACCTGATGAGTTCTTCAAATTTCAAAGAATGAAGCAATTTTATAGCCAGCGTCTCCTCGTTGTTCATCACTAACCGGTACGTGTCCTACAGGTATCTGAAAAAAATAATTGGTTTAGAATACAATTTTATAGTCTTGCTGCTACTGCAGTAAATTAGTATTTCTACTCCTACTTTAGAATAGTAATCTTCTTGTTACTTCCTTTTACAATAAAGGAAGTATTGGATTCACCCCAAAAATTCGAAATTGAGTTTTCAACAGATCTTCACGTTTCAGAGTCCCCTGAACCCAAAAAACATATTTTTTTCATTGGTCTGTCTGTCTGTCTGTCTGTGTGTCTGTCTGTCTGTCTGTCTGTGAACAGAATATCTCAAAAGCGGAAAAGAGATATGGCCTTGTAACTTCATATATAAGTTTTGTGTACTATGTAGATTCGACAGCAAGCTTTTGAAGAAAACCGCATAACCGGAAGTAGGTGTTTACTCTTGTGATTTTTTGTTTTTTTCGATTTTATCATAAACGGCTCTAACGATTTTTTTTTAACTTTAAATTTTTATTACATTTTTAATGTGTATTGATGTGAGATAGGTGATTTTCCAGTTGAATACTTCTAAAATGGGTTTCTTTTGTTTTCTTTTCTATATTTTTTATTAACTTCTATTTTAAATAGAACACCCGGTATATTATTACATTTTTTAATTTAGCTTAAAATTCTAGAGAAAATTTGTGTCTTGAACTAATACTCTATTTTGTACCGTTTTTTAAAAATTGTAATTTTTGAAAATTTTTGACAAATGCTTAAAAATTTAAAATCAAATTTTCGGCTAATTATAAGATCACTGTAAAAGGAAGTTGTGTGCGTGTATCACACCAGATTTTTTAATTTTCAATTATAGAATCATTACATTCTGTAATAGCGTGTAAAAATATTCTCACTGTTGTATTAGAATGCCCAATGTTGGTAAAACTGAAAGTGTATTTAGGATGTGGCCTCGTTCCCATTTAAACCCATAGTTTACCTATTTCCCTCACACACTTTAAGCCAATCAAATCTTTTAAATTTCTAAGATAATGCGATAATTTTGCACTAGTGCAAATTGTCCCGTCATCTATTGGTAACAGGCATGAATGGATTAATAAAATTTCGATTGTTCCTACTTCTATCTAGCGAAATGACTGCCAGGGGAACAGGGTTGGAAAAATTATCGAGGAAACAAGACCCTGTTAACTTTTGTTCGGGAAATAGTCTGCAAAATACCCATCTTGCATACTAAATTGCACGAAGTGCACTTGCCAAAATTATGGACAATTTGGCATGAACTAGGATATTACTAATGATTATTTACCCCCCAAAAAGTACATTGTGGTTTTTTAAAAACTCAATTACAGCAGACCCTGGATAGTCTGAATTAGTTGATAATAACGAAATTAATGGTTGGTGACACTGTAAGTCTATGTCAAATTCGACGTTAGCAGGTTATGTTTTACGTCAGTCAGTTTTGACACAGACTGACGCAAAACCTAACCTGCTAACCTCGAATTTGACATAGACTTAGGGCCGGTTGCAGAAAGCAATGTTAAGTCTGGTGTTAGCTAACGCGACGTCAAAGTGAACAAAAACGAATCAAATCTCAAATGCTTATAGTAACTAATACATTAGTAAACAAAATTTGATGCGATTTTGTTCACTTTGACGCGATGTTAGCTAACACCAGACTTAACATTGCTTTCTGCAACCGGCCCTTACAGTGTCACCAACCATACATTTCAGTATTACCAACTGGTTTAGGCTGTCCAGGGCCTGCTGCTATTTAGTTTTAAAAAATTAGTCGGTATCTTATGACGTCATATGAACCGCTCGAAATTTAAAATTCTAGTCTCCATATATCAATGTCAAATAACTGTTGATAAACTTTACAATGCCTGTGACTTGTGCAGTATCTGGTTGTTCCACTAATTATCAACGCAACGAAAGAAGCGCAAAAAGCTTGCATTTATTTAAAAAAAAGTTATTGCTTCATCAGCAGTGGCATTTATTTTGTGACCGCGATCTTGGAAAATATGTTCATTGCATTTCGAGGAAACGATTTTGAAAAGGATATTTATGCGAAAGTATTGAAATATATACCAAGAGGACGAAAGTTAAAATTAGGGGTTGTGCCAATTTCTATTCATGGACACAGAAATGCCACTGATGTTGATAGTTCATCTATGCTATGTACCATCTTAGAACCATAAGAGTCCATGGAGGTATTAACTTCAGAGTTGTCGTATGAGGAAGAAATAGTACTATATAATAATTTTACAAAATACCGTTGAAGACCTAAGAAAACTATTCGTGAAAAGGATAAAAAATACAAAATATACGAAAAAATTAAATAATTAAAATTAAATGGACAACGCAAGATATTACTCAAATTTTTACTTTGAGATATTTGGGCAAGTGCAGTTACATATATCTAAGAAAATTCTTGAGTTATCCATTATCAGGTTAACTAGTGACCCATTATCAGATCTGGGCAGTAATTAATTACTTTGTAATTAAATTACTAATTAAATTCCTTTTTGTTTATTTGCCTTGGAATTGAATTATTTTTCAAAATGCGGTAATTGTAATTAATAATTGTTATTTTTGTTAAAGAGTACTTGACAATTACTTTTTGAAAGTAATTAATTACTACATTCAATTACTCAATTACTTTTGAGTAGGTAATTAAATTACGCCAAAATTATTTAAATTACTTGCAAGTATTTGAATTACTTGTGGTAATTGAAATTACTTGGGGTAATCGAATAACTTTCTGGTAATTCAATTACTAAATTACTGGCCTCGATAGGGTATTAAAAGTCCATAACGCAAAAAATCAAATAAGGCCTTATTAAGTTCTATGTTAGACAAATGGCAATGGGGCATTCTTGGCGCAATATAAGTATAATGGCACATGGCTATCTGAATACAAAAATACGACAATAGTTTCTAGTGAAAGTAATTGAAATAGTATATTGTATGTTAAGAGCTGAAAGTGCATTCTTGCCGCTTGCGCATGAATATTGCTGGTTGAGACGAAGTCGAAACCAGCAATCATGCAAAAGCGGCAAGCGCACTTTTAGCTCGAAACATACATACTATTTTTTCGACGACTGAGCATATTATTAAAGGAAAATATCAAATTTCGTTTTATCGCAAAAATTAATTGACAATCAAGTTAACATTACACGCGCAGTCTATATGACATGTGACGCGATTATTTCCACAAATGACGGGCGTTGTCAAGGAAACATTCGGACGTGGCTACCTATTTTGTTCACGCGGAAACCCAAAACGCTCGGCGAGCGGCAAAAAGATGAAAACGCACGCTCAGCGGCAAATGTCAACTTTCTGTTGTCAAATGACAGTGAGAAAAATCTACTTTCGATGTCAGTCGTCGAAAAAAGTAATTTATGTTGTCCAATAGTTGTAATAGTTGTGAAATAGTAATTTAATTACCAATTACTTGGTAATTCAATTACCAATTACTTGGTAATTGAATTACTATTTTATTTGAGTAATTAAAAATCGGCTAATTCAATTACTTCATTGGGTGGTAATTGCCAATTCGTAATTAATTACCTTTTTAAAGTAATTTGCCCAGCTCTGTCCATTATGTTATAACAAATCAATAAAAATGATGAAATACCATGCCTAATTTTTTATTAATACAAGAATTTCGACATTGAAACGTTGGGCTTCTATCACAAATAGAAAAGTTACTAGTTCTTTAATATGATGAGATGAAGGTCGCTGAATCGTACGAATATAATGTTAAAAATGATCGGGTAGTTGGACCTCCTTCGCAACTGCAAATTGTAAATGCTCGACGTTTAATTGGAATATCAACAACTCCTGATTTTGCAGACTTTGATCAAAGAATGATTCCAAAAATCCTACATAATATTTATAAATGAGCTGTACCCTATACGTTTTATAGTTGATGCGTGTGCAAGTGATTGCGGACTAATAAATATGTGTGGCGAGATTTAAATGTTACATATGAAAACCCATTTGTTACATATCAATTTGGCCAGTTGAGAACTCAAGGTGGTTTAAACGATCATACTACGCCCATGCATGCTTTACAACGGTTGCGATTAATTATATTGGGAAAATCTACAAATTAATTCAAATACCATTCGTTGCTCTGATATTTATATTGTTGGTGAAGTTGTAAGAGAGTGAGTAGTGAAATTCATGCTAAAAATTCATCAACTTCAAGCTTATCGGATGCGTTTGAAAACATGGCCGTCGACAGTCTACGCGATTATTTAGAAAGAGACGGTCTCCAATATTTAGCAGGATAGATAACCAAAATACTTAAAACTAGCCACCCTCATCTGGGCAATCACACTTATAGTTTACAAGCAAAATAGGTAGATAATTTGGTAATATGTACTTCTATGTATTTGTATTATGGTGGATTAATTCAACCTTCCGATGTTTTTTTGCCCTGAATCAAAATTTGGATGAGGAATTTAAAAATTATGTCTTCCGGTTTAAGTAACACAAAGAAAATTACAAAAAAGTTATTAATAAACTCAAAATTTATATAATGATGTCGATAATATTATATCGACTATTTCCCTCACACACATTAAGCCAATCAAATCTTTTCAATTTCTGAGATTTATCCAATCAGATCCCAATTATGCGATAATTTGCACTAGTGTAAATTGCCTCGTCATCTAATTTGGGGCGCGCATGAGTGGATTCATGAGATTCCCACTGTCCCTGACTACTATCCAGCGGAACTACAATTTGGCATGCACAGATATTACTTATGAAAATTTTTGTTAACCAGCGGATATTTATTAGAATGAAGTTTTTAAATTATAAACATAGTGAGAACAAAACGTCTAAATTCAAGAAATATCACGCTGGAAATAAAATGAAAAAGATTATAACCTAATGTTGTGCTGTTATTTTACATTAATATCTATTATCTTCATCGGTGTTGTTATAGACTATTAACCAAATTAATTTTAGTATCGTTAGGAGCTTCATTACCGCACTGAGTGAGGTAATGTCCATTACCGCATCTTTTTATATGAAAAGATACATTGAACCAGAATCTATTACTGAAGATAAAATATTGAAAATACACGTTTGCTTATCGCACTTAACGAGACTCGTTTGATTGCCGCAAAACTCGGCTCGCCGCCTCGTTTTGACAATCAAACTCGTTTCTTTAAGATGCTCATAATCAAACTTGTATCGTTAATATCTATAATTTTTGGATTGTTTAATATAAAATTACACGTTGCTAGAAATTATAAAATTGACGAATGTTTATTCATAACTTAAATAATTATAGTCAACTTTATTATTTTCTGACGTCACGAGATACTTCCCTTCGTCCCGCGTGTTTAAATTTTTCCAATGTTGAAGCAACCTCCTCTTTCAGTTTTACCAATGTTACCAACCTTGAGAATGCTTACAAGCAGCGACATCTCATAGCTGATAATGTAACTTTACGGTTGAAGACAATGATTAAATAATATCTCATTTATTGATAATTAAGATGATGCCTGCTATAGATTTTATAATTTAGGTATAAACACATAAACTAGTTATTGTTATTTCTGAAATGGTTTAATTTTCATAATTTTAGCATGCACGAAGATAACATTCTGAGGGCGACCTCTATTATTAACATTAGTAGAAGGACGTAGTAGTAGTAGTAGTAGTACTAGTAGTAGTAGTAGTAGTAGTAGCAGTAAAAGTAGTAGTAGAACTAGTTTAGTTCTGTCATAACGTAAATAAATAAATAGGTTATACGTTTTTTGTAAGTGCTACAAAATATGAGTGAACTGTGTACCTCTCCAGAGATTTTAGCAGCAGCTACAGTTACAATAGGTGGGTCATTCTACAAATAAGGCACACTTTGATGTCCCATAAAAGTAATTTTTTTTTAATCAAGCTTAAAGTAGTAAAAATATATGATAACATTACATACTTTTCGTCATATATTACTAAGTATAACTGGGACTTAATTTTTACTATATATTTAAAATTACTCGAGAAAATTAAAATTTTTGCTGGCAGGGTACTGTGTTTCTATAGTGGTCCCAGATGGCTTGGCCTTAACTTGCAGATTATTTTTTTTAATCCAGTACTGTATTATGGTTTTGACGTCACATATTATTAATGTCTATACGGTGCTAAATAGTATTTCAAGGTCAAATTAAAATTTTTCACTTTTTAAAAGTGCTTTTTCAAGCTTTAATACTGTGTTCCACGAATTTTTCCACTTCGTTACTACCACTGTGTTACCAAACATAATTTCCATTAAATGACTATTGATGGCACTACGTTTCTATAGGTGTCTTAGCAAAGAGGTCTACCTTACCATCACACGCGGGAAGTGACAAATATCTAGAAGAATTTGCTCAAGTGAGCTAAACCGTCTGTGTGTGTGTAGCGTGTGTTTATTAAACATCTACTGTGTTACCTACATTTTTTAAGGTAAAAATTGATATGAACTTTTGGTTTCATGAATATTTCATAGCATACAAGGCCACTGTTCAGTAGTTTAAAAATGTGTACTGTTTACCAAGTTTATGATTTGTTTTGATCAAAATGAGGTTAGAATTTCTACTATGTTACCGGTCCACTGCGTTACTAACGTTTGGTAACGCAAGGGACATCTAGTAACACAGCGGATATTCAGCACAATAAAAGCTCCTTGGAGCGAATTTACAAGAAAGTAATTCTAGTTGGCACATGTAAATATAGATAAATAAATCTTTTCTAACAGGTTATGGCGTTAACGCCAGCAGAGAAACAACGCCGCTACAGGCAGAGAATGAAACAAAACCCGGCTAGAGAAAATGAGAGTAAAAGAAAGGCACGAGACAGCTATCACGCTAAAAAGATTTTGATAAAGGATAAGACACCTAGAGAGCAGAGAAGAACACGAAAAAAATGGCATATATACAAAAAAGAAAGAAGACAATTTCAAAAAGCGGTACAAATTGTACTTTAATTGACCCCACCATCTACACCACAATCTCTTGATTACAACCGTGCTGAAAATAACGCTACACGAGGACGCAAAAAAGTGCGCCGTGATCGATCGCAACTTTATAGAGAAAATCGTAATCTGAAAAATGAAAATATGCAATTAAGACGACGTATTGAAATGTATAGAAAGAGAATTTACCGAAGAACAGCAAAAGCCAAGAAATGTGTTGAAGATATGTCACCATTTTCAAAAACAAAGCATGTGGTAAATGAATCTTTCTCTCGTTCTAGTACACCTACCTCACAAACGAAAGAAGTTGCAAGAAATCTTTTTAAATACCACACAATAACATACGCTATGCAAGAGCAATTCAAAGGTATGAAAAAACAAGAAAAACGAACTGTGAGAAAAATTTTTAGTTCCAAAATTATTAGAAAATACGGACTATTAGGTGAATTAAGGAATGACACCGTAGGAGTGCTTACCCGGAGAAAGAGCAGAAGCATATGCAGTAAAAAATTAATTAAATCTATACAACAGTTTTACTTGAGGGATGATGTTAGCAAAGCGAGTGCTGGAAAGAAAGAAACCAAAACCAAATTTAAACAAAAGAAACAGAGAAGATATTTGCTTGATACTATGAAACAATTATACAAATCTTTTTTGAAACAGAGTGATCAGAAATGCTCCTACTCATATTTTGCAAGGCATCGTCCATTCTACGTTGTAGTTCCATCAGTAGACAATCGTGATACATGTGCCTGCAAAATTCACATAAACATGACTTACAAGATAGCTGCTCTTAGGAGGCAGAATATTATTGACAGCAATAATATGAGTGTGTTAATTCAATCGACAGTCTGTAATGTGAACTCCAAGGCATGTATGTATAATACATGTTTGATATGTAAAAACAAAAAATTTCCTTGCAATACTGTGAATTTCGCTGCTACTGAGGAAGAAATAGAATGGAACGAGTGGGTACGAAAGGAAGAAATTTATGAAAAGGAAGGTAAACGCAAGAAGGTGGCAAAAAACTTGAAAGAAAGGTTGAAAGCTCCCGTACACATCTTGATCGAAAAGTTTCAAGAACAACTGATTCTTCTAAAGACACACACATTTAACATTAAAAAGCAGTACCAAGCCTACAGGAGCGCAATCGATGGTCTCAAACGTAATGAAGTCGTCATCTATATAGACTTCAGTGAAAACTACAGCTGGAAGTTTTCCGAAGAAGTACAGGCTTTTCATTTCGGGGGGTCTCGAAACCAAATCACTTTACATACAGGTGTTTTGTATGCTAGTGATAATGCTACTACTACCCCACTCTCCTTTTGTACGATTTCATCATCCAATGACCACAGCCCGTCAGCAATTTGGGCTCACCTGCATCCAATTCTAAAACTTATCAAAGAGCTTTACCCAGAAGTAGACACAGTTAATATTTTCTCAGATGGTCCTTGTACACAGTACAAACAGAAGCAAAACTTTTATTTATTTTTAACAAAAATGTATGAATACGGTTTTAAACATGGTACATGGCCTTTTTTTGAAGCAGGCCATGGAAAAGGAGCAGCAGACGGAATTGGTGGTGTTCTAAAGCGAACAGCGGACCGGATAGTATCACATGGAAATGATGTAACCAATGTAAATCAGTTTTATAAGTTAGTTCAAGAACAAACTACAGTGAAATTGTTTGTTATAAATGAGGAAGCCATTAAAAATATCTCCAAAGAGTTGCCATCGAACATTATAGTTCTAATAGGAACTATGAAGCTTCATCAAATATCTACAGAGTTCTCCGGTATTTTTAAATATAGAGATTTGAGTTGTTTCTGTAGAGCAGAAGGGATCGTCGGCAGAGGATTTTGTGATTGTTACGTGCCAAAAACATATATTCCTGCACCAGAACCAAAACTTTAAAAAAAGAGCAAAGAAAAAACTGTTAAGAGAAACAGCTTCTACAAGCAAGTATATGGAACAGATTCAGAGTCTGATGTTCCCACAAGTTCTAGAGAAAAAGTAAGTGGTTTTGATCTTCATCCAAATAACATAATTAAAGATACCTACCTTTTGTGTGAAATTATTGGAGGCGTAAAGAATAACACAAAATACAAATATGTTGGTATTGCACTGGAAAACATTGAAGAAGATGGGGAAGTTAAAGTAATGTTTCTCAGGGCCATGAATGAAGAATGTAAAATCTTCAAAGTCAAAGAATCTGATGTTGCCTATATTCACTTTGATCGAATTTTGAAGATTCTCAAAAATCCAAAACCAAAAATGACTGGGCGCCGACTTTATTACGAATTCGATAACTTAATAAACGTTTATGAAAATGATTTAACAACGTCAACGGCAAATATTTTCATACACATATCTATATATTTTATTTCAATGTGTGCATGTTTTGTTTTAGTTAAATATTACGTAATATTATTTTTACTTAAATATGTGTATGTTTTGTTACACTACGTTAATAGGTAAAAGTACCATTTTATTTCAATGTGTTTATGTTTTATTTCAGTTGAATATATAAAAATAAGCTATTTATTTGCATGTTTATCCTCTACATTACTTATGTTCCACTGGGTTACTAAAAAAATTAAAATAAAAAGAAAAAGTGCACTGCTGGTGGGTGAAAACTATTTAAAATGAGCAGTGGTAACTAAATTTAACAGATTTTTAAACATTGTTGCGATTTTATTTTTTCAACTTTTGAAATCCAAATGTGTGCCTTAATAGTAGAATGCAAAAGTCAAAGGATGCATATGAACACTATTATCAGCAATTTATAGGCTAGAAAACAAATATACTAATTCATTCTCGGAAAATGTCATTGTGGCTTATTTTAGTGAACTTTCAAATAAAGTGAAACGATTCATTTTATGGAAGATTTACTCTACGCTGCGATCCAAAATTATTATAAAACATAATATTGACTTAGCAAATTACGAACTTTCTTAAAAATATCATCAGATGGTTTTCAAGCAAAACATCTAAAGCGTTAGCCAAAGAAGAAATGAATAAATTCATCAACAGATCACCAGATGACAAATCTTGCTACAAAGGTAAGATAAAAATAACACTGATAAATATATACATAATTACTTGTATACTGCAATAGTCACTCCTCCTTAATGAAGTTATTAAATATTAACGATACCTATTATAATTACGAAGCCGGACAACTCGGCGCCGCCATCTCGGCGCCGCCACTTCGGCGCCGCCATCTCGGCGCGGGACCAGCTCGGCGCCGGGACAACTCGGCGCGGAGCCATCTCGGCGCCAGCCAACTCGGCGCAAGGCCATCTCGGCGCCGAATTTCAATTCGCAAAATACAGTGTGCACTACGTAAGAAAATTATTATAAACAAATGATAAATAAAGTGATCGCCAAAAATCTGCCATCAAATGAAAAAAAAAATATTTAGAATTTCTTGGAAAATCAAACACTAACGACCAGAGGTAATTGCAAAGTGATTACAAATGGGCCAAACAAAAGTTGTCACATGACTTCCGTTATCAGTAAAATTTTACATTTTTTTAAAATAATTACGAAACATGCATTGAAATTTATTATGAAATAAAAAACTTTGTTAAAAATATTTGTTTTTTCATAGCAGTTTTTGTTAAAAGTAAAATTCTTTGATATGGGACCTAAACATAAAAGAAAATGTGAGAGGTCAAAGTTGGCAGAGGATTTTGAAATTTTGGTATAGGAGCCTAGATATTGATCCTAAACAATTTTTCTTAATAACGTTTTGTCGTATTTTCTACATAAAAGGCACGCTACTCTACAGTAAAATAGCTTTTTTGAAAACTTCAAAGGCATACTTGATTTTTCAAAACTGAAATACTGTTCGAAATTCGTCTTTAACCAAGCAGGGCTGAACCCCAAAAAATGAAAATTTAAAACGAGAATTTTTTACCTTTTACAAGAGTCGTTTCACCTATCCAGGGACACACTGTATACAGGGTGTCCGGAAAATACGTGTACAACGAAAGACCACAAGTTCATTGGCCCAAAGTATGATGATTTAACTCAACTTACCTATACAGGGTGTCAGGAAAGTCAACCGTGTCACTTCTGGAGATACTAGGGGGCGCTATATGGAATCGAAAAGTTGTAATCCATTTTTGGCTTAGAAGCATAGTTTTCATAAAAACGAAGGTTGAAAATGAAAAAGAAAAAGTTGAGAACTGCTGTACTTTGCCTTAAATTGGAGGCTTGACGCAGTGTCTTGAGATAGGCTGGGAAAACAATTGTCACATATACCGTCCACATACATAATTTATTAGCTTTTAGAACACTTTTAAAAGGAAGTTTGATAATTTTAAATCTAACAATGAAGACAAAATATAGACGTACTCACAGACCCAACAGCACCAGACCACCATACACAAAAAACATATCAGCATACTCCTGCACGGTGTATATTTTTACTACAAAAGTGAAACACGCAATTATTTATTACATTGACATTAATTGGCAAAAAAGCATTAAAAACACAAAAATGCAGTAGGTACCATACAGCGGTTCACAAAATGTGTGGTACCAATTTCAACAGTGAATTCTGAAGAAATTATGCTTCTAAGCCAAAAATGGATTAGGACTTTTCGACTCCATATAGCGTCCCCTAGCATCTCCAGAAGTGCCACGGTTGACTTTCCTGACACCCTGTATACAAAGTTGCTTAGTTAGGCCGCTAGAGGTCTTCAAAAATGATTAGCTTTTTAAAAATTTTTCAAGTAAGTCGAAAAATCTTTGATAGATTTTATTCATGTTTTGGCCATGCGTTTGTACCAGTAAACTACAGCATTTTGTGGAATAAACCTTAATTTCGAAAATTACAGGGTGTTTAAAAAGGTCACAATAAATTATTCATCCATATTTTTTTAACCACCTGTATAATCACTACCAATGTTTTTTGTGAATAGCTACTTTAATTTAGAAGCTATTTCCGCTCTTACAAAATTTTAGTTGGGTAAACGGTTTAGCCACAAAAAATATTTTCTAAATTTCTAGAAGCCTGAATCAGTAACTGTTACTTAACACTAGGCTTTTAGGAATTTAGAAAATATTTTTTGTGGCTAAACCGTTCACCCACCTAAAATATTGTAAGAGAGAAAATAGCTTCTAAATTGAAGTAACTGTTCACAAAAAAAAATTGGTAGTGATTATACAGGTCGTTAAAAAAATATGGATGGATAATTTATTGTGACGTTTTTAAACACCCTGTAATTTTCAAAATTAAGGTTTATTCCACGAAATGCTGTAGTTTACTGGTACAAACGCATGGCCAAAACATGAATAAAATCTATCAAAGATTTTTCGACTTACTTGAAAAAATTTAAAAATGCTAATCATTTTTGAAGACCTCTAGCGGCCTAACTAAGCAACTTTGTATACAGGGTGTCAGGAAAGTCAACCGTGACACTTCTGGAGATGCTAGGGGACGCTATATGGAGTCGAAAAGTCTTAATCCATTTTTGGCTTAGAAGCATAATTTCTTCAGAATTCACTGTTGAAATTGGTACCGCAAATTTTGTGAACCGCTGTATGGTACCTACTGCATTTTTGTGTTTTTGATGCTTTTTTGCCAATTAATGTCAATGTAATAAATAATTGCGTGTTTGACTTTTGTAGTAAAAATATACACCGTGCAGGAGTATGCTGATATGTTTTTTGTGTATGGTGTTCTGGTGCTTTTGGGTCTGTGAGTACGTCGATATTTTGTCTTCATTGTTAGATTTAAAATTATCAAACTTCCTTTTAAAAGTGTTCTAAAAGCTAATAAATTATGTATGTAGACTAGGGTGGATCGAAAATATCAATTTTAAATATCCGAAACTCCTATATGTGCAAAAGTGGCCCGCTGGTAAGTTATTAACCCTGGTAAAATTTAAATGCAATTGATTAATGTTTAGCGGTGCCCCCACCACTTCAAAAATTGCATGCCGCCCGGCTGCCAACTGATAATCGCTTTCATTGGTTTCAATGCTTCAGTAGAGGTTTGCAGCCCTATCCGCCACTTTTACGTATTACGGATTACAGAGAGTTATTGTTTGTTGCAACACAAAAGATATCTGACAAACTATAATGATTTTTCTACAACAAAACATGAACTTATCAAATTTGGTTACCATAGGAAGTGATGCAACTGCTGTCAATACTGGCATTCATGATGGTATCATACGTTCACTAGAGATCGGAATCGGCAGACCTTTGCAGTGGTTTATATGCCTGCTTCACGTTAACGAACTGCCACTTCGACACCTTATAAAGCACTTGGATGGAAAAACAAATGGTCCTACTGAATATACAGGAGATATTGGAAAGCAACTAGAAACCTGTGAACTACAACCAATCACAAATTTTAAGAAGATTGCGGCCAAACTACCACAAATTGACTTAAGTATTCTAAGCAGCCATCAAAAGTACCTATATGAAATTAGTTTAGCAATATCGGAAGGAGCCATATCAGAAAGTCTTTCAAGATGGCAGCCTGGAAAAATGGCACATTCCAGATGGCTGACTACAGCAAACAGCGTTTTGCGGTTGTATGCAGGTACTACAAATGCTTCAGAAAATTTAAACATTTTAACAACTTTTATCCAAACGGTTTATGTTCCATTATGGTTTGAAATTAAGACAAACCCAGATGGGAAATATGGTTCGCTTCATTTATTTAATATGATTGCGCGAACCAGACACTTACCAATTGCCTTTGAAGAAATTAATACACAAAGTCATATAAACTAATGGATACTTCGCATATCCCGAAAACATATTGCTATGTATGCTTGCTGACACACGCTTGCATATCAGGGAACTGGGTTTAAGACGTATTTTGAAATCAAGAAAAAATCCTGTCATGACCGGAATACGGAAATTCCAGATACCTCCGATACATTTTGAAGAAATTGATTACATTGATTTAGTAAATTGGCAAGATAAAGGAGTTACAGAACCACCAATAACTAAACAATTTTCATCTGAGCAGTTAGAACAAATGATAAAAAATATACCAGACGAAATTAGTATTTTTAAATCTCCATGCCATTCACAAGCTGTAGAACGCTGTGTAAAACTAGTGACAGAAGCATCGTCAGCTGTTTGTGGACCAGAAGCAAGTGATGGCTTTATAAGATGTCGTATTGCTTCCCGACAGTCACTACCAAAATTTGAATGCAAATCAGACTTTTTGAAACATACCTAACTGATGAGATATTAAAAGGTAGAGGGTGGGAGGGTGGAAGTCCACTTGCAGCCACCACTACGTGGTGAGTTCTGGGTTGTCTTTTATTAAAGTCAAGCTAAGAGCTGCAAAATGATTGATAAGAGATACGAAATTTGTATGGAAGATGTTGCTAAAATTTCTGAATTTTGAACCCCTGGGGGCACCGGAAGATATTTTTTTAGAAGCCTCACTTTTTTCAGGGTGTGTAGTCATAATAGGTAGCCACTTTTCCGCATATAGGACAAACATTCAAAGAAAAAAAAATTTTTTCGCCGTTTTTCGATCCACCCTAATGTAGACGGTATTATATGTGACAATTGTTTTCCCAGCCTATCTCAAGACACTGCGTCAAGCCTCCAATTTAAGGCAAAGTAGAGCAGTTCTCAACTTTTTCTTTTTCATTTTCAACCTTCGTTTTTATGAAAACTATGCTTCTAAGCCAAAAATGGATTACAACTTTTCGATTCCATATAGCGCCCCCTAGTATCTCCAGAAGTGACACGGTTGACTTTCCTGACACCCTGTATAGGTAAGTTGAGTTAAATCATCATACTTTGGGCCAATGAACTTGTGGTCTTTCGTTGTACACGTATTTTCCGGACACCCTGTATACAGTGTGTCCCTGGATAGGTGAAACGACTCTTGTAAAAGGTAAAAAATTCTCGTTTTAAATTTTCATTTTTTGGGGTTCAGCCCTGCTTGGTTAAAGACGAATTTCGAACAGTATTTCAGTTTTGAAAAATCAAGTATGCCTTTGAAGTTTTCAAAAAAGCTATTTTACTGTAGAGTAGCGTGCCTTTTATGTAGAAAATACGACAAAAAGTTATTAAGAAAAATTGTTTAGGATCAATATCTAGGCTCCTATACCAAAATTTCAAAATCTTCTGCCACCTTTGACCTCTCACATTTTCTTTTATGTTTAGGTCCCATATCAAAGAATTTTACTTTTAACAAAAACTGCTATGAAAAAACAAATATTTTTAACAAAGTTTTTTATTTCATAATAAATTTCAATCCATGTTTCGTAATTATTTTAAAAATATGTAAAATTTTACTGATAACGGAAGTCATGTGACAACTTTTGTTTGGCCCATTTGTAATCACTTTGCAATTACCTCTGGTCGTTAGTGTTTGATTTTCCAAGAAATTCTAAATAATTTTTTTTCATTTGATGGCAGATTTTTGGCGATCACTTTATTTATCATTTGTTTATAATAATTTTCTTACGTAGTGCACACTGCAGTTTGCGAATTGAAATTCGGCGCCGAGATGGCCTTGCGCCGAGTTGGCTGGCGCCGAGATGGCTCCGCGCCGAGTTGTCCCGGCGCCGAGCTGGTCCCGCGCCGAGATGGCGGCGCCGAAGTGGCGGCGCCGAGATGGCGGCGCCGAGTTGTCCGGCTTCGTAATTAAAATAGGTATCGTTAATATTTAATAACTTCATTAAGGAGGAGTGACTATTGCAGTATACAAGTAATTATGTATATATTTATCAGTGTTATTTTTATCTTACCTTTGTAGCAAGATTTGTCATCTGGTGATCTGTTGATGAATTTATTCATTTCTTCTTTGGCTAACGCTTTAGATGTTTTGCTTGAAAACCATCTGATTATATTTTTAAGAGAGTTCGTAATTTGCTAAGTCAATATTATGTTTTATAATAATTTTGGATCGCAGCGTAGAGTAAATCTTCCATAAAATGAATCGTTTCACTTTATTTGAAAGTTCACTAAAATAAGCCACAATGACATTTTCCGAGAATGAATTAGTATATTTGTTTTCTAGCCTATAAATTGCTGATAATAGTGTTCATATGCATCCTTTGACTTTTGCATTCTACTATTAAGGCACACATTTGGATTTCAAAAGTTGAAAAAATAAAATCGCAACAATGTTTAAAAATCTGTTAAATTTAGTTACCACTGCTCATTTTAAATAGTTTTCACCCACCAGCAGTGCACTTTTTCTTTTTTTTAACATTTTTTTAGTAACGCAGTGGAACACAAGTAATGTAGAGGATAAACATGCAAATAAATAGCTTATTTTTATTGACTACACTGCAATATGATTTGGATATGTAATTATTTTATATTACGACAATTACGTAATGTTCTTTATATGTCACATTTGTCCGTACGAATTCTATTTTTGTTTAAAAATAATTCCCAATTAAGATAAATTCAAGTACTTCGTGTTCCCATTATTTATGTTAGTTATTAAATCTTACTAGCTCAGTAGAACATGTACTCCCAAAACAAGTCGGTTCACGCAATATATAGACTGCAAATTATTTAAAAAAAATCATTTTTGTTTAATGAAAACTTGTTCAAATTTTTGTGACAACCCCAATAAACGTCAGTGTCACTTCAAATCATGTATATGGAATATATATTGCAAATACCCCCTTGTTACACTACCTGTCATTCAATAAATCTCAAATAGTATGTAGACTTGTTATTTTTTTACCATACTTCACTCAATTACTGTTTATTTTAGTTTGCTCAATAAATACCTGTGACTACAGTTCGTCCAAATAACTTAATACACCTTTCAGACGATCCAAATGTATACCAACTACCGAGTAACCCCAGTAGAAGCTCAGCCTACGGCCAAGAACTACGAAGATGTCGCCTTCCAACTCTCAATCAGCACACGATTCAGCAACATGAACTTCAATACAATCTTCCAGAAGTGAAGACAAGATGTTGAAAATCCAAATCATACGAATCCCGATATGTTAGAAACCACAGAACGTCACCTCAACTAGTACCAATCTCTAGATGTCACTCCAACAAAAGTGCAGCCAAGTTCAACTCCTTTAGATGATAAATCACTTCCAATTCCTCAAGGCTCTTACTCCAAGAATCCTGCCGTATCGTATTGCCAGTAAATATAACTGACGCTATCCAATTCGCAAGATGTAATTATTCGACAATAAACTAAGCCCAATATGCAATTCCAGAAATTATTTCAATTGCCTGCAGTATTTTAAATTATGTTCATGAACTCTGGCAAATGACGACAGATCACATTCAATATTTAAGGACTGCAATTTTTATACGGGTTCCTGATACAAAAACCAAAGCACAAAGAAAATTAACTGTAATAGTTTATTTTTTCCAAACAAAGAAAAATATTGGGCCCTGCGACCTACAAATGTTGAATGCAATCATTTCTTTATACATTATCAAAAAGGCCGTTGCAATAAATAAGTTATAGGCACAAAAGAATTTGGCAGTATGCCCAAGCAGATAGCACTATTCATTAGACCACCAAATTCTGAACAATACACCGAACATTTGTTTCAGACGCACCTCTGCAACAATGCTATACATCGTTTCATGCTTTGAATTCAGTTGAGGTAGCATATGGCAATGTAATTATTATGGGAGTAATATGCGGGATGTTGCCACTTCCCGGAGGTCTAAATTTATCTGCTTATAAAGGAATGCGGATTAAAATGAAACAAGCTATTAGTAGTTGTTAAGTGCCCCGAAATACAACTGCCTGATTAACAGGTGCTTATTTATTTCCAACGAGATTTGTTCTGAAGTGTGGCAGCGTCGTTGTGCATAAGACAATGTACTGAATTTTAAGTACGGAACGATCTATAGTATATGCTGGTGCAGATATAACCACATTAAAAAGGCATGGTAGATTCTGCGTGGCACAGATTGGTAAGCGCCAGGCTTGCATTAAGCAAGTCCTCGGTTCGAATCCCGCTGGGGTCAAAATTTTTCCGTATCCTTGACGATTAGAATCGGGCTCAGTGAGTCCATTCACAGTTGTGAACCAAATTAACTGTGCTCTACTCAGAACTACCGACCTTAGAGATAGAGTAACAAGGTCAACAAATAACCAAGACACACAACTCACACAATGGTTGCTGCGCAAGCACCAAAGGCGCGCTCTAACTCTGTATCCCGAATCCGGGGCAAGTTGAGCATTGTACCGCCAGATGCCAGCGCATAAAGCACCAGCCTCTACATCGCAAGGTAAATGAGGTTACAGATTATACATACATACATACATACAAAAAGGCATGGTGGCTGGAAGTCCACAGATGTAGCTGAAAGCTACATATGACAATTCATTAAATAGTAGAATAAATATTGCTAATAAAATATTAATTGAAGTCACCTATAAAATTTCAAAACAATTTAGATCCACAATAAAATCCCTGCAGACCAATGAAAATATGACTTTAGAATATGTATGCAATATACCAAATTTTCATTTTACTAACTGTAATAATATAACAGTAAACATTATAAATAAAAATATCTCGTGTGATACACGCACACAATTTCCCTTTACAGTGATATTATTAGTCAAAAATTTGTTTTTGCTTTCTTACTGCATTATAGAAAAAAAGAAACCTATTTCGAGGTATTCAAATGGAAAATCACTTATCTCATATATCAATACACATCAAAAAACTAATAAAAATGTAACGTTTGAAAAAAATCGTTAGAACCGTTTTTGAGAAAATTGCAAAATCTGAAAAATTACAAGAGTAAACACCATACTTGTCTTCAAAAGCTTGTTGTCGCATCTAGATAGTACCCAAAACTTATACATGATGTTTCGTTTTTGAGATATTCTGTTCACACACAGACAGAATAATGAAGAAACACGTATTTTTTGGGTCTCAAACTCAATTTCGAATTTTTGGGTGCTACCGGAACGATTTGGTGCAACAGGTCAAAATATTTGGGGCTGAAACGGGCACTTGCTCTCAGTTGCCTGCATTGCTTATTTTAATAACTACATAATTTGTAGTTGCACGCCTTTTATTGTTAATTAGGATTAAACATTGTAACTTAGCATAATTGAATGTGCACAAATACGACACTGTGCAGCAGTAGAATTGTGAAGCCGGGTCGCTGAAAACCTAAATTTAGTAGCCAGCGGGCTTTGCCCAAAGCCACGCGTGCTTAGCTATTTACATTGTAAAATCGCCTACGGCAAGATAAATAAATGAAAGTGCTAAAGCTCGTAAGTAAACAGTTTGTTGCCTAGGTAGTTTCATTCAGCCTTCATATCGGCACCAGATTTAGCAACCAGGGTATTCTCCCGCATCTTTCGGATAAGATTACTACGCGTCGCACAATTCAAAGTTTGATCACGTAATCTAGTCCGAGGGCTACGTTGTAGTGCTCATGCCCCGATGTAGGGAGTGATTGCTGTCTAAGGGATAAGTGGTTGTTCCGGTTGTGTAAAATTGTACTTAAGAGAATGCGCTTATATACGTAAATTGTGCCAGGTTTAGACATGCAGCTGCGTATAGGACCTGCTTTCGGGAAATTTAATGTTTGCGTATAAGTTTTTTGGTTTCTTTTAATAATGTTTAAATATGAATGTATGTCAGCCATAATTATTCTGGTTTGTTTAACTAGTAAATGCGTGTAGTTTCTATAATACTGGTTCAGAAATGGGATTTGCTTTAAGGTTTAACACTATTTTTATGTTATGCTTGTGTTTTAAAGTCAATATATTTGTGTAAGCAAATTGTCTTTTCTTGGGCATATGTTTGAACTGAGTCTTAGCACCCGAAAGTGCTATAAGTGCACCTTCCTGTTTTTGACAAAGAGTGATCGTGTGTAACCTCGCTTGGAATATTTAAAAGAGTTCTTTGCATACCGAGCTAGCTAGGTATAAAACAGGAATGGGTTATGTTGACCATGTAATGCAAATGTTGATTTACTATTAAACACAATATTTATATTGCAATGCTCATCATCGTTTGCTATATTTTCACAAAACTTCAAACGTCCGATTATATCCTTTTCAAATATTTCCTGTTTTTTCCATGCCTTAGAACACTGATATCTACTTTTGTTAAAACTTTTGGTACAGTTGTATCGCTTAAATCTACATCCACAGTTGTTACCTCTTCAAATAGTACAACTGACACATAAAATTTGTCTCCTTTTCATAATATTTTTAGATCCGGATGGAAACCTTATTTAGATGGTTAAATTGTGTAATCGCAAAATATAAAATTTAAACCAAATCGACCAAGCCATTGAGGCTGTAGCTCATGTGCGAGTATAACCAATTTTTTTTTCTAAACAATGCCATTAAAATCATTAGGCTTGAAATTGCATGTTTCCATATACTTCAATTTTGAATTGTATTAGTTGACAATTTAGAAATTCACAAGAGCTTTTTAGGATTTCTTATCGCAAAAGAATTGTATTATTGGTGCGTTTTGGCCAAACCAGAGTCAATGCAATAGCAAAGAAGTTTTCACTTCTAAAAAGTCCAAGAATATAGATTTCACGAAAAATGCTAATACAATAATAGATAAAAAGAGCAGTATTAGGGTCTGGATTTGGATTCGTACACGATGCACAGCATTTAGAATTCTGGGTTTGTTTGCAGGCTATTTATCTTGTAGCACTCACTTTGGGCGTAGTAATTTATTTTTATTAGATATAATTAAGCTTGGAATACGACGAGGTGCTAAAAATATTTAAGATTTAATTTTAACACGAAAGCTCGAAGAATGTAGTCTCTGAAGATGACAACTGTCTGCCTTTACAAGGCACTTGCGTTACATCAGAATAAAAAGGCATTCCATCTGTAATTAGATAAAGATGATATTTAAATAATACAATCAGTGTCCAAGTATATAAAAAGTAGCTTTCGTGTAATTTAAAATTCGGTAGGTATATCATTTAATAAAAGCTTAATAAACTTGGGCAAAAAGAATTGCTCATGTTTATGTTAACAGTTTAACAAGCTATTATTGTCTAGATATAAAAAGATTTCATTAAATTTCGTTATGCAATCATAAAAACCCATTATTGTGAGAAGATTGTAAGTTTAGAGGAGCTTTGTTTTTATTGGCAAGGGATTTCTATAAAATCTATATATTGAAATAGGTTTTTGTGTGTCATGGTATACATTTCGCAGTTTGTGGATTCTAGATATATTTCGCTATGAATAATACCCCTTGAGCGATATAGGACTGAATAAAATTGGAATATATTAGACTGGAGATGTAATACAAATACAGCGAAAATATGAAAACTGGCTTCCTAGTTTTATTACTCCCTCGTGTGGCTACAAATATAGTAGACCTTAAATGTAGAACAAACATTTTTAAACCCTTGTTGTTTATATTGAGATTCTTTCATGTTTTTTATCACCTGAATTTGAAGTATTGATCATTTATAGCATCTAATCAAAATATTTTTTTTTAGAAACATTTGCAAATATTTTTTAAATGTAAGCAGGAGCTAGATCACCATACAATCATGTCTTGATACCAAAAATTTCAGTTTGGTTGGACAATGAATAGTAGAATAGTAGCATTGGTAACACATTACTTGCATGCGGGTTGCATCTTGCTCAACTAGTTTAATGGGGTTTTAATATAGTTGCATGAATTGCACTGCAATTTCAAGCGTTGTTGTTTATATATGTATTTGGGGAAAAAATGTTTTTGTATAATTAAACAAACAAAATAATAATGAGATTGTAACATTTGCGCTTGTACCAATAAAATTTGCAAATAAACAATTTGCTAAAATTTGAACGCGGCCAAGTTAAGTCACAATTGACGCCTGGTCTTCAGCGTGCGGAGATTTGATGATAAGATCAACGGCCCAGCGATGCGCAAGTACGCGAGCAGTTAGCCAAGCACCATCCCTACTTGAAGTCCCCCAGATGATAGAGACCCAGAAAGGTATAACAAAAAATTCTCGGCCTGTTGAGTCCATCGACTGCAGCTCCACCTGGACGAACCACCAGCCCTCAAGGGGAGCTTTGAGCTAGCCGCCTGCAAGGTTTTCGTACAGACCTTCGAATCCAAAGCCGCCGTCAGGTTCACCTGATTATTTTTTTCGTAGGGATCCGAAGGCAGGATTTAGTTAAGTTATCTTGTATAATTTCGATTATACATAATCGATTATACTAGAGTAACTTCACTAGGCGACGCAATACATAACTTTTGTCAACTTGATGTTGTTTTCATGGAGATGACTTTCAGCTAGGTTGATAAAAACACATCTAGCTGCCAATAAAATATTTGTTCCTAATATTGAAATTTACTCAAAAAATAATCAAATTGAATACAATAAGTACTACGAACAGGTTATACGTCTCAAACTTTCTGCACAATAACAAATCGTTTCAGGTTGACAGAATAATCCTCCCGCTGACGCGGTCAGACTATTTAACCTGTCAAACTAACACTCTTTTATTATTGTCCAACAAGTTATCGACATATAACCAGATAATATCGAAGTACTTATAGTATTACTTCTGATAATACAAAATGAGTTTTCGCCAGAGCCGACATCGGAACGGGCCTGCAGAACCGACTCGGATGTTGCCTTTTTCCTGCAAGGTGAGTTGCCGCCGGTTGGACAACCTTGAATCCACGGACTTATTACAAAAAGCCAGAAGGAAGTGAGAAGATCTCCAGAATTTGTTCTGAAACCGTCGCTTTCGGTACCGAAGTGCGCCCCTAAAAAACCAGCTTCTAAATCGATACTCCTGGCCGCCGTTTTCTATACCAGCGCATATACTATCCTCTCTTACAATTCATCAGCTTAGTGCTCCAGAACTATGCCACCAAAAGAAATTTTAATGCCACACAAGGGTCGTTTACAATTATGCTGATGCCCGCATGGTAAGCAGATTCCAAAAGTAACCACCACCGTCGCCATTTCAAAGGTAAAATTTCTATACTTCAATCTGTGCAACTTTTTCGCTGACGTGCCGCAAGGGCTGGAGACCAATTTAGGTACTTGGATGCGTCTATTAACTAAAATTGGTTTTAATTTGCTTTTACACTATACATACGTTTTGGTTTAAGATTATTTAGAAAACTGATAGGTAATGTTAGAAGTAAAATACATAATTTGTCTAAAGTGGTCTAAATCTAGTCAACCGAAGCAACTAGTAAGCTCCTTGCTACTGGCTACCCCAAAGGTACATATTTGTTAAAAAACCAATAAAATATAGAAATTACGTTGCAAGATCCGTAGTTCTAGCCTAAAAGCTGAAGATTCTAAATGCGTAGAAAGATAGCACAGGTTTCATGCTTGCAAAAATTGACTATTCCTCCTTTTCCATTTTTATCTAGTATTGGTCGATACCTATCAGCTATTCCTACAGTTGTTTGGAAACTTACTTTAGCATGTAGATAGCCCACTATTATGTTAACTTCATGATTTTTAATGCATCTCTTGAGTTTTCTTGTTTGGTCATAGACCTT
>OW679198.1:38322844-38610130 GCA_940337035.1 Agriotes lineatus
TTCTGGATTCCTTCTTCTGATTTATCTGCTGTCGGTGTATATACCTGGATCAGTTGTTGGTTTTACTGACATTTTAAGAATCATTCCTGGATCAGAGAGTGGAATAAAAGTCTGGAGTAGCTTACTCATTTCATGCATTACTACTATAGCTGCTTCGTGTTTGTGAGCTTTTTTCCGAGGTTCCTGAATAATATGTTGTTAAGGTGATTAGCTCCACTTTGTGTGCCCAACTTATGTTACGGTGACTCTACCACGTTGTAATGCCTATGTTATATTATAATTTATTGATTTACATCTTTACTTTAGTTTATTCTTTATCAATTCTTCTTAAAATTTAATTTTAATTAATTTGTTTGCTCTATTTTTATTATGGATAATCACAATTATTTACTGCTAGCCTCAGCAGAACACTTGACTGAAAATCAGGTCGGATTCTTTATAGTTTAGATTGCTTATATTCTGAAATTTGATGTTCTTATTTTATATGACAACTCAATACATCTGTCAACTGACACTTCAAACCAGCTTTGAAAAATCAATTACAAATACCTTCTCGTTACATTTGTCATTCCACAATCTCAAATGGTAAGTACTCCCTTAATTAAAATTAACTCACTTCACTCTTTTCTTTCAGTTCATATTTTAAATACCTCTATTCTGTTACCTGTTATTGGACTTAACACTCTCCTCTACCAAACCCAATGCATCCAGCTCTGTGACTCACCACGTTAGAAGAACCGCTCTACTCAAAGCCACGATGAAGGCTTCAACCGACAACCAACTGCCAAAATGTCCAGAATCCAGATCCAAATCAACACAGGAACCCAGTTCGCCACAGGAACACTCGAAAAACAGCTCGCCCTTTAAAACAGCATTCACATCTCTACCTCAGTATGCATCCAAATCGACCTCAGCTGTAGATGTGTTTAGTCTGATGCTCAACCAAATCACAAGTATGAAGCCTGCTACAACCCGGCACCACGAACCTTGACCAGATACAAGCCACAAGATGTCACTTGACAAGCGCCACAAATACGCCGACTCTGCTAACGATGTCGATGTAAACCACTTCCTTTATAAACCATTCCTTGTTATCCAATTCAGTCGATGCAATGCAATTCCACAATAAACTCAATTCAGCATGGCCTTATTTTTATTTGCCTTATTATAACTGTATTAGATTGGTCTACTCGCCACGTTCTAATTTTCATCTATCTAGTCTCCTAATCTTTTTTTAACATTTTACTTTTTATTCTTTTTTACCACGCCAATTTTATTTACAATTTTAACCCTTGTATTTACCAAAATATCTTTTAAAAAGCTTTTATAAAGGGGTTTATTTCTTAATTTCAAACGCTACAAATTGCATTACATCATTTTCGTTATCAAAATTTTTATTCTAATCAATAAATTATCTCCTTAGCGATCTAGTTTATTTTTTACAGTCCAACACACTATTGAAGCTTTATTATATGTCTAATACGTTATGTTAAATAGTATATTTCGAAAATGCATTTGTCATTAACTTCCATTTTCATTTCAGATATTAAATTAGGTTAAAATCCTAATGTTTCCCAATTAGCTTCATTTAATTAAATTATAAATTCTATTTCCTTTCTTTTCTAAATACATCTTAAAATGTGGATATCCATTTCACATCTAAATTCATCTTTGTAATTTTTAATACTGTATTCTTTTAATCTAATTAATCTGATTTTTAAACCCCTGTACCAATACCGTAACAATAAATCCTAATCATTATTTCTTCTACAATCATATCCCAGCCAACATGCTTTGCTTATTCCTAGTACTTGTTTAGTTTTGTCATATATAGTTGGATGGTTACGTGTTTCATGCAAAGCTTTACGTCGCAATTCGCTCTATTGCATTTGTTTTATACCCGGGAATTCTTTTATATTTTAATAGGTATTTGTATTCATATTCATACTATTATATAGTTCTACTATAGTTGCACAAATACATATTAAATCGATCTACAACAAACGAACATTACGGATTAGAAAATATCTGCAAACCCACCTGCACAAGGCAAGAATTATAACAAATATCAAAATAATTCATAAATTAAAATTGAAATATAAATGTATAACGCGCTCAAGGAGAAATAGAAGTAAGTAATATAATAAAAGAGATGATACAAATAACGAGAGAAAGTAATTCAACTTAAAGAAGTGGTAAAAAATATAAAAGGTTCCAGAACAGCTCTATTCGAAAAAACGCTGCATCTGTAAAAGCAGCGTTTAAGATATTTAGAATAACTGACTACCAGGAGAAAGTAATCTAGTTATAACTCCTGTTTTAAATCGTGTACATAATTTTCATTTACTGTTTAATAAGTACACAAAATGGGAAACAGCTCGGATAGAAGGAAGGAGTGTCAAGTTATTTTTAATTTATGAATAATGCGGGAAGGCCTGCCTAAAGGATTATAAAGCAGTTAGTAGTTCATTTGAGATATGAAACTATTTCTAAAAATAAGGCTTAAAAACAAATGTATTTTAAGTAGCCCACGGGAACGGTAGAGTAGGTACTTTAAATCCTTGTAAGCTCTTCAATTTTGCCGACGAATATATGTTATAAACTGCCTTTCGACAAATTAATAAAAAAACTCAACGGTGTAGTAACATAATACATAACAAGTAAATTAAAGTTTTCTAAAGGATAGTAAATAGTAACAAAAGTATTTAGGGATTTATATTCATTAATATCAAATTATAAAATATTGGAAGAAATAAATTATTCCAAAAGCTTTTAGGATGTAAGAAGTTAGAGAGTTCTCAGGTATAATAGTAATCGTTTTCGCTAGCTTTTTTATTATGAAAGTCGAATAAGGAAATTGTAGAAGAGTAATTAAGAATCGAAGTTTTCTGAGTGACTCTTCTGCTGAGCTACACACTTCTATGATAAAAAAGGAATCGCGCTTTTTGCGAATTATCAAGAAATGTTTAGAGATTACTGGCGATACAGTTTTTGTAAATGGATATCAGAAATCTCTAAAATTAACCGAGGTTTGAAAAAGTGCGATGTAACATCCAACAACGTTATTCAATTTGCTATTGGGGGCAATGATAAGAAATAGCAAAAATATATCTTCAATATACAATATTTTGTTATACGTATCAGTGTTTGGCATAATTTCGACGATATACGAGTAGCACTAGTATCAAGAACTAAACATTAGTTTAAAGAGGTAGAGTGAAGATGGTAAAACCTCACAAAAGAAAAAGGACTAATGTTTAATGACAAGACAGCCAGTACATATAATGAGGGGGCGAAATGCAGTATCGGGTAAAACCCTAGTAGTGCATAGTGTACTCGACGCTAAAGAAAATAAGTGTAAAAAAGTGTAAAGTTTTAATGATCTGGATGTCATGCTGCCGAGGAAAATCGACAAAAGTGTGGAAATAGAGGTTAGAAAAGGATACAAACGTTTAGCAGCCTTGCTACGAACTGATAAATCAATTAATTTGTTACGCCGAAATACAAATTTATCAAATCCTAACAAAGGCTGAAAAGGCATTAGAAATGTGTAAACGAAAAGTCTTAAGAAAGTTTCTTGAAGAGATAAAAGTAAATGCGCCGTGCTACACTTGAAAATTACAGTAATAACCAAATAATTGATGCACTTAGCTCATTTCAGTGGAACATGGGCAGGGTTTTGCTCTGTAAGCCTTAGTGAAAGATGAACATTATTAGCCAAGGATAAGAATTATGATTTGGTAGGCACCACCGACTTGCTTACTGTAGCCGACGCTTCCAAATCAGAAGAAGACATCCCGAAGGGTCGTAAGATTTTGCAGTTCTATTTTTTTTTTACGAATTTATCTTACTTTCACCTACTTTGTGCTTCTGTCAGCTGCAAAGGAGTGTGCTTTTTTGTCTTATAATGAAAATACATATAATGTAAATTGATGCGTAATATTCAACACACGATCATACAAATAACAGATTTCAATTGGTATCCTTGGACTGGCCCGCAAACTGCTAACATTGCGCGAAAATCCCTACGGAGTGGGGTCACGGCATTACATTTTATGGGAAAGTAATTTTACTAGACTAGTTTCAATTTAAGCGTTCAATTAACGTTTAGCCTTCCCAGGTGGGAAATACTCAAACCATGTGTTGGTTAGGCTAATAATTATCTATGGATCTATGGATAAATATGTTAGGGATCTTAGTTCTTAATTTAGAGAAAACGTGGGAGGTTACGAATGATGACCTGAAGGATTCGAAGACAGATCGTTCGTCAGCATTAAAAAAAACCGCCAGCCGGCAATTCTTGAGGCGATGCGCGGTGTTTATCCGAATAAATTAACTCTCGATTGCTAGGGCATCGCGATACGGTAACTAGCGTGGGCTCACTCCAGTAGGGCGGATCGAGTGTAAAATAACGCTTGCTATACGAGCAATCGTCTGCCGTAAGGTGGAGCAGCAGACTGCAGAACTGTGCCCCGTGCGTTTGAGTTGGACCTGCACTCAGCATTTTGTTCCTCCGCTGACCCACAACCAGTGGCGTGCGCCCGTGTGTCAGCCGAAGGAAATGAATATAACAGCCTGAAAAAAAGAGCAAACAAGGAGCTGCAAAACGTTATTATCAGTCAACTACTGCAATGGTTATTGTCGATCAACTACTGCAATGGTTATTGTCGAAACTACTGGAAAACTGTCGAAACTACTACAAAATGTAACTAATAATAATCAGCTCAGAGGTCACTTATCTTTATATAACACTAGCTGACCCGGCAAACGTTGTTTTGGATTATGACATGATGGGGAAAATCCTTCAAACCATTAAGCACAGAATCATAAAAGTATGACTGCAAATAGAAAGTCGTACAGTGTATAGAAAAACACATATTCGATATTTTCCAATTTTCCGGCTTTGGATTTTGTTAAACCATCTTGGGAGTAAGACGAACACAACAAAAAACAATCATCCAAATCGGTCAAGTCGTTCTCGAGTTTTTGCGTTACTAACACACTAACACACGGCTATTGATTTTTATATATGCAGATTTTACCTTTATTTCAATCCGATTTTAGACGTAAACATAGCTTTACTACTTCACTGCTCAATGCTACCGATCATATTTTAGGATAAAATGATCACGGTAGGCTCTCTATTTCGGTTCTGCTACATTTTACGCAGATATTCGACACTATCGATCATAAAATAGTAGTGATGTTTAATTTATACGCTGTCAATGGCTATAAGGGCGTTGTGCTGCGAGTTCGTGAAACAATGCGCCGACCAGGCAGTTTTCGCGCGGGAATAACCGGCCGATAAGTGAATCAATGCTGGACGCCTGCAAGAGGCATCATTCGCGCCCAAGCCAGCAAGGTTGGCGAATCAAGCGATTCGCGCGTAAGCCAGCGAACGCAGAAAAGATAAAAGACCTGCGAACAACGCGGGCCAATTTGGTTCGTTCATAGATAACGAACCAGGTGAAATACTACGTGATACCTCCAACCTCCACGGTTTAACTGGAGACCTTCGCCTGGGACCAGCTAGGAATTATAGCAGCCCCTGGAAGAAGCTAACGACTGCCAAAGCTACAGGGTCCGGCAGCGGCTCCGAGCTACGAGAGGAACAATAAAAGACCACCAGATTAGTTCTGTGTGTTAATTGAGAGTTGGCCGATCATTGCTGAAATAAACCACCGCGCAATAATCAGCGAATGCGTTGTTACGGATTGATAAGGGAAAATTACCGTACGACTGCACGTTATTTTGCGGCGTCTGTATTTTGAATCATGAATCACAATGCGTCCTCTGTAAAACAAGAATAGACAGCGGCGAGTACGAACCGTTTTGCGGTGCGTGAAATTAATTTTGTCGACTCTATTAAACGTTTGTGGTTTATTATAAGGTACTCTGTTTTGCGTAGTATATACCTACGTTGTGTATTGGTTTTTATGTATCTTTTATTTGTGTGTTCTTGTTTATTTACAGATTATATGTATTAAATGTAAATTGTCGGGATTTTTATTGTCATTCATATTTACGTTGGTGAGTACAACATTTCAGGTGTCCACGAGCTGGCCTTAAATAATATTAGTTTAGTCTCAAATAACATTAGCTTCCCCTTAGCTGCACTGGGAATGAAAAAGGAGTCTCACAGATACCGACTGAATCAGTTAGCGAACCCAGAGCAAATTAAAGTAGTAATTCAGTAAGTGTAAGTAGGTAAAAGAGGGGCAGTGTTACAACTATTTGGCGATAAGTCTTATTTAGTCAAAAGGCAATACAAAACATAACCCAACTTACAGCAATTAATCTGGGACACAGGAAGTAAAATAAAACGTGGGCCACTGGAGATTAAAAATAACTGCGATAGTGAATCAACACTGGCGTGTGGGGCCCATAACTTATTTGAAGAGGTACAGGGCCGGGATGGAGTAAATTACTGCGAAGCTTATGTTAGAAAATTAATCTAACAAGGTCTTTGGCAGAAAAAGAATGTCGCCGCTGACTACCTAAAGAAAGTGGCTCGATATTTCCTCCATTAAGATCTTAACAGTAAAAGCATCATTGGTAAGAATTACTTCTTACGATCATTTTAAAAAGTGTAAACCTATACGACATATCGAGCCTAAAAAGGAAGGTGGTGTAAATATGTTTAGTGTCGTGCAGTTACCACGTCGTCCAAAATGGGAGAAGCACAGTTTGAGAGTACTGTACTCGTCCCTAAGCAGGGAGGTTGCTCACGGAGCGACAGTTTTTATGCTCACTGGCATGGAGCCTAGCTAGTTGTTTTCCTTTAAGAAATTTTGATAAAAATGTAATCGCAGATACCGTTAGTGGCTTATCTGTTTCTAGATCGTGATGCCATAATAACTAGAAATAATTTTATCGTCGTAAAGACGTCTGGGTCATACTTCTGCAGTGCTTAAACTCATGGGGTTTTCAACGTTTGGCTACACTTTTCGAGCCCTGGACAATGTACCTGCTCCGCTATCGAATTCTATGGTCATCCCGTCAGCCTCCCTAGTTACTTTCTTTAAGCCATATTTCCAAACACCCATTCAGGTAGCCGTTTCGAGCTGGTTGACGGTGCTATATCGTTAAACTGCATTACGCTATAATCGTCTCATTTAAGACATATATAATACATTACGCTTCTTCGAACATACAATATTTGCGACGCATTGATATGTAATGATCATGTATTGCTGTTTATATGTGTGTTTTCATGTTCAGCTATCTGTCACAAGTTTTGAGCTTTTTCCCGCAAGGGAAGCTGACTGTTATTTGAACTCATGGGCTAAATTGCGGCAGTCTACCAAATATACATTCCCTTAGAATGTACCCGCCATAACGACACTCCATAGGGCTTCCCCGTAATATTAGATGTTCATGGGCCAGGCCAAGGCTACCGCCTGAAATATATTCCTTGTATTATCGTTAGTTGTCGCCAGCGTGGCCGAGCGGTTAGGAAGCTCAGACTGCGGTGCCACGGTACGGAGTTCAATCCTGAAATCTGGCAACTGGCGGGCGACCCACTAGGTCGCTTTAAAAATTAGATACCAAAACCACAATTGTGGAAGTAGGGAAAGTAACGCAGTCGTCGAAGGCGTGGTGCTAACCACATCACCCAGTACGTCGTTAACGGTGTGCCAGGTGACTGGGTTTCGGAAAGAGATATTTCGGCGACCCTCACTCGCCTTGTCTCAGGCCATGTCTCTACATGAAATGAAGTGCACGAACTTTACTATTATCGTTAGTTCAATACAAGGGACCAATTTATATTCTGTGTATTACCCAGTGTAAAGTAAACATGCAGTCGCGTTTACAGGTGGTAATAGTACATATGAAGCAAATATGACTTCGAATTCTCATGAAGCCTCGGGGCGACTTTTTCTGAATTGGAAACGTCGTAAACAAATGTATCAAATTACTCAGTGGCGCCTGATGAATAATAATAATAATAATCTTTCGCGTCTCTATCCAACTGGCTTGTCGAAGAATCTATTACGCTGGGAAAGGCCTGTGTTGAAAATCAAACGGACTAGCTCTCAATAAATAAGATGCGAAAGAAATTTTACCGATCAGATTTACTTAAAGTCATGCAGAATATAAAAACAATCTGAAGTAACGTAAAAAAGGATTTTAGAATGATAGTTTTAAGTAATATACGATATCTCAGTAGGCATGGTGTACAGCTGTTGTTGAGATAGATGTACTTTACTTCAAATCTATTTCACTTATTTGTAGAAGATTATTGTGCTATATATTATAACTAGTTCACTTTGAACTGTAGTTAGTGCTATTTTATTATGAGACATTTTTCATCATTTATGCAAGGATTCTATGTTAACAATATTTTATTAACTGAAAAAGTAGATAAAAGTAAATTTCGGCGTTGCTATAAGCTGTCCGCGGATTTTTCTTGGCGTCATGTGCGTGCGGAGCGTATACACAAATGATCCATAATGTTGTTCTTTACTAATAAAGGTAAACAGATGAAAACACAGTTTTGGGTTATTATCGTGATTGCTTCATACGCACATGACGCCAGGGAAAAGAATCCGCGTTCCAGTTACAATATTGGACCTCTTCTGTCATGTAATATGATAATGTATATAATAATAATTAGAACATACGCAGCAAATAGTAGTTTTAGATGTAGAGTTGCACCCATAAAATAAAAAATATTTACCAGAAACATAATACCATTACCTATTTACTTTAGTAAACTGTTGGCAATCTATTTCTCGTTTAAATAATTGTTTGCCACGTGCCTAGATAAATACTTCGTATCTAACATTTACGGGATTTTCTACTGTTTGTTAACATACCGAACACAGTTCAGCGAGCTTCAGTAAAACGTGTTTGTATTTCCGAGCGCTAAAAACAAATACGACTTGTAAGCTGCCTAGATCCGGATAATGCTATTAAAGGGAAGACAAGAACTATAAATCTGGGAACAACAGGTGAAGTGGAGAGCAACAGAGCTTTACATTTGAAGAATACCCCAGGCATATCTAAGGATAAATTCAAGATGCTTGAGTGCAGCTATATATCTGTAGAAAAATAGAAAGGAATGTAATCCAATCCTTGTGGTTATTTTATATGTTTTCTGACGTTTAACCTTTTATGGGTTTGCAGATGTGACAATGTGCGAGTATAATATGATCTTACATAGACTTGTTATGTTACTTGGCTTTTGGGGTAGTGCTAGTTGAGGAATTACTTTAAGATGGAAAATTTACCTGTAATATTGAAGATACGGGATATGCAATGGTATTAGTTATTGAATAGTTTTTAAGTTAATCCTCATTTTACGAATATTTTCTGTATTATGCTTACAAGTTGTAAATTGACTAGAAAATTAATTTTGAAATCTTGTGTTAGGGCTTTTAGCAGCTCTTCGAGGCCCTCGCAAACTGAAGATACGCTCGCTTCAGCCAACTTTTAATTTTGGGGAACAGATAAAAGCTGCGGGGTATTACATGAGATGAATAGGGAATGCTCAATATGTTTATCGACCAACAGCTTCTCGTCGTAAAACGCACTCTGGCGTGGAAGGTTGCTACGATGTGAGATTGATGTTTTACATGCATGTGACAACAATATACAAACGCCTGTCGTCTCATGTACTTTCGCTGGCCTTATTAATATTTTTATCCGTTTTAGGTGGCAGGGCATTTTTCAAGTTCCACATTGTTAGAAATTTATTTGAATTTAGTAAAAGACAGAATATTGTCTTTGCAAATTATGTTTACACAATATTTGAATATTTTGCTACCGCTTACTTGAAAGTCTGCAATTTGGGTTGTTCAAACTTCATGGCTCGTTTGGTAAACATAAGAATAGTGCAGAATTGCTAATGGCGATAATTAATGCTATTTTTTATCATTTTAATCTTAAATATTGTCGATTTTTAGCATCTAAGCAAAATATTACAGTTTTTGATGACATCGATTGCAGTTGGACGTTGTTGTCAAATGTACAAATAGTGGTATCACACTGGTTAAATCTAGGCGTTATCACATATTTTTAAAGCTGATCCTTCTTTCCTGAAGACTGCTTGATGAAGTATAACACGATCACACACAACATTCAAGTTGTCTAAAATTATACGGAATCTAGCAATTGCATGAGTTGAAAAAGGTTCAGATACTATTTGCCATAAGAGTAACCGAAATTATTTTGGTAGCTAGACAACAAGTACATATACCATCTTGTTCTCACTTGGTAAAATACATATCTATTACTGTCTAGCACACTTATGATCTATATTTCCTAAAATTTTAGGCAATCGGTATACATACAAGTAACTTGGAGATAGTACAACCGGTAGAAACGCTTACAAGGTTGTGTTGTCACTTTACTATTGAAAAATTTCATAAAGCGTTTGTACGCTTTATCACGTCTTTTAAAAACGTAATTATTAGATCATAGCTATATACTCAATGTTCGAAGAAGTTCAAATGCATCTGCATAATATTTTGGAAGTGGTATTTAGATTTTCTTTAGAAATAATGTTTATCACCTACTTCAGAAGTGTCTAGCAATTGGAACATGTTGATGTATATCTAAAACTTGCAATTTATATAGAAATAGTATTTGTTGTCAACAAACAACCTACATTAATATAAGTGAGCCAATAATAAAGACGATTGGCTCAAAACCAAAATCAAAACAGCGCAGGAGAAGCTGAATAAACCCGAAAGAACTGCCTGTTTGTGTGTTGCTGGAGCCACATGCTCTAGTTATACTGCAGTCATAGAAACGCTTCTCAATTTATCCAAACTGCCCTCAAATCGACCAAGGTACAATAGTCTGGTATACCGATGGCTCAAGAACGGAGAAAAGATTAGAAATAGGCCTACATGGTCCTGGACGAAGGATCGCAAAGGCATTGGAAAAGATCCCTACAGTTTTCCAAGCTAAAGTAGCGGCTATTAAAACATATATAGAGGTAAACTGTTACAGCAAAAATCGAATTTTACAACAATGGCACTCGGTACACTACGGGGCAAAAATGCTGGCTAGAAGAATTTACCCTAATCACGACTCAACGGTTGTGTAACAAAATAGTTGTGCGACTATACTCAGGGAGATGGGGGTGGTTCTATCTGACCAGCTATTAATTAGGGAGAAATTCCATTGCAAGAGGGATGAACATACTCGGGACAAGTAAAAGTAAAGTTATATTAGGGCGCCAGGGGCTTGAATTGGGGATAGTGGGGTTATACTTAAATGTAGATAACAATCGGTTGAAGCGAGACTGAGGGTCACGTCCGCATATAACAAAGAACATCAGTACAGATACAACTATCTGGCTTATATAACAATCGCGACACAACAGAAGGTCGTGTGCGTGCAGAACAGATTGATTCTAACCCCGCTTTCCGGACCTCCTTTGCGCTAAGCAACGGTTCGCCGTATAATCAAAAATTGACTATATTGACGCACGTGGAAGCGGTCGCCGGTATGCACAGGATTTGAAATGCGCCCGCCGAGACCGAGCGGTCTAAACTCGGGAGGGAAACGCGGGATTTTCACCTGGCCTTAACAAAATATAGAAAAAAAAACTACCTCATGGTAGAATCTGAATTTTATCAGATAGTAAAGCGGCTCTTCAAGCCCTGAATGCTGATAAAATACTACCAAAACTAGTATGGGATTTCCGAATAATACTTAGGTAATTACCTTGTAGAAAGAAACAAAGTTACATTAAAATGGGTTACAAGGTATATAGGAGTGAAAGGCAACGAACTGACACATGAACTTGCCAACAAAAATGCCAATACTCCGTTTATAGGACCTGGACCCTTTTGTGGTGTTCCAAGCAGTACATTCGAACCCATGAATATCTGCTGGCTCAACAAACAGATAGTGCCCAAATTAAATCATGCGTAGCAATTCTTTGAATCAAACTCGCAGCTCAAAGGCAATTAAGCACTACATCTTAGCATAAATGAGCTAAGAATATATACAGGACTATCAACTGGTACCCGACTAAAGTATCACCTAAATAAAATTGATGTAGCCCAGGGCAGTACCTGTCGCTCCTGTCTGGAACACGAGGAAACAGCTCTTAAACGTTGGCATCGATGGAGGATTGCATACCCTTTGACCAACTATAAAGACATGTTCACCCCAGAAAGGTATTGCGCTTCATTGAAGATATAGGACTCAACAGTGAACTAGGGGTTTTTATTACAATAGAGTTTGTAGTTTGCAGTATACGACAGGTAACTTTGCCTGAACTCTTTTCTTATCCAAATTTAAAATCTAAATCTAATCGGGTTACTTCTGCCACTTCTAGTTCCCAAAATGTTCTTTTGTTGGTTATTTCTTCATTCGCCCGGTACTTTGATCTTCCTTTTTCCTCCATTCCTGTGGTATCCACTTTATCAACTTTTTTGGCAATTTCTTCTCCGTCACTATTTTCACGTGGTCATACCACAGCAGTCATGTTGATTTTAATTCCTGTACGTTGTAATTTTTCACGTTTATTATATTTTTACCTATTCATTTCGTACTCCTTCCCATCTCGATTTTGAGCTGCTGTTTAGAGAGTGCAGTTCTAAAGAGCGTAACTACTCAGCATGTGCTTTTGTTAACGTCCACGCTTTGGAATTGTAGAATACTGCACTTTATGTTATGGTGTCTTAGATATCGTTTTTAATTTTTTTTATATGTGTGTATCCCACAATATGCTGATGAATGTCCCAATCATTCTCTTACTCTTTTTTATCCTTTCTTATATCTCTTCGCAGTTTGTTTCGTCATTAGTTATATTTACTTCCAGTTATGTATATTCTTCATCTCTCTCGCCATTGTCGTATTGTTCGTATCCGAAGGTCGCGATTTGTGCGATATGTTTAGTTTGTAGCTTGTATAATATCTTTCCAATGCTTCCTATCCTGAGCGTTTCTTGTGTTTTCTTCCAATTTGGTACCTGTTAGACCTTCGATTTCATCAAACTATCTTCTAGGTGATCTTAATCGCTTACCTTCACTCTTTTCCTGGATCATCAACTTTTCCAGATTATCGTCTGTCCTTCGTGATATATGGCCAAATCGTTGCAAGATTCTTCTTTGGATTATAGTCATTAGTCTGATATTTAAGCCAACTTTTTGAATTACAGAATCATTTGTTCGATGTTCTATCCATGAAACTCTCAACAGCCTTCTCCAGCATCACATTTCAAAGGCAGATATTTTATTTTTATAAATTTTTTTCAACGTTTAGGTTTGCGCTGCAATATTTCGTTTAATTTTGTCACGGCCGTTTTAGCTATTGGAATTGCTCTACTATTTAAATTTTTCAAAATTCATCACCTCGTAGTTCTATATCATTTCTTCTTATAATCATAATTTTGTATTTATCTTTATTAAGTTCCATTTCTAATTTTTCACTTTGCCTTTCAATGATATCTAAAAACGTTTCCATTTTTCGGGAGTTGTCACAAATATCTCAGATTCGTTATTTTAACTCCACCAATGGTAATTCATTCCAGCCTTCTAGAGATTTTCTCATTATTTGTTTTTATACATATTAAATAGTAATGTATAATATATTCTTCGTAGTTTAATATTTATTCGCTTGCATCTAGCGGCAAGGATTCTGTTTGCCCCTATCGTCATATATTTTGTACTTTTCACGGTGATTGTCAATCTTGTAATGGTACTTTTAATTAGAGTTGGACACCATACACTGTAATGCTGGGTATGAATTTAGATTGCCCTTTGTGTGCTAGTTAACCTAGTCGTAGAAGCACAAGACCCGCTCTTACCACAGTATGGCTAAGGATTGGTTAATATATATTGCTCCGGCTTGCCTGTTATCACCTACAATGCTGTAATCATACATGCAAATCCTATGAATAAAAAGCAAACAGTTTACATTAAAATCATATACTCCGCAAAAGAACATACATGCACGAAAATACATAAAAGGGATATACAATGGTAATATGGAAATGTTTTATACGCTATCAAAAATTACTACAAAATGTTCACGAGCTTAATGCTGAATCTATCTGCTTAGATACACTTTAAATAGGAGTGTGATTGTCAATGCTCAACACTCAGTAAAAGAAAATAGTGCGAACAAGGCGTATTCTCGAGCACAAATTCACTTAATCGGTTCTGCCTTCGGTCGCTTGAAATCAGGCTGACGCAATGTATCAGCAGGGTGATGTCATCGCTACTTACTGACGCGCACCAAGGGTGATGCAACTTGGTGTAATTTACTAAGTACCCTTTACGTTTTCCCAGTTTCCTGGAGGGGGCATTCGCACGTGGGTTTTATTTATAATAACTAACCTTGCGTTATAGTTGCTCAAAATGGTCTCGTACATTGACAAGATCGGTTGCTTTGATTTTATTAATAGACGCACTCAACAACTGCATCAGCTGATTTGCATCGCACGACATGGTGCGAGTAATTTTCGTTTCCATTCTTACTAGGGGATTTGATCTTTCTACAAGTTTTTCACGGATTTGGGCAATGTATTTGCTTTATAATTTTCTAATGCATTCCGTGAAATAGAATTCATATTACCTTCTCTGTAGCTTGTTTGTTCCTCTATTACTTCTTGTGTTATTATCTGTCTTGTGTTTAGTCTTGTGATGTGCACGTTTTGCCTATTAACTTGTTTTTTGACACCGAAATGACGTCATACATTTTAACACTAACATTTTACTAAAATTGCTTGGTGTCTGTAATTCCATTTTTGAAACGTATTCAGTTATTTGTTATATTACAGGCTAGATATAAGCTTTACATTTCTGGTCTAAAAATATAAGGTTTACGAAAATACCCTACCTATGATAACGATAAATTTGTCATTTTATCCAAGATACACAAACGGTGCACTTTCCAAAGGTTTTCCGACGATGCTTGCAACCAAGAATACACGTAGTAAATAGAAACATTGTGAGGTGTTGGGCAAAGTGAGAATTTATAAAATAATTCGAGCACGGGCTAAACAAAGCGTTTATCAAAAGCTTATTACAAAAAAACCTCGCATAATGTTCAAACTTATGTTGGACTATAAAATAGATAACTGTGTCAAGTTTTACGGAAATTAATTAAACTGCAAAACTAGTTCATAATATCTAAACTATATTTATGCAACGTTCAGCATTGGTGTTGTATCACTAGCTCAAGCTGCAATATACAGTGAATTTATTTTAATGCGCAATGTGGTATTTCCGTTTCCATGAGGACTTGATTGTTACTATTTGTTTCTAAGGGTACACCACGCCATGTATAAATGCGTTTATTTTAAAATGCAATATATGCACTACATTATTCTCCTTAGCATAGAATTTCGGCTTAGACCGCGTAGTATTTGTATATGAACACCCAGCATTTTCTGGCTTAATGTGCCTTGCACCTTGTGAAGTCGAGCAAAAACCCGCGCGATGGCCATGCTCTTTGGTGGCTCGTGTTGTTTGAGTATCTTGAGAACGAGGATACTTAGGCAGATTTGGCCGTTTTGCTGTTTGTGCATCCATATTCACTAACGTTTCGCAAGACCTTGCAGCTTGCATCATCAGAGTGAAAGTCGCACTAAGAACCGAAGGTCGGTGTGGAGCTATTTATAGTCCTGTGTGCCAGGCGCGCGGAGTGGCGTAACGCTGGCGCTGGTTGGTCGTCCGAGTGCAACGTAATCCGTGGGGCGTGGCCGTGTGACGCAGAGTGGTTGTAACGCTTTAGATCGTGTATCACAGGGGTCCACGTTTTACTACATCCAAATAATATCAACAGGGAAGATGGCTTTAAGCTTAGTAAAACGTGGACCCCTGTGATACACGATCTAAAGCGTTACAACCACTCTGCGTCACACGGCCACGCCCCACGGATTACGTTGCACTCGGAAGACCAACCAGCGCCAGCGTTACGCCACTCCGCGCGCCTGGCACAGAGGACTATAAATAGCTCCACACCGACCTTCGGTTCTTAGTGCGACTTTCACTCTGATGATGCAAGCTGCAAGGTCTTGCGAAACGTTAGTGAATATGAATGCACAAACAGCAAAACGGCCAAATCTGCCTAAGTATCCTCGTTCTCAAGATACTCAAACAACACGAGCCACCAAAGAGCATGGCCATCGAGCGGGTTTTTGCTCGACTTCACAAGGTGCAAGGCACATTAAGCCAGAAAATGCTGGGTGTTCATATACAAATACTACGCGGTCTAAGCCGAAATTCTATGCTAAGGAGAATAATTCGAGTAACCGCGAAAGCCTCAAACAATACATATGCACTACAATTTTATTGAAAAAGAAACATTAGAAAGAACAACAGGGCATGTAGTAACCCACATACTTGCTGTAAACTTAAATCTTTATACCATTTGATCAACAGAATTCCTTCCTGAGTAGAAAATATTATGTTCCATATTGCATTTTAAAATAAACGCATTTACACATTGCGCGTTATAATAAACTCCCTATATTGTTTGCAAGCCAGGAGTTCTTGCAGACGTTTGTTTTCAATTTACGTCAATCAAATCACTAAGTTACCATATCGACTAGAATAAGCAAAAGATGATACAAGAGTCAAAGTATATAAGCAGTGTAGTTTTAGGTGAGTCTTTAATATATTCTCTAACTCTTGGCTACTCCATTCACATCTTACCCTACAACCTTTCATACTTTCAACAAGTTTCCACCCCTTCAGTAAAATATCCTGGTCCGATAAATCTACAAGTCACATTTCCGAAGTGCAAGAAATCGAAGAAATTACACAAATTCAAGGAAGACCGCAAACATTGGTTCTTCGAGCCAAATTAAAGGAGGCATTGCAGACACATACCTTGAATTTGGACGACATGATAACTGATAAGCTAAAAAAGTTACCAAGTTATTACTTGGAATGATTTCAGTGCCGACGATTAGTAAGCTAATACACAACTAATTTTATAAAACTCATGAATTAATTAACCAACAGACAAGCTTTTAAACTAACAGATTTTAACTTATTTTAGAGAATTTTAAAATCTTTATTTTTGATGTTAGGTATATAAGTGTAGATACTTATATATTATTATACAAAATTCTAACATAAGTTAGTAAACATATCATCAAATTGTTGGGGGTTGCGTTTGCATGTTTTGTAGACCTTGGAAAGTATCCGATAAAGTTAAATGTAAAAGGTTAATCGACATTTTTAGTTAATTAGGTTAAATAACGGAAGTGTAGGTGTCAGTTCTCAATTTAAGAAAGCAACAATACAAATAGCAGTCACATTATTTGTAAAGTATTTCGACAGGGCTGCCCTTTTGTATCCATTGTTTTTTAATCTATATCTAGAAAATGTGCTTAATTAGACCTAGAAGAGATAAACAGGGGCATTATAATAGAAGGAAAGGTTGTTAATAATCTTAGATGCTCAGATAACACGTGCTGTAACTGATAGTATGATAGGACTCCAGAGCACATTACATAGAGTACTGAACGTTGTCAAACAGGAGAATATGCGATTATGCCTGTGAACAGGTAATCTAATGACAACATCCAATTTCAGCAAAAGCTCCATTCACTGGAATAAAAAAACAATTTCTTACGACATTTGGCTGCTATACTTTTTCGATTCTTGAATAAAAGGTAGAATTCTAGCTATTGTTACAGACGCTAACTCTGTTTGAGCTGTAGTGTTACCGTCAAGAGCAAAAACCAAGATCTGTTATAATTAAATCGTTTAGAGATTAGCAATAGCTTTGATGGAAATTGGATCAATGTAGACATATTTTGTCCCCTTTACGGTGGTTAGCAGGCAGGATGGACTAGATCAAAGTCCACTGGGATTACTAAAATAAAAAGGCCGAGTGTTATCGCATTAAAAGAAAAGAAGTCAAATAAACATGCTATAATCTTTTTATATTTTCATATTATTTAACATATTTTAGCGTAGTGGTATTTATATTGTACTCGAGCTTAGTGTTAAAAACCATAATAACAAAACCCCCATGATTTGTTGGAAAATATTATCTTTAATTCAAAATTACATGAATACCGAAGTATTAATTAAATCAGGACAAATGCCCCTGCGGCTATATAGTGATTCATGTACGAACATGAGCTATTACTGATTTAACTCGTGAAATAATTTACAATTCTGCTTCATTTGCTCGGGTTATAGTAGTCAGTAAAATATTTATAAAAGAGAAATTCTAACATTTATATTGCGCTGATATTTGGGTAAACACACCTTTTTCTCAAGTATCAACATAAGAGTATCCTTAATGTTAATAATAATTTTAATGTCGTCGACTTCGTATTTTTCGATTCATTACGTTCATTTATCTGTTTTGGTTTAAATTCTCAAATAACACGAGAGGATCAAATAAAGAACAAGATGAGACGGTGCAAGCTCTTATTTATACGTAGGCACAGTGTTGGGCATATAGCGGTTTTTGAGATAATCTCTACGGCATGATTAGCGGTTTTTGCCATAGCTCGTTGGGGTACACGCTGTTTAAAAGACACAAGTAGTTTTTGTATTGTATTGAAACGGTGTTTTCAGTGTGGTACGGCCGTTATCGTATTATGCTACATACAGAGAAGAATTAATTATTTCGAAGTCTGCACCATAGGTGAGCAAACTAGGAAGTGCACCCCCATTTGAGGGCGCAACAAATACTGCAGGCCGCATGATTATAGCCATAATTTAATTGTAACTGTAAGAGATTTAATTTTTCTTATTAGTTACAATCTATTTAGTTTGACCGTGACTTTGTTTACAGCGAGCGTTGTGTTCTGATCAGGAATCGCGAATTCGAAATTTGAGCAAACGAAAGTGAAGCAATGAACGAATGATGTACAAATAATGTGCAACTAATGGATCGAATCAAGCTTTGATCTTATCCGGAGTGAACAAAAAATTGGAACCACTTTGTATTTCAATATATGTATTGTTAGGTTAATTTTTATTCCTAACGCCGCTTGTATAAATTAGTTAGTTCTCGTTCATTTCTGGACAAGCCGGCCCTGTACATATGGTTTTGTAGGCCTTAATTCACGATACAAACCTAATAGCGGCGAAGTAAAAACCTTTAAGTTAGCATCGACAAAGTACTTCAAAAACATGTGGACGACATCCGCTGATTTATATGAAAAGCTCTACCATCGCATTTTCTTTGTGACAATGGAAATGGAGCATTATCTTGACTTCATTCCCATCGCAGAAATAGGTCAAAGTTGTCTCGTGAGGTGCGGGGGAAAAGTTTGTGGTTCCGTATTGGAAGGGCGCTTCTACCGTAAAGCTTAGACTGCTACTGGTTTGATAATAGTTATTTTTCATCTTAATAATTAAAAGCGTTGCAACTTACCGTTTAGTGTAGTTATTTTTCAAAATCATCGTTGGTTGATTAGGCGCTATCCCCTTTCCTTGCACCCGCGTTTTGAGGTAATTTAGTTCCAATTTGGTTATTGCGCATCGCTGTACCCGTTTCGACAGGACCCCCGAAATAACTTGGTCTGAAGGTTGAGTGCTCAACACCTCTGTTTCATTAGACATTTTCTCGGAGATTCAACTTGTTTTTAATTTCTCACCGATGTGTGTGTGCCACGCCACTACCCAAGGGTGACTGTTTCAATTAACCAGAAACCGCTGCTACCCGTTCGCAGATGTTGTCAAGCAATTTTTATGTTTTACCGATATGCCACCTGTTGGAGTAGTTTCAGTACAAAGTTTAAGAGTTCTGTTATATATAGGTTCCTTTTCAGTCATAAAGTTGACACGCACGCAACTCTGCACCGCTCTAATCCCTATGCCGTCGTATGCGCAGCTGTTTTGGTCCCGTCGCGTTTAAGAGCACTGGTTTACAGCATTTTCAAAACACAGTCAATGGGAGCAAGCAAGACATCTTACAAAATAATTTTAACGTCTGTCGCACTCTACTGATAGCGAGCTGTCGAGTCTGTTGCGAGCTGCGTTATGAGTGGCTACATCTGCATGTCGCAGACAACGCGTCTCGACGCGAATCTCAGCTTAGCGTTTGTTTACGATTAGTGAGTCTTGAGCCGGTGTTTATAAGCGCGTCTCTGCGAGCCTTTTTGGCTCTTGTGGGCCACCGTGCCTTCGGGCACGGCGTCCGGTGTTCGTGCTGTTACAGCTTCATTACGATCTCTGTGTTGAGTCGGTTCTCGGCAAACAGTGCAAGTGGCAGGGTGTGTTTTGGGTGTTGGTGTGATGTCTTGGTCGATGACATAAGCCGCTCGTAATCGTTGTTGAAGGCCGGTCTGACCAATTGTTCCGCTTCCGGTGCGGGATCTCATCTATGAGTGGGCTAATTAACGGCCTCGCAGGTTTTTGTGATCGACAAGGGGGAGCTGCACAATTCTTCCCGAGTAAATAGGGGACTCATTGGACGTCGCAGGTTTCCACCCACATCACGTCGAACGACAGCTATAGTGATTGGTGCTGTCCGCCACTGCAATCAACGTTTCACACTGAGGCTAAGCCGCCAAAATCGAAGGTATAGTGCGCTCCTATATTTGTACAATAATCGTGCATATTTTCGCTTCAGCCGGTCTGTTTAAATGTATTAAACTAAGCATATTTGCTCTCCGCCGCCTAATCAAGGCGTTGTACACTCATTTATAAATTTAATGTTTGTGTTACAAGCTCGGCCCAATATTTGAATCATGTTTTATCGTAAGCCGGTCCGTTTAAATGTATTAAATTAAGCAAGGCGTTGTACGCTCACTGCTAAATTTTAACCTTTGCGTTACGAGCCCGACAACATCTTGGAAATTCTCCGTTTATGTTTTTGCTGCCATTCGGCGACGCCGATTATACGTTGATTTACTCGTACAGGGTTGAGTAACATTTATAGATAAGGCGTCCCCAGCTGGGTTTTATTTCTTTTAGGTTTAATCCAATATATGATGCGAGTTTTTTGTATACGCTGACCACGTCGGCACCGTTGTAATTTTCCGCCATGAGTTTGGCCTAATAGATCTGTTTACTGTATTTGACTTATGATTATCCCTTGTATTTACGCATGCTTGTTTACAGGGTGACTTAGTCACTGTGTCAAAATTGATGTAAGGTGAAGCCTGAGTGTTTAAGCTTTGCAGGTAGGTCGGTTGCGCTCGTCGCTGCAGTGCTGAACGTCATGAGGTTGCTACTATATTGGACTCCCGTTAAGCTTCAGGTTTCACCAAGGTGATAAGTTGGAAAGTAGGCTTATTTGATTTTCCCGGTTTTATTCTGGGTCTATCCTTGTATTTTCGTTTATGTCGATGAAACCGGGTGGCGCTCTATTTAATTTTATTGTTGTTTACCGCCCCTCTGGCCGTTGCCCGTAGGTAATCTCGTGAAGAACCTTCCCTTGCTCCACTGATGTTTAGCCGGCATTCCTTGTTGCGGGTTGGGTAGCGGCCCTAGGTAAGCCTTTGTCCCGATTATGTCAAAATATCGTCTGCGCCGGCCGTTTACTTTTTGTATGAGCCGGCGCGGTGTAGTAAAAGTCGATTTAGACCGTAACAGTGTTTTATTGTTTGGTTGCATGTGCTGTACTGCGCCGTGGATGTGCGTTTTGTATTGGTGTTTTGCTTCTTATTTTATATTCAAATTTTAGTGGCGCTTTAGGCTGATCTTGTTTGTCGTTTAATAGTTAAATATTTCGGTATGAGCCGGTTAATGTTATGGTGTAGGCAGCTTCTATTACGATGACGTTCTAGGAAACAAATAATATTGCTGCTCGGCATATAACGTTTGCGTACTCCTGCCTAGACGGCGGAAATTGGTTTAAAATCGAGTGGACGATTTATCAATACCGTTAGCGTAGAATGCGAATGGCGCAAAAAGCGCCTATTAATGTGTCATTTCAGATTCAAAGGTGAAAAGCGATAGACATTTTCATCGGCATCTTTTGATAATTTAAACGGACTGAGATGCTAACTCACCACGTCAAGCCACTGTCCACGAGTGTTTCACTATAGCACTTTGACAGCGCAGTTAAGCATAATAAGCGACCACTTAACGTCTATTACTGATAAAGCGACTACTGCAAATCAATAAATACATACAGAGAAAAAGTAAGCACTCTCTCCCAAAGGCCTTTCAGTTCTTTGTATTAGTATTCTACACAAACGGGCGCAAAAATTCGTCATGATAGGTTATACCGTTCACGAGTTAGCGTGTTTAGATCCACCCGGCATGATATCTAATAAAAAAATGACTAATTTAATTCGCAGACTCTCATTTACCGCCAAATCGGTAACACTTCGGCAAGTAACTCCCAAGTAATTGTCAAAATCTGAGAAATAATCTTGCTGCTATTCAGCAATTTAGAGAATAGCAGTAGATGCCGAAGCGAGGATGGCCATTAAATGAAAACTTTATTAAAAATAAAATTAACACCATCCTAATACTAAAAATGGTTGATGTTACATATTTCTCTTTTCTTCTTCTGTTAAACTTTATGAATTATGCTGTATAGCCTGTTTCAACACCATCTATTTCGTGGCCCTCCATGATCACATGACGCCGTTGGTTTGCATTTTATAGTAGTCAGCGTGATCCTATATCTCGAGTTATCATAACAACCGACAATTTATGTTCAGCAGCATTCTTTCGCAAAATTGGAGGTATTATTTATACATTTTAAGCAAGCCAATAGAATCAAATTATTTATAACCCTTCTAATTACTGTTTTTAAAAGTATTTTACGTATTTCAAATTGAAAACTAATTGGTTTATAAATTGCTTAGGCAGGTCTTCTCGTCTTATTTATAAATAAACATTACCATGGCACTTCTTTATTCTCTCCGTGCTTGAGATTATCTACACCTTTTTTTAATAGGATTGATAACTACCTACAATAGTTTCCCTTGGGGCTCAATTATTTTGAATATATTCTATAACTGCTAGAGTTTAATAAATCTCAAAATTAATTTATAAATTATTACCAGATTACTTGCCTACATTCGAAAGCCGACTAGCTGTAGTGGAGACGGCTGGGTTCCGATACAAAGTAATAAATCAATTCTAATTTCTAAGGGCGCCAAAGGATTATTAATACGATAAATGTGACCAGATAGATGTGACTATTCAACTCACTTGTCATCTACGAAAAACTGACCAATAAAATACAAGATTTGACGTCTTTGGGCCAATAAAAAAGAACTATATTGACAATTTTCACTAGTGAAAATAATCGAAAATTTTCACTAGTGGTATAGTGAATATTTTTGACAATTTTCACTAGTGGAAATATTCGGCAATTTTCACTAGTGGTATAGTGAATATTTTAAACAAATTTGATTTTTATTAGAAAAAGTCAATATTAGTGTTCTGTTACTATAGAAATTGCTTAGTTTAGTGCTAGATTTACTGAAAACTAATTTAAAAATATACGGTACCCCCCACCCAAGAAAAGCGCCCTTCCGTGCTTTCCAAGAATACTTCGATACTCAGCATCACTCCGTTTCGCTAATACAATGAAATGCTATGAACCAGTTATTTATAAAAAAAATTTTTTGCCGACGACCATAGCTCAAAAGTTGATGTTGCCTTCATTTTCGGAGGACCTATCGTATGAAAACGATCCAAGACTTTAGGGAGGTTCCTGGCGACCGGAATCGTGTACACATACGAACATACATCCCCCGCACAGCACGTTTAGGCATCCCCCAATACGAGGGATTGATCTAGTGGGCTGGGATCTTCACCAAAAGATCCGAATCGCCGAGACGGAGAATTTGCTATAGTGGGTTCATTAGTCGGTTGGCTCGAATTTTAGAGATATTTGACTCAGAGTGGTTTTCGATATGAGGGAATTTCAATACTTCGTACACTTCGTGTCGAAGTAAAAGTAGTTTGGTTTATTGAATAGTCTCTAGAATACCATTCTTAGTCAAAGTTAAGTAGAACATTTTTGCGATGGTATCACTACTCATGTCCATTGCGCTTAGAATTAGTACTCGTGCTAGCGCACTCGTCCTAATCGATACTAAGCGCAATGGACATTCGTGATACCACGGCAAAAATATTCGACATAACTTTGACTACTCATGGTATTATAAGTGAGAATTCATAAACTCGGACAGAAGGCAGCCAGTCGCGAAATAATATGAAACAAAGTAATATAAGGGCCAGATGACGAGAGTTGCAGTAGTTAATAACTCAATGCACTTTATGGTAGGCCACAGATATAATAGCTAGCAATATTATAATTCAATAAGAACGAATTTAGCAACGTTTATAACGCAGGGCGCACGCAAAATAAATATACTACATCTAAACTAAATACCACAAATTCCTTAGTATAAACTGGTCAGCGAAACCATACACACATGAAACATATAAATGCATAGTCACAATTAAATGAAATAAACAAAATAGATTGTTGAAAATGCAACAGTGAATATCATTACTAGAACAAATAAAGCTTTGATGAAACCTGAAGTGTGCCAATTGAAGGCGTTGGACCATCGGCTCAACATCACAACGCGAAAAGCAACGTATGATAGCAAAACAAAACTACAAATTTACAACGGCAATAATAAAGTTCGAAAGAAGCTTAAGAGTCCTAATTGAAAACGTTAGCATTTGGTCCAACGATAGAGTTTCGATAAAAACAAAGATGAAGATCAAGAAAATTTGTAGAATCCCTCTTGAGATTTGTTAGGACTTTCAGCATATTATAAAATTATAGCAGTAAGTCGCTGTAAGAATAACGAGGGCCGTTCTCAGCAAAGGAGTGAGAAGCTTGTGTGGTTTCAACCGTAGGAGATCGCGTAACGTCTGGAACCACGAACACGATGATCATACAAAGGGCTTTTAGGTTAGAATTCTAGAAACGTCAGAGAAGAGAAACAAAATCCTATCCTCAATGTTCAAGCACGCAGCGATAATAAAACAAGTAACTAGGCCTAGAAAGCGACGGTTTAGTGTGTACACGCTCTTGCATAGTTGAAAACTGAAAAAGGGAAGGTTTACCGCAAGCGATTCTGCAGCCCATTTGGAAGCCCCCGTCAAGGTCGAGTTTTTCTATTTCGTTATTCGTATGTTCCCTTTATTTGTCTTTGTGCATCATTTTAGTTTTTTAAAAATTATTTCTTAAATTTAGTTAATGTCAACATCTTCCAAAATCTTTTTTTATTGCACCACTTACTTTTGTGTCTGCAATTATGTCCTTTGTCATTGCATTTCCTGTTTTATTATCCACTTCAGTATAACTAATCTTATTTATTTATATAATTGTCTGTTTTAAGTTTTTAGAAAATAATTATTATAATTAATACCACTATGTTTCTTGTTGTAATTTGCCTTGATTTAAAGCTCCACCATGGTAACGCCCAATTTCATTTATGGGCTACTTTTGCATTTCGCTTCTCGATGTAGCCCGTATCTCTAATTCTACTTTCCGAGCGCTCTAGCAGAGCTTGCAAGAATTTGTTTTTTTTTCAAAATGCGTTCGACCTTCGTTAAGAGGTACCTGAATAGGATATTTGACGAGTGGTTTTTGTCGACTCCAAGCATTGATCGAGGGCAGCTGTACTCGCGAACAAATTAAGCCTCCGATGGGATTTGGCATGGCTTAATCGAGTAGGCTATTAGCCATGAATTTGCTTTCGTAACAATTGAAGGTACGAGTTGCAGAGTCCTCCTGAATACACGTTAAGCCGATTTCCATCTCTGGATTTCTCCTGCTGCCTTTATTTGTAGTCTGCTTTTACTGCTGCTGTGGTTGCCACCACACCATGATATGTTTTCGTCTGTAAATATTCCGATTTGGAGGCGGTTCTAATTGAATTCTTCGGTATGCCGATGCCGACGGCTAGCCTTTTGTATCCGCGAAGTGGCGATAATCTTTGCAAGAATGCAGCCTTCTCAAAAGAGCGCTTCCGACGACGTTGGTGAAGACGTCGTAACAGTAAATGCATGCTGCTTTAATTTCAGCGCTGATGTGTCGATTAAAGGCGTTAGTTCGTATAGTATTGCGTATTTAAAATGCGAAGGCCTTTGAATCTAGCAAACCGCACGAGTTAATGTTATAATCGTTTTTGGCAAACGCTAAATGGCACTTTTATCACTTAGAAAATGCTGAAATTGTGTATGCCCTCTATGATAGCTTTTCGCAGCGTGTCCTTGAACACTCGGCTTACAGTAATTTCAACTAAACACATTTCATGCCGGTCAAGGGGGCTACATTTCATAAATTAGCGGGATGGCTGCATTGCCGGATTTTATTTGTTACATATCACATTATTTTGTATCACTATAAATCTGATGGAGCTGACTTCATTTATCATATTTTGTTGAATCGTATTAAGCAGTAGGCGCTGCCTGAATTATTTTGTTATTTGACCATTTCAGGCTCGCGAGCTGATTGGAAATATTTATATCTGTTATGGTTAACCCGTGGGAGAAATTAAAGTTCCCATTGTTACTGACAATCGTTGTTATTTTGTTACAATTCTCCTTCAACCTGTGGGTTTTTAAAAATAGGTATGAAGCCAAATGATTCTGAAGATAGGCGAGATATGATTTATTAGCTAGATTTGGTTTATGTTGTGTTTAACGATAGGCGCCCGAAATTTGATAATTTATGAAGTTTATTTTATAACCCTAAGGATCACTGTCTAGTTCTTAGTCACACTATTATTCTGCCGAGGGCTAGAGCTAGCTAGGGCTGTGCCATCTCTCGTTTAAGGGTGGCAGACCATTTTGTCTTCCCGTTTTAATAATCTCGTCTGTTATTTCATTCTTACAAGTAACTCTCTTACATTTTACTGTTTTAATTGCGTGTTCTACTTATTTCATTATAATTCTACTCCCTTAGATTCGTTGTCTTTGTGCCTCATTGTTTTGCATTCCCCCAATATTTCTTCACAGTATTTAAATTATTTTTCTTATTTTTTATTTATTGTCTTTGTACTTGTCAAAGATTAAGTACAGGAGGTGTGGCGACGTGAAAATCGCGTGCGATAGCGTCCCGCTTTTTCGGAGATTTTAGGCAGTTTTTTTTAAACAAATAGTGTTTTAAACGCAAGTGCACAGAGGTACAGCGAGCTCCGGAGAATAAATTTAGGGTAAAGAACTTCCCGAATACACTTAAATAGAACCAAAAAGTCAGAGGAGAAAATCGTGTGAGGTTAAGTTAAATAAACAAGTTAAATAAAGCAAGGTCAATACCAGGAAGGTAGCGGCGGATAGAAAAGAGACGTTGCCACGTCTAAGAATTTACACTAGAACGAAGGAAATCTTAAATGAATAGGAGAGACAATCCAAATGAGAAGAAAGAAGAAAGGCTCTTTAGACGGGTTTATAAAACCAAAAAAAGAAGGTACAGCCAAGGACACCGATTACGAAAAGGAAGAAAATAGAGAAGAAAACATGGAAAAGTTAACTAAGCTGATAGAAGAGATGAATAAAGATATGAAGGAGATAAAGAAAGACATAAAAACCGCGAGAACCGAAATCAAAGGAAATAACAAGGAATTAAAAAAACTCGGCGAAGAGGTTGGAGTTGTGAAGGAGGAATGCTAAAAAAGGAGGTAGAGTGGGACAAAGAAAACTGCCTGCTACACCAGAAAATAGAAGGACTGGAAAAAAGACTAGAGATACAAGATCGACAAGGAAGAAAAAACAATATAGTTATCAAGGGATTGCAGTTAGAAGATGGAAATATAAGGAAACAGATGGCAAAAGCTATAAAAGAAGAACTAAAAGTAGAGGTAGTCGTAGAAAGCGCTTATAAAACGGGAAGACGAGAAGGACCAAGTATGGTAGTCGTAAAACTACAGAACTTTGACCAGAAGTTGGAAGTGCTTAAAAACAAATACCGACTGGCAAATAAACAAATCTTCATTGATAACGATCTGACAGTAAGCTAATAGCTAGAGAACAGAAAGAAAAGGGAAAAACCGTAACAGTTGCATACCAAAAATTAGAAGTCAATAGAGTAAGGTACGAGTGGAACGCAAAAGAAGGGCGTTTAGGAAAATCTAAAAACCCCTGCGCAAAAAACGATTAAAGAAAAGCCAGTGCCGACGACGATTCAGGAAGAAAAAATAAAACAAGATAAAAAATGGAGAGTGGGCTCATGAAATGTATGTGGTTTGAAATATAAAGGAGCGACACATCAGTTAGCACAGCAAATGACAAAATATAAGATAGAGATATTAGCAATCCAGGAAACAAATTTAAAAGGCGACAGTATTGTAGATTTAGAAGACTACATTTTATTTAACGGTGGAGGACGAATAAATAGATTTGGTACCGGTTTCCTAATCAGAAACTCGAGGATAAACAGCCTGGTGAATTTCAGAAAGGTAAGCGAACGAACAACCTACCTCAGGGTGAGAGGTCCGGACAGGAAAATAAGTTTTGTGAACGCACACGCTCCCACGGAAGATGCGGAGGAAGAAGTGAAGGAACAATTCTATAGTGATTTGGAAGAAACCTACGAATCGATACCGAACTACGACATACAGTTCTTACTAGGAGATTTCAATACTAAAGTCGGTAAGAAAAATAGAAACAGACCGGCGGCAGGCAAATACAGCAGGCACACAAGTACAAGCAAAAACGGAAAGAAACTGAAACTGAAAATAAAAGCAACCTTTTTGATACACAAAGATATAGAGACATGGTGTATCCCGGATGGAAGGACAAAGAACCAAATTGACCACATCTTGATAGAGGATAATCATAATGCTATAGTACAAGATGTAAAGAGCTACAGAGGAGCCGAAATGAATTCCGACCATTACTTGGTGTGCGCCAAAATAAATTACAAAATTTACTGGGAGAACGTCAACAAGAAAAAACACCGCAACAGCTGGAACGCAACATTACTACATGAAAGCAGAAAGAGAAAACTATACGAAAATGAAATAGAAAAGAATTTAGAAAAGGAAAGCAGTAAGGAGGGAGTTCTTAAGGAATGGAGCGAAATAATAGAAATAATACACAGTGCAGCAAAGAAATATTTACAAGGAGAGAAAACAAAAAGTAATAGGTGGTTTGATAAAGAATGTAAAGAAGTCACAGAACGAGTAAGCCAAGCAAAAGCGAAAATGCTGAGAGAGAATACGAAAGAAAGCAAACCCCAGTTTAAAGAAACAAGAAAGGAGGCAAAGAGTCTATACAGAAATAAGAAAAGACAAAAACAAGAAGACACAATACAAGATCTGGAAGACAGTTACAGGAGGGAAGATGTAAGAAATTTCTACAAAAAAGTAGGAAACACCAAAAAAGAATATCGACCGAAAATAAATATATGCCGCGGCAAAAATGGAGACCTGAAAGGAGGAAGAGAAGGGGCCTTAATAAGCTGGAAAGAATATTACCAGAAAATAATGGAAGAAGGCACAGAAGAACCTACGCAGGAAAAAACTTAGAAAAGCCAAGAAAAAGACCCACCCAGAGAAGAAGAAGTTAGGACAGTATTGCAAAAGATGAGGAATAACAAGAGTCCGGGAAACGATAATGTCCAAACTGAACTAATAAAATACGACGGAAATCAACTAATAAAAAAAGTACATAAAGTGATATGCGATAGCTGGAGGAGAAAGCGAATGCCGAAAGAATGGAAGGAAGCGGTAATTAACCCTATTTATAAGAAAGAAGACCGACCCGTTTGTGCCAATTACAGACCAATATCTCTCCTAAACGTAGGGTACAAACTGTTGGCCACATTAATAAATAATAGGCTAATGAGAATTTCAGAAACAAAAATAAGAGAGTACCAGTGTGGCTTTAGGGAAAATAGATCGATAACCGACCAACTTTTCACACTACGGCAGATACAAGAAAAAACAAAGAAAAAATGAATAACGCTGCACATGCTGTTCATAGATTTTCACCAGGCATACGATACCCTAAACAGAAAGAAGTTATTCCAGGCAATGACAGAACTAAACCTCCCAAAACAGCTAACCACACTAGTGGAAATGACCCTGACAGAGACATGGAGCCAAGTCAAGATAGACGGGGCAGTTTCAGAAAGATTTAAGACAACTAAAGGCTTGCGACGAGGGGACCCTCTATCTACAATATTATTTAATATAGCCCTAGAGGGTATAATGAGAAATAGTAAGGTTGCGGGCGACAAAAGTATACTAAGGAGCTCCTATCAAGTAATGGCCTATGCTGACGATCTGACCATTATCTCGAGAACAAAAGAAGAACTAACAAGCATCGTGAAGAAAATAGAAAAAGAAGCAAGACAGTATGGCCTAGAAATAAACGAAGAGAAAACGAAATATCTACTGAGGGCATCAAAGAAGAGCAGAGATGGAAACGGTTTGAAAATAAAAAGTGATCTGGTTGACAAAAAGTACAGTTTCGAACAAGTTAAAAATTTAGTGTATCGCGGAACAGAAATAACCGACTCAAACGATCAGCACACCGAAATCGAGAGAAGAATGCTTATAGGAAAAAGAAGTGCCGCGTCTTTGAAACCACTAGTAAAAAACAAAAATGTCTCGCGAAGGGTAAAGCTAAGAGTGTACAAAACCATTATAAGACCGACTGTAGTGTCTGGCACTATACTTTTTGCAATTATTTTCATCACGTGATGATAATCTGTAAAACCCTTTTCTGTCTATTTTTAGGTACCCACGTTAATAATTTATTTTTTAAGTATAACGAAATGCTCAAAAAAATACCACGTGTGATTGTATACTAGGCTAAGGTAAGATTTCCGATTCCAATCGCTCACATAAAACCAGTTAAAATTAAATTTTAATCCGTTACAATCAACATAGGTTTGAAATTAAATCCTCTTCAAAATTTGAAAATATCCAGTTTCCTTATACATCCATCGTGTTTCAATAATTTTGGCTTATTAATTTAATTTCACGATTCCTTGCACGTTTATCGTATCTATTTCGCCTTTCCTTAAACGATCTGTAGTTTGTAAGTTTGTTATATTGTATACTGAATATTACGGAAATTTCGCGTAGAAAAAGAAATTGCGTGTGTGTTTATCCTAAAATAGACAATCAAATTTTTAAAATCCTCGCCTGATAATAGCTTGGTAATAAACAAAGACAAGCAGTTTTGGCTCTTAATAATTTTAATACTGGGTTGTAATTTGAATTTTGTGTAGACTACCATAATTTTGATTTTAGAGAAAGTAGATTTCGTGACCTTAAGTAATATAATATAACACAAGGGCAGAGGTAAGAAAATCGCAGTTTTTTTCTTCTCAGAGGCGACAATGTTTCCGGTCACCCCTGCCGCAGTCCTTACAGGCTTGAGGTGACACATTTTCTAAGTAAATATTTGAAAACTTTCGAGTTAAAGAAGTCTCCTGGCTCTCAAGCTTGCTTTTGCCAGCCTTTTGCTCTTTTCGAGAGCAGCTTTGCGTTTAAGTCTGCTTGCTTTTGTCCGGCACCACTTTTTTTAAAAAAGGGTATATAAAATATTGTTTCTGAATTTGTTTGCATATGGAAAAGCAGGCATTACTTTCGCCTGTAGTTTTTTCGAATTATACATATAAGTGCTGTCTGTTGTTTTCTTTGAAATACTGAACTACTGAAAATTTAATGCCATGTTTTCGTTTGAAACCTGGTTTCACCGCTAGCCTTAATGGTCGTTCTGAATTTCAATTTAAGAGTTTTAAGGTTTCTATGTAGATGTTTATTTGAAATCTTTAATTAATGTGTGGTCGTGCGTAGGGAGGTCATTAATAAAATCAATTTCGTTAGTCATCCATTCTGATTATTGTGAAAATTAGCCTGAAATTATTTGTGAACTCCATATTTCGAAAATATCTGCGATAATTTATTTTGCAATATAATTCTCAAAATAAATAAAGTATGATCAAACAATCTTTTTTCTAGTATAAATAGGGAATAGTTCCTAATTTACGAATGCAACTATGTTTATACTTGAATGTCAAACTTGACATTTGATTTTTAAGCATTTAGAATTTGATGGTATACGACTACATTATACAGAATTATTTAATCAATGATTTATAACAAATAGTATTGAAAAATTACAAAACAGTGTGCGAACAAAAATGTGTTGTAAATTAATATTCTGCCAAATTTTTGAGACTATTTCCCTCACACACTTTAAGCCAATGAAATCTTTTAAATTTCTGAGATTCATCCAATCAGATCCCAATTATGCGATAATTTTGCACTAGTGCAAATTATCGATAATTTGCATTAATGTAAATTGCCTCTTCAATGAATTACTGACGTGCTTGAATGGATCAACGAGATTCCTATTGTCCCTGCCTACTATCTAGCGGAACCACTGCCAAGGGAACGGGCTTGGAAAAATTTGCGGGGAAAGAAGACCCTGTCAACTTTTGTTCAGGAAATAGTCTGCAAAATACCCCTCTTGCATACCAAATTGATTCTAATTTATAGATAAAATCGATAAAAATTTAATTAAAACCAATTATGCCAATTAATTAAACCTTTTTCATTTGTCAATTAGAAAAGTTACGTAGCTGATGACATTTTATAGAAGCCATAAAGTTCTTAGGTTACCTCCATATCGTTGTGAGTAGAACCCTATTGACATGGCAAGCATGCTTATCATTACAAACAGATAAATTGGCAAACCTCATCGATAGATTAAGGTTACGAAGTTATAGCCCGAGGCTCTTTAAAAGTGTTAACAAACAAATTATTTGTAATTTCTAGGAAAGTATACTTTTCAAACACTTGATATGAAAATATTTTCCTAGAATATACATAGCCTACTGTCATTATTCTGTTACGGGTTTTATTTAAATTAAATAATCTGAATGCTGAGAAGCTGAATTAATATCAATTGTTAAGTTCGTTTGAAAACTCTCACCGTCGCTGATGGATGCATGCAGCAGAGGGAACCCCACAATTCGTTGCATTAAATTTCTGCTCGCGCTGGGTCAAGAAACAGATCAATAGTTGGACAGGTATAATGAAGCGAAAAGGTTACGTGTGGTGTGTATTATCTGTTCCGTAAATATAATCGTTTTTGTAGCCGCTTACCATGCTAATTTGGCAAATTTGCGACAATTGTCGGATATATCCAGGTTTCCCAGAACCCCGTCTACGAATTTGAAATTCTGAACCCCGACAGTTTCTAAGAATAGCACATCGACCTACGGATGAAAACATTCAAAGGAACACCATGTGTAGACCCGCTGTATACCGTTTCACAAACAGGTTGTAAGGCAATAAAGCGACGACGACGCGCCCTAGGAAAAACCTTCCTTGTGGATTCACGCATATTGCTGGTAGAAAATCTTTCAATTGCTGCTGTCCATTCTTTACCGTCCCACCAACGCAGTGCTAAAAGGACTTTCCCCACATCGTCCGTGAAAACCCTTTGAGCTGTTTACGTATTTTGGTACCATCTTCAAGCCATAGGCCCCATTTGCGAGCCCACCTTCATCGCTCAAAATTGGAGGTCGGCGGAAAATATTTTGCGCAACGTTCGAGTTTTGTGACTTCTTGTCTTGGTTTTCGTATCTTGCTGTCGATTAAACTGCATTTCTTGTAAGATGATTATATGTTTATTGTCTAACATTGAATTAATGTTTTATTGTTAATTTTGAATATGTCATGCATCTAGGATAAGATTTTAAATGTGTAAATTACAGTACATGGTTTACAAAGTTAGTTGCATGTTGTGTTGGAGCCTATTGCCATTAGCAGTGCATCAGTGTATTAATATTGTTTTGTTTTGAGGTATGTGTCCCCATGCGATCACATTCGAATGTTCTGCTTATCAAGACAGCTGCCGGGCTGAGCCGTTTAAATGTAATGTGATCTCAATAGAGCCGTTACATTTACGGCTTGATTTTATTTTGTAAAGTGTAGTGCAGTTCTGCTTATTTTGAAGTCAGAGAGAGTTCAGAGATGAAGAAAGCATGCGCGTTAGAAATCTTCACGAGGTTTTTCAGTGTGGAACCCCCACTTCATCACTGGCATCCAAAAAACCTTGGTAACACCCTAACGTAATACGGAATTATCCCCGTATTTTCTAATGTACAATTATTAGAATATCGCTAGCGAGCCCTTTTATTTCTGTCTACGACTCATTCCCGTCTAACACAATATACAACTACATTTTCTGTGACGGTGAACCAAGAAAAACAACAAGATTATGCTCATAGGTTGCAGATAATATGATACTACTCTTCTGGCAAATGCATAGTTTTACAGAACGTATACACAAGGTGAGTTTGTTACATTTTCAATCTTCAGTAAAACATATGAAGAGATCAGTGCTTAATATTATAGATTACCATTCCTGAATTTGTTGCTGCAGGGTTGCATATATCACTTTAATACTTCCAAAATTGTAATAGTAATTAATATATCTGTGAAATATATTTTTGAAAATTTTTGGTAGCTCTTCAGACAGCCATCAAAGAAAAGGCAAGTCGAAAAGTTGTGTGGTATTTAAATGTGGATAATCAAGCTCTTTGAACAAAATTCTATACTGCAGTGGCCTGTGGAACATGTGATTATCGTTATTTTATTTCAAAATTTTACTACCTGTCGTTGTTTATGGTTTAGATGATCCTTAACATTATACCAGGTCAGATCGCTACACTCTACTGTTAAATTGTTATACGTACTGTTTATTTTTTTATACAATACGTAACGTAACGAAAATTTTACTCTGTATTGTTAGTTATAAATATTGCAACAATCTTGCTTAAAGTGTGCCTAATCAGAGTGTGTCCAGTCATATGTATTGATATCTAAGAGACACTAAAGCTACTGCTGAACATCGGCACATCGTACATTAAGAAATTGCGGAATCCTTAGGAAGCAATTTTTAACAGGGTTGAAGATTGTACAATTTCAGTTTGTACCTACGTATATCATATATGGTATCAAAGATTTACAGCTTGCAAACTATGCACCCCGTGCTGCATCATGTGGTTGGGTCATTGATCACTAACAGTGTTGTAGCCACATTTGTATCATTTAGAAACCACTGACACATCTTCAGCAAAGATTGTTGATGAAAAATTGATCTGGCAATCTGGACAAGCAACTCCTCGAACCATTTATAATTCAAGAACGTTTAGTATCCAAGCACAATTACATTTGTTACCAACCACACTGTCAGGATTATTGGAAGAAGTTTTTCGTCAACAGATGGTAGGCATAAATATAACAATTTTGAATGGTAAGTTAATGCATGTCTTAGCCATAGTGTTTACAGCTGTTGGATTGGAAGAAGGGTGTAACGGAAACTTGACCTTTCTCGGCTGTGCTTAAAGTAACAATTTAATATACAGCCTATTTGTACATGTATACTGTTTATTGCTTGTTGGTAGATGTTAATAATTAGATGTAGTAGAGTGGGTAAAGGTGAAACGGACGCCATGTCGCTCATGTGTTTGCGTATACTACGTTGCCAAGAATAATGCAAGGGGGTTTGCAAAGAGACTGTTTAATTTGAATCGGTAGAAAGGCATAGTTTCCTCAGGGGCCAGCATAAGTGGCAATACGGGATTTGCAACCCCGAGGTACCCGAACATTGAAAATCTAAGAAAGGGGGTGGTGATAACATTTCGAGGAGCATTATTGCCGAAATAATGTAATTCGATAAATTTCAGCTAGTTTTAGTGACGGATTATTGGTCACCACACCATGAAATTCCATCCCAGAATGGCTAACCAGATCTCTGCGGCTAAGGGTGGGGCTCTTAACAAAAAGGTTGCTGGTCCTCTAGGTTGGGGGTTGTGGAGTTGGGGCTAAGTCCTCGAGACACGTAAAAGATGTCAATGTTTAAAACTCAATCAAAATCCCAAAGATTACGACAGACTCAGATAAGAAAAAGGACAATGGATTTCTGAACGTGGAATGTACAAGGTCTCTTTAGATAGACAAACGAAGTGTCAACTGACTTAAACAACTTGAATATACATGCAGCAGTAATCACTGAAACAAAGAAAAAATGTGAAAATCTGAGATAATATGATCACTTCTACAGCGGGGTTCAAGAGAGTGGTAGAGCCAATCAAGGAGTCTCGATACTTATTCGCAAAAACTTAATGTGATATGTACCCACCTACGAAGCAATAACTGAACGAATCATAAAGAGGAATCTATGTATGCATGGTCATAAGCTAAATTTCAGGGGTAGGAAAGACAAGAAAAATTGTATCACTTGGAGATCTAAACAGGAGAGTAGGTAAGAAATTCCATTATAAAACGTTGGGACAATTTGGAGAGGATACGGTCAATGATAATGAGAACAGGCTGGTTACCTTGTCTGAATAGAATTTTTGGATTCTGCCTGTCGCCAAAATTATTCAAGATAGGTATATTTCGAGCAATTATTGAAAACCTGGAACAGAAAATGTAAAAATATAGGAATACCGCTTAATAACAGTCTGCTGTATATTTTATGTTTTGCAGATAACCAGATAGTAATAGCACAGGGTTATGATGATCTACAATACATGACACGCAAACTTATGGAGTATACAAAATGGGAATTAGAGATTAACATGAAGAAGACCAAATACATGTGCAGTGATGGACAAGTGCAAGATCTGATTCTGGATTCTGATTCGACGATATGACAATTACAAATAACTAAGCGACAGACCAAGAAAACGGCCACGTACTCAAGCGTCGCAATAGTAAAAGCATCGTCAGGCATATCTGAGAGGGACAGACCCATGTTATCATACAAGTGGAATTCTACGATCATTACTTAAGGGCGATTTAGGCCAGACTCTCTTATTCACGAGCAGCCATTGAAACGGGGGTTGGATCCCTCACCTCTAATGTTTGTTTTCACATTTAAAGATATAAGCCAACTTGTATTTTTTATATGTATTTTCTTGTATATTAGATTTAAACAGTGTATTCTAGAATTGCAAAAAGGGCGAAGCGCCGTTTCTGTATGTGCATTCGTTAATTTTCCCATGTGTGACGATATCTTGAGGAGGCTACAATTTCGGGGTATTGAGAACTTGCATTCTTTATTTCTTTAGTTGTGAGCTACCCAAGAATGAGTGGACGTGCTCGTAACTTCCCCTTAAGCGCGTTCTACGACAATCGCCGAAAAGCTCTTTGGTGTGCAAATCGCGCTCGTTTTTCGTATATTCAAGCGCCACTAGGGGCAGGTCACAAGTCATTGATATCTTTTGCGAATTTGACATTTAAGTTTTTAAAAAATAATTATTTACGTGTTATTTTGACACGCTTTTATTAATGTTTCAAGTATGTTTGTCTAAGGGTCAATGATAGTTTTCTTTAATTTTTTTGTTTTTGAATGTATTTTTATACGTGTTTTGAAATCAATAGACCTGCATAAACAAATTGCTTTTTTTTGTGAATTGTTTGAAGTAACTTGCAACTTAAGCACACTATACAGAGTGAATCAACGTCCTATTTTTTGGCAAATATTGACACCTTGTCACGTCTTGGTTGTGAAGGTTTCATGTATACATTGAGCTTTATAACCGCGCAAACAGGGCAAATAATTTCTTGAATATTAATGCGTACGAGACCTCTTCAAAATTAAACTACCACGTGCGGGGCTAAACCCCACGTAATGTTATACCATCGGAACCGGCACTATGAGTCATCAAGGTTAGAATGCGCGCTATTTTCTATTGTTCACAAAATGCGTAGCAGACTGTCAACATAAATGCGTTGTAGATATAGCTGTCTGTGTGTGGTTCAATATTATTGTTACCATAAAGGCGTTATGGAAACAGCAATTTGCTTCGTTGTTTAGTATACATTATAGTAGTAATTGCAGTTGCCTTTTTACAGGAAACATACATATATACAAAGTAACCATTCCCCTTGAAAGTTTACAAATAGGCAACACATCTTACATCATGGAAGATTAATTTATGACTTGATTAGGTGTTATTAAAAAACTGGTTTTGCACTAACTTGCATCTGGATTGTATAAAACGTATTACTTATTTGTAAACATTCGGGGGGAGTCGTATAAATACACGCAGTGCGAAAATTTTATAAATAGGTACCCTGGGTTCATTGCAACAAGGAATTGCCCTAGCTACAAACTGAGGTAAGCAGAACAAACAAGTCTGACTCTCATTGAGCTAGCTGGCAATCAAAAAGACCAAATTAATTTTAAAATCGATTCTCCGTAAGCATTACCGCATTATAAATTGGTACCCAAGCGTAGGGGTAAGCCAGTGGCGGCATCACGGGCACGCAGTTGGTTCGCCACTGAGTTCACCTACCTGTAACCCCCATCGCTGGGAACACATGAAGTGTCTAGTGCTAGTGTATCCAAAAATATTGCGTACTAGAAATAAATAATATTATTGCTACCGCTGGATTAATTCCTGAACAACCATCGTACTCTTCCATTATAAGAATGACTAGGATGTGTATACAGGCACCGGAAGAATATTTTGTGCAAAACAATTGAATCAATTTAATTTAAAGTGCTCATAATGTTGATTACATTTCAGTGACTATTCAATTCACCTGTCATCTGTCGAAAAGTAACCAATGAAAATCCAGAATTGTGACGTTTCTTGACCAATCAAAAAAATATCAGTGGATATATCTTCCTAGAAGGTATTCAAGTGACTATTTTTAACAAATGCGATTTTTATTAGAAAAAGTCAATATTAGTGTTCTGTTACTATAGAAATTACGTATTTTGTTGCTAGATTTACTGAAAACTAATTTGAAAAAGTAGTTTGGTTCATTAAATAGTCCCTCGAATACCATTCTTAGTCAAAGTTAAGTAGATTATTTTTGCGGTGGTATCACTACTCATGTCCATTGCGCTTGGGATTAGGACTCGTGCTAGCGCACTCGTCCTAATCGTACCAAAGCGCAATGGACATTCGTAACACCACCGCAAAAATAGTCGACATAACTTTGACTACTCATGGTATTATAAGTGAATATTAGATATATGTTTATTAAAATTACCCCCCCAACACACTCTCAAGTTATGGCCATTGAGTCGCAGGACACCTTATGTATAGCCTCAAATTTAAGTTACATATAACCTTATTGATAGCTTAAAAAGGCTGATTTACATAATATAGTTTGAATCACTTAGCAGGAATTTTAAATTTGTATAGCCAGCTTACATTTTGAATAGACTAAATACCCAAGAAACTTGCAACAAGTGCTTTACTACTTCGTTCTGTAAGAATACATTTTAACCAATAAAAACAGTTTTTTCCGCTTAGATATCTACTGCAGTATAGAAAGCTCACATACTCATTGGAAATAAACCCCAACAGTTTGAGGGAAATTTGTTGGAACTAATTTTCAGTAAAATATTCAAACAAGGTACTGCAGTACAATTCCAAGCAGGGTGTTACATGAATTGCTTAGAAAGTTAATTTGCCTTAAGAGTTAATTTATTTGCAGCAACTTTGTTTACGCACCAGAGTATTTAAGCAACATGTAATATATTTGTTTTACACCTCCAGCAGCCAGTGAAGTTTCCAAGTTTTATGTACTGTAACTTAGCGCTGCGAGGGAAAGGGTAATGTTTCTAGAAAGGGGAGATTTCACTATTTCACAAGCACTTCGGAGTGTCTCTTTGGGGCCTGTAGTAACTTGCTGTAGCTGTACGAATAAAAGACAGAGTAGTTTCCATCAAATTATAAGTAAATGTGTATGGGGTCTTACTGAAGAGGCGAATTTAATGCGCTTTCAATGATATTATAGTAAGACACTGTTTTGTTATTTAGAGTAGAATACTTTCAAAGGGAGAAACTTATAATTACAGATAGTTCTCCGATAAATATTTCTCTTGCAGGATGGGAAAGTTTGTCAACGTTCAGTAATCCGAAATCAATAGCAGTAGCTTAGGACGCATAATTCCACTTCAGGGACTACAAAGAAGCTATATTTAGCTACAACAGCGGTTGGTTACTAAACTTAAACTATGCTAATTAATGTTATCTACACAGTTTCAAAATAGTGTGTTGTCTATTATTTTTCACTAATAAGGTCTTACAATTTTTAAAATAAAAATTGAAAGGAAATTAGAAGTGCAATTATGGTATATTCAATGTTCTATATAATGAAAAACTTTATATAATAAACGTCAAACAACCAATGATATAGGTACCGACGCCAGGTGGAATTAGACAAGGTGATAGATAGCCTTAGCCCGCTTCTATTCAATTTAATAATGGACGGGATTATAGGAACTGTAATATAATTGATATTCTGTTAGAAATTAAGCAATACGACCACAAATTAAAAAAATGTAACTAAATCAACAGAAACGCATGCTGTATAGAGTACGGATAAATACTAATTTATAACCTTAATGTCTTACGCTGTCCTCGTTGGCTTATGTGGTATTACAAGTATTGTTATTAGTATAATAATATCGTCTGCTATTCACTATTACTAGATAGGCTTGTTGTATATATGTACCTTGGCGTAGTGTCCAAAGTTTGAATGTGCTTCCTTCTATGTAATACTGTGCTCTGCAGAACTGTTGTATATTTTTATGATTTTTTAAAATCCTTTCTTATTTTCCAATTGTTGGGATACTCAGTTCTATATGTATTTTCTGTATATATTACAATGAACACTTTTAAACATTTAAAAAACGGTAATAAAAATACCATTAGCCTTGATTGAAACATAAAGTGTAATTAGAGCATGCTTAGAAATAATGAATAACAATGTAAGATAAATGAAAACAAAAAAAAGAAGAGGGAAACAAAGCCAAGCTGTGTGATGTGTTATTTTGGTTCCCCATAAATACCGAATAAATACCTATTTTTCCCAATCCAGTGTTTTATAATTAGTGCAGTGTTTTTTAGGTAGGCTGTAGAAGGTAGTGCAGTGTTTTTTAGGTAGGCTGTAGAAGGGTTGTTTTGATTCGTTGCACCACTACAGGAGCTTTAAAAAGTGCTGAATGGTACGTCGAGTGGTAGTTGATGTTCCTGTGGCAGTTTTTGAGCTGTTGCGATGTTAGCATAGCCCTGGAAACGAAAAAGAGGCAGCGATATTCGTGCTGAGCAGTGCGGAGCCCTAGGACTGGGGCAAAGACAAAGTTGAAAGCAGTTTTGGAGTGGTGCAAGCTGCAGGTGGCGTTCGAAGAAATTTCTGGCTAGTTACAGCAGGCTAACGGAGAGACAGAGGAGCCGCTGTCCGTCGTGGGACTTGCTGTGTGGACGCCTGGTGTCCTATTTTGCATCAGGAAAGTAAATAAGCGGCCCCATAGGATAAACAAGCGGTTGCTAAAACGATTACTTTTAGAAATCAGAAAAACCACATCTTAGTAGCAAATGTTTTGCTTATAATTATACAATCAATCATATTTGCTAGGATGTAGAAAACCCAACCCTATAAGATGATAGTAATTTATTTAAATAAAAAGCTAATAATAATAATATGAAATCATACACACACATAACAATATCAATGACTTTTTGTTTAATTATCAGTAAAACATAGCAAGGCTTGAGTGAATCTGTATATACCTACATATTATGTTATCCTCATTGTAGTTTAGTATCATGTAAAGTACCAAGTATTTGCCTACTGAGAAGTTGCTTTTATGGAATTATCGTCTGATTAAATGCTAAGTTGATTGAGTTGCTAATACGATAAAGTGTGAAGATTTTGGCTTTACACTTGCCCTTGTTGCTTTCTGCTGTCCATCTATCAAACCATTCGTAAACATTATTTACGTGATGCTTAAGAGCTCTTTCCATACCTTACCGAATACGACAGCTGTGGAATGTGACCTTGTTCAATCATTTCAATAATTTTCTACCATTGGTGGCTTGTTGCATGTTTTTTTCCTGAATCCGTGTTCAGTCGTCGGTATGATGTGCTGGTTAATGAATTCGGTTTGTCTAGATCTGATTTTTTTAATACTTTGGATATGGTAGCCAGCATGCTTATACAAATCTATGATTTTCAGCTAAAGAGCTACCTTTTCCTGAAGATTTATTTTATAGAAGTGGGTTTCTACGCAAAGTGTTTACCTACATGTTTTTGTGATGATCCTGTAACGATTTCTTCCGTGAAAATTGTTTAAAAACGCTTGATTATCGTTGTCAATTGACACGAGACCATCTACCTTAGTCACGGGAAAATACGACGCGATGACGTTTGGGGCACACCAGGGGTTATGCAAAGCAAGATGTCTACCGCGAGTTCCTACTGATTGTCTGATATGACATAGGTGTGAAAACGGCAAGTTGCGCAAGCTGCGCAGCGTCGTACAATACGCGTAGTTTCTAATTTCATACCCCACCAGTTTCTAAACTGATAGTCCGGTCGGCAGGTACTTTCTACCTGAACACAATTCCCAAGTTAATGAAATTTTGGGATATTGTTTGGGGATGGTATTGGGTGTGGAATCTGAGTTTTCGACCTCGAGGACCCTGTGCTAACTCGGGGAGGGCCGAAAAACCTCGATATTTTCGGACTTTTTTCGGTTTTTTGCTCATATCTTCTAAACCATGCGTTTTTTGAAAAAATTGTAGAGCATGATATTTCCTTCAATTTTGATTGGTCAAAATTATTTGTTGACCCAATACTTACCGAGATACAGCAGTTGAAAGATGGAACAAATTTCTCAAAATGCAAAAAATAGAAAAATACAGGTTTTTGCCTCATATTTTTTAACGTCTATATGTATACTATACATAGCTACTTATTATTCTTTATTTTAAACTAGCTGACCCGACAGACGTTGTTCTGTACAAATTTCAATAAATTTGTGATCGTTTTGTGAATTTGTGAAGAGATATTGGCAATGTGTAAACAAAGTAAAAACGAGAAAAAAAACGTATTTCTTAGTGATAATTGCATCTATTAACGATTGTGGCCATTGATATTCAATTTAAGGAGGGGTTAATTCAGAAGTACGCTAATGGAAAATTCGTTTGGTTTGTAGCATTGCGAGTTCTGCGACCTAAGTTGCTCCGTGTGATTAGCGGCATTGCAATGCAATTAAATTGTGTCAATTCAATTCAATTCAATTATTTGGTTTGCGACACAATGTGCGATGCGAAGAAACACAATTTGGACAACTGATTCACTTTTTTGTAACTGTATAACCGTTTGTCACTTCAAAACTCACCGTATTTCGTAGGTAAATCTGTAAATTTGCTTGAGATCAAACGACGAAACTTAATTCATTTCATGAAACGTTGCAACAGAACAATGATTCCCAAGTTAATTAAATTTTGGGATATTGTTTGGGGATAGTATGGGGTGTGGAATCTGAGTTTTCGACCTCGAGGACCCTGTACTAACACGGGGAGGACCGAAAAACCTCGAAATTTTCGGACTTTTTTTGGTTTTGTTCGAAATGATCAAATCCACCATGAACTAGGAATTGACACCATTGAACAATTCATAAACAAAACTACCAAAAAAAAAAAAAATCCTAACCAATTTACGTTTCACCGATAACATCACCATCCAGCAACTAGGCCGAAGTAATATACATACGACTCAAGAGACGGCTTCTCCAAGATTTACCATTAAACCAAAGTGATAGTGGAAGTGATAGTGAATAATCAATAAGTTTCCGAGGCGTCAGTGTCCTCCGTGTCAGCATACGCGCAAGACAGAAATTAAACAATAGTTCCTACATCACAACCATGCATAATACTGTTAGTCAGTTTTGATCTGGTTTTCCATTAATTAAAAAAAACAAACATTAGGCCTCCGTCCGCTTTGATCTTTTTGGAGCATGTGGCAAATAGTCATCGCCTACCTCTGAATTAACCCTTCCTTAAATTGAATATCCATTTTCTTCGCATCGCACATTGTGTCGCAAACCAAATAATTGAATTGAATTGAATTGACACAATTTAATTGCATTGCAATGCCGCTAATCACACGGAGCAATTTAGGTCGCAGAACTCGCAATGCTACAAACTAAACGAATTTTTCATTAGCGTACTTCTGAATTAACCCCTCCTTAAATTGAATATCCATGGCCACAATCGTTAATAGATGCAATTATCACTAAGAAATACGTTTTTTTTCCTCTTTACTTTGTTTACACATTGCCAATATCTCTTCACAAATTCAGAAAACGATCACAAATTTATTGAAATTTGTACAGGACAACGTCTGTCGGGTCAGCTAGTTTAAAATAAAGAATAATAAGTAGCTATGTATAGTATACATAGATACGTTGAAAAATATGAGGCAAAAACCTGTATTTTTCTATTTTTCTATCTTTCAACTGCTGTATCTCGGTAAGTATTGGGTCAACAAATAATTTTAACCAATCAAAATTGAAGGAAATATTATGCTCTACAACTTTCTACAAGGGTGTTTTTTCGAAAAACGCATGGTTCAGAAGATATAAGCAAAAAAACCGAAAAAAGTCCGAAAATGTCGTGGTTTTTCGGCCCTCCCCGAGTCAGCACAGGGTCCTCGAGGTCGAAAACTCAGATTCCACACCCAATACCATCCCCAAACACTATCCCAAAATTTCATTAACTTGGGAATTGTGTCCAGCTAACCCCCCTCATTATGTACCTGCCGACCGGACTATGAGTGCCTGCATTTAAATTTTGTAGCATAAACGAGATAGTTTTTGGGCATGCAAATTAAACTTTTACAAGTTCTCAGAGCTGGCGTTTCCGCTCTTACAACACGAGCTGCTACCAGTTATCATATTTTTTTATTTGCGCATCTAGCCCTGTCCTACTTGGTACCTGTAAAATCAAGTAATGAGAATTTTTCGAAATGTATGTATTAATTAACATGATTTTAGGAGCTTGAGTCTGAAGCAGGCTGCAGGAGTCAAGAGGCAGCTGGGCAGCACCAGCAGCGGCCCAGAAGTATTTGTTTATGTTTTAAAGCTGTTTCGGATGGAACTGTAATTATTCAGTTTTGATTATCTTTTTTAAATTTTGGTACTCAACCAACAGCCGTTAGGTCAATTATAGGCGTCGCTGTACATTTTATGGGGACTTCCAACCCCACTAACGACTGTCATGATGGTATTATGACATCCGGGATGAACTATTTCCGTGACAGCCGTATCACGAGGCGCCGAGAGAAGCAGCCCTGGAACTCACATCCAAGTTCTGACCAGAAAGAGCGTTGCTTAACTCTGCTGATCGAACGTGGACGCTTGTTCAAGCTACACCACCCGGGATGTTTGTATTCTAGATTTAACCAATAATTGTAAATATGACCCGAACCTTGTACAACCCTGGGGCAGAGCTACCCGTGAGCATTAAATAATCACGTAATTGCTAGTAGGGTAATTAGAGTTTGATATTAAAAATTGCATTTATAAGTGCATAACATTAAAATTAGAAGGTTTGGTGTATACGGTTTGCTACTAGTTTACATTTTTCCCAATTTTCAATAATGGAAATCCAATTTTTATCTAAATCTATCAATATTTTTTAGGTAAATAAAACTAAGTAGTTGACTGTTAGTATCAAACAGTAGGTAACTGAGTTTTTTTCATTAACTTTTAAATGTAATTATTATTTTCTCGTTGATAACAAGGACAGACTCTTTCCTAAACTGCTCGAGTTTAAAAAATGTTGTAGGGTAGCGAAATACGCAATAACTAGCATGAACTATAAAACGCCGCAACAACTTTCAGAAATCATCTTGTGACATATCGTGAATTATGTATGTTTTAGTGTAAAGTTCCGTATGTTGAGATATTTTAATCTTCTGTGTTGCAAGAGCGAAGTAAGTTTAACAATTTGTAACGGAAAATTAAGCTTGCTCTCTTCAGTGTACTTGAAATAACATTTTAATATACAACCGATTTGAGCTGCGTAGGGTCTAATAATTACATCCATTAAAGTGAAGCCGACACTACTGCTATTTCCAATGCACACCAATATGTTTGCGCATACTTTGCTTAGTATCGGGACTGCTGGCTTCTATCATAGGCAGAACTGCACATCGGGTGCCTTTAGCTTTCAAGGTGTAACCTAGCGTCCGTTAAAGTGGACGTTCCTGATTTTCTCTGGAGAACTCCTAGAACAAAGAAACATTGCCTGTTAACTTGACACCGAGTTCCAAAATCGTGTTGACATTGTTTGTGTTAAAGTATTTCCTAGTTTTACGCAGCGTTTATTTCTGCCGTATATAAAGATTTCGATCCACAAAGGCCTCCGCTGAAGCGCTTATGAAACCTTGAAAACAGGTGTGGTTTTAGATTACATTTTTATTACCCCAGCGTTATGACCGCCTGTCGAAATTCTGGGAAACATACGTACTTTCGGGCTTAGAATGGCAGGTGCACGTCTAGACAAGGTTTTTAAGCTAAGAGAGCGACAAAGTTTCGTGAGTATCAAAATAGGTAAGCTGAGTGACGTACAGATAAGGGCAAAAAATTAGACAAGGATAATTTATGCAAACTACCGATTCCAGTGCCATACTTGTGCCGTTTTATAGAGACCATTTTTGGTACTGCATTTGAAGGCAAGTAGTCGTTTTGCGAGGAATACGAATATAGAGCCCCAGGGTAGTCGAAACATCGCGGGCCGCCGCTGCGAAGCTAAAAGTGCGAGGGAGTTTTGTGTAGTCGATGTCGTATTGGCAATTAGCTATTCTTTCGGGTGGACTTTCGGATATGAATCACGCCTAGCTTCAGTTTATTTTAACTGTTATAACGAATGTGCCTTGTTTCGCTTCGGAGAATTTTACCGGCGGCTTATTTAAATTACTTAAAACCCGTGAGTTCGAAGTCGTTGCGTGTTTCAAGAGCTATGCCGAAAATTCGCCAGCGAGAGGGAGGCTTCACGAGTCTTTTCCTGAATTTATTCATCTCCAAGTCACCAAACAGCTGTAATTTGGTTTTGCTAGTTGGGAGAAATCGCCCCCCCTTTGACATCCCCTCGAAAATATTTTTTTCGATCTAAGATAACTATGCTACTGTTTCACCGAGTTGTGAGTTTTCTCCAGTAATGTGCAAAAATTAGAGGAGCCTAATTAAGTAGCTTTTGACTTGATTTGACGTCATTGTTTGTTGTGATTAAAACAGGTCACTGGCCTATAATAAGAGGAGGAAGAAGAAGATGATGAAGTTTGTTGTGTTGAATTTTGTGGCGCCACGGAGACTCCCTTTGATTTCATAATACTAATATAATACTGTATGAGTCAACGTGTAGACCTGGTTTGCCCTCCACTCTTACGCTTCTATTATTGACATATATAGTAAGATTTATTGTGTGTTCGGAGATAGCTTGACATTTGTGCAGCTCTTTTGCTGTATATACAGAAGCCCATATCTATTATACTATTTGTTGCTGTTGTTTATTTGTCTTATTTCAGTGATTGGACTTCATTTTGTAACCTGGTTTATGTGCTGCATGATGTGGCCATCTGCATTTACAATTATTTATATTTTCTGTTATGCAGCCCCAGTCATTTAACAGTGTAATAAACATCATTTGATAAGCGAATTAATTTTTTCTGTTTTTGAGTGAAAGCACAATTCGCTTAAACAATACGACAACGCGCTCTTCAAGTGCGCGGGATTCAAAACTTGTGTTTAGCCACTAATTGGATAATTAGAAGAAAGTATAAGGCAAAGTTGGACTCACATAGCTAAAGCAATTAAGTTTTTAGATGAAGAGAAACTGAGCTTTTACGCACCAGAGTCCGCTGCTTTGACCGTGGATGAAGTAGATCCATACAGCTACGAGTTTAATTTTTACGGTGTCATTTTCGTAATCGTGGAAATTTGGGAGCTTAATATCGCTGCCTCCCAACGTAAACAACCTGTGGAAAGCGAGGTCGGGTATTGTTGTAAAATCCTGTTTATACCGTAACAATTCATATGCCCAGGAGACCAAAAAGTTGAGCGGTTGTGTTTTCAAATAAAGCAATAATAAAAACGTCATCTGGAACACCTTCGAAGGACAAATCCAGGTCATTACACAATTGGAATTCGCCAATCACCATTTAAGGTGGGCAATTCATGTTATATTTTGTTATTCACGAGCAGCCATCGGAGTTAATGTTTTATATTTTTCGGTGCCTCAACGCCGGTTAAATAAAATTGCATACTAAGCTGTAAGCATATATGGGTCGTGGAGACAGCTGTCAGTGCGTGGTTTAATTGGTGTCAGGATAAATGCGTAGAAGACGCAGCTCTTTTCTGCGTTGTTTAGTATTTAATTGTTGCATTCTTATTTTATGTATCTGTGTCTGTGTGTAAGCAAATTGGCTTTTTATTGGAGTACATATTTGGAGCTCACGTTTACAGCTTAGTATGAGTGCAAGCTCAACTTCTGGGTATATTGCAATAGGAATTTTCCCTAGATTCGAATTAAGGTAAATAAAGCAAACGTTTCTATTCAGCTCACTGATAATAAAAAAGAGAAAAATTAAATAAAACGGAGAGGCGCCTGTCTCTGCATTACAAATTAACTTAGAAATGTTATTGTAAGTATAGAGGGAAGTAATTTTAAATATACTGTAAATTATACTATGTCTTGTATGTAAGAAATATCTGAAAACAGTATTTATCATTTCGCATTATTTGTGGTTAGAGCTGTAATAGCCAATTTAGTATGTGCCTAATAGTAGTTTATATTTACCCAGCAGATAAACTTAGAAAGCCTCATTAAGAAGTTTCTAAACTTGCGAACTTGATTTAATGGCTTTAGTAAATCCTAGCTAAGTTGCGGGCACTATAAGCCACTTCTCAACATTCTATGTTGTGGGCGAATAGAGAGGAATATTTAATTTTTAGTGCAAGTTGAATATAAATGGCTAGAGGATACATTCTTACCTAACTTCACGCTGTATTGCCACATGGTGTGTAACCTTGGCCTCTACTCTGAGGTTCGCCCTTTCAATTCAATAAAGAATGGTAATAGAATGAATATCTTTGTCACATATTTCCGCAGACTACAGCATCTCTATCACTTTGCTGTGGCAAAGTTTCTCAAACGCTTTTTCAAAGTCGATAGAACATAGAGAGACGCTACAGTGCACGCCTGTACATTGTTATACTAAGATCTGAATACTGAACACCCTTTATTTCATTTCCAGTCATTTCCTGAAAACAAACTGCGTGTCGCTGATGTGCTTTTCAACTCGAATCGAAGAAATGTCTTTATCACATGACTCATCAGGCTGATGGTCTGATGCTTGTTACACTCCTTGGCGTTTGGATTCTTAAATGGCGGAATGAATAGACTTGAGCCAGTCTTATCGAATTACTCCTATGCTGTAGGCGGAGTTGAATAATACCGTCATGTTGTTCTCTGAACGTCACTTTTTGGCAGTGGTCTATTATGATATGTTTTTCGGACAGTGGAAAAAGTCCGAAAACCATATCATAATACCGTCATGTTTTCTCACCCAGCACATTTACAATTTCATATGATCCCAGAGCTTTTCCGTTGGGCATCTTCAGGATTGCCTTCGTCACCTATCTTCCGTTGGTAAAAGGGGTCGGTAAAATCTTCCTCAACTCCACGCTTTGCTTCTCTGGCGTCGTCAGAAAGCTATTGAATATAGTCTTAGTTATTAGCTCTTCTTAATATAGGTTACAATTTTGCTTCCTTTGCTAATAACTCTAATATTCTGTTTTTATTCATTTTTAAATGAAAAGGGATGTTATTGCTTAGATCCACTATTTATTTGAACACTTTGTTATTGCTTTGGTTTTATACTGTTACGTTCTCCTTCAAGTTTGTATTTCTCCGGTAAACCGTTACTGTTTAAACTGTTATTAGCTTTCGCATTGATACTAAGTAGATGCCCTTTATTAATAATACTTTCGCTATTTGTAATCGCAGTGTTGTATTCTTTTCTCATTACGTTTGTACTTAATTTAAAAACTAATGTTTACAATTTATATTAGCTCAAAACTCTCGGAGATTTGTGGTGGTAAGTAAGGAATATGCGACTGTTCTTAAGGGGATTAAATAAAAACAAAGAAGGTGGGCGCGAGTAAAACAAAATAATAAATTCAACTAGTAGACGGGAAAAAGCAAATACATGTATTAAAATATTCGTTACCCATGGCAAGTACGCCAGCAATAATAGAATTGAATTGCTAATACACCTGAGCTAGTATACCGAAATTTATTATTTATTGAAGCAGGCTTCTCTCCTACTCCAATAAACATTAAGTCGTTAGAGAGTCGCAAATCAACGTAGCATGTGGTCCAATATAAGTTTCATCAAAGAGAGTCAAGAAAGAGAATGGTAGGAAGCTGTACTGTTATTATTATTATTATTAACATACAAACGATAGCCGGCGTGGCCGTTTATCTCCAGCAAACTAATGAATCATTTATATGAGAAACTCGACAAGTCCCATAAAGATAGTAGAGATAATAAAACAAAGCTGTCTAACTATTGTCAGTTGTCACTTGAAATGTTTAGTTATTATAACGTGTTAATATGATTTAGTTAACCAGTTTTGGTCAGAAATAAGCATTTTTTTTTAAATAAAAGTATTAGTCCATTTTCTAAACGCTAAAAACTCGCCAAAGTTATAACTTCGTTGACTCAAAACCGATTTTGAACATTTTTTTTTTTATTATTTCGTTAAAAGTTTATAGAAAAGTTCCCCATAGGTGAGAAGGTGTGCTTTTTATTTTTTCAATTGTTATTAACAAATGAGTGTTTTTTAATATACTCTTAATTAAAAAATTAATAACTATTTGATTTATTTAAACAATTGCCTGAAATTTGATAACATAAGATTTTTGGGGTCGCAAATTACGAATCTGGCCTCAAAATGGGTCTAAAAACAAAATGGCGGCGAAGGTCTAATTTTTTATTTTATTTTTTTTTTTAATTTTTATTAGTAGTCTGGGGGGTTTTGGGGTTGCTGATTACGAATTTGACATTAAAACTTAAATAAAACAAAAAATGGCGGAAAGGGGAAATTTTCTTTTTAATTTCTGATACCTATACCTAGAAGTTTTTTTGGGTAGCTCATCCCAAATTTTATGTTAAAATTTATCAAAAATGAAAAACGGTGTCTGAAAAATGGTGGAAACAAATGATAGAAGAGTTAAATGAGTATTCAAGATATTATAATTTCATTGATTTATTAAAATTAACCCAACATACATTTAAAAACAAAAAACAAAATTATTTAGTTTTATTTTCTTCTTCCTCTACTTTTTCCATTGACACTGCCGGTAGTGAATTAAGGAAACTATTTCCGCCACATTCACCGCAAGCCGCTGAGCCTAAAGGTCACTTTTCATATACCCACAAGCTAGCCCGCAACTAGTTTTGTAGTTGTAAAAAAATATTTTTAAGATGTTTTGTGGATCTGGTTCTTGTGACATTAGGATTGGAAAACACTTTCCTGTATCATATTTACAACTCCAATCTTCCCTTGAAATATCTTGGTTTCCCAGCCACAACTGTGTTTGCAAATACACGTGTTTTAAATATTGTTCTGCTGGATCCATCGTAGGGCACAATTATGCTAAATTAACGCTACTTTTTTAGTAGACGCCTTAATAAAAGAATCAAACCCAAAATTCAAAATGTTTTTATTTAAAAAATATATGTATTGTATTGTCTGTAACCTCATTTACCTTGCGGTATATGAATAATAAAGAACTTTCAATCACTTAAACATTTCTGTAAGAGTTTAAGCAGTTACCTTTCTTTGCACCATACATTGCAAGCATACATTTTATACCAACATTTTTTTATATAAATTTTTGCAATCTCTTGCAAATCACTGCTATTTTCAAATATTTTGACAAATTTATTCTTTCCTGAACATAGCCATTGCTTCATTTACTAGGACTTATCCATGTGGATCTTTAATAAGGTGCCGGTCCTATTCGTCTTGTTCATCCTTATACATCTTCAATATATTAAACTATATTCAAAAGCCATAATCTGCACCTTGACACCAACCCTCGCATGCTAAGATGATACATTTTTTCCATCTTGCTCTATGGGGTCGAGTCCTGGACACTTAACGAAACAATCACAAAAAAAATCGAAGCCTTTGAAATGTGGTTATACCGGAGAATATTGCGGATATTAGAGAAAGACCGTGTAATAAATATTAAAGTCCTAGAGAGAATGAAAAAAAAGTAAAGAGATCATGGACAACACCAAGATACGCAAATTCCAATACTTCGGACAAATAATGAGGAATGAGAATAAGTACATCCTACTACAATCTATTATACAAGGCAAGATATATGGCAAATGTGGACCAGGACGCGGAAGAATATCTTGGTTGCAAAACCTAAGGGCGTGGTATGGGAAATCATCCAATGAGTTATCTAGAATTGCAACCAATAAAGTGAAGATAGCCGAGTTAATGGCAAACATACGAAATCTAAAAAGCACCTGAACAAGAAGAAGAAGAAGATTCTTTCTTCTGTTAAAACATGCTGAAGTGTTACATCCAGTTAAAGCATGTACAGAAAGAACATGCTCACTACAATTTATTGGGATGCGCAAATTGCAGGCTTTTAGAAGAAGATATTTTTGATTTTCTTTATTTTTGGCAGGTTTTAAAAAATATATATCTTTATCAGCATGAAACTAAAGCTGTTAGTAAAAGTAATACGTCTATATTCTCTGATACTACGACTATGTTTTTATTTGATGCATTGAGAGCTGTTGTAACTATTAACCGATCAGCATCACTTTCAGCTTGAGAGCAAGGATAGTATTTGCAGCTAAAGTTTCTTTTAAAAAATTAATAAAACGACGTGAAAGACTTTTGCCATAATTTTTTCTTGATGCAACTTTAAAAACCTGTCTCTTTGAAATCGAATATCTGGTGCAGTTTTCGTTTTTAGATGTTGGGCTCTTTCAGCAGATTTTATTCTATGTTTCTGATAATCGACAAAAACACTTGTTTTTTCCATAATTATGTACAATAAAATTAATATATCTAAAATTGCATCATACTGTTGAACAAGTTGCCATTCGTTTTTATGTAATAATATTCCTCCGTCGGTCACAAACAGAAAAATCTTTTAATTCAGAAATATCTTTTGGAAATTGTACAAAGAGGTCGTAGAAAACACATTTTTAGGCGTTGGAATTTATATGTATTCGTATGTTATATTTAAATGCATTTAATCTATTTAAATTTGAGTTAATTTAACAATTTAGAATTTTATTTGTATACAATGTTTATTAAATAATAATAATAATAATCGTACACAATAAAAATTAACCTTTTAATGCTATATTTAGACACAGTAATTTACTGTGTCCAAAATCCCTAGATATGAGGCAATGTGTGGAATTCAAAAATGAAGCTATTTTGCAGCTTTAAAGAAGTTATTTTTCATTTTTGATAAATTTTAACATAAAATTTGAAATCAACGACCCAAAAAACCCTATAGTATAGCTAAAAACTAAAGTCCGAATAAATAAAAATTAAGCTTTTTCGCCATCTTGTATCCGCCATTTTTTATTTTAGTTGAGTTTTAATGTTAAATTCGTAATCAGCGACCCCAAAAACCCCTAGACATCTAATAAAAATAAAAAAAAGAAAAGAAAAAATTAGACCTTCGACGCCATTTTGTAGACGCCATTTTTGTTTTTAGACCAATTTTGAGGCCAGATTCGTAATCTGTGAACCCAAAAACCTTATGTTATTAAATATCAGGCAATGGTTTAAATAAATAAAGAAGTTATAAATTTTTTTAATTAAAAATATATTAAAAAATAGTTATTTGTTAATAACAATTGAAAAAATAAAAAGCACACCTTCTCACATATGGGGAATTTTTCTATAGACTTTTTTCGAAATAATAAAAAAAATGTTCAAAATCGGTTTTGAGTCAACGAAGTTAGAACTTTTTTCTTTTAGTAAATGGACTATATATAAAAAGCAGATTTTTAAAATTGCCATTTTTACTTTCTTAAACAAAAAATTTTGTTCTTGCTTATTTTAGAAAAAAAAGGGTAATACGCATATAAAAACATAACATTAACAAACTTTTGGCTCAAATTCATCATCTACGGTTGGCCATAAAAAACTTCTTCAGAGAAACATAGAATTTCTTCATTCTCAGGTAGAAAACCTGCAAACTTTTTAATGCTAACCATTTTTTAAATTTAAAAGGTACTTTAATATTGGGCTGATTATATACAAAGTAGGTTGGGTCCAGGATGTTTTGTGCTTATTGGAAATGTATAATTCATTAATCCATCAATATATTCATATGCTGTAACCATGCCTTTAACATTGTGTTACGATCAGAATGCGCCTCTATAACTTCGCAGGTCTTTGCGCACAGTCTATGTTATTTCGGGGCATGTGACGCACATTTTACAATTTCCGAGAACTTCGCCCGCATTTTGTTTTTATCGGTACGTGAAGCGATAGTGCATTGACTTCATTTCCGCTTTCTTTTCTTTTGTGCTATGAAGGCAGCCAGCTAGCGTCTTTTAAAATTGTTAGAAGTTTCTGCGGCATGTGGTTTTTTTGGATGGATTTTGCCCTCCCTGTATTCAGCGGAATATCGCAGCTTTGAAAATGTATAGAGGAAGCCTCCTCACGTCAATGTTCGGCGGATTCTTAGAAGAGCTCTGTTGACCCACTTTGCACGCGGCTCGATCATATGAGGTAAGCCATTTGAAGCTTTTTCGTGCCATGTTTAAGACATTCTTCATTCTATCTTCGGCATTTTCTTATAGCTGCAGATTTGGAGCTCCAATTAACCCCCCCCCCCCCTGCATTGTTTACTGAAGGTTTTGGCAGTCCCACATTGAGGGAATTGACCTTGAACCTGTTGCGATTCTGAAGACACCTGTCGAATCCAGCCTTCTATGGACTATGACTCATTTGTGCGACTCTGAAGACACCTGTCGAATCCAGCCTTCTATGGGCTATCTGGGGTTTTACCTCAAACGATGTGTGCTAGCTATGTGATCATTCGAGTGAGCAGAAGGGAGCTCAACAAAGAAATTTGAGTAACTTTTTCTTTGCATTAAAACCAATTAATACTGTGGACAATGATCCGGTGCTTGAGCAGCTTATTTATTTTGCTACAGTACCTGCTTGAATTCCATCAGAATTCCGTAGGCTTCATTTTGAACATTTGCCGTCATGTACAGTTCGTTTCACGAACTAAGTATTTTAAAACAGTTAACGTTTCTCCTCCTTGGAGCCTAAATTAATCTTAGCTTCATAGTTTTAAACTGTTGTAGTATTTTAATAAATTTATTGTTGTATTTTTAAACTGTTGTATTTAGTAAGTAATTTGAGTTTTGAGATGCACCTTATTTGATAATCGCCTGTACGTGGTACTGGCTTGTATACCATTTTATTATGTGATTATATACTGTGATGCTAGCATTTTGTCTTGTTCTGTGTTACCTTTACCTGGATTCGTGCGCTTTTTTCAGATTATTGTGCTTCTTTGAGTTTACGAATTCTCTGTGTTACCTGAATTCTCCATTGAGTTAGTCCGGTCGGCAATTGTAGCCTTGTAGTCACTTGATTATGGAAGTTTCAGCCGACGAATCAATTAAAGCTAACAATTGGCGTTGTTAAGAAAACTGCATAAATATGTTGAATGGAACCGTTTGAATTCTTACAGGGTGTGTACTCCAGCATTTTCTTTTATAGAAGCTGGGCCACCAAGTTCTTAAATCTTTAATGACACTGTTATCATCAGCTATGGGATCTAACGTCAACTGTTTTTCTTGACTTGCCAATAAAAATAGTTCGGAGTATTGCTTAAGAGTATAAACTCGAGCATGTTTCTTAAGGGATTTCTTAACCACTCCGAAGTCCCTGTCATGCGGTAGGAATGAATGGCCACGTAGTGGGAAATACTGATCAACTGTCTTATACAGCCCTATTTATGTGAATGCAGCAAGCATTCTGACAGTTGTGTGGTTTTTATTTTGTTCCGGATATTCATTCATTAATACATGCAAATTTTTAACTTTTGGTAGAACATAGGTTTCTATGTAATTTGCAAACCACATTGGGACAACTCTCGCCCTAGCTCCTCGCAAGACGTTTCGATATGAAGTTAAGTTTTCAGAAATTTCCGAGAAATACTAACAAGAAGGAAATGCAACGGCCGCAAGCATGAGCGCTCGGAGAGGTCTATCTTTTAGGGGATAAGAACGCAAGAACTGAAATCATTCGACGGAATAAATTAGTAATGAAAGAATCTAAGTTCGGCGGTTACACGTTACTCTTTTTTTTCTTACAGTTTCTTGTCTTCAAGCCTTCATAAAGTTGTCTGCATCCTTTCTGAATATTAACTTCATGTTTTAAGGTCCCTAGATTGCGAAAAACAGGTTTTCTCAATTTCGTCCGCCTGTCTGCCTGTCTGTCTGTTTAGCTGTTTGTCTGCCTGTCTGTTTGTCTGTCTGTCTGTCTGCCTGTCTCTCTGTCTGTCTGCCCAACTGTCTGTCTGTCTGTCTCTATGTCTGTTTGTCTGTCTATTGACGATATAACTCAAAAACTATTTGTTGGAGGAAGACGATATTCTGCATGCGGATTATATGTCTAGCTCAGGCTATTGGTCGGGTATATACTAGATGAGCAATTTTAAAATTGAAACTTTGTCTGTTTTTGCCTTAACAGAGGAATAGATAAAAGTAATAGTTTGCACATACCTCAGGTTATACATTTGACAAAAATGGAACGCAACACAGGATAAATATTGCAAAAGAAACAAAAATGGGCAACAATAACCTTGTTGAATGTAAAGAAGTCGCCTGGGAAATTCTGAGTAAAGCATTTTTTTGCTTTCCGCTCCTCCTGGCTTATTCTTCTTGCTATAATTTGCTATAGTTTTATACCTACCATAAAATAGTCCTCTATTTATGTTTTTATAGATACTTTATTTTTAGTGTTTCGTTCTGTATTACATATACGCGTCGCCGTCGCCAAGTTTGTGTGAAATTGTAAATACACGTTTGTTCTTTTTACCCTCTCAAATTGAGTTGTGAGATCTAAAAAACCTGCAACTAGGTAACTATGTGTGCCAAGTTTCACTGGCGATAAATTTCATAGAAAATAAACGTAAGAAGTTTGTCAATTAAGCATTTTTAGAAATTAATTGTTTTTCACATTGTATAGTAATTGTACGCCTTTACTTGTAACTTTATTAGAAAATTAAATAAAGTAAGAATCGTTTAACTTCGAATTATAGAACCCTGCTGCCCTTTAGTAATTAATTTTTAATTAAAATCAAATCTCGAGTTTGCTTAAAACAAACTTCCCTTGAATTCTTGTTGAACATTCAATTATGCTATGGGAACGCAGCAAATGAAAATTGAATTTTACGTATAGTATAAGGAAAGCTCCTATCAAAAGTTAAACAGGTACATATTTTGTAAACATTAGATTTCAGCAATATTCTTGTTTTAAGTATACAATAACATTTACAGAATAGAATTGTTATATACAGAACAAACAAAATCGAGTTATTGAAGGCTGTCGCGATACCCCTGGGAAATTTCGGTACTAAATCAGCCGTTACGGGTTTTTCATAAAATTGGCATCGTCTGCTTTTTGACCCAATAAACTACGCCGCTAACGATAAACCAAATAATGTTACGAATGAACGGATTTATAGAAATTTTTATTAAATGCATCTCAATTTACGTGCATAATTAGCGAAATCCTATGTGCGCATCGATTTTTTGCGCTAATTAAATTTTGCATTGAAAATATCGAGGCAAATTAATGAATTCCAGGCGAACTGAGTTTAGCTCTATTCGATTTTACCCAATTATATTTTACAATGAAGCTCTATAAATTAAATTCGATGTCGACTGCATCACTAATAAGAGGCGCTCAGACGCCTTTTTGTATTTTTTGCCAGCAAAAGGTAAGTAGCAATTTATATTAGTTTCTTGAAATTATTTACTAACTATTTAAGAGTCCTGATTTATGCTTTTGAAACCCTATTGGGAGAAGGAGCGTTTTCTTTAAAAACACGAGAAGCTGTCTGATTACAAACAAATGTGGTAAGGAAAATGTATTTTCTTATTACGACTTTCGTCTGAAAGAAGAAGGAAAAAATCACGTTCCAGGATATTTTCAGAGCTTCACGTTTCGAGATCCCTAAATGACGAAAAACACGTTTAATTCCGCGTGTCTCTCTGTTCGTCTGCCTATCTGTCCGTCTGTTGATGTAGCTCAAAAATATTTATTTGAAGAAAATTTTGCATGCAGATTAGAAGTGTACCTGTCTCAAAACCTAATATACTGTCGATCAAATCTATACTCGATGAGCAACTTAATCAAATAAAATTCTGTCAATTTTTACTTTAACTCAAGAACTATTACTTAAATGATAGCAATAGTTTGCCAATAGCTCAAGTTGTTATCCTTGATAAAAATAGACGTACCCAGCAGATACAGGGTGAACACTTTGAAAGAATTAGTTTCTTATTTTCTCATTGATATTTTCTAAATTTTTAAAAACTTCCACCTACCAAAAAAGTTTTGAGTAAAGCCCTTAACAGATATTTTGTAAATGTTGCCATATACTGACGAAGCATTACACAAAGTAAAACCGTTAAAGGAAAAAGTGTATAAATTAACGAGCTACAAGCATATTACGATGTTATGTAGTTATGAGATCAGTTAGAATAACGCTACATGTCTGTCGGCGAGCGGGAGATATCGAAGCGTGCAAAAAATATTATTAGCTATTATCTCTTGCTCGTTTAACAATATTCCCTAAATGGGGGAGAAAGAAAGCTCCAGATGAACTATCTGGAAGTTAAAGGTTCCACTAACGCTAAAGACCCATAAACGTCAACCAAATAATAGTAATAAAATTCAGAAGCAATAACATGCATATATATTGTTGTTACATATTGGTGTGGTTATTATTATGTGTTTATGATATTGATATTATTATTATTTAAATAAATTACTACAATCTCAAAGGGTTGTGTTTCTACATCCTAGCAAGTATTATCTTGATTTAGTATGAATTATTGAAAATACATTTGCTAGCAACTTAACTAATGTGGTATCTTTTTTATAATTTACTTGTAAACGCTTTAAAGAATGTTTATTTAACTACTGCAACCACTACTATACTGGACATTTTAACTAATGGGAACCAAATCCAGATGTGGCGATCCAACGTGACAATTTCTCAAATCAAGTTCGCTATTCTTCGACGAATTATCGATTATTATGTAATTATATCGTTGCTTAGATGATAACAATAAAAGTAAGTAAATGCACATCACGAACAAAAACAGCCAGATAACACGTCTGCCGGAAATGCACAAAAAACAGACACCACTTTCAGATCACTAAATTCAATCTTTTAGGATAAACTTTTCTGATCTTTATGTTGTGTTTTTAATGGAAACTAGGGCTTAACTTGAGCCGCCAGCAAGTCCCACGATGCCTGCGCCCCTCTTTCTACGTTGGCGTGCAGATACAAGCCGCCAATGCCTTGTAGAACGACTCTTGTTGTAGCTTGACCGCACCCCGAAACGGCGTCCAATTCAGCCGTTGCCCAACACCTAGGGCTCTAACTACTTCCCACGACGGTGGTTGCTTACCTCAGGTTTACAGAGCTCCAATTACACTGCCCGAACCTCGTACACCGCTTTGGAAAACCAGCTACCACTCGATGCACAAATTAAATACCTTTTAAAACCTCTGCAGATGTACAACAAATTAATACAACCTACTACAGCCTACCCAAAGGCTATAGAAATATTTTTAAACACACTGAATTGGAAAAAGGGTATTTATTCATGTATTAATAATTATTTATTGGGAAAGCCAAAATTAATACCACTTCACAGCTTGGCTTCATTTTCCCCAATTGTTTATTTTTCTTCTATCTTACATTGTTCTACGTTATTTCCAAGCCTAATTTGATTACATTTTGTTGTTCAAATCAAGGTTAACGGTATTTTTAATACCGTTTTACAAATTATTATTAAGGTTAATGCTATTTTATACAATTTGCAAAAAATAAACTAGTACATTTCTGGAACATTTTATAAAATAATATCTGGTATACTGTAAATGTTATTAACTTTTAAATATTTGATCTACGTATTGTAAGCGCTTACTGGCGACGTAAAATCATTTAAGTATGTAACAGCTAAATACGATAGCAGTGCTATACATATAGTGTGATGATTTGAAACTATTGTAACTTGAGTAATTTATAGAATCATCTGAAGGTTTTCTGTAATTACACCGTTTTAGATGGTTTTTGAGACTAATTACCCAAATCAATTTTACAATAAAATAATAAGCTTACAGAATTCAAACTGTAATACTGAGGTTGAATTGTTAAATCGAATATGCAACGTATATGGTTTTACATAACCTAAGTGACTAAAGTGACTTAAGTGACATAGTTTGTAATGTGGATTCTAAATAACAGATAACAGATGGTATATCCTTAAATTATCTAAAAAGTAACTATATCAGTCTAATGTGATTCGTAGGTGGATGGCATTACAATTGGACACAAATCGCAGTTTACAGATTAACCTGCAGGAGCGGTCGTGTTGGATAGAGTTGCAGATGTAGTGCCGTTAGTGCCTAATTGGTAAGTGCTCCAAATTGAAACAATTTTTTGGCTCCGCTTAATTGTTTCGCCAGTTATCCACTTATTTCAGGCCTAACCTGTATATTTTTAGTTGAATTATATATCCTTTGCATTTCAAATTCATAAATTTTCCAAATCAGCTTATTTTGTACCTGTCCTTTCTGACATGTGCTATCTGTTATCACAGGCAGTTGTAATGCAAGCTTTCTTTTGGAAACGAAATTTTCGTCCGAGGCACTTGCTGTTCTCGCCTCGGCCCGCCGTGTTTGGCGTGGCTGAGGTTTGATTTTAATTAAGTCAAATTACGTGCGCTTAATTAATTTTATGAGCAATGTGTTTCCTAGGGCTGACAATAATCAGGTACGATGGCGCTTTGCTGTTTTATTATCTCCATAGTAATTACATTTTTTCTTAGCTCTTAATTACCAGTTTCAACCACAAGTTTATCTTGGAGGCCAAGGCGCTAGCCTTATCACATTTTCGACACCTGCTGGGTTCGGCGTATTTGCTGCCTTTGAGGATGCTTCCGCAGCAATTTTCGGCGCATCCACGACGATTTCAACAATGGTTGTAGCCATTCACGTCCAGCTTATGTTTCGAGGTTAGTTAGTGCTACTCCGGGATTAAATATCAACTTATCTTCAATACCTGGATTTTACATTTAGACATTTTAAACCCGCAATTATTTGGAATTTAAATTCACACGTTCCGCAATTATTAACATTAACAATTTCATACATGTTCTTGCTTTTTACATTTGAATTTTTATGCTTATAGTTAATTATGCTCAGTATTTAAAGCTGCAATTTTTATGTGTATTGACCCTCTGTAAAAGGTACAGTCACGATTTTTTATTTTCAATAGACTAAACAGAAGGATTTATTAAATGACTGTGATAAGCTTATTCCACGAATAATTTGTTGTTAAAGTTATTAAAATAACCCGAAAGGGGTTCTTGATTTTATGCGTGTCGCAACCTTCAGTTAACGTACACAATTTTGTTATCACATTATTTGCATTTTAATTATCCTGATTATTTACTACTGACTCTTCAAGACTTTTTATTATTTACTAATTAAACGCTAGTCACTTGCAGTTTATTTCCTCTTATTATTTGAAATCTTTTGATTTCTGGCGCCAATTTCCTTTTCCTTTTTTGAAGACATTCCAGGGTACACAGCTGATGATTTGAACCTACGATCCAAGGCCGCCGAAATTTGTGTTAGCTAGGGCCATCGCGGTGAGTAAAGAGTTTTCAAAGCTGCCGTGGTGTATAAACTGTAGGGGGATTGATCTGCGATTTTTACTACCATTGCTTAATTTTATTAATTAATCGCAGGTCGGCTTCTTTATTGTTTAAAGATCCAAATGGCTAATACTAGTGGCTACAGCTTACTGCTACCTCCCTCTTTTATTAGGAGTATAACGATACAAGGTCGCTTAGGTACAATAAAAATTATAACGGACAGCGTCAGACTCAAAGCTCGAGACAGAACAAAGAACTATTACGAGTGCAGATGCAAGCACTAGCCACTAGCTGAAGGTTCGAATGTAAATCGTAGAGTACTAATGGGTTAAACGATAAATGAACTAAATAAGTAACTAATTCACCGATGAAAATGTAATTCTACATTACTAAAGATGTTGTGGTTCCCTTTAACTTCGTCAAGAATATGTCGTGCAGGAAATCCAGCATGTGGTTTTAAAATTGCAACAATTTTCAAACTCCCAAACTAAACTAATTATGTGAATTCACTTAACTACATCAATTTTACAGTATCTGGTTGGATTATGAACGACTAACAAGAATCAATAATTATTACATTGACCAGAGCAGTATGACATCAAAGAATAATCTAGATCTGTAAAAAAACGTCTTCAATTAAAGTGTCGTGCCACTGTATAAAATATGCTGTTATATCACTGCAGTATATCGCGGAAACAAAGCCATTAAATTGATTGTTTTCCACAAGCTAACGGAAAACGATTAATTTTGATGGACAGGTAAATTACGGGAAGAAAACGTTTCTAATAGAAAAGCATTAATGCTGAAGAGTGTAGAGTGGTGGAAATATTAACCTTTACGGTTACAACATGATTACAAAAGTCAGTAGTCATGAAATAATTTGATAGTTTGCTTTAATTTTAAAAATGCAGTTTTGCATCTCTGTATTAACTAAATACTTTTTTCCAACCAGTAACTGTTAGTGCTGAAAACGTCAGTCCTTTCGAAAAGCTGCTTAAAGAACATCAGAATATGACACATAAAGACATTCAACATGAAGTAGGTATTGTCCATCTGTAGTAAATAACATTTTAGACCAACAGGCTCAGATCAGACCTGCTAACAGTAGAAATCGTAAAAGCCGAAGATACTAAAAAGTGCTAAACGTACTTCTGAAGAACCATGTTGAGGCAGGAAAATACCAACAGATTGGAAAAATGTGAAGGTTGCTTTGCTATAAAAACCATAAATATGGAGAAAACCATTGACCGATTAGTTCGTTATCACGACTATACAAGACGCTTACAAACATATTAATAAAGCTTTTAAGTATCAAATTCGACGAATACCAGTCAGTATAATAAGCAGGGTTCAAGAGAGGGTACAGCATAACAGATCACTTACAAACGATTCGAAATCTATTTTTTAATATAATATTCTAATCCACTTAGGATTCGTAGATTATAACCAAGCATTTGGATATAATCTACGAATCTCTAACTCCATTGAAGGATAAGAAATTTTACATGTTATAAATAAGGTAAAAATTTAATCAAGGTACTCAAGCCTATACGTATATAAGATTGAAGAATGTTATTTTAAAATCTAAAAAAGTACATGTGCTGATAAAATTAATATTCTAGGAAGAGTAGTGTGCCCCAAGGTCGGAAGGGGAGAAATCCCATATCGCTCCACCAACACCTTGTAGATCGACGTTCCTACCCGACGCGGCCCTGAACAGTCCTTCCTCTCAACACGTGTAGATTAACACCGATTTGCCCGTAGTCATTCTTTGAATTGACGCTGTTCGTTCTTCATTTGTTAGCTGACACACGCTTAAAATATATGCTTTTCCTGTGGCCGAAGTTACTAACTAAAACTGTCTATTTATCTCTTATCAAGCCCGGCAGCTACTATACGTGAGCGCGGTGTATGTTGCAAAACTAAAATGAACTAAAAAAACGATATCGAAAGATACAGGAATATGTTATATACTTGGAAAATAGAATACGAGAAGATAAAATAATTAAAAAAACTAAAATTCTAAGGAAGATACGTACGAGGGAAGCGCCAAAATTTCCCGGCCTGATATAGATCCAGGTAGCGCAGCCTGTAAAAATTTTGGTAACACATTGGTTTAAGTCTTATTAGCCTTGGAAAAAACAAAAATGGATTTTATGTCAATTAATTTTCTTATAACTGACACTCGTTCATCACGATGTCAGAAGTCACGAAAATTGAGTATCGAGCTGTTATCAAATTTCTTACTCGAGAAGGTATTTCTCCTCAAAGCATCAAAGATCGGCTGGATGGGGTGTACGCGGTAAATTCCCCGTCTTATTCTGTGGTAAAAGATTGGTCAAAACGGTTTCGAATGGGGCAGGAATCCTTGGAAGATGACGCAAGAACAGGAAGGACGGTGAAAGTGGTGACAGACGACAAGATTGCCCTTGTTGAGGATCTCGTATTAAGCGATCGACGATTGAACGTGAAAGAAATATCAAAAATGTCGGGGCTTTCAGATACAAGCGTTCGCCGAATCCTCCACGATCATTTAGGCATGAATAAAGTTAGTGCAAGGTGGGTCCCCAAACATCTCTCAGCAGTTCAGCGCCAGTGTCGTGTTGAATGTGCTTGATCCTTTTTGGAGCTCTGTGGAGAAAACCCTGTGAACGTGTTGAAGACAATTGTCACAGGAGATAAAACTATAGTTCTTTACTATGATCCTTTGTCTAATAGGGTGTCGATGGAATGGAGACAAAAAGGAGAAGCACCGCCAAGAATGTTCAGGGTCCATCAGTCGACAAAAAAGGTGATGGCTAAGATTTTTTGGGATTGGAACAGTCAACGGGGCATATTATGCAGCACCCCTGCACAAATTACGACAAAACATTTGGGAGAAAAGACGTGGGAAACTAACCAGAGGCGTGCGTTTGTATAATTTGCTATGATTCGAAATCGGTCGCCGTCAATTTTTCGCAGCATTCTCTACGGGACTAACGCTCTCGAGCGCTTGCGCGCGTCCTGAACCGCCTATTTGATGTAGTAGTAGGCTTTGAATTAAAATCTATGTGCGTTTGGCCCCAAAAGTTCGGCATTCTACTAAGTTTTGTTGCGAAAACTGCTTGACGTGCTTGCTCTCTTCAGTTTTCTTACGTTTTCATCTGTTTACCTTGTTTCTTACGTAACTTTCTTCGCTGTGCTTTGACTCGCGGCAGCCTCATTCGTTCTCATCTACATCTCGGAATTTGCTGTTTGAGGTAGCTATACGACGAAGGATTGCCTGGGTAAGGATTTGTAACGCCCCATTTCATTTTGTGTTACGTTATTAAATAGTTCCTCGAGGCAGTTTGTCTTCTAATATGGTTTTCCCGAGCATCGCGGTCTTAGCGTTAAGTGAATTAGATTTTGCCCAAAGAACGCTCGACCTTCGACAAGACACGTGCCAAGAATTTTTCGGTGCGGTCGTTCTTTCGATAGTAAGCCGTGTTCAAGGAAGGCTAGGTTCGAAACAATTTAACCTCTAGTTTCTGTAACAATTGGAGTAGGCACAGCGGCGTCTTTTCAAGCACGTTCGGACCGATTTCCAGCTGTAGCCTGCTTCCATGCCCCATACCACCAAGACTCCGGCTCTATGGCATCAAGCTCATCTCATTGCGGTTTTCTTGCGATCTGCTTCTGTTGCGGGATTTCATCGTAGCAAACGGCCTTTGCGGCTTGTGACTCAGATCCGAGGAGTTTTGGCGATGGTTTGATTTTCCTCCGGCTACAGCGGCCGCCTGTACCCGCTGTGGGTCTTAATTCAACAATTCCAGGCCGGGGTTGGCAGGACCCCCTTAAGATCGCAAGATAGTGCTTCCAGTTACGTTTCGTAGGTACATGCATTGATTTTCAGCTTGCTTGTTTTATTTATAGGTAAAAGGCTACTTATTGAATAAGAATAAACAATTCGACGAAGGCTTTCGATTACCAAACTGTACGCGATAAATACTAGCTTGTTTTGCAACGCTTGAAGCGTTAGTATTTCATCAGTTAGGGTGGTTGAAATTTCTACAAGGGTCCTTGAGGCACCTGGCACTAGCTATGTCATTTGTTCAATTATTTGTCATGCTATCGAAGAAAGCTGCGAGTCAAAACTAGCGAATGTTTGCATGGCATCCAGAACTCAATTTTTGCCAAGTTATGCTAGCGCGAGCTTTTTTTAAATTTGTTGTATTCTACAGTGTTTCCAATTTTAATAGTTCATAATATTTGTGTATTATGATTTGGGTGACGCCAATTTCAATTTAATTACTCATTCTGAGCCTAGTTGACCCTTCACCTTTATATATGCTGGATATTTGCAACCCTGTTGATGATATCAAATTCTATTAACTGTTGCTGGTTTATATTTTCTCTGTACTGTATTACGATCCCTCATAAACCTGCTAATGTTCTGTTTAAGATTTAGGTTGAAGTAAGAGGCGTACAAGGTAGGTGGTGATTTGTTTTGGTAGCTAGATTTGTTTTTTGTCGTGGTTACCGACAGACCCCAAAATTTTATTGCTTCATAAAGATTGTATTTACCTCTAAGGATCGATCCCTAGTCCTTATTCACACCATAATTTGTGCCGAGAGTTAGAGCTAGCCAGAGCTGTGCCTACCCGTCGTTTAAGGGTGAGGTACAAATTTTCCGATGATGGCTGCTCCGTGCTTCGTTTCACATGCCCCGGCTGAAAATACCTGAGCTCACCGAATCACGCCACCAATGAAAATTACGACGTCGAACATTCGTTTTTGTGTTACAACAAGTTTTATCTTGTTCACAGGCGGTTGTGCCTAGCTTGTTAATAATTATCTTATTCTCACCGCAACCACCTTTCAGTTTCATGTAATAATATCAATTGTAATGGGGCGCAATAGCATCCATTTACCCGAATTGATCGGAGATTATAGGGAAGGTGGACGTTGGAGTTTAACCATGGTGGCGCTCGACAAGGCCTTATCGGTAATATCATTCGGCTTAATTCGGCCGCAGCTTTGTTAAAGCGTTAATAGCAATCGTTAATTTAGGACTTCCGTTTCGCACGGGATCAACTAGATAACATTTTTACTAAAAGGTCCCTTGCGCTTTTCGTGCAATTAACTTTTCGTGTTGGACGCCGCTTAAATGATTTCTTCTTTTGGGTACGTTTTACATGTGCGGGCACAGCGTAAATTTTAATTCATTAATTAATCCGTCGCTTAACTTAGTTAGTATCCTAAACTGGACTACCTGTAATCCTGATATTAAGCTTGTAAGGTGCTGGTTGCTGTCACCTTGGTATTTAACCATAATCCTGCTAGTATGAAGCCAAACTGTATTTCGTACATTGTAATATTTAGGTTAAGAGGATTTGTGTTTTGAAAACATGCATCAAGTGTTTTGCTCGCCAGATCTGGCTGGTGCAGTCGTTGCGGCTATTAAGAGAATCAAAGGAAGTTGTGCGCGAACGTAGGCTCGGGGAAGCAGTCGTTCGCTAGTAGGCGGCTGGTGTGTTTCTTCGAAACAAAAAGGACGCCACCCAAAACATTAAAGTGCGATTGAGAGTTTATATGTTGAAATGCGTTAAGTGCTATCGACGCCTAGTTATTGTTGAGCCGAAATACAGCCTCGAGAGCAAATAACTACCTTGGAATTAATACCGAGGTACCGATAATTCTTCATCGCTGGAAGCCGCTATTCTAGCTTCAAAGAAGCAGCCGATCTTGTCAACGTACGAGACCATTTGGTGCAACTATAACTTGAGGTTAGTTCCTAAAAATAATTTCCATGATGGAATGAAGATCCAGGAAGCTGTCGGAGCAAAATCATAACAGCGAATTATACAGGGATTGCAACAAATTTCGCAATAGCTTCGACGAGCAATTACGCGCCCAAAAGCAACGAACGCTTACTTGCTGAATCAGCGCGTTAGTACAAAGCGCATGCATCATCCTCTTGGCACATCGCTTCAGCCGATTTTAAGCGACCAAAAGCAGAGCCGTATTAGATGAATTTGTGCGCGAGAGTACGCACTGTTCACACGATTTGGTTTTTGACTTAGCGTTGCGCATTTAGCTATTGTTGATAGCTTATAACATTTCTATATTACCATTGCATATTCTTTTTATGTATTTTTATGCATGTATATTCTTTTCCAGAGTAAATGTATTTTTATGTAAACTGTTTGGTTTTTATTTCTAGCGGGATTTGTATGCATGATTACACAAGTACAGGTGATAACAGGCAGGCCGGAACAATCTACATTGACAAATACCCGTATCTATACCGAGGTAAGAGCGAGTCATGTGCTTCTACGACTGGGTTAGTTAGCAAACAAATGGCAGTATAAATTCATAGTAAAGTAGAGTATAGAGCACGGGAAAACGCCGCATTACAGTTTATGCTACCTTTACAAGCTGATGTTGATCATGTCGCCCGTAACTTATACTTCACCTAACCCCCCCCCCCCCCCCCTCCCTGGGCTGTCATTGTGAATAAACGAATTATTGATTGTTATTAGCTTATAATGTTATAATGTTTCATACCTTGTGTATTCGTTATTTCTTACGGCATGTTTCGTTGTAGCTTTCTTGCTCCGCTTGGTTCTACGGAGTTCGGTTAGGTAAGTTATTGAACCTGACGATCTTATTGATTAGATTATCATCGCTTGTACTATTGTTTTAGCTATAAGGCACCTTTTTATACCTATGTCCCACTCTTTGGTATTTTTGCGTCAGTTTTTAGGAATCTTAAATGTTACTGTCGGACATTTTCAGCTATAATTTACCAAGGGCAGTGATAATCACCCGCAATAATTTTGACAAATAACAACCCGAATGTGCGTTGCCTAGAAATAACCTGAGGCGAAGCCGAGGGTTATTTCTTAAAGGTAACGCACTTGAGGGATATTATTTTTCAAAATTAATCGCTGGCCGCGGTGAATTGGGAAAGATAAGGTTTAAATAAATTAATAATTTTTACCGAAGTGAGAAGCCATTTTTCTGAGAAATTAATTTGACACTTTATTATAATAATTTGTTGGCGGCACTGTAAGTCTATGTCAAATTCGTGGTTAGCAAGTTAGGTTTTGCGTCAGTCTTTGTCAAAACTGAAACAAAACCTAACCTGATAACCTCGAATTTGACATAGACTTACAGTGCCGCCAACAAATTATTATAATTAATATGATAGGATACTACTGAATTTTAATTATGTAGCTTCCATGGTGACTGAAAATCACCCTAGGGTCGTTTTCACTTGAAGTGTGATCTGATTTGTCAAACTGACTCACATGATTAAAAATAATCAAATTGGATTGGGCTGTAATATATGTAAAAACTTATCGTTGAAGTTACTCTTTTCCAATATTCATGTAAAAATTTTGATTTCAGTACACTCTGTTTTTATTTTTCAGAGATATTTACTTTTGAAGTGAAGGAGGTATATCCACAAATTCAATAATTAGACAAACGTGTAACGGTATAATAAATAATCAAATGTTTCAGACGACTGCTTACCTACACGTATAATGCAAGATGCCATTGGCAGCTTCTGTAACAAATAAAATTCATAATTAGTTGTTATCTTATTGGAGTTCATTCAAGAATTTAATTGAACGAACTGTAGATGTTCATATCTAGATTTCAACGAAACAATTTTCAACCGGCTGAGGGTGGCACTACCACAACATTAATAAGGAATGACAGTTACAAATTGGAATTTTTCAACACATTTAAACGCACGTGACGCTTCCGTAATTTTTCATGACGTTGGGCTAAAGGGTAAGTAATGATATAACGAGACAATCTTATCAATTAGGTGCAGTTAAGTGTAAAAAATTGGACGTTGGGCTTTGTGTCACATGTTATAATTTTAGACTGAATAAACCGTTAGTAGCCTTAATTATTATGGCAACTTCGCTGCGTAAACGTGAAAAATTTTATTAATGGGCGCTGAAAGCTTTCGTAGTGTGTTACCGTAATAACTTGCTCGTTTCTATTAAATCCCCTCAGAGTGAAAAGTTGTTCGTTAAACCGAGTGGATTTTTTTATGTTAGTGATTGTTATTTTTATAACAAGAAAGTTTATTAGTGAATATCTATGTCAAACGGCATCAGACGGTATTTGTAGAGGAATTAATGTCTTCATTTGCATATCAGTTTGATATTTATCCACAAAAATATTAACAATATTAAGATTATTATATGCATCGTCGAAGAAAAGAATTTTTATTAGCAGAAATAAGTAAAAATTGTTTGAAAACTTTTTATAATTTATTATAGAAATAGGATAAGGCAAACATAAGACAATGGTAGGTTCTAGCTATTTAAATCTACGCGTTTGGATTTAAATTAATTAAAAGTATTTCTTTATTTGCAAGTTTTATAGTTATCACTTATCTATGTTTTACATTAGTGTTTGGGAAAGATCATTTATTTAAAGCTTAGTTAGTCCAAGGAGCAAATTTTCCGTGATACTTTCTTATGTAGTACATTTCAAAGCGAGGAAGGGCCATATTGAGAAAAATCAAATCAATTCACAGAAAGAAAATGTCAGAATTGTAAGATAGTAAGTTACTAAAATAAAATAAACCAATGACAGAATTAGAATATTACACTATAAGTTTAGACTTTAGACGGCAGTTAAAATTCTCTCTTGTCGTTTGTCTCGCGATTGAGATTGCTTGATGTTATTTCCTTTAGTGAATATTGTTAACGATTTGGTGTCATCTTTAACGAGTTCGGACAAAGTGTTTGTTTTCTGTTGTCGAATTTCATGTGGAGTTGAAGATGTGACTCATCTCTTTTTGCCGTTAATCGTGGTCTAGAGTATAGGTTTTTCCATATAGAGGTACAATCGTCTGACTATATCACCATTGTTGCTTGTAATATTCCAAAGTAGTACAAACCGTAGTCTTGGCAAGTTTAGGTCGTCAAACCATTAGCCTAAATGTATTAGTTCGTCTGTTCATGTATACTATTTGTAACATTATTTGTTTTCTAATTTTCTTCCCTTGATAATTTTCAAAGCTTACATTACCATGAAGAAAAGGCACTATGTTGACTCTGTTGACCTAAAAACCTGAATCAGAGCAGAATCCCGGGAATCAAACCCAGGACCTCCCGAATGCTAAGTAGGCGTGCTAACCACTACACTACAGAGCTCGATATCGTCTGAGTTTATTGTCGGAAATGATATGCGATAGGAATATGTGCTCTCCTCCATTCTTTTCAACGTTTACGGAGAGTAAACTATTAGAAGTCCACTGAAAATTGGGATGAGGGCATTTCAATGAGGGGGGGGGGGGGGGGTAGAAAAACATCTTAAATGGTGTATAAATTATGGTAGTCCACCGACGTATTGAGAAATTCAGTGCAGAGACGGATCTACAACTTATCAACTAACAGTAGTGCATGGATCAGATTATTTACCTCGGCAGTTTCTCCTTATTCTGGATATTATAAGAAGCAATGAAGTCATATACCTTAAAGTTTGCATCTAAAATGATGGTGATTGCAAGGGCGAAGTGAAGGGAAGTGAAGGGACGCATTGGTATAGCGAAATCAACTTTTGCAAGACTGGAGAGTACATAGTGGGACAACGAGAAATCTAAGGTAGGACTGATCAAGGCTCTACTATTACAGTGTTCTTCAATACAATCAAGGCTGCATGTTGTAGGAGAATTCAGGCATTCGAAATGGCATGCTGTAGAAGTAAAGTTGAATGCAGTCTTATTTTTCGGATGATCTATTGCAGTACGAAATATTGCAACACTGTCTTATTTATATTTTTCTCTTTCCAGTTTTTTGTTCGTCTTAGCAGATATTAAGAGCGCAAATGCATTCGACTTTATGTAACCTGAACTACTCACGGAAGAAACATCCTATAGACAAATAATCTCATGCAAACTACTTCGAGACGTATACTTGCTTTGTTCGGCTATGTTATCCGACGTAATGGTATAAAAAATAAAATAATGTATATCCAGGACAAAGTAGATGGAAGCAGAAAAAGGGAACGATCCCCAAACAGGTCAAAACTCTTACACACAGCTGTTGATTGCAAAAGTAATGCAGTCGGTTGAAGATAGTGATGAAGCGCGAATTTACGAGTCACGACGCAAAAGACTTAGAAGAAACATTTTCTTTTGTCTTGCAAACTATATTCATTTAATATAAATGAACCGAAGTAAATCCATTTTGGTGTTTCTGTATAACAGCAGATCGAATGCAGATCAGCGTGGTGGTTATTTGCACGATCTTAACTTTTAGCATAATTAATTTTGAGCCTATATTATGCTCTCTTTATGCTCTATTATTTCCATCAGTTCTTCGGTAACATTAGCTATAATGGTAGTATCACCAGTCCGTTGTACATTTGTTATTGTGGCCTCTATCTTTCCGTAGCTTTGTGGAGAGCAAATTCACTATAGAAAGGGAAAAGATGCATTCTTGTCGGGCTCGGGCGTTTACTCGACAGTCCAGAGATAGATGGTGATCAACTCTAGCGGTTGCAATACGTTGGTTCTATAGACAGAGTATAAAGATATTTAGGTACACCTATTTTTTGAGAAAGTACAGTCGATCATATTCAACGCCTTTTTGTAGCAAAAATTCCAATACATACGTAAAGGCACAATTTGTTAGAATAGTTTAAAATTACCGCCTGCACTGTCTTTTTAAGCAGGGGAAGAAAAGGTTGAAGAGGCTGCGTGGTGAAGTTAGCGTGGGTACAGTCAGTCAGGATAGAGAGCAAGCGCAAGGTAGATATCCGACAGAGCGTGGTTTACATGTTACCGTTCTGGGTGATGTAGCCGATATTTTTGGAGTATTGACTGCTCTTTGAGACCCCAAGGCACAGCCTACAAGTCTGTAATTCTATTTCCCGTCTTGCTGTTTTGTAGTGGAATTTTATTTCGGCACCTGGAAGCACCGCTGTGGAATTAGCGTGAGCCTAAATTGATGTATTTCTAGCTAAATTGAATAATGTGTTATATTGGTCAAGCAATCCATGCTATGAATTACTGCTACACCGAATATGTTTTATGAGTTAAGTGATGCATGCGTTGTGGTATTTAAAAATTAACCAGGTTTTAAGTGGCACCTCGCTGGGAGCGCAGTTATGCCTTCGCGAAATATATCCTCGATGGCGCATTGGACAGGGTGACAGTCTCGCAATAAGCAAGTTTTCGGTTCGAATCCATAGATAGGCGAAAGTTTTTTCGCAGTCCCCTGGATCGGTACTGAACCGGGTGATCATTTGGCGTTGGGAACCAATAAACGTCGCTCTCCTCTGAAGACTGGTAAATGAGGTAGAGTAACAAGATTAAACATAAAACATATAGACTTGGAGGTGATACCTTGTGAATGTGAACCTGTTTCACCCTACATAAAAAACAAGCCTTAGAGAACTGTTGCTGGCTTGTCGCCGGGTTATGGAATCGTACCCGAGTAAACAAATGGTTAGGTTGCAAGATGAAAAGTTATAAGTCCGAGGTAAAAACCACAACTGTGAGGTTACAATAAACCTTTTTGAAGTAGAACTTACAAATTGTAGGGTTACGAAGAGAGTTCCCAGATAAAATGTAAGAATCCTGAGAAAAACAATTAATGTAGCATCTTCATTGATATTTTAAGATTTCTGGTCAAATTTGGTTAATAATTGGGAGGGATTAATAAAAAATACACAAAATGAGTCAGTGTTAGTTGACAACATTTTTACGGAAAGTAATTTAGAGGTTCGCTGTCAGCAGCTTTGCCTTCTGAAGAAAGTATTTACATTTCAAAATAATGAATTTTTGGAAAAGTGAAATGTGTCGTTATTACATTAAAAATGAATTAAATTTCTGAAGTATTGTTTATGGTTGTTCAAATTAACGTTTGGAGATAAAATAGACAATTGTGTGAAGTTCTACGGAAATTAATTAAACCGCACAACTAGTTCATAATGTGTAATTTCTGAGCTGTATTTGCGCAACATTCAGCATTGGTGTTATATTACTAGTTCAAGTTGCAATGTATTGTTTGCAAGTCAGGAGTTATTGTCTTTAATTTAGGTCAAGTAAATTACTAGGTTACTATATCGACTACAATATAGTGCAAGGCTGACAACCTTGCGCTAACTTTATGTCACTGAAACGTCCGCCCTATGATTCTTTGAGGACAGAATAGGAACAAAGAAGGAGATATCGACTAGAATAAGCAAAACATGTCTGTATAGAAGCAGTGCATTTTTAGGCGAATTTTTAATACATTCTCTAACATTGAGGTGCATTCATTTGGGAACTGACGTAGGCTACAAATGCTTAAAGGGTAGTTAGGCCTGGCTACTTCATTGACATCTTATCCTACAACCATTCACCCCTTCAACAAGTTTCAACCACTTCAGTAAAATCACCTGGTCCTAGAAATCTACAAGTTACATTTCTGACGTGCATCCTGAACAAGTGCAAGAAATCAAAGGAATTACATAAATTCAAGGAAGGCCCCAGCTAATGGTTATGAATTAAATCAAACTTCGCGTTAGTATCTGTAAAGTGCTTTATATTATAAATGAAAAACGTTTATTTTTTTAAATGTAAATTTCTATTAAGTATCTGGAAGAAATACTTCATCTGAAATCCAACCTCCTAGAAAATGCAATTTAGTGTGATACAGACATAATTTGGATATACATAATAAAAATTATAACAAAATAGTATTACCTGTTGCAATACAAGCATTTTTGCAGATAGCATGACGGCGCTATATTATTTATATGACGTTTATTTCAGAATCTTTTAATTTCTTAATATATCGAAATTTCCATCTCGCGTTTAAATTTTTTACATTGAATTATTTTTATCACACCACGCTCTTTATCTACATTTATGTCTACTTGGTATAAAAACTGTATGAGTTGCCAAAAGTTAAAATTTGGTAATAATCACAAAACACAAACAAACCGCTTGCAAGCGCTCAATCCCTTCAAAGACAGACATGGAAGATTATTTCTAACAGCAATTTTTTATTTTTTGTGATGCATGGCAAATTTCATGTATTAATGGTTCAACAAAAGACGTTATACCGCTGGACAGCATACACATTTAATAAGTTAAGCCACTACAAATCGGATTACGTCGAAATGGTTAACCGACGGCGTGGAAAGGATTAAATAATCACAAAAACAGTGCTTACACGAAGCAAGAGGGCTGATAATCGTGCTAAATTAATCGCTCTCATCTAATGGATATTTCACTATGAACTGGGATATCTGTGTTCTTTGGATAATTAAAACTCTTGACGTGTTGGTTAAAAAGAGGCAATCTAATTTTGAAATATTTAGTGAGGTGTGGTAACTTAGAAACTAAATAAGGCACACAAGTCATATATATTATTAAAGTAGAGTAATTACAATTTGTATTTTATTACTATTTATGTGATTTTAAATCTAAATACATGGTAAAAATTAAAAAAAAACGTATTATAACAAAAATTTCGGTAGATTAAATCTTTGCTCCCTTTTTTCAAGGGTGCGTGCGTTGTACATTTGTATATTTAAAAAAGTAAACCGCGACAGAGTTTGTATCAAACGTATATAACTCCATATTTGAAGATTAGTAATAATAGTAACTTATTTCAAAGCTACAGAGGTTGGTCGGTTAGATTATTAAGCTCTACTTTGAATTTCCGGTTGGAACTGGCAACTGCTTGTAAGCCAAGTTGTCAATGTGTGGCAAATACAGATTGATTTTTTTCTTTCATTGCAATGGGCGCAGGTATGTGGAAATGGAATTTCGTTAATGGGCGTTTCCTTTAGTAATTTATAAGAGATACAACTTTCAAAGATGCGTAAATAGTTCCTCTAAGTATATATATATATAAATATATAAATTTTGTTTCGTGCTGTACTGTTTGCAGAAGAGAAAATATAGTGTGCTAATTTCTCATGATAAAACCAAATCGATCAACCTATTCGATGCAAGTTAGCTCGCGGTGATAACATTTTAGAGCAAGTGACGTGTACAAATATCTGGGAGTAACAATACTAAGCTCAGAACAATTACACCAGAAAGCAGTGGAACAAATATCAAAGGAGAATTGAATAGCAGGCCGCTTAAGTATGATATGCTCAAAACATTTGCGAACTAAAACAAAAATAGGGATATACCAGAACTCAGCGAGTACCAAATGCACATATATGACCAATTGCAAAGTAGTGCCTATAAAAGAACGGGCAGGGAAAAGAAGACGTTAATGGAACGAACGTCGTAGCCAAAGCAGTACGAGATAAGCTACCTGTGGGAAGGTGAAGTACTAAGTACTCGCATAGCTACTAAAAAACAACATGAACGCTAGTGGCCGTGCAGTGACAATGATAAATTCAAATTAATCAGGAGATTAAACAAACTTCACTTACTGTTGCAGGCCATTTCGCAGTAGATCGTTGTGAGGACAATTTTCTGTATTTTCACCCTATTTTCTCCTTTTCGCTCATATTAGCTCAGATTTAAATCCTGTTCTTAGTCCTGCCACGCCTAAATTAATAATTCAGCAAGATTTAAAAACTTTATTCCGTTCTTTTCGAATATTAGCGTCTATCAGCTTATTTACGTTCGTCGATATTTTCATAAATCTAAAGTTAAAAAAATGTGTTATATCCCAAAAAGTAAGTCGACTAGATACACAAAAATTAAAAGATCCTATAATAAACTTAAAACTTAGGAACAAAATAAGTGAAAAACTAACAAGCTTAAAAGACACAACAGATAGTGGCGGAATAGAACACAAGTGGAATCAGATAAAAGACACAGTGAAGGCAGTTGGAGAAAAATATTTAAAATCAAATACAAGACAAAAGGAACAACCTTGGATGACAGATAAAATCTTACAATTGATGGATTTAAGACGAACATACAAAAATAAATGTGCACAAAGATACAAGGAAACTCAAAAGAAAATCCGGTCAAAAATCAGAATAGCAAAAGAAAAATGGTTCACCGAACGTTGTTCCGAAATTGAAATCTTAGATGGAAAACATGACTTGCTTAATTTACACAAAAAAGTGAAACAAATTGCTGGTAACCATAAGCACAAAAGGTCTCAAACATTAATGGACGAGCATAACAACATATTAACATCAACTGAAGATAAAGTAAAAGAATGGAATAAATACCTGGAAAATTTATTCAACGACAATAGAAGTGAAAATTATAACTTCGAGCTGAGTGATGGAATTGACATAACTAGGTCAGAAGTTGAATATGTTATCTCGTTAGCAAAGAATGGCAAATCGCCAGGGCCAGACGAAATGTATGTTGAGGTTTTAAAGACTCTCAAAGATGATAGTTCACTTTCTATTTTGGTTAACCTATTTAATAATACGGACAGGGGTAATACCGAGAGAATGGTTAAAATCGCTCTTCTTGACAATACCCAAAAAACCAAGTGCAAAACACTGCAGAGACTACAGAACTATCAGTCTAATGAGCCATGTACTAAAGATATTTCTGAAGATCATTCATAATCGCATTTATCGCAAGTGTGAAGAAAAGATCAGCGATTCTCAGTTTGGTTTCCGGAGTGGATTCGGGACGAGAGAGGCACTATTCAGTGTGCAGGTCCTGATACAACGCTGTCGAGACATTAATGTAGAGGTCTTTGCCTGCTTTTTGGATTATGAAAAGGCCTTTGACACCGTAAATCATAACAAATTAATAGACATACTCAAGGAACTGGTGTTAGATGGACAATATATCCGCATCATAGCGAATTTATACTGCAATCAAACAGCCACGAGTGAACAACGAGTAATCAGACGAGATAATGATAAAGAGAGGGGTTCAACAGGGCTGTGTTCATTCGCCTCTGCTTTTCAACCTTTACGCAGAAAAGATATTCAGAGAAGCCCTAGATGACAAAGACATTGGAGTAGTCGTTGGCGGTGTAGTGGTAAACAACCTTAGATATGCTGACGACACGGTACTACTAGCTACCAATATAGAAGATGTGCAAGAGCTAGTGACAAGGGTTGCAGAACACAGTATGTCCATGGGGCTTAAATTCAATTTTAAAAAGGCCAAAAGGTTTGCAGTAAGTAAAGACCTGATAGTTGGAAACGAAATTGTCGAACGTGTCAATTCTTATAAATATCTTGCTTGTCATCTAAACGATAAATGGGACATGACATCGGAAATTAGAAGTCGCATCGAACAAGCTAGGCAAGCATTTGCTAATATGAAAAGAGTTCTTACTAGCAGACATCTGAAAATTGCTCTTAGAATTAGACTCTTACGGTGCTACGTATTCAGTATTCTATTCTATGGAGTTGAGGCGTGGACGCTAACAGAGGCCATGTGCAATAAATTGGAGGCTTTTGAGATGTGGGCCTATCGTAGGCTAATGAAAATTTCTTGGGTTGACAGAACTACAAATGTAGAAGTTTTGCAGCGCATAAACAAACCAAGAGAAGTTATAAACACCATAAAAAGAAGAAAATTAGAGTATTTTGGCCACATCATCTGCAACGACAAATACAGATTACTGCAGATTATAATGCAGGGGAAAATAGAGGGAAAACGTAATCCGGGCCGTCGCAGGACATCGTGGCTCAAGAACCTTCGCCAATGGTATGGACAAAGTACAACATCCCTTTTCAGGAAAGCTACAGACAAAATTCAAGTGATGCAATTGATCGTCAACGCCCTAGGAGGGCAGGACACATGAAGAAGAAGAAGAATATATTTTCTAAATTTAGCTTTGGTCCCCCTGGATGACGCATGTGTCCTTTTCATATTTTTAATGTGTTAGCGACGTTAGAAAGACAATTGTTTGAAGTACCGGTGTTTTCCCTTTATAAGCGAAAATATATTTCACCGTCACGACATATTACGTATAACCCCATACGTTCGAGAAAGTGCGAATCTTAAGTAACGCTTTACACCTTCGGCTCGTGACATTTTTGATGTGATTTTGGATAGTGAAATTTAAACGCAATAATTCACATGGAAACGACAAAATATTTCTCAAAAATATATCCACTGCTTGTGGTATTACCCTTGAATAATACCTTTGTAATTAGGTATGGTTTTTATGAATACGTGTTTGTAAATAATAACTAATAGATGTCAGTTGGCGATAAAATTCCTTTCCGCGCGCTAAGTGACTTCAGGGGGCGATAAAATTACGTCCGCTGAGGTCATTTAGCGGGAAAAAAGAATATTTATAACCCAAGGGCGAAAAAGACTAGCTTTACGCCTGAAAATGAGACTTAAAAAACGCCCAACATTGATCGACCGTACCAAAATTAAGTTAAATGTTTCTGGTAACTTTGCGAAATATCACGCTTTTCTTTGTTGCCTGCGTTGACAGGTAATGTTAGTACCTTTACAAAGCTTACCAGCTAGGCTGTTTTAATATTTATTTCAATAGATCATATTTGGCCCATTGGCGCTAGTTCACACAGTTTGACGTTTCAGAGTTGAAAGCTTGTGTTTGATTAAAACGTGTCGTTTCATTCCGTTATGTGGAAATACGGGTAGGAAAGTGCCTCCTATCATGAATTTCCATTAAATATGGTAACTTTTTGTGGTTGTATAAAAACTATCACGCAAAAAGGAAAATACGTGATCTGTCAGGTGGTGAAACCAGCGTCAATTTCATGAAGTGACCATAATTTGCATATTACCGACATTCGGATAGCTGGCAGGCTTTATAAAGACACAGTTTTTGTTAATCAACACAGGCGACGCTTTTGCTATGTTCGGGTTTGAAACCGGCCACCTGATATAGTAATAGTATATTACATACCGAGGTGGAAAGTGTTTCATTTCTGTCGAGAGATTAAGTAGTTAACCGAGACGCGTAGCGTCGAGCTGAACTTTATCTCGAGACAGGAATGAAACTTTTTACTTTTATTTGCAACCACTTTATTCTAAACAATAATTGGAAAAATTATTATATTATGATACGACAGGTTGTGACGCGCATGAATGGATCAACGAGATTCCCAGTGTCTCTACCTACTCAGCGGTCGGGAATGGATAGCGCATGAATGGATCAACGATATTTCCACTGTCCCTACCTACAGAGCGGTCGGGAATGGATTCGTTTCCAACCGGCAATCACTTTTCCGACCGGTTGGAAAGTTACAGGTTAGGAATATCTCATTTTCCAACTTTTTAAAAATCAGTAATGATTTTATGACATATATGGTTGCGAATAAAAGTATATTAATACTGCTGCAAGCGCGGCCTCCTGGATTAATGCGAAACTGACGTCTCTAAGCGGGCCGCCGCATTTTTAGTTCAAGGATTTTTTTATAGTTTGTAGAGACGCTACAGTACGTGGCGCTTATGCCCTTGGTTGCATACGTCCACGGCCTCCTGGATTAATATTAATCTAGGACTAGGAAGTCGTGCCTACTTTACAGATAATTTATCAAAAACCCAACAGATGGCGCCAAAGTAGGTTGGCCTCAGAATCACAAAAATTATACAAATGTGGCGGGCCGCGTAGAGACGTTAGTCTCGCACTATTCCAGGAGATCGTGGCTGCAAGACTTTTTATTTTGTTTCTGTCCACGCAGATGTCGCTCCTTAGTGAACAATGGCTTAAGTCTTGAGTTTAAAACGTACCTATTTCGACTGTCATGTGAAGTGGTATTATGTGAACCCTTCCACAGTTGTAAAATTTATTATAGACCGAGAAAATCAGAAAAAAATTACAAAACTCTGGCTAAAGAAGTGCACCAATAAATTACCGAGTTACACTTGCTGAATAAAAACAGTTCATTATTCAGCTTATCCTACCAACCATTTTCAAAAACCATTAATTTCATATACCAATATTTATATTATTTATCTCCACTGAAAATAACGAGCCTGTTTGAAAAAATAACGGCAGTACAAATTTATAGTTTTCTATTTAGGAACTGACATGAAAAAGCCACAGGATGTAGAACATGAAGCTAGTTGTTCAAACGAAATTAAAAGTGCATTAACAAGTTTCCGATTTCAGCTAGGAAAAGCTCAACACGAGGAAGCCGTGTTATGTTCATTACAGTCAGGATACATCAATGTCTCGTTATAAACTATATCCTATGTGTAACTGCAACAGAATACATTGTAAAATTAGCCCTAACGGTTCATACATACCATGTGAAACATATCTATATTGATTTATTTACTAGCCAGAATATAATTTTAGGATTTATTACTTTGCTGTCTTTTTAAAGAGCGACATGACATGATCTTGGCCTGCATTGTGTATTATTTTTTTTGTTACCCTTATATGTTGTATTGAAGTTTCACCAGAAAACGTTTTTATTAAAGCTCTTTCAGTATGAAATATTTCAGTAGCTGCACGAACATTTACAGTTTAATTCCTATATATGTGATGAATGTCAGCAGTAACCGAAACAGTAGCAAACAAAGAGTTTCTCGTTAAGATTTGTAATGCTATTTTATTTTAGTAATTTGTTAGGGCCATTATCTATGGCATGTTTGGAAAACCTTATAAGGTCAATTGAGATATCTAGAAGTAGGTAAAACGTGTATTAATATACTATTGTTCCATCGGGGCATCTTTAGCCAACCGCTGGTTTTATTACTTTTGCACCCCAGTGTACATTTAATGCAACTTGGAATAAATTTCAATTGTGAAACAGAATCTTAGAGATTTTCAACGTGAGTTTTCCTTAAAAGCACTATTGAAAGCTTTGTCGGTCCTTTTATTAGTAATACGATACAACATTCTATTGAGAATTACTTTGTAAAATTTCTTTTGAAATGGGCGCAACAGAAATGGAAAGTATTCTCGGAGGATTTCCTTTGTACGTATGATGAGAGTACGACGTACGAAAAAGCTTAGGTCTTACTTATAACTTGGCTAATAATAGATGCGGTTCTTGAATTCTCTTAGAAGTTGGGGCGGTTATAAATACTTAAATACTGCAGGGCGAAATCCGGAGGGACGCTCCGGATATAGACCCAGAGCGAAGGAAACGCCGAGTTATTTTTCTACATTGCAGGAAATCTTATTAAGGCGGTGTTTATTAATTTAGCAATACCCGGAGCAGACAAGGACTACCCTGGGTATTTTTTCAGTCGTATTTAAGAAACGGGAGCGTTTTGTATTTGCATTTTGTGCTTGAGAAAGCTTTTATTTGCTTCTTAAAGTTTTATAATGTTCTGAGAAAAATGGTTTATTTTTAATTTATAGCGCATTCGCGAAAGCTGTTAACTCTAATCTTTGGACAATAAATAGATAAATAGATGCTTTCACATGTGAAATAGGGAGAAAAGGTATATCAAACAAATGTCTCGAAGACAAATGTGCCTTGGTAATGTACCTGTCAGTGCATTCATTTATATGCTCGACCAGTTTTGTGAGACTTTCTATCTCCAAATCTCAGCTGCGACATGTACTCAAACGTCATTAGCTTGGTTTTCCATTGTACCGAGTAAATGTAGCTAATTAATATTATTTTTGAATGGTATTATGCTTAGTGCAATCTTGTAAAGTGATCATTGGTGGTAATCTATGAATTTTTATGTAGTGGGAGGGGTTTGTTATTATTAATATATTTTTTTGAAATTTTTAACATTTCACACTTTGTATGGAAATTGGAGGCACATTCAACCACGTGCAATAACTTCAAATTGATTTAAATTTGCCGCTTCTAAAATTCATGTCATTGTCCCCTCGGCCGACTTTTATTCCCTGAGTAGTTTCGATTTTCTATGGTTTCTGGTTGTTAAATTAAAAACTACATTGTCAATTTGATGAAACAATGGCAAGTTTTTGACTTGTACAGTTATTTTTGTAGATAGACCAAGTACAATTGAAGTGACAAATAAATATAGCACAATTAGTTAAAATTCTGGTAGATTCAGATATGTGCTTTCTTGTAACTTAGAAATTACTAGTGTTAATACAAAACTAGTATGTTCTTAAACTGGTCTCATGGGGTACATTTAACCACAGAAAGGGCAGAACGAGAGGCTGCAAGAACTTTTAACTTAAACCGTGATACTGTGCATTACAGATTTTTTTATAGAAAAACATAGCAAAAGTGCTGCTAAAATTATATAACGACGTTAGAGGCCATGAGAGTAAAAAAGACAGGCAACCAACGGAAATTTGCAAGCAAATACACAGCTAGACAAGTATTCGCAAACGAAGAAGATATTCAGTTAGTAAATATATTGAAACTCGTTTCAACATGAATTGCGGGTTGACATATAAAAATAGGAAGTTCAGATTTGAGTATGCAAATATTCTTCCAAACTGCAAACACCCTGAACAATAGATTATAAATAGAGAGGTTGGGATAAATTGGCCAAAGTCTTTCTTGGCAAGAAACAGTACAATTTCTAAGAAACGCTGAAAATACAACTGTGTCTACAGCTACGGGATTTACCTTAAACTCTTTGTCGGAGTTTTTCGTCAATTAAAGTAGAACTTTAAGCCCTAACGGGTATTTAAGTTAGACGTGAAAGAAGTGAAAACTGTGCTTAAACTTGTTAAAGTAGTGTCGAATAAAGGAAAATGATCACATAATAGTTATTTGTACCACTAGTTTTGAAAGTCTTACTTTTTTTTTCATTAATTGGCAGCAAATAAGTGAAAAAAGGAACTTTCAAAACGTGTTGTACACGTAGTTTTTTTGCATAGTGATCCTTGCAGGCCGGTGAAATAGAATCTCAGTCATTGACATTTCACGATCTTGCTGACATTTCACGATGTTGCTGTCACTCAACAATCCAGTAATCCGAAAAACCGTGTTGCGCAATATGTAAATATTGTACAAATAAAATTGTTAAAAAAAGTAAACATAGTGAAAAAAGTGATACTTTCAATACGATTTTTTGACAAAAAGGCCCGCGTAATTTGATCACTACACGGAAAACAAAATTTGCTTAGTTCTATTTATGGGCCGACATGTCGTAAGCGGTTGAATTTACTTCCTTTTTATCTTACATTATGTAAGTTTACGTTTAAATTTAAAGTATTAGACGTTGAGAACATATCTCACACAAAATTAAAGAGACAAATTGGCGCAATATGGAAAAACGGCGTTCATTATATTCTCTCGTATTTTACCATAAAATAATCATCAACGAACCTCTTCCTTACTTGTACAATAAAATAAAATTTTGTTCTGACAACCATAAGTTGAATTTAAGACATATAGTATAGGATAGGTCTTATAGATCTTCCATCAGATCACTCTGAATTGTATAAGCGTTCATTCTTATATAATATTGCTAACTTTATAATAATATTCCTTCTACATGTAAAACTTGTGCTGTATTATTTTTTAACTTCGAATAAAGGGTTGATTTTTGATGGCACTAATTATACTAAACGAATTATTAATGTTTGTATTAATTTTTAAATTTCATATGAATGCATATTTTTATTAGTAATTATTCATGAGTGACTGTATGGTTGGGAAAATTTGTAATTTTGAAATATATTGTAATGAATTGCATATAAAAAGATTAAGTTAATTTATTAATACAAGACAAGGCTTTGATATTATATTAAAAAAAATATTCAAATATTTCATTATTAAATTTAAAAAGATGAATTTGGGTATAATGAAAGGATATCAGAATTACTAACATGTATTTTGTAAAATAATGGAATACTTTGAATTCAGTTGAATAATGAAAAATAAGAAACGGAAGGTGCTAAAATGATGTAAAAGTTACCTGAAATAGAGTGGAAGATTGATATCGAATAATTACCTTTTTGAGAAATGTTATTCAATATAGCGGGTGTTATTAAATGTGATACTAAACTATGTAGAGTTTACTGAACTGTAAAAAATTTACAAAAACGATATCACTAAGGAAATATTAATTTGATGTACACAAATAAATTTCGATAGAAAAACACACGTAATAATATTTTGTAAAAAACTTAAATTTTGAAAATAAACCCTTTTCTAATATGATTTATTAATCTATTTTGGTATATGAAAGGGTTTAATTATAATTAAATTGGCGAGAAGAGGAGAAGTGTCAATTTTAAAACAAGAAGAATATAATGAAGATATAGAGAAGATGTGTATGGTAGGAAGAACATAATTTAAAATACTACCGGCCATTGAAATAATTTCTGGAATTGGATTTTCAACTTAGTTTATTGTCAAATAATTACATCTTGTGAATTGGATAGCTTAAGCTGTATTTACTGGAAATAGAACACGGCAAGATTTTTGGAGTGAGAGTCTTGGGAATTGGAAGTGGTTTTCATCTGATGGAGTTGAACTTTGCTGAACTTTGGTTGAAGTAACGTTTTGAGATTGGCACTAGTTGAGGTGACGTCCTGTGGCTTCTAACAGATCGGGATTCTCATTAGTTGGATTGTCAATATCTTATTTGGAAGGGAGAGTGTGTTCACTGCTGGAGAATTTTGTCGAGGTTCGTGTTGCTGAATTGTATGCTAATTGAGAATTGGAAGGAGACATTTCCGAAGGTGTTTGCAGTTCTTGACAATAGGATGGGCTTGTACTGAGGTTACTCTGTAGTTGGTATACATTTGGATCTTTGAAAAGGCGGATTAAGTTCTTTGGACGAGCTACAGTCACAAGTATTTATTGAGCAAAGTAAAATAAACAGTAAAAGAGTGAAGTGTAATAGTTCATAAAAAGACTACTTACTATTTCATGTTTATTGAATGACAGGTAGTGTAACAAGGACATATTTGCGATTGATATTTCATGTGCATGATTTGAGATGACACTGACGTTCATTAAAGTTGTCACAAATATTTGACATAACTCTCATTTTACAAATGATTTTTCAGAAATAATAAAACAGTCTTGATATTGCGTGTACCGACTTGTTTTTGAGAGTAGGTAATCATGTTTTACTGAGCTAAAAATATTTAAGAACTTAATATCAACGATTCATATTAAAGGGCATAAGAAGTATTTGAATTTATTTCTAATTGAGAATGTATCTAAAACAAAAGAGGTCGTACAGTCAAATGTGACATATAAAAAACATCAAATGTAGTAATGTAAAATAATTAAATATACAACTCATATTGAAGTTTAGTCAATCAGTACATAATTAGACGCCGTAACATAAGGCTCTAATGATATTAGGTGAGACCATTGGTACAAATTTTTGTTATGTTATATTATGTTGTTATGTTTGGTTCACATACTAGGTGTTTTTTTATTGTTAATTTTTGTCATTTCTGATTTTTTTCTTACTGCCGTAGTAAGGAAGAGCAGTGATCTCCTCAGCAGGGTTCATCTGATTGTCTTCGCTTTTCCTTTCAGCTATTTAATGTGTATTTAAAACAATATAAATTAGTTTTGAAAATAAATTATTATTACTGCTATTGAAATTCTTTTATTCTCAGCCTTTGCCGGTCACTCCCTTGACAGACGGGTGTTTATCAAGCCTGTCTAGTGATTCTATGGCTTTAGAAGTAGTCGTACTACGGATATTGCATGTTTTGAATATGATTCCTTTTTGAATGTGTTAGTGTATGAGTGGGTTTAGATCAGTGGTTCCCAAACTTATTTGGCCTACCGCCCCCTTTTCAGAAAAAAAATTACTCAACGCCCCCTGGAAATCTATATTCTTTAAGCGAACAAACAGAAAGATATTAAGTAACAAACGGCTTCCGGGATTGGACCGTGTCATGATTGAGATCGAAGAACTCAACGTTTCGCCCACTTTCGTAAGGGGCTTCATCAGGAGGAAAAAGCAAAAGAGCACGGTAACTCAACGTGTTAACCACGCCAGAGGCGAAACTCGGCTCGACTCGAGTCTTTTACATCAGGAGGAAAAAGCAAAAGAGCACGGTAACTCAACGTGTGAACCACGTCAGAGGCAAAACTCGACTAACGGAAGGAGACACGGTCCAATCCCGGAAGTCGTTTGTTACTTAATGACAATGGCCGTGAAAGCCTCAGAAATCATCAGAAAGATATTGTAGTACTGATAATTAACTATAAAAGTATTTCTACGTAGGAAATTATTTTGAAAGAATAAATTAATTGGCAATTAAAAATTACAAGGGGGTATTTACACATTAAAAGTACAACATAAACATTTGAGAATTGTTTAATGAATGGTACATTAGATACAATTACTGTTAAATTGTGAATAGTTTATTAAAAAGGTGCGAGCATATAAGTTGATTTAGTTGGGCTAGTTGTTTGGTAACATCAGAACTTAGATTTTAATTCGTATTAGCTGAAAATCGGAATAACTAAAGTGAAAGCCAAACTCAAATGATTATCTGAAAAAGTGAATTAAGAAATGTTATAATAAAATACATTATATAGAAATTTGGTATAAATTATTATTGCTAGCGAAAATGATATTTTTAAATAGCCGATCTTTTTTCGAATTTCTAACCTGTGTTTTGAGTAAAAGCAAATTTGAATACGTAATAAAAAACCTTTATTATAATGGTATTTACTTTCTGGGTGATGTATTAATGGGTGTGATAAACTAAAATTAAAGAAACGGAGAATAATAGCTATTTATAACCTCACTTCACTTTATAACACATGTGCTAAAAGTAAACAGCTGATCCCATTTTAAACACGCTAAATTGTAAAACGTCACTTTTAGTGAAAAAAGCTAGCGCTAAAAGGCCTACTTTTAGTGGTGGTCTTAGAAAAACGAATTGTAATAATGGTAAATAGTCTTTATGGAATAAATAAATCTGTAACTTGTATTTTGTGTGTTTATTTGGAAAATAATGTTACACTATATTACACAACACATGAAATATGTATGAACGGTTTTTCTAAATCTTCGTATCTTCTCTTCCTTCTCTAAGCTTTCACCGCCCCCTTATTTTTATTCACCGCCCCCCAAATGCACCCGAAGCTACTATCGCCCCCTTGGGTCGTTTTACCGCCCCCCAAGAGGCGGTATCGCCCACTTTGGGAATCACTGGTCTAGATGAAGCTATTTAAGATGTTGTGTGAATGTCGAATGTGTGATACATGTTGTCAAGATTATGAATGGGACGATGTGTATGTGCTTGTTTTCCAAATTCTTTCCAACTCTATTGCCAAGGGTGTACATTTTCTAAGTATTCTAAATATTTTTCTTGATATGTTTATATCTGTTGGTATGGCTATGTCACTTAAATGTGTTCCTTTCTGTACTTTATCTTGTAGTGTAATATCTAGCCTATTTTACATGATAGTTTTGTGTGTATGTATTGTAATACCGTAGTATAGTTTGTATTGCTTATTATCTAGAACGTTTTCTGGTGTGTAGTTATAATATGGTGTGACATCTGTTGTGAGGTTATATTTAAGGGCTATTGCTTGATGTATGATCTTTGCTGCGATGCTATGCCCTTCAATGTAGTAGGGATGAGAGCATGACGTGAAAACAATCGGGTCACGCTGGGTCACGGCAGGTTCCGTCATGAACGTGAGTAAGATTTGAAAGTCGGGCCGTGAACGTTAGTGAACATTTTCAAGGCGTAATTCTCGTTTTCACGCTAAATTATCACGTTTTTTTTAAACGAAAGAAAGTACAAAGTATTAAACATTTTCAATTATTGAAACATTTTGTTGACATACTGTGCGTACAAACCTTTTCTTTTGAAGTTTATCGTTTAAAAAGCATTGCGACAACTGCATCCATAGGCGACCAAGTAAAACTTGCGTTCCTAAGAAGTAGGAGTACATTACTGGTTTCAGAATATTGAACCTTTGTTTATAGATACAAAGTAGGCTGGTAACTAAGTTATACTTGTATCTGTACGGTAACATCCCTTTACCGTACATGGCAACCATTACCATACTGCAACCGATAAACTATTAAACAAACCACGGATGTTATGAATGATAGCAGCCTTAGATGTCTTAAAATCCCCTCTCTTAACAACAACTGCGGCAGTTATGATACTCATAAGATTTCTAGATATGTTAATAGCTATTTTCTACTTCTAAAAGTAAACAGCTGATTTTGAGTTTACTTGTTGTAAACTGGAAGTGAAGTTATAAAATTATCCTGCGTTTTCGTTAAAAGAGGTAAAGTGTTATAAATAATTAAATCATCGTGTAATAAATAAAGTAAATATTTTACAATTGCTTTTGACAACTAACCGAAAACTACCGACTGGAGAAATAGTCACCGCTGTCGGCTACCTATCCCCTGCATTTTTGTTATGACATAAATTATAACTGTAAAAAATGTAACCTCTTGTTAATTCTGTATTTATGGATTAATAACAGTAAATTTAAGGTCATAGATAAAATATTCACATATAATCTCATAAGAGCATTAATTCTTTCCGGAATTTTTTTTGAGTGCGGTCCAACAACGTCGTATTAATTTGCCCGAGCGGGACGCGAGGGCAAATTAGGACGTTGTTGGGATGCACGAAAATAATTTCCGGATATGAATTAATGCTCGAATGCAGATTCGGTAAGAAAATCGTAACGCCACAGACCCTCACAGTTAGGTTGGTCTACCTACAAAAAATTTCCAAGAATTTTTTTTATTGTCTTGGTTACGGCTCGTGAACTAATTTTTCTATTGGTCATTAATGAGTGTCGTACGATTTTCTATGCAAATTCGTGGTAAAAGTGTTATTACACTTGACATATTATGAAACTCAACTTATGGCTTCGTTTGATAATTTTCAGGTCTCGTGCTATAAACCGTCACTTTTAGCACTCGTACCATGCGAGAAATCGGTATTTATCTGTGATAATTTAGAGTTTTAGAACCTTTTGCAAAATCAGCCCATTTACGATATAACTAACCACATCTTCCGCTTCTCTATCGTAATATTGCAGAGTTCTGCAAATGCGGGCTTTGCATTATCATTTCTATTCTGCGCAAGCAGTACTTAGTTGTTCGGCCGCTAAACCATAGAAGGTGTTACGTATTGGGATCCTTTGGCGTATGTTTCCCTATGAAATATAGTGCAATCTTATGTAATGAGCGTAGCGCATATATGAAGGAGAGAGAGCTAGCGACGGGCCGCATGCATTGTTTTATTCTACCGGGCTACTAGTTCAGTTACACGAACCCACACAAAAGGTTCGAACGTGTTACTGTGACGGCCCTCATCAGCCTTTGAGCTGTCAGCGACCAGCTGAAATTCTTTGTGTCGAAACCCCAAGTTCAGTTATCATAGCAATGTTAGTTTTAATTACGTTTTGGAGTTACTCGCAGCATAGCTAGGTGAATACAAGATGCCGCTGGTTGGACCGAGTGATCTTGTGTATGGAAAGGGGTGCTTACCTTGTTTGGGGGTAAATCGGAATTGTGTTTGTGAGTCCACTGTTGGCAGTCGTCGTTTAAAAACGCCTCCGATTAGAAATGGAAGATTGAGTTGTGCCCAGTTAGAAGAGAATAGTGGCCAAGTCGTCGTCGTAGTGCCTATCTTTTTCATTTCTCATTTTTAAGGATCTGTAACCCGCAGTCCTTCAGGGATAATCAGCCCAACCCTGTCCAAGCCAAAGTTATATGGTTACGTCGTCTTAATTAGTTTCCGACTTAATCAACAAGCCAGCCAATCGTGGTGCTTTTGCTGTGCGGCAGACCAGCTCGTGCTTCTACGACCCAGTATTGACGCCGCCCGGACTTTAACTAAGGTATTGTGCAGTAGTTCGCTAATTTTATAGTTTATGGAGATGCGTCCAAATAAATAAAAGATTGAATTTAGTGAATTTCTTGGTGGCGTCGGTTTTATAAGCACTTCCGACACAAGCGTCCTCTGAGTATTTTTTGTTAGTAACGTGTATTTACTCACGGCAATTGTTATCAACTAGACAACGCTTGAATTATGTAAATACAGATAATTGTCGAATATAGCGAACCTGTTTTTGCAAATTGTAAGGTTCAATTGCCATATTTAAGTCAATTTTCCATTTAGTTAAATAATATTCTGTATGGTAGCTATGCCATTAGTTAAATTACCATTACACAAGGGGTTTACTTTTATATTACTAAAAATAACACCACGATAATTGATTTAATAGCAAATATATTTCTTCTAATTTATTACAAATCAAAATAATACTTGCTAGGATGTAGAGACCCGACCCATAGGAGATAGGAGTAATTTATTTTACACAATATTAAATTATATTACCCACTAAACCTATAATACACCATACCAGCGTATAAAATTTTGGAGTGAGCGAAATTAAGTGGAAAGACGAAAGAGACTTTTGGATCGACGATTACAGAGTCAATTACTCGGTAGATAAAAATAGCACTGCTGGAAATTACATTAAACAAGGAATGGGAACAACGAGTAAAACAATAACTGCTTTACAATAATAGAATAATGCTCATAAAACTCGAGATAGACAAAAACGATCTGGTCGTTATGCAGACCTACATGCCAATAGCTGGCTAGACAGATGAAGAGGTAGATGCAGCTTACGAACAACTAGAAGTAATGGAAAATGTGAGAAAAAATGACAAGTTAGTAATATTGTATGATTGAAACGACGTAGTTGGTGAAGGACAAGAAAGAGAAACAGTCGGAAAATATGAACTTGAAGTTAGAAATAAAAGAGGTCAAAAACTTGTAGACTTTTGCATAAAAAAGGAAGTCATAATCACAAAGATGTCGGTACACATGGGTGAAACCAGATGATATAGTACGGTACCAAATCGACTATATTATAGTTACAAATCAATACAAATTACAATTACAACAAAAGAGACCCTATCCGGGTGCGGATATATACAGTTACCGAAATGTAGTTGTCATGAAATTAAAATGGAACATAAAAAGACGATGCTTAAAGCCGCGAAAAATAATCTATAATTTACGGTTACCAAACTAAATGAGGAACTAAAGGAAACATATACAATCCAAAGAAATTCTAAACAACACAAAAACAGTCGGAATAGATAGAAATCTGCAATGCATTTATCCTGTATTTGTTGGATGCCATTTTTGGCAAGAATAAAGCCTGAGTTATGTACAAATTATTATTTGTATCTATTTCCAAGTTGAAGCAAAAATAAACAAAATTTTATTTTTTAAGGTGCCCAGAACTTTACTCGCAAGTGAACATTGTGACACTAAATAATTTTAAAAATCAAAGGAAACGGGTGTAAATACGTTTTCACGTTCCAAATAATTCGGAAATAATAAAAGAAAACACTTGACTGCTAATTACATGAATTTTCAAATAAAAAATCGTTATCGGTGGCATTTCGACGGTAGTGCCTGCGAATGCAATATCTAAACGTTCGCCAATTTCTTACATATCTACGGAGCCCTTCTTATACCACTGCGTTGCAGCTGGCTTAATATTCACGATCTTCACGCCGGGTATCTATTAAGTTTTGTGGCTAGGTGCGTTTCAACCAAATCGTGGAAAGAAAAATAAATTATATTTTTTTACAACAAATATCAATGCAGACAATTTTTTCACTAAAAATGTCTTCGTTCTTTTTTATACATTTCATACGCAGAATGGGATGCATATATTTATGTGTAATAGTTTCTAAGGTACTTCTATGCTGAAATGTATGCCACACATTCCCTGTACGCTTTGGTTAAACAATTTCTGTAGCATTTGTTAAAGATAATTTTGAGATTAGTTCGATATCATCTTAATCTAGAACGAATAAGCTTTCCACTGGTTTAAGAATCATTGAAAAATATTCAAAACTAAGCCTGTAAATGCGATGTACGCATAAAACTAATCAATTTTTAGTAATAAAAAAATCCTGAATTTTTTTTTTTTTGGTTGTTTGCAATCTCAAAAAACTGGAGATCTTCACATTTATTTCGGCAAGATAATTCCAAATAGTGTAAAATTTTTAAACGATATCTCCTAATGCACATCCTATGATCGAATTTATGGCCTGGCCCAAATATGCGTTTCCCGTGTGTAGGATGTTTACTATTTACGCATTAATGCGGTTCGCGCCCTAAAAAGGTCAACATAACGCACTTATTCCTTACAGCTCTTTGACTTGTACAACATAAGTATATCTTGTATCTGTTGGGTTCCATTTTTGTCAAGGAGAAAACCTGCGCTATGTACAAATTACTACTTTTATGAATTTCTCGGTTCAAACACCAATTAGCAAAATTTTATTTTTTGAGGTGTTCACCCGTATATATTTATCTGAAGTTTGCTCGGTTTCATGCCAGGTAGATACTTAATATGTGTGCAATATATCGTCTTCCTCCAACAACTAGTTTTTGAGTTATACCGCCAACAGACAGACATACAGACAGACAGACAAACGGAATTGAGAAAACCTGTTTTTCGTCATCTAGGAACCCTGAAACGTGAAGATCTGAAGAAATCTCGGAAGGTGATTTTTTCGTAATTACAATACTTCCTTCGCCTTTCAGACGAGGGAAATAAAAAATTAATAGTAAAACAAAAGTTCAGGGCGCTTCATTCCAATATGGCGGGTAAAACACAGAAATCAGGCTTTGCTCCAAAGATCTTAAAAATATTTGTATTAAAATAGAAGATGACGCTCTAAAACAAGTACAGCAATTCAGATACCTAGGCAGTAAGTTCACAAAAGACGGAAGAAGCAGACAAGACGTGAGAAAATGAATCAATGACTTCAAGGTCATGTTCGACAATAAAAGCAGCTCCTCTGCTCAAACGGCATCAATTTGGAAATAAAAATGATGCTAATAAAAAGCTGCATTTGGAGAATTGCCCTGTATGGTTCAAAAACGTAGACGATAGGAAAAAATGAACAAAGAACCATTGAAACATGGCGCTGGAGAAGAATTTTGATAAAAAATGTACAGGTAGAGTAACAAATGATGAGGTCTTTCAAAGAGCGGAAGAAAAAAGAACATGGTAAATAATTCTAAAACATGATAGACGTCATTCGTGGATAGGGCACATGATTAGGCACAACAAGTTTGTGATAAATATCCTGGAAGGAGCAATATTCGAAAAAATGGCCATGGGAAGGCCACGACTAGAATATTTAGGTACAGAAAGTCATAAGAAACACGGACTGACAGTTATGGAGCAATGAAAACAATCGCTTGCAACAATATGGAAAGCTGCCAACTAATCCGGTATTGAAAGATAAGAAAAAGATGGCAAAATATGTGCACATGGTAATTTAGAACAGTCTACAGAATCGCCTTTCAGAAATTTCGAATTTGCCCTGAGACACGTTCTATAATTGATTGTAGAGGTTACCATTCGGAGGGTTTGCTTAAAATCTATTAATACTGTGGGTGGAACGAGGTTGTGCTTATGCTGCTTGTTGTTTGTTTGTCTAACGACGAAGTTATATTAGTTGGTAACATATATAGTATCTTCTTGGGTTTCTGAGACTACATTATGGATCGGTTATAAATGTTAGAAGTAAGATCGCAGAGAGATATAGTAAAGCGGAAGAAAACACAAATGTTAATTTAATTCTTTGCGTTGAAAAGAGGAACAGATTTCTTCCGAAGTATTTGCATGCCCATTAATTCAACTTAGTGCTTATTAAAACCAATTTCATTCTTATCAGTTTGATAACTAATTACTCTGAAATCACGACTCTCTTTTACGTAAATTGAAACGTCAGCATGAATTGCGTTTGCTGTGGAACAGCAGAGAAGTTTATCATATATTTATTAACGTTCCTTCATGCGAACGATGCACGCTCTGACCGAGTTACATTTTTAGCTATTCACCATTCCATCATTATTTATGCATGTTGTGTTAATACCGGGATCGAGTAGCCAAATTACCCTCCATTCATGACCGTATAACGTGGCCATACGGAAATACTAACATTATTCACACATGAAAGGTGTTGCACGCAATGGCTGAAATATTTCATTGTCGTTTGCTTATAGTAAAGTTCGCACTCTATTTCGGACAGTAAAAAATCGTTCTAGTGGCTTTTGAGCATCATAAGGGTACATAATTGATGTACTGCGATAAAGCAACGAGTGTGGGCCAATGTGTCCAATTCAAGTTTTTAAGGCAATCGAATTTATCCATTGGCCATTTGATGTTGCTGGAGTATTGCTTTTTATCAATTCTTCCAAGTATCATTAGTCAGTACTCAATATTTGTAAAGTTACTTATACCTTTGCAACCGGTAATTTTATTTTTATTAAGTATATTTCATTTGGTTGCTCTATTAGTATTTTATATCAGGTTTGGTACAATCTCCACTTTTCCAGTTAATTAATTTCCTTTTGCTACATTTAATTTAATGGAATTTAGTCTTTTGATACGAAATTTCCTTTTAAATAAATTCCGTCTAGGCATTACGTTTTCCATTTGAGTAATTAGAAAGAAAAGCCTTGTAGAGAATACCTACAATTGTAATTACAGCGCTAATACAATTAGCCTTAAAAACGAAGTTCTTAAATGGATTCTAGTTTAAGTCTAAAAACTTAGAATTAATCTTGGCTTCCAGATATTGCTGAATAGAAAAGTTACATGCAGTTTATAACAACCTTTTCTTTTTGAGTTTTAACGAATGAGCGAAGTAAAAGGACTAAAATAAATTTCGTTGAATGTTCTCTTCATTTTCGTTGAAACTGAAACTGGGACAACACCATTAATTTTGGAAAATGTCTTAGAACGGCTCTTAGGTTAATCTTTAAAATCTCTTTTTGTCATTCTACTAATATTTGGATGGTAAAATACTTAAGTAAAGATCAAGAATAGTTTTTAGGAGTTGCTGTCTTCATAAATAGACTGTTTCACTTCACTCGCAGAGAAGTATCTAGCCGTACGCATCACAAACAATTTCCTCCAATATAGCTACCTTTTTTTAAAACTTTTTCTTCTTTGGAAATGTGTGACATTAGAGCCTCATTACAGTTAATCGAAGAAAATGTAGCTGAGTTGGAAACATTTGTCTATATCAGGGTTTCTCAAACTTTTTTCCCGAGTACCCCTTTACGAAATTCATCAAAGTAACTGTATCCCCAGATCGATCCAGTTCGTAGTTGGTTAGTACGGTTTAACCAACATGATAATATATTGAGTTTTTAATTTCTACACAAATACACATTTATTATAAAAGTAATAATGAGCACATTTAGTAATTAGTAAAATTTTGAGCTGTTGTAGAAGAGATAATTGTAGGTCGAATTTGCTAATAAACATATGTCCGATTTTTATCCATTTCGGAAATACAGAGTGTCACAGTTTGGAAAATGGAAACCATCTACGAAATATAAACCGCCAAATGTGCTTGTTTCCAACACATTTTGTCGACAGCTAGACTGCTAAACTTTTTAATTTAGTCTCTTCCTTAAAATGTTTAATGTCTGAATCTGTTAATACGATTCAGTAAGAATATAAAAATGGAAAACCGTTCTAATTCTAAATACGCAGATATAGTATACGTATTCGAATTTTAATGGTGGTAACAAGAGAACGCAATATATGCAGTCCATTATCATCAAAATATGCACGAGTAAAGTATGATCAAAAATTATTTTCATCCAGTATGACTATGGAATTGTTTCTAATTTATGAATTGAATTACGTTTATACTTAAATGTCACAATTGACATTTGGTTTTTAAGTGACTTATAGTTGCATTCATAAATTAGGAACTATTCCATAGCCATACTAGATGAAAATAATTTTTGATCATACTATAAAGGGTGTTTTTTTAAGAGTGGGAGAACTTTAAATTGAAATAAAACACAGAAAAATGTTTTTAATATCCATGAAATTGGCTTTATTTGAAAGATAATTTTATGGCATTTATGTTTGAATATGATTTCGGGCATGTGACCGCCGCGGCTGGCGTGTACATGACGTAATCTGGAGGTCCAATTTTCACACACTCTTCGCAGTAAATCAGGCTGTATTTCGGCAATAACGCGTCGAATGTTGGCTTCCAAGTGCTCAATTGTTTCCGGTTTATCGACGTAAACATGCGACTTTACATATCCTCAAAGAAAATAATCTAACGGCGTCAAATTGCACGAAAGAGGTGGCCAATTAACAGATCCACAAAATGGATCCACGAAATGGACGAATGGTTCAGGTTCAAAAACTTTTTTGAGGTGATTTGCGAAAACTTCAGCTTTCTCGGCATCACTTTTAGCCCATGATCCATCTACTTTACGGAGTGGCGGCACTGGCTTCTGAGGATGTTTAAGCCTTTTCATGGCTTTCCATAAGGAATAGTCGCTTTGTTCTGTTGCAGTTAGTTCCTCTAGATACTTTTGAAAGGACTCATTCCTATAGTCTTGCAGAAGATTTTTGAGTTCTCTGGTGCAATTGTTTAATCTTCGCTTTTCTTCAGGATACCGTCTATTGTGCCATTCTCTTCTCAACCTTCTTTTTTTCCCTTATCTTATTAGTAATTTCGCCAGGATATCCTCGTTTGATTGGGTGGGGTGGGTTAGAGAGAGTGGATTCCCAGGCAGCAATCTGCACTAAGGTTTGGAATTTTTCTACTGCTTGTTCAATGTCTTCAACCGTTTTTAACGGAACGCTATCAGTTATATTTCTGTCCACTATCTCTCTGAAATAGTCCCAGTGAGTTCTGCAATTGTGTAGTTGTGGCGGGCTATTTCTGGCAATTATATTTGCACTTATGGTTAGGAGTACAGGGGAGTGATCAGATGAGAGGTCTTGCAGATCTTCAACTTTTAGGTGTGCTTGACTAATTCCTTTGGTGACGAAGAAATCTAGGCAATCAGGGATTTTTGTTAGGTCGGTTGGCCAATAGGTTGGTTTGCCGGTAGATGCAAAATCTAGGTTTTTAGTTTGGATACTGTTTTCTAGGGCTCTGCCCCTTGGGGTATGTAATCTCGATCCCCATAGTGGACTTTTGGCATTGTAATCTCCACCAGAAATAAATATTACACCTAATGTGTGAAAGTACTCATCAAATCCGTCTTTGTTTGCTCTATAGCGTAGGGGACAATACGCTGCTGATATTGCTATAGGTCCATGCCAGTCTTCCACTATTACGGTTGTGGCCTGTAGAAAATCTCTGCTAAATTTATCTAGCTCGTATTGCTTTATTTCTTGCCTGATAATTATTGCAGTTCCTCCTCTGGCTCTTCCGTTTGGGTGCTTTGTATCGTATGTTATATAACCAGATATTTTAAAGTAGATTCTCTCAGTAAAATGAGCTTCTGAGATAAGTAGTACGTCTATTTGGTTAGTTTTAATAAAGGCTTCTACTTCTTGACGATGATTTGTCAAGCCATTTGCGTTCCAAGTCACTATCCTATATTGAGCCATTTTTGGGATCAATTTGTTGTCTAAGAGTATTGATTTCAGCAGATAAGGTATCTATAGTTTTACGCATTTCTCGTGCTTCGCTCAGTAGATCCATAATTACATTCTTTTGATTTGTAATTGTTGACTGCATAAATTGCATTGCTTGTCTTAAGTGGTCTGCGTCTGAGTTTATTTGTGTTCTAGCTATTGGTGAATATGTGTTGCCAGACGTTCCGTTGCCAGAGTGGGGTTCAGTATTTATTACTGTGCTATGTTGCTGCATGTTACTATTTTGTCTCAATGGTGGGAAAGGTTGGTGTTATTGTGAAGTTACGCATTGTACGGGGTTGCATTACTGGTTTAGGTTGCGTATTAAGGTAACGTCTGTTCAGTATTTCCGTGTAGACCTGGCAGCCTTTGAAGTTAGCCGGATGGTTGCCTTTACAGAGAGCGCACTTATTTTCAGTTGGGTTTTTAGAGTTACATTCTCTAGTATCGTGATTGGCCCCACAATTTACGCATCTGAATGGTCGTGTGCAGAAGTTACGTGTATGGCCATAGCATTGGCATCTCTTGCACTGCACTAGAGTATTTTTCTTGTGGGGTGACTCAACTTGTATTTTTTGCATTTAGCAGGTATTGTATGTCGAAGATATCTTTATTATTGTCTTTAGGCTCGAGTTCTATGAAGAATAGATTTTTAGGCTCTTGTGTCTGTTTGTTTCTGCATGTTGTTATGCTACGTGGCGTGTGATCTTTTGCTTTAAGTGCTGCTTGGAGTTCAGTAGTGGTAGTTGTGTGATGGAGGTTCCTAATTACTATTTTGTAGCTTCTTTCATCTTTTAAGCTAAAAGTGTGACGAGCTACTTTGTTTTGGTCAAGTATGATTTTTATCTTTTTGTAGTTTTCAACGGAGTAAATCTGTAATTTGATTTTGCTGCCGTTTATGATTTGATAGTGATAATCTTTTTTAGTGATTGCGCTGTCGATAATCTTTAATAAAGGTACTAAGTCTATAACATGATCTATTATGAAAGGCGGTGGTCTTTTTGATCGTATTTCCGTACTTGAATTTTTATCACTACTTGTCTCTTTAGCCTTATTTGTGTAGGTCGCTAATGCATGTTTGCGTGTTTGAATTATTTTTAGTTTGGTTCGTCTTTCAGTGTCTTTAGGACTTGTGTGTTGGCTTCGCTTTTTACTGGGACGAATTTCCTGAAAATCATTTATTTTAATAACTTCAGCTGTTTCTTCTTCTTGTGATTTTTGTGGATATTTTCCCTTGTCATGCGTTATTCTATCTACATCCAGAGATTGTAATGTTGACGAAGATGATGGCTGGTTGTAAGAGTGTCCGCTTGTTGGAATAACATCTCCAGGTTCAAAATATGCGGGAACTATAAATAACAAATCCAGAAATATACGCAGAGCTGAATAACGGCCACTTTACTGTAAGGAGGGATAGAAGGTGATCTGTGGTATAGACCGATATGTGTATTGAACAAACACTCATGAAATGCGTTTTTAAGTTATTTAGGTTACTGAAAGTGACTTTTTCAACACCAAAAAAGATTATTATTTTTGCCCATACACCTCTTACCTCACCAAATAACTCAACTGAAACGTCTTTTCGGTTTCATTCTTTGGCCGTCATTTTGTCAATTGCTCATTTAAAAATAAAACCAATTATATATTTTTGTCCAGCAATAAGTTCCCTATAATTCGATACCTCAGGTGAATTTTTGAGATTTTTTGAAATTTCGGCGTTATTTTTAAAATGGCAGCCGAAAAACACGTATTTCGCACACGAGTACGGATGTATATTTTTAGTATGTTGAATAGAAGCATATTACCTTCAATTTACAACAGGAATCATTTTGTGGGAATTAGTTCCACCTCTTTCACTATTTCTACTGTACCAATATGCAAACAATATATGCAGACAATTTTAGAAATATACATGTGCAAATGACATCTTATTTACTTCATGCTGAATTTAAAAACGTTCTAATTAATGGTCGATTAACCATAAACCTATAATAACATTTAAAAAAACGGGAAAATACGTGGTATTTAATGTTATATTCAATTCATTTCAGTAATTTTACAATCATTTACAGTAGAATTAATCAATTATTTCAATAAAAAGCATACCAGCCGATACAAATAAAATTCGTAATTTTATCATCGTCATAAATCCATCTTACAAGAAAATGCTTTCAAAAATTTAAAAAAAATCATGTGTTCTGTCCAAAGACTTGTACTTAAATATTGAAAACATGTTTGCAATAGCTTAGAGCTACATCAAAGTCCTCAACAAATTCATTCAAAACGTGGTTTTTATTATTTAAGATAGCACAACCATGGGTTTCTTCATCAGATTTTTCCAAAATTTGAGCACTTTTTTAGAAATTCTCAAAACTGTCAATTCATTCCAAAGATGCATGAAGAGTCATTTTCTTCATTTCAAATTGCTGGTCGAATTCTTGTCAAAAGCAAAAGCTTGTCATTTATCGCATATATGTATGTAATTCAAACGTTCAAATTAGACACATTTTGGTCACTATTTCCAAATACTTATTCCTGTTTTCTTCCAAGATTGTCAGAAAATACCAATTTCAGGTTCTTTTCCTAGGCAATTTTGGCCAAAAATTTGTAAATTTATTTATAATTTGCAAGAAATGCTTAAATATGCAAAATATGCATTAATTAACTGTAAACGTTTCTATTCGTGCACATTTTCAATCGTATCCCAAGATATGCATAAATAATAGAAAAATGCAGTTTGCATAAAATCCGTTCTCTAGTAATAATAGTGCCGCTGCGGTATGGAAGTAGTGTTTGCAGTAGCGTAATCGCATAACGTCTAGTCGTAACGAACTTTTCAACATCTACATAAACCTGGTGCTTCCAGACTTTTCAGGGCAAGGTAGTGCTACGTACTCATAACAAATGGTACGAGGAGGAGTTCCTAGACGTATTATAAAATAAACCATTTTTTACCACAAGACAAATATCACGTAGTTTGGCTGTTCCTCATTTGCAGGTTTATTATTCTGGTATAAATAAAACTGTCTTTAAGTTCAAAAATTGAAAGTATTTAAAGTTTACCAAGTATTTCATGAGCAGGGTCTACATATTTATCTTCAGTAACAAGATGGAAATCAGAGGTTTCAGTGATTGCAATGGATTTAAGAAAATGAAGATTTATTGCAAAATATTTTGTGCGCAGATGTATCAACATTTACCCGAAACTGCATAACACATTTAGAGGCATGAGCGGGACGCTCAAATTTTGTTAGAACTATTTGTCGAGCGTAGCTATTTCCTCAGATTTTAGTTTCGAGTCATGTAGTAAAAATTCGTAATTTAGCGGTAATGTTACCAAACCTTCATTCTGCAGATATTTATTTCCGCGTAATCCAGTTCAAATATTAACGCATTGCCGATTCAGGTTTATTTTGGCGTAAGTTACAATTCAAGCTTTGTTCCTGTTTGAGTGCATTATCGCCGTCCTTCTTAGAATTGTTGTTGTACAAGCCTGCCTTAAAACTTTCCGCGTAAAACGTTTATAAATACTGCAGTTGCATTTCGAATCCGTGACATAAACTTGACTTGCTACCGGTCCTTGAATTAAAACAAACGTACCTATTTGATTTTTAGCCCACGGTTCGCATCGCTTTGCGGCCGGGGGGGGACACTTGTAATGAGCCCTGTAATTCACTTGATATAGGTTATGTCGACTGTAAACATAGCAAAGTCTGAAGAGAAAGAAAAAGTGTGCAAACACTGCAAAAAGAAAGTAAATTTATCCTTGGATTGTGAAAACTGTGGAAATTTCTACCATAGAAGTTGTGCTTTCCAAGCAAAAGTTGCTAATCAGGCCGAGAAAGTGTTTTGCTGTAAGAACAAACCAGAAAGTGAGGTTAACTTAAAACTCCAAAATAATATGGATGAAAAAAAGCTAAAAACCATGATGAAGGGGCTCCTTAAGGAGTTCCTTGATTCATTTAAGGACAAAATAGAATCAGAAATGAAAAATCTCGAAAAATCCGTACAACATATGTCTGATTGTTTTGATGAACAGAGGACTTCGAACGAAGAGTTGCTAGTGGAAATGAAAAACCTGAAGAAAGAAAACAATGAAATGAGAGAGAGAATTTTAGTTTTGGAATCAAAAGTAAATCAACAAGAGCAGAAGGAAAAAGAAAATAATCTTATTATTGTTGGCATTCCACAACAAAACATTGACGCACGAGCAACAGTAAGCAAGATATTAACAGCAATGAACATAGAAACAACACAAGAAGATATTGTAGAAAGCTATAGAATCAACAAGAAAGAAGACTCACCAATTTTAGTCAAATTCAAAAACAATGAAAAGAAAAAGCAAGTCAAGAACAAAATTAGGGAACTAAGAGGAATAAAAACAAATGAATGTGGTTTAAATGGAGAAAAAAATATTTATCTAAACGATGACCTAACACAGTTCAACCAGGACCTATTCCGAAAAGCAAGACAAGCTAAAAAAGTAAACAAATATAAATCTGCTTATTGTTATGGTGGAAGAATATTTATAAAAAAGAGTGAAACAGAACCTCCTATACAAATACGATCTGAAACGGATCTACACTAAATAAAACGCTCTAAATTAGAAAACAGATATAAATATAAAATACCTATTAAAAATGGATCAAATATCGGCATTTAATATATTATATGTAAATATTAGGAGTTTAAGAAACAAACTACAAGACCTCTATGATATTATTGTAAATAGTACTGAACAATTACATATAATCGCACTTACTGAAACTTGGTTATACATAAATGAAACGCAATATTACAACATACCTGGTTATTCTGCTGTACATAACTGTAGAGACACAAGAGGTGGTGGAGTATGCTTATTTATTAGTGAAAAGTTAACCTACACCACCATTAATAACTCTGATAAAGACCAAGGAGATATTAACTTTATAGAAATATACGTAAATAACTTGAGATGCTCAATTTGTGTTATTTATAGACCACCTACAAGTGACAGTAACTTTTTCCTAAATTTCATAGACAAACTTACAGAAACACATAAAAAAGACAGTATTATAGTAGGTGATATCAACTTGGATCTGCTTAGCCAAACACCCACTGTTCAAGACTACAAAAATTTACTTGCAATGAATGCCTTTAGCATTCAAAACAAGTTAGTTGTAAAAGAAGCTACACGCATACTAGATCATGTTATTTGTAATAAAAACATAAAATGTCATCTACAGTTAGAAACGCACATGATTTCAGATCATAAAGTTATATTTGCCAAATTTGAGCGAAATAAGATTACCTGGAAGAAAGAAACAATCATAAGAAAAAACGTGGATTTACAGCAGTGGAAAGAGTGCTTACAAAACAAGATTAATAGTGAAGACATCAAATCATTTAAGCAACTCTCAGAAATAATAAACACAACTCGTGACAAAAATACTGCAACCTACAAAGTAAAGATCATAAATGAACAATATTGGATAACTCAGGAATATAGGGAAAAGGTCAAACACCGAGATAAGTTATATGTGCGATGGAAACACAACCCGAATAAATACACAGAAAAAAACTTCAAGAAAGCAAAAAATGAATTGAACAACTTAAGAAATAAACTAAAAAAACAGTATACCGAAAGAAAATTTGAAAACGCTGGAAATGATATTAGAAAAACCTGGCAAGTCCTAAATCAACTTTATCCACGTGGAAAGCAACAAAACCACAGCAAAATAAGTTATGTAAAGAACAAAGATGGGCACATAATTAATAATGACAAAGAAATTGCCAAAGAAATGAATAATCACTTCTCAAATGTAGGAATTGATCTTGCGGACAAGATAACACCAGTAAATTGCAATTTTGACGACGAAGAATTTGAAAACTCCATACACCTACAACTCACCCATCTTACAGAAATAAGGCAAATAATATACCAAATAAAAAACAATGCATCACCCGGAACAGACAGTATCTCTAAGCAGGATATCCTGAACCTATTTCATATTATCGGAGAAAAAATAGTTGTACTTATAAACAATATCCTGCAAAGTGGTGTCTTCCCAGAAGAATTAAAGATCGCAAAAATTACACCTGTATATAAAAATGGACAGCACGGTGATTTAAATAACTACCGTCCCATATCAGTGCTAAATACTTTCTCAAAAATACTGGAAAGAGTCATAAAAGTTAGACTAGTTAAATTCATTGAAGAAAAGTTTAAGTTTGACGAGTATCAGTATGGGTTCCAGAAACAAAGCAGTACACTAAGTGCTACAGTTGACCTCCTAGAACATATTAATTCAGAACTCGGTAAAAATAAATATGTCGCAGTAATTTACGTAGATCTAAAGAAAGCGTTTGATACTGTAGACACAGATTTATTGTTAAATAAACTATGGAAAATGGGAATAAGGGGTGTTGCACATGACCTGATCAGATCATACTCAAAAGACAGAACACATTACACAGTAGTAAATGGATGCAGCAGTGAAAGTGCTACGGTCAGTATGGGCGTGCCACAAGGCTCGGTCCTAGGACCATTAGAATACCTACTATATGTACACAATTTACAATATGCTGGTCTCAAAGCTAGGTATTTTATGTTTGCCGATGATACTGCTCTGGTGTATTCAGACTATGATTTAAAAAATATTGAAACCGCAGTAAACAATGACCTTAAACTTTACTATAACTGGTTATGTAAAAATAAATTAACTATAAATACTAATAAAACAGTGTATATGATCTTCAAACAAAAAAATAAAAAAGTAGGTGAAATAACAATAAAACTTAATGAGGTTGAATTAAAACAAGTGCGTGAATATAAATACCTAGGACTTATTATTGACAATAAATTAACATGGACTTCACATATTCAAAGTGTCATATCAAAACTAGTTCCTTCTATTGGTGCAATAAAAAGGTGCTCAGCATTTCTAAATAAAAAAACTCGTATTTTACTATATAACAGCTTTATTGAAACACACATGAGGTATCTTATCCCGTGCTGGGGGAATGCTGGACAATATCTTTTAAATAAACTTCAAAGAGTGCAAAATAAAGCAGTTAAAGCACTGTACTGTATCAACTTTCATACTCCTACACAGCAGGTGTATAAACAAACAAAACAAACCTACTAAAATTAAACAAATTAAAAACGCTGGAACAAGTAAAATTAATCCATAATATAAAAACAAATAACATTAAAACGAACTCTAAATTAAAACAAGTACAGGAGTTTCATAAACACAATGTACGGAGCAAAAGTGACTTCAGGAATCAATATACCAGAACTAAAAAGGCTCAGGACTCTCCAGTCTACAGAAGTATTGAAGCATACAACAGTGTACCTGAAACTGTGACTAACGATAAGAAAACTAAAGACTTATGCCAAAACCTTAAGAAATATTTATTAGAACTTTAAGAATACATATATATTAAATAAATATGTGCATTATCTAAAATAACATTTTATTATTATGCTGTATGTAAAAAAGTAGACAAGTATTGTATTTATCTAGTATTGTATTTATACAGTAGGCCCTGGTATCAGTAATACATATTACTGTTTAAGGGTCAGTTATAAATAAATCATAAAAAAAAAAAAAAAAAAAAATTCCGCTTTGAATAATTCTGTGGGTTCCGTGAACCATTAGTGCCCGTTTGAAGGAATAGAGCTGTCTCGTTACGTGAGCAATCCTAGGCGTTCTTAGTGCTGTGGACATTAACCGTTTGGGGTGCAGTTGAAGCAAGTTAAGTTAGTGTGGTCGATAGTTCTTTTCGTGGGGTTGCGAGACTCCAAAATTTTCGCGGTTGCGGATTTTAACGAGCTCTTCATAGAACCAACCCTAACTCAAGTTTGACGTCGTGTTGTTTAAATCTCGTACGTTGCTCTGTGGTTCCTGTAGGAAAGTACCGTTACGTCGTCTATTTACTCTTCGGGGGATTCTAATTCATCTGGCCAACCTCTTATCGCGTACATCATCCAGGTTGTGTTATGCACCACGTCCACCCTTGTGATTTCGCCGTCGTTCCCTTTCTTCAGGCATCTTGAGGCAGTTTGTTTGGAAAGGCGACTACACATACAGTGCCGCACGTAATTATGCAGCCAGCTGATCTTCTTCAGGTAACAAGTTATTGTAAATTAGTTTTACTGTGTATAACCAAAAAGTGATCGCTACGTCGTCGAGTGTTGAACAATTCAGCGCATTTATTGTTGTTAACGATGTTATTTGCTAAATTTGCTGAATTGTCGTATTTCGTTGTTTGTGTAACGTAACTTGTGGCAGTTTCGTTTGCCTTGAGCCACATTAATGTATTTGCAGTCAACTTTAGTGACTGTAGTTAAGTTAACGTGTTGCGCAATCTAACCCAACGAATCCTTTTGAGCATTTTACATTTAACTAGTCAATATTATATTCATTGTCACCTACATATATTTTATTTATTACAATAGAGTCCTTTGTCAAGTACTTATGTTTTTCATATGTGTTCTTGTTATTTGCATGCGTTTTATGTGTATGTTACAGTTGTAAGGAGTTGAACAGCTGCTTCATTAAGGTATTGTTGTAAGGTAAGTCGATACTGTATGTAACTCGCCGACCGAACTCTGCCAAGGAAAAGTAGTAAGGTGACTTTACTCACTTCCATTTTCAAAGTAATCTCACCTGTGTTGCGGTTGTTGTTTCCCGATTTAGTCAAGAAAATGGTGGCGTTCCGTTATTTTAACATCATTTACCTCGATACGGAGGCTAACTCGAAGGTCGTAAAGAACCCGCCCACGCGGCTGAGTTTTAGCTGGAGTAACCCTTCCTGTTGCCGCCATCTTAACAGGGTTGGGGCCTTGTATTCTCGGTTTATTTCAAGATCATGTCATCTTATTGTGTCGTGGATAGCAAGTCCGGCTCTCGAGCGTATGATTTTATTTTGCACGCTTGTGGGGCTGGATCGCTATGTCGTGACGTTTTCGTGCGGTAACAATTTTCAACATAGATCTTTAGTAAATCGTTGAGATGGAATTATTGGACATCTCATAGGACCTGTAGAACTGTCAACTAGACTTCTCTTTACTCCTCTTATCGAAGATGTTTTTCAAAATATGATTTTACAACGCCACTGACCCCCAGCGCATTCTGACTGTCAAGTAAAAATTTTTCTGAGTGAGTATTACGATGATAGATGGATCAATCGTGGAAGACTAATTCCTTGGCCAGCATGATCTCCAGATCTAACGACTATGGTTTTGGGATTTTATGAAACAAAAATTACTTACAGGAATCCAACATGTTGCAAATTCCATACAATGAAATCCACAATTAATTAGATCACAAAATTCATTACAACGTTGGGTGGAGTTATGTATAGCCGTTACCAGTAGCCTCTTTGACCACTTATTAAAAATCATGTACATATTTACTTAATGTGTTTTAAATACTTGTTTAACTAGACACTTCTAAAATTTTAACAATGGCATTATTTTCTCGGAAATGAATAAGGACCAGGCACCTGTTTATTAAAATATTTGACTCAAAATTATCTGTTCTGTAAGATCCCAGTATATTGGGCGCTAATTACTAAACTACATATATATATGTACATTCCGTGTATTATTCTACAGCTACTGACACAGCCACCTTGCATCGTTTTTCCAATGTCTTTCCTGTGCCATGTTTTTATCTGGCATTACGTAAATTTGGTTACGTACCTATGGCATGCGGACCCCTAGGGGTACGCGTACCCTACTTTGAGAAACACTGGTCTATACCATGTTCGATAATCCTGGATATCTCTGCTAGTAAATGGGATATAGTCTATTCATGAAGAAAACAACACCTACAATTCATTCACAATGTTTCCTTCTCCGAGCAGGCAATGTTAGGGCGACAATTTTATTGGTACGCATGCAAAAATAACTAGAAGTATCTAGATTGGGTTATGATGTTTTCAATTTGCACTGTTACCAGTTAAATTTTCGACAATAAAATTGCAATAATGTTTAAAAAATGTCATACGTTTTTCATGTCACACTTTGCCTTCCGTCACAATCCATGTATGTAATCTAATAAAAACATATAACAGCTTACTGGAAGGAAGAAATATTGTGAATAGATAATAAGAACTAGTCTAAGATATTTTCCAGAGTTAAGGCGAGTGACTCAACGATGCTGCCTCGATCTAAACCTGCTTTGCGCTAAAGCAAGATAGTTCTCCGACAGAACGTAGTTAAATGTGGCCGTTTCGCATAATGTAGCCGCGTTTTCCCGTTTTGGGAAATCTTCTCAGTCATTATTGGCATTTTTCGACGTTGTAGGATGTAACCATTCCAAGCCCCAACTTACAAGTCTGAATTTTTGCTTTCTATCTCACTGTTGTAAAGTAAAACTTTATGTCAACTTTTGGTCGGATATTTGGAGAAACTTTATAGTCTCGTCATCGCATATTTCGCTGCCACCCCGTAGAGAGATGTTCTGAGCCAACGCATCTCCTTCATACAGGGAAAACATTTTGTACGCGCCGGCTCCAGCCTGAGCCACTGGGTCCCGCTATCAACAGTTTATCGCCTCAGCCCAGGTATTGGCTTTCGGATTGTGCATTTAAGACGACAACTAAATTGCTGCATTTCGAGCTAAGTCAAATGTGTTTGTTAATTAGGCGATGCATTATTCCGTTCCAAATATATTGTGTCATTTTTAGGAAATTGACCGCTTTAAGCGAACTGAAGTTCTGACCGCAAATTTGATGGGTTTGCTGAAAACGCTTGCAAATGGTCGCTAGCTTGTCTTTAAACTACCAATACTTGTTTTCCGTTGAATTATACCAAGGTGAACACATGTTTAGAGATTTTTTGGTAGCACGCACGGTGATCTTAGGAGCAGGTCATTTTAGGATGGATTTATTACATTCGCGGCACAACAGCTGCGATGTACAATAAATGTAATGTATTTGTATTATCTTAATATAGCTGTTCGTAAATTTCATATTAGGTAATTTATTTGTGAATTGGAATACATTTACGCAAATACTTCTATAGTTGAGGGAAATTTCTTCCTAGTGAGAGTCCCCAGTTGATCGCGACAGAAGCATCAATTGTCTCTTAACAATTTATGTGATTTTTTCCCAGTATAATTGGTTTCGGTTATCGTGGTCGAGCCGTTTCTTCCAGCTTAATCTCTCCCTTTCCCATTAAGGTAATTGAAATTATGGAAGTGAATACGTTGTAGAAAACCTGACGACGGGATATATCCTACTGAAGAGAGCTAGAATTTGGAAAATGCTTCATCAGTGCAACATTTACTGCTGATCTTGAAAACGGTTAGAAGGAGGACAGTAAATAAGAAAAGAAAATTGATTTTGATAGTGACGGTAGTAGTTGCAATGAAAGTGAGGAGAAAGTTAAATGAATAATTAAATGTGGCAACTACACATATATATTGAAGAGGTCATCACGTATACCCCTACCACTAGAATTTTGTAAGATTCAGTTCTCTGAGACATTTTATAATAAATATATAATAATAGTATATTATGTTATTAGGAGTAAAAGTTATACTTTGTGTGGCGAGACCGGACCCGTTTAACCGACGAGCGTAAATGAGTCAGAGAAATTCGGGCGAGGCACACAAATTCACTTTTACTTCGAATAGCATATGCTATTGTATTTTCAAACGTCCAAACTGATATAAATTAATATATATTTGACGAATTAGAACCATCAAGAAGACCACTGTCAAAAATATTCGAAAGCTAATCAAGTTTTGAAGTAATCTTACTTCGCCGGCGTAAAACTAAACGGTTTTATGCCTAGGCATTAAAGTAACGCATTTATCTTGTCTGTCAAGTTGTCACTTTTATATCGTTTGAAAATAATAGTTATTTATGTATCTAGAAGTATATATTAAATTCTTCCATTGACCGTCATAATTTAAAAAAAATAAAGTGGAGTGTGCGTTATAAGAGTTGTTAAGGACGAAAAACGTTTACGGACAAAGAGCGTTTGTGGGCAAAAAATTAATGGTGTCCAAAAAAGTGGCGTTTTTCGTACGTGTACTTGTCCGTAAAATTACATCTTACAGAGAGGTCGACGGAAAACAATATTTACTAAGCTTTTGCACTAGCTGGGGTACATAAACCCTGCTTGGTTCTGGGATTAGAATTTTCATTGAAATTTGGGTATTGTTGCACCAATTATAAGTACAGAGATATGTCGCGAAAGCAAATTAGTGAACAGTAACGGTATTTTTGAAAGGTGAAAAAAAAAAATGGAAATGGACTAATAGTTATTAACACGTAAATACATCAAATATTTAGAAAATTAATAGCCTAATTACAGCCAGTAAATATTGATCAAGATGGCGTATTGGATATCGTTGCATTGGGGTCAAGTTTCTAATATTTGATTCCAAAAGCATGTGCTAATTTTATCACTGTGTTTGTTACAATACTTCGTAAAAGTTTTCATCACATTACTCTACTGCTAAGAATTGGGACACCATCGAAATTTATAACACAGAATTTAAATTATAGTATGAAGATTTTTTCAATATATGTAGGTAAGTGAAATGAAACTTTTATAATTCTTCATTGTATGTCTCAGTCCTTGGTAAAGATGCAAAGAGTAGAATGGTGAAAACATTTGCAAAACAACTGTAAAATTTATTCTTGATTTCAGTGTAGACTATGAGCAACGAACTTCATTATTTCTAGCGTATCGCAATATTATACGCTATACCAATATACGGTTATTAATAGTTTTTGCTTAGTTACATAAGCTAGTGTTTTAAATGTTAAAGAAAATATGAGAACTTAAAATTGGGTTTAAACGATTTCAACATAAAATCCGTTGGGAATGTAAAGTTAACAGGAATGCACAAGCTGTTGCTATAAATTGGAAGTAAGTTAAACAATTTGTCGAAATGAACGTTCAATCAATTTATTTTGAATGAGAAAATTTAGTATTCATTTGCTATCGGCAAGGGAAATTATTTGTTGGCTTTCAAAACTCAGCAAACGATATTTAAACAATTAATTGTGAAGTATTTATAGAACACCTGAAACTGGCAATAAAACTGTGGCTACGGTTGGCAATTGTAATACTTCTAATGACTATTGATACGTTACGACCTAGTCGAGACGCTTTTGTTTTTTATCTCAAGCTAAATATTGGAGATATGTTCTTTGCAATACAATGCGGTAGTTGGTTAATGATGTATAAATTCTAACAATGATTGCTAGTAACTCGGAATGAATTAACTCAGCATCAAGGAAGCTTGGAAATAATATTTTACTAAACTTCTGGAAGGTTGGTCAAAAACTACCGCAGAGGAATTCGAAGCAGCAAACGTATAACATGATCAGTGAAAGGTAATAAAGCCCCGGGTTTGTGTGGTATGCCGACTGAAGTATACAAAGCAGAAGATAATAAACTCTTAGACAGCTACACAAACTGATACCCAAGATCTGGATGAATGAGGAAATATCCAGCAATTGGAAGAGAGGTCTCATATCAATATCAGCGGAAGAATGAAGCTTCAGATCTCCGGCATGACGTCTGCACCGGTAGGTCGAATTGGCCAATGACTGAATTTATTCCGTCTCGAGGTTCGATAAACTCAATCTTTGGTTTGACTGTGTTAACGTCACGCCGGCTGAGCCCTTATTCTTCCGCTGATATTGATCATATGCCCAATATATAAAAAGAGCGATGAACTACAATACAAAAACTACAGAAGAAGATTCAATTTATCTTCAGTACTTATATACAGTATATAAAACTACGAGACTTACATAAATATTGTATATATAAAAGTTGTAGGTACGAAGCGGGTGCACATTACTGATATAGTTTTGGCTATACAAAGTGGCTCAAAAAAGTGTCGCAAATCAAACCTCTTTGTTTAAATGGAATGTTCTATATTTATACAAGATTTGCATACTAATCATTAAGAAATGAAGTTGTATGGGCCTAACGTCAAATGTTTTGGAGATATTACCGATATTACTAGTAACCAAAACCAACTAAATTTTAAAAAATTACCACAAACCCATGCTTTTCATGAGTTGCTTCCCAAGTGTGAAATAGTGGTTAGTGATTGTGACCTGTTAAACAACAATGATATATCAATTAATGACGTTGATGACAAGAATTTTTCTTTTATGTTTAGGAAAATTCCGCGACATAATAAATATTTCAGCATTGAAGAATTCGTTGTAACGGTATTTTTGTAAAGGTCACCAAAGCGATTATTTGATTTATCAATGTTTTTTATTAGATCACGATTACTACCCATTGTTTTTCTGAATATGGCTACTTCATAATTGTACCTTTTAATGACAACCGAACACTTTGATAGACATTTTTATCTAAACCGTTGGTTTTACGCTGATGAAATAAGAGTACCTTATTTTTACTCTTTTTAATTCCGTTTCAGAATATAGCTTAAAACGCACCCTATAATTGAACGAAGATTGTACACAGCTATAGATTTGGTTCAGGGTAGGGACATATATCGAGGAGGACAATAGACGCAGTCCCACAGATGATATAACCAAAGCTTTAGGAGGGAAAAATGAAAAAGATACAATTATGTCCATAAATAAAAGCTAATGTTGGTCTAAGGTAGGTCATTCGTGAAAATGACAGTGACATAAGACAAGAATTTGGTAGAAAACGTATTAGAAATTACGAAAACCATCAGGAACTTCCTTTCAAATTCTCTGGTCCGATGAGTTTCGTTTCAAAACGAATACGTGAATGTTACACATTAGAATAGAAAATGCTCTAATATAACGACCGACGCAATGAATTGGGATACAAACTAAACAACTAAACTCCATTATCCACACCGAGTTTCTTTAAAATAACATGGAATCCATGTTTAAATATTTGCCTGTAAAGACAACGTCGTTTTTACGGCCAGCAGTCTACGATGTCTTTTAACCATCTGCAGATAAGGCGACAAGACGGTGAGACTTTCGGCTGCAGGCATCAGCAACATTGCCGGACATCATTCAGGTAGTGTCATCTACTGTTTTTATTGCCTGTGTACTTTAGAGCGTCTGTGCGACGCACTAGTGTTGTCTTTAAGGTGACGTAAATTTAGGCGTAGCAACAACTATATTTGGGAGGCGTTGATAGTGACGCCCAGTGTGAGAGTAAACTGTCATCATTGTTGTATCATAACATACAGAATTTTTGTGCGGCTTGTTTATTACTGTCGTTTCAATGTAAACACTAATGTAGTTTTATTTGCCGACATACCGGAGTAAATAGTCAGACAATCGTCTGTTCAGCAAGTTGAGGCGTGATTAAAGTGAGCTTTGCCTTTTTAAGGATTAAAGTGTCCTGAACACCCATTTAAACTATCCCTAAAGTGTTTTAAGGTCGCAAAAGTCGTTTTGTGCTGTAACAAAATATGAAACCAGTGTGATGATACAAAACTTAGGTAACCCTGGAGCACTCGTACCTTGGGAGTTTCTCTCACATTTTTAACAAAATCGCTTTAAATGTTAAGTGAATAGTGGTACACTGCTCTAGCTGAGTTTGTCAGTAACCCTGCATGAAAAGTACTGGTGTTTAATAATCAGTTAGTTTTGTGTTTAGATAATTGACGGTGGTTGTCAAGTTATGCGGAGCGTGAGTAAATCCTCATTGGACGAGTTCTAGGGTTTAGTACATAATTTTTGTATATAAAATTTTTCTTCGTTGCAATGTGTTTCGAATATCGAAGTAGTGCTTCTTTTGTGTACTTATTTATTGTTTCACTAAATATGTGGTGTTAGTAAAGGCGTAAACATTATTGTTCTGTATAATCATTTTTAGTGCTTTAAATAGAATTTGTGGCAAAACATAATAAAAAAATAAAAATTCAAATACCTAGTTTTAAAATTATTTATAATTTAAATGTTCAGTAATACAAACCTATCTTTTACTAAAATGTATTTGCTTGTTAGATATGTATGTTTAAAAATATTAGCTGTTAACTTTTATTATTTCTATTATGTTTAGTTTTATATTGTAATAGCGAAAAAATCACCACCGGTATTTGTTCAAATTTTGACGTTTCAGCGCCCTCTAGATGATGAAAAACAGGTTTTCTCAATCTCGTATGTCTGTCTGTCTGTTGCCGGTATTACTCAAAAACTATTTATTAGAGGAAGACGGTAGTTTGTATACGGATTATATGTCTACCTGGCATAAAATCCAGGGTATTTCGGTAAAATATATACAGGGTAAACACATTACAAAACTAAAATTTGTCTATTTTGGCTATAGCTGAGGAATATATAAAAGTAATAATTTGCACATATCGTAGGCTTTACCCTTGACAAAAGTGGGACCCAACAGATACAGAATAAATGCTGAATAAGAGACAAAATAGACAACGGCAAGCTTATTCAATGTAATGCAGTCGTATCGCCCCCTTGCGAGCTGATTTCCGTCTGCAATATCTTTTTATTTGCAAATTGATGTAATTTGCAATACCGCTTTTATTATTGAAGCATTATTAGAAACCTTAAGATGTTTTTACATCTAGTATCATTCGATTTTTCAAAATTTTTAATGTCACAGCCTCCATTTTTGAGGGAAGTTTTGAGTAAAGTTAATTACAAATGAACAGATAAACATTAAAAAAATTTTCTTGGCCGTCTGACGTAGAATTCGGCAGAAAAAGTCTTGTGTGAAAAATTCTCACACGCGTGTTCTAGTGCGACAACGCTTGACCGGGTTAAGACTAAAAACTAGTAGGCGTTTGCTGTTACAGAAACTGAAGATGAAACTTGCCTAATTTCTTTAATCTTACAAGCTAGATGTTGAGTATTAATCTGACAAGGTTCACTTCAAATTACATCTTAAATGTAGAAGCACTGTTACGATTTAGCAGGCTTGTGCAGAGGCGAATTTATTCACAGTGCGGGCAGAAATATTAAATTCATCGATCTGTAGACCTATAGATGCTTGTAGCATTAGTACGTTATACGGATTCCACGCTTTTTTATTTCAGTTTTAAACACTTGCAGGTCTTCATCTTGTATTCAGCTATAGATTTACCGCATAGAATTTGCCAGACTAACTCGGTACAACTTTATGTTATAATGGGGCTTAATTAACTGCACAATACTATAGGGAATTAATAGTCTAGAAACAGTAATCCCCAATTAAGCCTAGGTAGTTTATAATATCATAGTCAGCACATTTACTCGACACGTAATCGTAATGTTTACAATTATTAGGCTCGGAAGCCTTTAGTTTAATTTAAAGTTCTAGAATATTGCTTCAACATAAACGTTGCTAATATATACAGTTTTGCTTGCCATAGAAAATGTAGGGAATCCTTGATTAACAATGTCTAGAATTTCACTAATTGGAGTTTATAAAGTAAACTAATATTGTTGATGATATTTATACAGCTTAGTTTACCCGATTATTCACTTTGAAAAACACCCATAAGGCGTTTTGGCTGAATCTGGGAAGTCAGAACGCGTTTTGGTCATTTGTTTCGCTCAGTAAGCGTTTTCGTTCGTTTTGATATATGTATACACTAGAAAATGGTATACTTTCACTTAAAACCTTTCCTGATCGTCCTGGGTCACGTACGTTGTATGAATAAACTAGTTTAAAGAAGTAAATAGGAACCAGAGTCAATTTAGAATATTGGTTTTTATATCCTACATTAATTTTCATAGGTAAAGTAAAACCAGTCATGCACAGAATTTATGATAATATAATAACCTTGAAGATTACTTCTCCATTTTATTTTTCACCCATTTTTCCTAACTGTAAATTTTCATATTGATTTTATCTTCCTTAAAAATCAACTATGAACAAGGCAGGTATTTATGTGCAGAATAATTTTATTCACCGCTTATATCATAAAGAAGTCACGAATTATAATTAAACGATTAAAATGATTGTAAATGATGTATTAACAAGTTGGAGAATCAACAGCTGAGGATACAATACGAAGAGCTTTCAAATATAAATTATAATTTAATATTTATTCAAAAACAAACACAAGGACTCTAATGTATATCATGTAATTGTTCTACTTAGTCTCCCTCTCTCTTAATAAACTGGTGACATCTTTCCGGAAGTTTCTGAATTAAACGAAAAAAATTCTTTTGGTGGTTCTCACACCCATTCCCGAACAATTTCGATGACTTCTTCATTACAACGAGGTATGTTTCTCCTATAAATTTTTTTAAAGATCCAAACAAATAAAAGCTGATGCAGCAAGATCGGAAATGTATGGTAAATGGGGCAGCATGATCCATTTCAATTTTTGAATCGTAGTCAGCGCGTGAATAGCGATATGGGGTGGAGCATTATCTTGTAAGACACAGACAGAGAACTTGTTTTTTTTAAGTTACCCCTGCTGATATTTAATGCAGAAGGAATATCCTTCACTGTAATTCGACGATCGTTTCAAATAAGTGCATTCTCTTCTGTTGTCAATGTTTTTGGACCTTGGGAGCCATCTTTAAACGCTTTACTCCTTTTGTAAACGCTTATGTCTGATAGTGGTTGCGCATCAAACTGTCTTTTACCGCTTACACAAATTTCTTCGTTGATAAGAAATTTACTAATAATGCGTTGTTCGACGCTTGAATGCACTCCCACTTCAATCATGCTTGCCAATTGAACGAAAATGAATTGAGACGACTTAACGACTGAATGAAGTTAGGACTTGCTCCAGAGCATTAATTAATGTATAAGACTTCTGTGCATGTTTTTGTCTTATAATATCACAGTGTTAATAGTTAATTGATTAAATACATTTTACACGTAAACAAACTTATTTATTCCTCATCTTTTATATGCATTTTGAACAATAACTTACACTTACACATGTCTATACATAAACTGAAAAGCCATGGTCGAAGGTACCTATTAGAATTTGCATTGCATTGGAAGCAGAGTAGGATTTAAAGCAATGCTGCATGTAATTTAATTAATTTTTGAAATCTGTAATTCAATCAATCAAAGTGATTCGATAAAGTTACGTATGTCGCCAATATTCAGCGAGGTCCCCTTATTACAAGGCAAAGTTTGATGTGTTTACAGCTAGCAGCAATCGAACTTAGTTTGAAGGATCAAAGATTACCTTGGGTAAATGGTCGTAAAGTAAACAGCGTCGTGATGCATCGGAATAGCTGCAAAATGGCACCTTCCACAGAAGGAATTCGGACCTCTGAACTCATATACAGGGGCAGAAAACATACTGGTAGGGGTTCAGCAGCCCACCAATGGTCACACGACAGGAAAAGTTATATTATCAAATTAGGCCTATACAGAAAGCATGGAAGTAGGAGAAACAACTGATAATCCCGCTATCTTTAGTATAGCCGCCATAGCGAAATAAGAGGTGTAAATGACCATGCGTCTTACCCTATAGAGTGTATAATACTCTTTGGTACAATAGGGCTGATAGATGAAATTTCGGCCTCGGGTATTGAACAAAACTAATTGGTAATAATAACGTGGCAATAATCTTCGAATAACGCCGCATTAAAACTAAATCCATCCATAATTGCGAGTGCAATGATCTTCCAATTTTAAATTTGACCGATGCATGGAGAAGCTATGAAAATTAAAGCGCGTCCTAACCATTCAAAAATCGGGAAGTGAAAGGCATGCAATTATTAAGCTATGACAGATGCAATTACGGTCGAGACGAAAATCAGGACGCGGTAAATTCATAAATACCTAAACGGCTAGGCGTAAACTTTAACTGTAAACACATTTAGCTTGTATTGATGTGGATTATACTAATATAATAATAACTGCAATAAATGTTTATTATTTACGAAGTTTTTTCTAATTTTCTTCAAATTGGTTAAGCCCTGAAAGTAGTCTGCAGGCATCTCCGACCAGGTAGCGCCACACATTAAAGCACACTACTTCCAGAGCGGGGTCGATCTTTTCTAGCACCGTGGAGGAGCCTGTGCCGGGTGCAAAACTGAGGAATATCATTCTTAAATACAATATATGTTGGTGGTTTTTGACCTTTTGGGAATATGTGAGAACAGCTGATGGCATCACATTGCGTATCAAAACCGAAATGTATCTGGACCGCTATGTGATTGTTTCCACTCGTGACGTCAAGCGGAATGCCACAGCGGGTGTATCAGGTTACAGTGCAAAAAAGCTGCAAGCTACATATTTGGGTGAAGCCAGATTTTTAAGCAGCAAATCAGTATGACGGCGTCCTTTTTACTGTTACTTAAATAAAAATGTATCCGGATGAAGTTCGATTTAATATTATTTGACTTCTAAATGCTTGTAGAAACCATCTATATGAATTGATTATACATTCTAAGTAACATCATTGTGGTTAGGAGTTGCCATTTCGTTTAAGACTTCATCCTTAGTTCAGTATTGCTTTATGTGTATACTTCTGTTATATTGATTGTGAGCAGATTGACTTTTATTTGATGCGAAGTTTGGAGTACATATTTTCAGTATGTATTTTCTGAGCCGGGTAGGAGCAATTGGGAAAGCGCTAATCTTACATTAAGCAAGTCCTCGGTTTGAATCCCGCTGGGTCAGAATTTTCCACAGCTTTAGCGATTGAAATCGGGCGCGGTGAGACCATTCACAGTTGGGCACCAAATTAACTGTGCTCTACTCAGCACCGCATACCTAAGAGATAGAGTAACAAGGTCAACAGATCACGAAGACACACACGCACAGCACACAATGGTTGATACACAAACACAAAAAGCGGCTCAAACTTTGTAATTCGAATCCTCTGGGCAAGTTGAGCATTGTACCGATAGGAACAAGCGTATATAGCACCAGCCTTTACACCGCAAAATAAAATAAGGTTATAGATAATACGTACATTTTTGAAGCATTGTTACATTTATTTCTGTGTAGCCTCGACTATAATAGAGGTAATGAAAACTGAATTATTTAGGTAAACAAGCAGGGCATCAAGTGGAAATATGTTAAAAGATTAACACAACGACGGCGCTACTCGAAGCCGCAATATAAGCTAGAAGTATTATATATTGTTGAAATCAGCATAACAAAAACGATTTGAATTCGCAAAAATTGAAAATTGCCACAATAATATAAAAATAATCCCCAATGGTTTGGAAAATATGAAACGTTATAAATATAAATGGACTGGAACACAATATTCTACACAAAAAGTTGTTTGAGAAGCTGTATTGATTTTAAGAATTTGATAATCATTCTGTTTCGTACGCTAAATCAAAACCCAAGTTGGTTTCGCAGATTTCTTTTTTAATTATTACTTAGCAGCTAATGCTACAACGTTGCTTCAATTTAGCCGATCTTACATTTATTGCAGTTTCAGATATCCCATTAATGAGCCTCCAAATTACCTTGTATATTGCTTATAACCAGGAAGGAATTTACATATACAGCGACGGATTAATTATCCTCAGGTATATGTCGGATCAAACTGCATTTTCGTAACTGTAAGTGGTTTACAACACAATTTTTGTAGAATCGGATGAAAATTACTAAAGTGTAATGTTTTATTTTTTTCATAACACCTACTTGATATTTGTCAATAACAGAACTGTGAACCTGACTGAAAAGTTCCCCATAACAGCCTAGGCTGTAAAACACTTAACAGCCTAGGCGTTAAGAAATAACAGAACAGTAACATTTTAACATTGGCAATACTGAAATGTATAGTTAGTGACACTGTAAGTCTATGTCAAATCGAGGTTAGCGTGTTAGGTTTTGCGTCAGTCTGTGTCAAAACTGACGCCAAACTAAACTACTAACATCGAATTTGACATAGACTTACAGTGACACCAACAATACATTTCAGTATTGCCAAACGTAATTGTTTTCCATAGGTGACTCTTGATAAGACGAGTTTTCTAAACACCGTTACTAATACTATTTAACTTTTTCATTTAAATTGCTTTAAAATTTCAATTTTTCTAGGTGTTATGAAAAATATTCAACGACATACGGCAGTTATCGCATCTAGCTAACTCGGATAAATTCATTAGCCTCGGCCTGACGGCCTCGGCCACAAATTTATCCTCGTTTGGTAAACGCTTACTAACGGCCCCTATGTCATTAATAACTATAATTTTTTGGGACGGACAGGATTCAGAAATATAATACAAATTTACTTGGTTTAAATATTGATCTAGCTTTAAATTTTGACAACGCCGTAGGATAAAATCGTACCTATTCAATGTATTTAACACACATAAAAGTTGATACTGACTGACAACAGATGTTTCAAAGGTCTCAACCGTAGGTATTATATGTAAAGTCATGCCTTTCTGTTCGTGAGAAGTGTCATTTCGTAAGATGTATGATAAATCAGTTCTGTAGAAGTAATTCTAATTCTAGGTTGCCAGCTCGTTCAACTATTGATCGATGTTTTCAAGAAGATTTTTTTATGTGACATGATCGCAATGATAAATATGTTGTATTTTGAATAACCATCGCTGAACTTTTGAAAATACTTGATCCTTTCGTATACTATACAAGCTCTAGCACTATCTGGTTGCCATTAACAGATATTCGCAAAGAAGAGGCCAATAATCACCGCCTGCTCGTAGATTAATTTTTAACATTTAAAACGTTTAACGAATTGAAAGTGTGAAGATAATACGGGGCTCCAATAGCAATTTGTGTGACGCTTGTAAAGTGCGCAATTTTCGCGAAGTTTTGTAAGTTGTACGTATTTCAGGGTAATGTTGTTGTTGTCATTTTGAAGATATCGTCAAGGGCGAACTTTCTGGAGAGGTTATGAAAATATAAGATTCGAGGGGGCGAAAATAAGAGGGTTGGCGAGTTTTTGGACATGAAAGCGTTCGGTGCTGTTACATCGCATACTTTTTGAAAGATCCAAATGTGATTTGGGTCTAGTTGGAGAGAGGATGGACCAACGCTCATCGTACTGGCTGTTTTTTGGGATGTGCGATGCACGGGGGCGAAGTGACCGGGGTGTAAAGGTGAGGTGCGTTTGTAGCAAATTGGATGTTAGCATAAACAAGGGGAAAGAAAAATGCCGAATTTTGTTTTTGGCAGTATATAGATGAATCTGTGGGTTTTAAAGAATTTTGCGGCCCAGGTGGGTTTGGGGGTTGCAAAATGGGGAAAACGTTATAATTATCAGAAAAACTTGAAAATCAATATTTGGGTCAAATTCGCTGTTTGGAGGCTTTCTACTGGTCGATTGTGTTTTTAAAGAGAATTCGGGATGTGGGGGTTTTGCGGCCCAGGTGGATTTGGAAATTGCAAAATGGGGAAAACGTTATAATTATCACAAAAACCTGAAACTCAATAATTTCGGTAGACAGACGGTGGTAGAACGGTAGACGGCCACTGGCAGGTTTGGGATGTTAGTGTCAACTGTTTGTACTAAAACTTAATGCGGGATTGTAATAGAAAAAAAATGGTGAGGATTTTAAAAATATAAATATATGTACATGTAAAGAAAATGCAAAGGTACTTAGTTTAGACAATATAAAAGCTCCCCAAACAACAAATCCTTTTAAAATGTATTTATTGAACAACTAACGCAATTCACATCTAATCCCTTTTTCACACTGCCCCGTTCCTCCTAATAAAAGCATTTTTGCTATAGTTATATTTGCTATTAAAGCACATTTCAAGAGTAAACAAAATAAACTATAAACAATAATATGTGGAGCCGCCTAGCAGCGGATGTCTTGTAATTTCAGAACTCATTCAAAACAGCTAACAAATAAAGAATAACTCCTATAAGCAATATATCTTCTAACGTTATATAATTTTTTAATGTAATTTTGAATTCAACATCTTTATCTAATTGCAGATTAATATTAAATTGCACAAGATGCTGAGAAGATCCAAAGTTGTAGTACGTATTATTTATTAATGATCTGCTATGCAGTAAAACAATAATAATAACGATGTGAAAAGGTTTTCAAACTTTTCTTTATTTCCATCGCTTGTAACTTTTTCAGATTTTGTAAATTTTATGTCAGACTTGAAAATTTGTCAAGTTCATTTTCAATGCATTAACGAACGTTGGTAAATTGAAACTTCTATAAATTTTTGAGACGAACGCACGTTTTAAGAAAGACGTGTGAACCTTCTGTAGACTTCAATTCCATATGCTGGGAATTAATATAATCTGATAAATTAAATCACCATTCATTTGTGAAAAAAGTTTTATTTAAAACGCCAACGTTCATGTTGTTAAGGAAAAAGTGTTTTAGTAAACAGGAACGAGAGTTTAGGTACAGCTTATAGATTCTAGATTGAAGAGCGGTGAAAATCGGAACTTACGTTAGAATCTAGTAATTTCCAAGTTTTGTATTGGTAACACTGACATATATATTGTCATTAAATTGTTAACCTGATTTAAGCTAAACGACACAATAAATCAGAGGCGTACTCAACGTTGTGGTATGGCGCATCTCAAAACCGTATTGACAACACACATAAAAATAGCAAGAATAACAATAGCAATAAGAAAATAACAAAATCAACAAAATCTACAGCAAAGAAATTTTCACACTTTAAAACACAAAGAATCTATCATATGACGTTAGTCGCTGCGCAAACGAAATCCCTCTACCCACCGCTACTGATTACTTGTCATTTAAAATATGACCAAACTTTGTATGTTTGACAATTACTTCTTTCCACATATTGCCATTCAGTGAAATCAAATATGATCACGGCGCTTTTCATCGCCTACCTTAGATTCTGTAATCTGTAAGGTATACAGACGATAATGTAAAATTTTTAGATTATTGTTTGTTTATTAGGGAACATTGATTCACTATGGTAAATTTAAATTTTAATAATAACTAAATTCATGGGAAAGACGAAGAAACGCAAATATAAACTTTCTGCTATTTTATGTTGCTATAAATGAGTATTTACTTAAGTATTTCAGTTTTTTTACAACTACTTAAATGTTTGTAAATATTTCAAGCAACTGGAGAATTATCTAATAATAAGGTAATTCCATGGATAAAAGTAACTTCATTTACGATGGTTTTACTACAGAGTGCCCAATTGCAGAAAATATGCACTCCATGGATTTATATGCATAAAATAAGTAAAGTAAGCGAATTAAGATTAATTCCATAAAATTTTCACATGATTTATTTGTTTTAAAGAACTTGTATAACACTTCTACACGAATAACTTCAACAAAAAATAGACATTAACGTGCGATACAAAAATACTAACACTTTTGCAAGATTTCAGTGGAATGTAAAAGAAACACAGCTGCAAAATTCCCACAACAAAGTAGATTTTCACGACGTAACCTAGCGTTCGGCGTTGAAAGTACTCGAGCTTAGCTGTATAAGTAAAGCAGCGAGATGCAGTGGTAGATCAGTCGATTGGCGATTTAAATTTTAAAATACAATAACGTTACAGAGCACAACGGACTTTTTGCATTTCAAATTTGCATATTTTGCGGTTGTGGAATTGCTATAAAGTTTGTTAGAGTTGGTTCATGAACGATCGTTACGGTAATGAAAATTCATACCTTCTAAGGCACTTAAGGGAAATGCCTTCTGTAAGAAAATAAAAAGAGAAAACCTGTAATTTAAATGCGTTTAAATTTGAAATTCTGAAGACCTTGGCGATATTAATATAAAGGGATTCCATATAAAATACCCGACGCAACAAAAGATTCTTTTGATAATAAGCAAGTTTCTAAGTTAGTGATATTAAACCTCTACGTCGAGAAGAGGATTTCAAAGCGGCATGTATTGACGACGAGCGGATATTAAAGGATGCTTTGAAAGCCCCTCATACATATATAATGATCGAAACCATGTATATATGCATGTGGAATACGCTTTGAAGCATAATTAGAAAACAAAGAGCACCGCGGAATAATTTTCACACAACCCGACTAGTGGATTCTAAACTGAAAAATACGAAGCTGTTTATCAATTTTCCTGTTAGGAAGGTGTAAATTTAATTATTCGGTGTTTGTTCAATTAACCTAGTTTGCTGGTTTTTCATTTTATGTGTATATTAGTTGATTTAAAAAACATGTTGGGAATTTACGGAATTTTCGCAAATTGAAATTTCTATATTTAATTTAGTAACGTATCACATACTAGATCTCTTTGAAGTTATTTTACCGTAAAACTACTTTACAAAACATAGGTCCTTTTTTACTCCCGTAACTAAAATACAATTTACCGTACTTATATGCATGGCTCTTTTTAGTCACGGGCTCAACTTAGCTTCCGGTAATTTTCATTTCATTAGCCACACCCAAGACTGAAATCAAAAATTGTCGACTTTCACTTTTGTATCACGTACTGGTCAATTAACGTAGCATAATGTTGAACTACTTAATAAAACAATACATTTTATGTTGATCAATTTACTCCCGTAGAAAGAATATGCATAGTACTCATTTTATAGACTCCTCTAGACTAGACACTCATTTTATTAAACACTCGCTCCGCTCGTGACTAAAGTGACGTTTGTAAAGCGTGTTTTGTAAATAAATATCTTTGGAACTAACACTCGATACGCTGTTAATTAAGTGAAATCATTACGTTAACGGGCTGTTATGCTTCCAGGTTCCCAACCTTACCATAATATATTATTTACTTTTGAAGTCATCTCTACCGCTTAAGCGCTACCATCAGCACGCAAGAAGCGACCTGCATCTTCCCCTAAGAAAACAGCTTGAGTTAGAACTTCCCGCAAATTTGGTCACTTAGCCTGTATCCTTGCGATAACTTTAGGGCCATTCTTGAAATGCCTTCTCTTGAAATATTTTGTGAAGCCTGTCTGCAACGCTTCTTGAGAACATCCTACCCCCCCGTTGGTTCATAGAGCTTTTTTTAGTGCGAATAGCACTTGCTGCTGGAGAGTCCGCCTTTGGAAAAGAATACGTCGAACAATGTCACCCTGATTTTTTGTTTTGTTTGATTCCATGTGCACTATGCGCAGATGCGCCATTAAAAATTGTAAGTTGTAGACTGCGTCATGGCACGCAAACTATATTTCTCAGTCTTGGAAGCTAGTGTGGCGTCACCAGCAATGTTAAATTGTAGTGCGCATAAGCGGACCTGCAATGCCTTTGTTCTGTTTATAACCTGACAAGCGGCTGATGCCGCACAATTAAAATTAATAATGTTTTTGTATATCTTAATTGTTGTTTACGTGACGTCTAATTTCTTATCGGTAAAGCTAGAAACAGACAGCGATCTCTTCAGGCAAGCATAAAGCATTTTAAAAAATTAAGGTTAGTTCCTACCTAATCAAAGTAGTTTCCTCGCCAGAAAAAGTTCTTAGTCCGTTAAAAAGCTTTCCACTCTAGCTGTATGTATTATATCGATACCCCTCTGGTACAATCCTATTTTGACGTTCGGCGAACAAAAAAAAAATAGAATCACCCGCCCCCTCTACTGATTTATCGGACCCCCTTTTAGCTTGTTTCGATATCTTAAATCGGTTTTATACCGTAACAACTATGAAATTATTAGATAGTATAAAGTTGCTCAGTCGTGAGAAAATGACAAGTAATTATGTTAAAGATAAAGTAATTGATCCGCCTTCAAAGAAACAGTTCAGCCTTTAGGTGTATTTTTAATTTAAGTTATAGGAAAAGGTAATGATATTAGTGGCATTCTTTTGAAGAAGTTGAGTGGTATTGTTTATTTCGTAATTTGTGTAAAATGCAATTTCTGTTTGGCAATTAAGTACAAGCAGGACATGCGCAACTGCGGTGGTTAGGGCGCATCCCTAGCAGCCACCCGGGATGGACGAGCAGAGCGAAGAGATCAGGGCGAACTATCCAACTATGCGGTCGTTCCTTCGAAGTTGTATTCACTTGTTTTTAATATTTAATAAATTAGTGAAATTAAAAGAAGTATTCATTTATAAACATGGTCCTTCGAGTGCAGATTGTAAACAAGAAAATAACCTAGGAAGAAAAATACTTCAAATCAACAAAGAAAACCACAAGGCCTGTCCATTGTTCCAAGCGGTGCTACCTTCCACGATACAAGAAGTGAGGTCGTCCACCAGCAGGAGACGTGCAGCTCGGTGTTATTTCAATTTCCTTTGTAAGTACATTCCATTCTTTATTCCTCATATATCCCCTTTAATTCTGAGTCAGGCATGGAAAATTTAGCAACTTTAAAAATAAAAAGAGGTCATTTAAAAACAACCCTCACTAACTTTTAAAAAACATTGCAACAAAATCGATGTAAGCGAATTAAATGATTCAATTATAACGGAATTAGAAGGCCGTTTAGAAAAAGGTGAATCAGTACTAGATAATTTTTGCGAAGTACATTTACAAATTAAAACTATTTCTAACAGGTAACTTCAAAAGCAAAAAATATAATTTCATTATATCGCAAACCAAAACAAATCAATCCAATTTCAAATCCACCAAACAGCACGTCCTTTGCAGTAGCTGATTCAAATAATATTCGTCTCCCCACCATAAATTTTCCTTCTTTCACGGGTTTGTACGATCAATGGCAAGAATTCTATGATTAATTTAAGGAGCTAATACACAGAAACAATACCTTATCAGAGATACAAAAATTTTATTATTTAAAAGGCTCTTTAAAAAATGAAGCAGCTCTAACAATTCAAAATTTAGAAGTTTCAACATCAAATTACTATACTGCGTGGGATTTGCTCCGGGAGTGTTTCGAAAATAAACGTTTAATTGTAAACAGTTACATTAAACCCATCGTTGAATTTCACCGTATTCAAAAAGAATCACACGTAAGTTTACGACAACTTTTCGATACTGCTACTAAAAATATTTGATCATTAAAAAACTTAGGTTTACCTGCAGATACATGGGATGATTTACTTGTATATATTATAGTTTCTAAATTAGACCCTGTAACGAGCAAAGAGTGGGAATTAACCAAATTATTCCAAGAATTGCCAAACAAGAATTATTTAAATGCATTTTTTTAAAATAAGTGTCAAATTCTAGAAACATTACAACTTAATAAATTAGAAATACATAGTAATGCAATCTATAATCCCAGAAAAGATACCATTCATTCAAAGGTAATGTTAGCAACCAACCGACAACAGCTCTGCGCATTTTTTAACAATGCTCATACTATATACATTTGCGAAGAATTTTCTAAATTATCGATTGCAAATCGAATTAGCGAGGCCAAAAACCGCCATTTGTGTATCAATTGTTTGCGAAAAGGTCATTTTACTCGCGATTGTAGAGAAAATTGATGTACAAAGTGCTACAAAAGGCACAACACTCTACTACATCTTGAATATACAAGAACAAATAGTACAAAAAATGGAATTTTACAAAAATGTAGCAATAATGAACCATCGACAAGCAGCACACCGGAACCACAAGAAAACAATTCCGAATCGGTAGTACTAGTCAATCATTGTTCGTTTAAAAGGTTTCCGCAAATTTTGTTTTCAACAGCTAGAGTAAATGTAAAAGATAATGCAGGAAGGCTCCATGAATGTCGTTTGTTGTTAGATTCCGGGGGTCAATCACATTTTATAACTGATAAAATGTGTACATTGTTAAATTTGAAAAAAAATCTAAAATAAATGTAGCTGTTTCAGGACTCAGTCAGTCAAATTTTTATATTACTCGTATGGTAAATGTAAATATATATGCTTAACACGGAGGTTATAAAATTTCTCTTGCGTGCTTGGTTTTATCGAAAATTACAGAGCCTTTACCATCAAAATCATTTGATGCAAGTATATTGGGTATTCCTGAAAACATTCTGTTAGCGGACAGCTCTTTCAACGTATCTGATAATATTGATTTATTAATCGGTTCGTCAGTATTTTACAATTTATTATCAGTAGGACAAATCAATTTAGGTAAGGAACTTCCTACATTGCAAAAAACAAAGCTAGGTTGGGTAATCGCGGAACCTATTAATGATCAGTTCAATTCTATTACTCAGGAAATCATTTTGTCTCAGTTGAATCTGAAAATAACTTTACCTTAGAGCGCCAGGTAGAAAAATTCTTGTCGTTAGAAAATTGTAGCCAGAATTTTAATAAAATGTCATTAGAGGAGAAACTCTCTGAAAGTCGTTTTTTGCAAACAACGAGAAGGGATGCTTCAGGTAGATTTGTAGCAAAAATACCGTTCAAGGAATATGTTAGTGCTTTAGGCGATTCACGAAGGGAAGTTTTTATTTGCCTCACCATGCTGTTAATTTGTGAGTCAAGCTTGACTTCAAAAATTCGTGGGGTCTTTGACGGTAGTATGAAGAGCAGTACAGGAATATCACTAAATGACACTCAAATGGTAGGCCCAGTTCTACAAAATGATCATTTTTCTATTTTGAACCGTTTTTGGAAACATTCAATCGTAATTAGTGCGGACATTACGAAGATGTAATGACAAATTTTAATTGACAAAGATGATAGGCGTTTCCAAAGAATATTTTTTAGGTTTAATGAGGATGAAAACATAATGCTACGAACTAAACACAGTAACATATGGGACAGGTTCGGCACCCTTTTTAGCAATAAGGTGTTTGCACCAATTAGCGTCAGAGAATGCCGCGTCTTAACCACAAACTTCAAATATTTTGCGGGATGATTTTTTTGTTGATGAATTATTGACAAGAGCTAATTCGATTGAAGAAGTTAAACAAATTTATTTTGAATTAACACATATTTTAAATTCCGCTGCATTTGAATTAAGGAAGTGGTCATCAAATAACACGGAGACATTAGATACAATCCGCGATAATTTAAACTCACAATTAGTAGTATTACCTATTTGCGAAAAAGAGCAAACAAAGACTTTAGGCATCTGTTGGAATTCGGTGCCTGATATATTTCAATAAGAAGTCAAGCTCAATAATCAAAATCACGCAGTGACCAAACGAACTATATTATCGATTACCGTTCAAATTTTTGACCCTTTAGGATTGCTAAGTTCAGTCACTATAATTGCAAAATTTATTATCCAAAGGCTGTAGCAATGTAAAATAAATTAGGATGAATCCATTCCAACGGAACTGCACACCAGGTGGATTAGATTCTCGGATAATCTTAAATTTATAAATGATCTCCGAATAAAAAGGCATGTTCTATGTAACAATGCAAGTGAAATCAAATTACATGCATTTTCAGATGCTAGCGAAGCTGGCATAGGAGTGGCGATTTATTTAAGATCAATTGATAAATACAAAAATTGTCACATATAATCTCATAAGAGCATTAATTCTTTCCGGAAATTTTTTTGAGTGTGTTTCAGCAACGTCTTATTAATTTGCCCGAGCGGGACGCGAGGGCAAATTAGGACGTTGTTGAATGCACGAAAAATAATTTCCGGATATGTATTAATGCTCGAATGCAGATTCGGTAAGAAAATCGTAACGACACAAACCCTAAAAAGAAGTAATGTCTACCTACAAAAAATTTCCAAGAAATTTTTTTGTTGTCTTGGATACGGCTCGTGAACTAATTTTTCTATTGGCCATTAATGAGTGTCGTACGATTTTCAGATAAATTTACTTTGTTCGAAATCACGCGTAGCCCCTTTGCACAGCGTTAGACTCCCACGTCTCGAATTATGAGGAGCAGTTTTATTGGCCAATTTAGTTCATAAGGTGCGCCAAAATATTAAATTAGAATTTTCAAAATTTGTTTATTGGTGTGATTCAACTATAACACTTCATTGGATCAAATCTCCACCCAATCGCTGGAAAACACTTGTTTCAAACCGAGTTGCTGAAATTCAAAATTACACTGAACCAAACCATTGGCATCACATTCGGTCAAATGATAAACCTGCTGATTTAATATCGCGTGGTGCTACTCCGCAGGAACTACTTAAATCAAAATTGTGGTGGCATGGACCATCTTGGTTAGAAAACGATTCTTCTACTTGGCCTAAGCAAAACCTTAATTATTCAATTAACCAAGAACAGTTAGAAATTCGTAAAACTACTTGTTTAGTAACTACATCAAATGAGTTTGACCTATTCTTTAGATACTCAAATTTAGTTAAATTTCAAAGGGTCTTTGCATATTGTTTACGTTTTATTAGAAATTTTCGTAAAAGAAGGGATAAAATCAGCGGACCTGTAACGGTTAAAGAATTTACTACTACTCTTATGACTTTAATTAAAATTGCGCAGAATCAGATTTACTACGTTGATATTAAGAATATAAACAAAACAGGAGCGGTCAATTCAAAGAGCCATTTGTTGCCGCTTAATCCTTTTTTGGACAGTGAAAATATATTAAGAGTAGGTGGACGGTTAGGTAATTCAAATTTACCATATCATAAAAAATTTCCGATAGTCTTGTCATCAAGTCACATGCTTACCACTTTAATAATAAAAAACGAGCATGAAAAATTGCTTCATGAGGGAACTAAGTTAGTTTTATCATCTTTAAGGGCAACCTTCTAGCCCGTTTCTGGAAAAAATACAGTCAAACGAGTATTAAGAAGTTGTATTAAATGTTTCCGCTGTAATCCCACCAGATCGCAATATTTGATGGGCATGCCCCGAACAAATCGAGTAGTGCCAAATCCTCCATTTTATAATTGCGGAGTAGATTACGCAGGTCCGTTTTTATTAAAAACAAATATTCAAGAGGAGCTAAGTCAACAAAGGGATATATTTGTTTATTTATTTGTTTTTGTACAAAGGCCATACATTTAGAACTTGTCAGTGATCCTACTACCGAAAATTTTATAGCCGCATTACGACGTTTCACTTCACGCCGCGGGAAACCTCAAACTATCTATTCAGATAATGGTTCTAATTTCGCAGGAGCAAATACAGAACTTAAAACTTTATATGAATTTTTAACCTCTGAACTTACTCAGAACTCTATAATAAATGCACTTAGCAAAGAGAGTATATCATGGCATTTTATACCCCTAAGAGCTCCCAACTTTGGAGGGATCTGGGAGGCTGGTGTAAAATCAACAAAAACCCATTTAAAAAAGGTGTTTGGCGATGCTCATTTTACTTTTGAACAATTTTATACCACGCTGACTCAGATTGAAGCTGTTCTAAATTTACGACCCTTGTCTCCCCTATCCAATGATTCTTCTGACATTAATCTATTAACTCCCGCACATTTCCTGATTGGAAAATCCCTAGTTGCCGTTCCGGACCTTAGTGTGATATCCTGGACAACCGGCTATCAAGGTTTCAACGGGTTCAGCAGCTTACTCCACATTTGTGGCGTCGTTGGAGCAAGGGGTACCTTGCCACTTTACAAATCAGGACCAAATGAAAGCAACAAAGTCCTTCTATGTTAAAAAAGGGATCCATGGTAGTACTTCGAGACGACAACCTGCCGCCATTGAAATGGCAACTAGGCCGAATTGTCGATCTACATCCAGGCAACGACGGCATCCTCAAGGTGGTTAGTATAAAGTTATCCACGGCAATTGTTAAACGTCCCGTAGAAAAAGTGTGTGTTGCCTATTGAAGAAAAAAGTGACGCAATTCATAGACAATCATAAACTTTATCTATATAACACAAATAATTGTAAAGGGTCCAGCAACTGGTATGACCTATTTTTAGTAGGCTATTACGAAAACATTATTTTGTTATTGGCATTTCTATTGTCAGATTTGTGTGCGTTAATTTATCCAGTTTAATAGATCATGGATAATTTTCCAATTAACCAACGCGTATACGTGGTTAAAAGCTTTATACGAAGTCAATCAGTTGTGAACACAGTGGATTTTGAGGTTTGGTAACATAAAATGGCTGTCCAATTTCCCCGATTTGACGGCTCCTGATTTCTTTTTGTGGGAATATCTGAAGCAAAAGGTCTACGAGAAGCGTCATCAAACAATACAAGGCCTTAAAATGAGTATTTCAGAAGAAATAGAGAGTATTGGACCAGCATTGTTGAGAAGAGCGATGCACAACGTTAGAGTGTTAGACAAAGATTGCAGTACTGCATCGAGGCTCAGGGAGGCCATTTAAATGAAGTAATTCTTAGGAAGTAAAATTGCACATAATAAAGTTGATATTCATCACAAATTTGTTTCAATCCATTACTTTTTATCCTTAGGACAGGTCTTGGAAAATAGGTCATACCAGTTGCTGGACCCTATATATATGTATATATCTTCTTATGTGTGTTCCACTGTTTATTTTTTAGTTGCTCCAATATGTAACAGATTTTTTTTGTATTGAAAGACCTGCTTTCAAGGCGGGCAGTATGTTTATTGCGTTATTTGTGTAAAATGCAATTTCTGTTGGGCAATTAAGTACAAGCAGGACATGCGCAACAGCGGTGGTTGGGGCGCATCCCTAGCAGCCACCCGGGATGGACGAGCGAAGAGATCAGGGCGAACTGTCCAACTATGCGGTCGTCCCTTCGAAGTTGTATTCTATAAACTTGTTTTTAATATTTAATAAATTAGTTAGTGAAATTAAAAGAAGTATTCATTTATAAACAGGTATAGCCATATCAAAAAATGTACAGTGTTGAACTATATAAATCAAATTAAGATAATTTGGTTTAGCAGAATGCAATTCTAAATAAAATATATACTGAACAGAGTTTTACTTTTATTTAAAATTTTTATTTACAGTTCTATAGTGCAAACGTTTGTTAAAGTAAAAATATCATGTATGAATTTCCAAACTGGCTCTAATAATAAATAACAAATGTTAACTTTATGTATTTGCTTTGGAGTTGAAAAATGTCCATATATAAAACATGCAGCAATACAGTACCATTGCATTGGTGCCTCACAACATTAGTCACTTAAGGGTTCCCAAATTCTCATAGTTTTCTTAAAACACCTAGAAAATAAATGATACTGTGGTTCAAAGTTCGCCTAATAAATAGTCCAGTCGGGGGGGGGGGGGGGGGGGGGGCAAGTGTAGCAATCAGTTGTCGGAAGGTTACGCAAATAGGCTCCGCCGCTATCTTGAAAAAGGGGAAATATCTCCCGTTGATGCTACTTTAAAAATGATTATATATTTTTCAAGAGCGTGAAAGTTGTTACAATTTAAGTCGTATTAACATTTTTCTGTATGACTAATATTTTTCTTTTTAGTTATTGCGACATAAAGAAGCATAGCTTCAGTCTCACGACGAACAGAGTTTTAATAATTTATTAAAACATCTTGTTTCCGTTATTGGAAATGCAGCAAGTTGGTTTTATAAATATACCGGGTGGCCATAAATATGTGATATCACATTACCTTTGGAATCAACACCGCTTTATTAAAGTGATGAATCCAACTAAACTAAATGTCATTAATGTCATCACAACTAAAACTCTATCTGTCAAAAATTATTACAGATTGCAATAAGTAATGGAGTTAGAACAGGAGATTTTTATAATTGAGTCGTAGGCTAAACTGCAGAATCCAGGGCACATTCCCCTCCTCTTATTGCATTTTATTACATTACATAGGTACCAATACTTATCGTAATTGAAATATAATGCTAACCAACATTTATAAGTAGCTAATTTCATGGCTACCGGGATCTCAGATATTTATGGCCACCCGGTACTATTGTATTTCAACCAACAAGGCAAATAATTCAAAACTCAGCACTATATCAAGTGGAAACGGCGGTTGTTGACTAGTATGTAAACCCGTTACCAATTATGGATAAACGAGGCTAATTTGATCTGTGTTTGAATTCGCTCTAGTAATCACCTTCGAAGCTATAATTTTAGGGGTGCGAGGGTGCACTCTAGTGATTGTCCAACGTCATCATCCTGATATCCGAGTGTACTCGTACGCTCAAAAGCAGAAATAACTAGCCCACAGAGCAGATACACCTATCAGCATCTAGGTTCAGTACTGTTTAGTTGGTACATCAAGTTAATGGTTAAAAATAATACTTAAGTAGTCCGATTATATCACAGTTAATTGATTTATCAAATGCAAACAGATTAAAACATTCAAAATTTTCTTGAATAATAACTTATTAGAATGGTAATTATACAGCATTTTAAATATACTACTACTTTAAGTATGTTTTTTAACCATTAACGTGATGTACCTAACAAGATATGCCTGTTTATGTTCTTTGTTACCAAGTATGATGTACTAACCTCACTTTATTTGCCTTGAGAAAGAAAGCTTTCCGAAATATTGGCTTAGATAATTGCTGAGCTGTAGAACGAAACCCAATTATTTACTATATTGTTTATCAATCAGTCGTTTGTTACTGTCTCGCAGTGTGAATAGAGATTATAGTCTTTTAATTTCGAGGTTATAAATCGTTCGATTCAACTAAATTAAGGATATTGCGAGTAAGAAGTACCTACACATTTGGAGACTAATGAATAGGTACATGTCTTTAACTAGCGTTACCTACCACAAACTATTGTTAGACTAGAAAATATTGTCTCCCTTATTGCCTTAAGCTGTTCGATGGTTGCGTAGAAATATAGAGATTTATAACTTAGAGCTGATATACATAACCGTAGAATATTTGAAGGTTTTGTGTTGATAAACCTTAAGAAATAAAATATGTAAGCACTAGGAGAAAGTGAAGAAGAATATTCAGAATGAAGTAAAAACTTCTTTTTTTCAATTATCCTTGACATCACTAAACATGTTCGTAAATTGGATCAGTTAGATACATTGACTAGATTGAAGAAAATGAAATGTTCTTTGGATTTTAAATTGAGGAGGGCTGATGTGTTTCATATAAACTCTAGGTGAAAATCAGAAAGACTACAGCACTTCAGTCTAATTGGCCCATGGCTTGGGTTGGGTTTTTCAACTCTTTGCGGCTTCTACTTAGATTTTTCTAGTTTGCTATTCCCAACTCTTGCGCGTTCTCTCTCACAGCATCCACACACACTCTCCGTCTTCTGCTTCAAGCAAAAACATGTTTTGTACATTCCATTAACATAAAATTCGACTTTTTCTTATTTGTCTCTAACGACCATTCTTTTGACATCACTTCACAAAGTGTTGTAATACATTTTCCAAGTTAAACGTAAGAAAATTGTACGATTGAGCACATGATTGTGCTTCTAACATAAAATTTTGTTTTACCAAAACATTTATAAACAAGACAAACGCTGTATGCAGCAAAACAAGTAACAACTTACAAAGTCAGATAGCATCGATTTTTCGAGGAGACACGGTCTTTAAAGAAATTATCACACTAAAAAACATGTGTCAAGGGCTTTACACGGAACTTTCCTCGTAAGTGGAAGGTTTGAAACTATCAATTTTAAAAATATGGAAGGAAAAAAACATATTTAATAAAATAAAAAAACTGTTCACTTTATATAGGTGGGCTCTAAAATGTGTCCATTTTCGTCACGAAAAACACCTAAGCCATGTGCAAAATATTACTTTCACTTAACTAATAGTTCGTGAGTTAACCCAAAAATAGGAAGGATTTTATTTATTAAGGTGCTCACCCTGTATATATTTGACCGAAATACTCTGGTTAACGGGCCAAGTAGACATATAATTCGCATGAAAAATACCAACTTCGTCCAATAAATACTGTTTGAGCTGCACCGCCAACGGACGGACGACAGACATGCAGACGAACAAACAGACATACGAAGAGACATACAGACGGAATTGAGAAAACGTATTTTTCGTCATCTAGGGACCTTGAAGAGATCTTGGAAGGCGTTTTTTTTATGATGACAATACTTTCTTCGTCTTTTAGACGAGGGAAGTAAATATTATTTTAGTATGTAAAGTTGTAAGTTTACAGCTTCTTATTTATAAAGGAACTGTTAAAAAAGTGATTTTCTATTAGGTCCGTTTTTTATTTTGATAATATGTTGGAATAAAATTACTGTAAACAATAAAGGTATTTTCTTATAGTAATTCCGATTGTTTTGCTTCACTCACTTTACACAAAAATTCAGGGATTTGATGATGCAGTTTCAGTTTTTAAGTTTCCACTCTTTTAAATTCCGTTTTCTCAGGATTTGGTAATGTTTTAAGCAATTTTTAGTTGTTGTCTTTAACACGCCTCGCTACACTCCTCGCTCTTGAGGGCGTGGCCAGGGTTAAGATGGTGGCTTGTTGGCCACACGTTCCCGTCTAGCTCAGCGGATGAGTGGGTAGACCAATGATTGAAGAGGCTGGAGAAAGCGCTTGCCTATTGGCCGAGAAAAATAATGGATGAGTCGGAGTACAAGTTTTATTTATTTTATTCTGTCCGGGCGGGGCACAGTACATATATTAATAATAACCAATATTTAAACAAAGAAAACAACAAGTCCACACGCACTGACGCAACAATACAATAAGCAATCATACATACATTCAACAATCATTCAGGCGAAAAACTAATGAGGCTTAAATCTAAATGTACATGAAAAAACGGTCTCTGGCTTAAAGCGACAGTTCGGGGGGGGGGGGGGGAAGTACACTTGGCATTCGCGACGCGCGTAGTTATTGTCCACAACACCGCACTGACTCCTGGTACACAAGTGGTGGTGGGGAGAAGTCTACGTAGCCCGTCCGTGTTACTGGGGGCGGCGATGACGTAGGTGACGTCGACGTCGGGGTATGCGCCGGGGTTCTTGCACCAGGGGCAACGGCGAGCGGAGACGTAGGCGGGCGTTCCTCCGGGGATCCTGTCCGTGGGTGGAGCGGGCGGTGGCGTCTCGGGGGCGGCGGGGGTCGAGCTGCACTTCGCGCAGCGGACGGCGATGGTCGTTCTCCAACCTGAGCTCCTCCCACAAGCTCTCGAACTCGGCCTTCTCCGTCGGGCTGAGGAAGAAAACGACTCCTAGTAGCTGGGGGCGGCAGGCTGGGCTACGCGAAGCGGCGGGCGTGCTTCAGGGGTGACGGCGTCGTAGGCGGCGCGTCCAGTGGGGGTGTCTCCCGACTGTGGTGTCCTGGGGCTGCTGGGTGGCGGCGTCTCGGCGGGGGCGGCGACTTGGGCACCCGGAGATTGGAGGCGCAGCCGAGCTTCCTGGAGGAGAGGATCCTGTGGAGAACTCGATGGCGATGGGCCGAATAGGCGGTCCAGCAACTCTTGACGGCTGTAATTAAATCAATGAGGATGGGGGCGGGAGGCTAGCTCGTACCTGAGAAGATGACGACGCCGTAGGCGGCGTTCCGGCTAACGTAGTGTCTGGAATGATCTTCCAAGGCTTACTTTGTCTGCATCCTGGCTTGTGCAAATTAAGTGACGTGGGGAAGGCGATGCGGCGGCGGCGGCTAGAAGCGTTACCGTCGGGCGCGGCAGGACCTGGAGCACGGCGACGTACAAGCCGGTGATCGGACTGTGACGCAGGCGGCTTTTTCGGGCTCTAGCTGACGCGGGGCTGGACGCTCCTCCAGACGTTGACAGCGAGGATGGCAGGCGCGGATAGTGGCAACCCGGACACCCTTTAAAATAACGAGCAGGTCTCGAGTTATCCCCAGGAGTCACAAGGCTGACTTCTGTGAGCAGAGCTCGAACAGAAGGTTTTTGGCAGTTTTGGAATTCTCTAGTGGCCGGAGGGCCCAAGCTGAGAAAGTTTTTGGTCTTAGAGCAGAGCTCGATAAGATGCCCATTTAGGCCAGGGAAGCTCCTTTTATAGGGGTCCGTACTCCCACTGCTTTCTTCCGGCTGTAGGTTTTTTTTTAGGGTGGGACGAATTTCGTTGCTTCTGGGGGCTGTTTGTGAATTTATTATTAATTTGGCGTTTGTTCATTTGTTATTGCCTGTGGATTTTTTTATGCGGCCCATCGTTTTCCTTATTAAATTATGCTTCTTTACATACCACGCATGCCTATCTTCTAATAAGTCCCCGGTGTTCTTGATTTTGGCCGCGATGTGTGTTTTTTTTTAAATTAATTTGCCGGAGGTTTGTGTTAATCTCCGGCGCCTTTGAGTCCCTTGTGGCTTTTGTCTGACCGTTGGGATGCGTAATTCTTTTATACCTGGATTAGTGGTAGCTTGCGACGAGTTCTTTGTTTGTGGAATTACCCGGCGTATTGTCGAGTTCGATGAATGTTCCGAAAATTATTTGTGTATAATTTTGTGTCTACCTGCCTCGACTTCTTTATTAAGAATTTTTCCGGCGTTGGCCCCGTTCCTTGAGTTGAATTCCTTGTTTTCATTTTTCTTACTTAACCCCGTGAAAGGAAAGCTATAAGCCGCCTTTGTTAGCCGGAGCGGCCGATGATTTGTTTTGTTAATCTGAACGCCGGATGTTCTGTCCATTTCTCGAGCCTTTTAATTTTAATATTAAATAGCTTGCTGTATTCCAGCTTCGTGGGTTTCTCGTTTAAAACAACCGCTCCTGGTATTGGATCGTTAGCAGTGGCTAATAGTTAAAAACCGATTCTGATCCTAATTAGCCGCGTTATCAAGCGTCTTAGATTTTCATTATTTTTGCCGATTTGCTGTCTCCTAGGAATTTTTGGCCAGCGTGCACATGCGGTGCTTGGCCCTGGGTCAGTTTATGTTTATTACATGCCGGCCTCGGCGAACTATTTATGGCTTTGTTTTGAAACTTTTGAATTGTCGGCGTTTGCTATGAATCCACGGGGTGGTTGAGATTTTTGTATTGTTTAATTAAATTAAGCGTCGTTGGGACGCACTTTCTGCGCTAAAACCTCTATGATGGTGGCTTATCCCCGCCTTCAGAGAGATTAGCGTAGGTGAATCGTATCATCTTTTAATTTATATCCTTATTTGTGAAAATCAAAAACAAAAATAATAAATTTCAATACTATTTGATAAGCCTAGTCACTTTGTGATTTGGTTACATCGATTTACTTGATCTTTAATAACAATATTAATGTTAGATAAAAAGTGGATAATGGTATACATTTGAACAAAATATAATGCTTAGAAACAGTTATTCCAAATATTGTTAACAAAAAATTATAGTTTCAAAACATATCGCTCACTCAGTACTTGCAGTGATGCGGTATTAGCAGTAAAGCAAGATTTGGTAATTGTAAGAGTATAAAAAAAATTGTAATTTAAATATAGGTTGGCAATAACATGGAGTTCTTAGGTTTTTTAATCACCATTTGCTTCGGTTTCATAGAACTATTTTTTAGTGATTTTTAAAATATAGCGCTGCAACTAATTATTAGTATTACGCCAATGGTAACTAAAACTCAATATACCTTTACTTTTTAAAATGCCTTTTAGGATGAATGTTGCTAATACGTTTATTTCGAATTTTGTACAACGCATGCATAAGTTTCATAAAATATCTTGTAATGCTGCGGCAATGAAATCTATAACGACAACCTGTAATAGAAGCGTGAAGTTCCTGACACATTAAAATCTGTCTAACTTTCCAAGCGCTAGCCAGCAGCGTGCTGGAAGGCAAAAACAAAATAGGAAGCGGAAATCTACCCTTTTCAACCGAGCCTTCAGGGCGTGAACTTGGGGAACATGATAGTTTTAATGTGTGCTTAAATTGTTAATCACAAAGGAGCGAGTCGCTTTAAGAGGATACATTTTTGGTTCGTCATACTGTAATATTTCAATGACGGTTATTTTCTCGAGATACAAGAATATTACGGAAGCATTTATCTTGAGCTAAGATTAATTTTAATTGCTTTTTTAATTGAAATTTATGTCAGTTTTTTCTTTCTTCATTTTATTTTATCAATATATTTTTGTGTATTTACTATAATACTGAATATACTACTAAAGCGATTTACTTATTCCTAATTTTCTTCTACGTGTAATTCCGTGAGTTTATAATTTAGATGTAATAATATTTCTCTACAAAGGGTAATAAGAAAGTGGTGTAATTGTATAGGTAGATTCATAAGTATGGTCATTAAATTTAAGGGAAGTAGAGAACATCAAACACAACAACTATGCATAATAAACTATACGTCAAAAATTTATAATAATTCTACAAAAAATGTAAACATTTAATTCCTTAAACTGAATGAAGAATACATTTCTATGAACATAATTTCCCACAAGTGGTTGCGATAAGACCGATTTGGATAAAATTCAGAAGCAAAAAACAGTTGTTTGGTTTTTTCAAACCCATTTGGTGTATTAGGTTAATGTACTCTCACGTGATTTGATAATGTAGGCCTCTTTCGTAAGTAAGTATTTAATTTTTATTGCAATGTACTTCTAATGAAGACAGTGTATACCCACTTCATTTAATGACCATATCTATGAATCACCATGTGTATGATATTGTGTAAGATGTAATTATAATAACGCTTTTTATGTATCGGACTTTCGAATCTTACGGTTTTTATTGCGGCAGCGCTGCATTCGGCACGCCTTTTAACAGACCTCGACTGTTCTGTTTCAAATTCCCGAAAATATAGCATTTCGACACTTTTGGATTAATAAAACTGGACTGTTGGGCCATTATGAAGTCTCTGTGACGTACCGTCTCTCTTCAGCATTTCCATGAGGCACATCACCTTCGATTTATTTTGAATCTGCCTGTCCGCAACGTATCCTCCATACAATCGGGCAAAAATATATTCTGTTACTGGCTGCTCGTCGAAATCGGCCGATTTGCTGTTCTTAACTAAGCGTGAATTATATAATTGGCGCTGCTTTGAATTGTGTATGACCTAATTACTTATCAGTAGATTACGACGAAGCTAATGTATTCCGGCAGCCTTCAAGGAACAGTTTTAGGCTTGATTTTATCCTGCGTTATTCAATGGGAATTCCGCACAGGTGCAAGGTTGTAAAAAGCCATTAAAGATTGCCAATTGCAAATTAAATTATTTTTCTTACTAATAGAAATTCGGCTTTTTTATAACATTAGGAGGCTTAGAAAATATTACACTTCATTCGTGTAAGGATTGAAATGCTGATGTAAACACTGTGCGTCGATTCAATTCGAGAAACAGAAAGTAAAACACTTTCAGTTCGCCCTTAAACGCCTTGTTAAACTGATATTTAATAATTTTTGACAAAACAAGGGTATTCATAGCAACTAGATTGCGCGTTACTTGTTTTGGATAATTATGTACTATTAAACATTTTTAAACTTATTTAATTAAACTTGTAGAAAATATCATGTGTACAGTGCGCATAGAAAGTTATTTGCCGACTTCGTGGTCGATGCATCTAATTCTACTTTCTATGCTTATTATAAAAATAACTATTGTGATGACGTCACCAAACAGGTTAGCTGCAGTGCTCATAAGTATACTGCACTGCCTTTTTTCCATAGGTTTCTGTAACTTGACCCGCGGTCTACGCTGCGTAGTTAGAACTTAATTTGAAAATTTAGTTGTTGATTATTTGACGTGTTATTTACTATGTGTAAAGCTGGAAACAGACAACGCTCTGTTTGGATGTTTGGATTTCTGGATAGAGAGTAAAGTAAGTTTATTTGACCTTCAAGGCAGGCGAGCCAATACTAACTTCAATTGACGTGTTTTTTGTTGTTGTGTGTAGTATTGCTATCCCACCTCATAAACCTTTTTCAATGAAGAGCGACCGATCCAGGTATTCGAACCTACCCTTTCAGGGAAAGCATAAAGTATTTTTAGGTATTAAGGTAAGTTGCGACTTAGCCAGACCAGTTTTCTCACAGCCAGGAAACGTTGCCAATCGTTCAACAATCTTTCGGATTGTTCTGTACCCCTCTGGTATAACCCAATTTGGACGTTGGGCGAGCAAACAGAAATATAGAATAGCCTCTTCCTTCTCCACTGAGCTATCGGTTCCCATTTTAGATTGTTGTGGTATCTTAAATTTCATTTATTCGCAATCACATTGTAATGTATCAATTTCATGACATGACAACAGCTGGGCACTAGATTATTACTGAAACTAGCCGGTAAATTATTACATACCTTGAATAATATTACATACCGGAAGAGTGGGTTGACAGTTATTATAATTTTTTTGTGTTCATGGAAATAAAAATATTCATCATCGGGATATTTATTATTCCGAATTCTATTGTAGTTATTTTTAAAATTAGATGATTGCGAATAAAATAGTATACAAATAGCTACTATTGGTAGCATGTATATATAGACCTCCCGATACGTCCCTGGATGATGATAATATCATGATTAACGCGATCGATCAGGCATCTCAGCTAAATAACACAATCATTTTTGGCGACTTCAACTACCCCACGATTGATTGGAATCAAACAAAAACAACAAATTCAAATGTGGCTTTCTCACTCTTCTTGGATGCATTTGTACACTCGAATCTGCACCAGCACGTTATTCATCCCACCAGATACCGAGGAAATGATACCCCCACTGTTTTGGACCTTATACTCACACCAGACCCAAACATCATAAACAACATTGAATACCTTCCTCCAGTTGGGAAAAGCGATCACGTGACATTGTTGGCCACTGCCCAGTTCTCTGCCACTCACGCAATAAGGAAACATTTTACCAAAAGAGATTACAGAGCTGCAAACTACGTCGAAATTAACGAATACTTAACGAATCGCAATATTTTTAATGCCGTCAATAACCTAAGCGTGGAACCGTTCTGGCACCAGGTCCGGACAGAATACAACGAAATTGTAAACCAATTCGTACCAATAAAAAAAGTCTATCCAAGAAAAAGTAAATGTTGGGTCTCAAGAGAACTAAAACGTAAAATACGCAAGAAACGTCAACTATGGGACAAATATAAAGCCAGTACATCGGATAATGACTACAAGAATTACAAAAAGTGCTCCAACACTCTAACTTCAGAATTAAGAAGTGCACGCTCGAACTATGAGGAAACGATTGTTAATTCAGGAACAAAACACTTTTATAAATACATTAATCAAAACTTGACGTCGCGAGTGTCGTCAATAACTCTACGCTGCCAAGACGGATCCGAATCATCTGATACCAACATCACGTCGGAAATATTCGCACGTCAGTTCCACAGCGTCTTTGTTAATGAACCGTCTAACTTGCCTACTTTAAATGCATCTAATCGACGCCATAACAGCTTAACCACGGTAAGATTCAACAAAGACAATGTCCTTGAGCACCTAATTGCGCTGAAAACGGACTCAAGTCCAGGACCAGACGGTATTTCTCCAAATTTTGTCAAAAACTGCGCATCATTATTGGCGGAACCTTTAACAACTTTAATGCAGGCATCACTAGACCAAGAAACTTTACCTCAAGATTGGAAGAAATCAATTATTGTGCCTATATATAAAAAAGGAGATAAACTTGCAGCTAGTAATTACAGACCGATCAGCCTTACTTCGGTCATCTGTAAGTGCATGGAGAAAATTGTGGCAAAGGAGCTTACTGAATTTTTGTTGTCGAATTCTGTAATTCCAAATTGTCAGCATGGTTTCGTTCCAGGAAGATCAGTAGTTTCAAATTTGCTAATGAGTTTGGATGACTGGACTAGATCATGGGACTCGCGGACTCCAACTGATGTCATCTACCTAGACTTCGAGAAAGCTTTTGACCGGGTGCCCATACAGAGACTACTTTTGAAGCTTGAAAACTATGGTGTTCGAGGCAATTTACTCAACTGGATAGAAGACTTCTTAACAGGCCGTACTTTTCAGGTACGAGTCGGTGATTCGTTATCAGCTCCTCATTCAGTACTGAGCGGTGTACCTCAGGGATCTGTCTTGGGGCCAATTCTTTTTCTTGTCTACATTGCAGACCTTATCGAATGCATTCATTCTCCCAAAAGTATGTTTGCGGACGATTCGAAATTCTACAACAACCCGCTGGTCAATAGGTCATTTCTGCAGTGCGATTTAGATAGAATAAGTACATGGTCAAAAGAATGGTTGCTGACGCTAAATACTGATAAGTGTACTGTTTTACATATTGGTGCCAGAAACCCCTGCTTTAAGTACATCTTGAATAACACGGTGCTCAAGGGGGTTAGTGACCAGGCCGACCTTGGTGTTTTAATGAGTGGTGACCTAAAGTGGACTTCGCATATCTCACGCATTGTGAAAAGGGCAAACTCTCTGCTTTATTTAATCAAAATAGCGTTCAAGGGCTTAAAACCAAATGTATTTTTAAAGATCTACAAAACGTACGTTAGACCCATACTGGAGTTTGGAGCGTCCATCTGGAACCCATACTTTGTTAAAGACATAGACCACCTGGAGAAAGTTCAACGCAGGGCTACCAAACTAATTGGGGATCTAAAAAACTTACGTTACGACCAACGGCTTGCACAGCTGAAAATTCTTTCTCTAAAGAATAGACGCCGACGCGGGGACTTGATCGAAACGTACAAAATAATTAGTGGCCACTATAAGTGTTCGTTGCGTTCGAAGTTCGAATTTAGTGACAATATTCATCTAAGAGGTAACTCTCTTAAGCTAATGCACCAGAGATTCCAGAGCAAAGGGCGACAGAACATTCTTTTTGTGCGTGTAGTGAACGAATGGAACTCCTTGCCGAATAACATTGTTAACGCCCCGTCACTCAACATATTTAAAAATCGCTTGGACTCGTATCTTTTTTGATTACTGATGTATTACATATCCATGTACTATAATTTATTATCTATTATGCCCATGCTTTATCTACGTATTATTTTTGCAGGTGTCACAATTTTGTATTATGTTCTCTTTCTTTTGTAAATTTTTGCGAATTTTTGTAAACTTGTAAACTGTATTGTAATTTTGTGCGAGTTAATCGGCTCAGCCGCCTCTTGCTAACTTTTAATAATAATAATAATAATAATAATAAAACCTCGGCAAAAATTCCATTCCTGTGTCTGAGAACTAGTTCACCTCGAGGCTGTCGCCTCTCGGTAAACTATAGTTCTCTCGACAGGAATGGAACCCTTTCCGCCTCGGTCTATTACATACCGCAACATTTGACTTGAAGAAAACTTATTTATCCATTACGAAATGTACGGTTCCGGGATTGGAGGTGTCATTGTTGAGAATAACTCAACGGTTCACCCACTTTCACCATTAGGAAATGAGAAATAAACATGGTAACTCAACGTGTCAACCACGCCAGATATGAAATTCTTCTATCTCAACAATGACATGGTTCGTTACATAATGACAATGCCCTTGAAAGCCTCCAAAATAATTTATTCGTCCATGTTATTCTCCTCAATTTCGAGATCAAGAATCGACGTTCGAGAATTTCCGAGTTCGAGATCGAAAATAACCTTTCGAGATAGAGATCTAGATGGGTAAAATCCGTCTCGTCTCGTCTCGCGGCTACACTACCCTTGTCGGTTTATGGCTGATAGATAATAAAGTTCTGTCATCTGTGAATGTTGCAATTTCGGTTTAGCGAGTGATTGGGATGTAGCAAGTATGACAGGGAGCCCTAAACGCTAGCTACTTAGCTACACTGCCGTATCCTAAAAGTAATACGATACTCGGAAACTGCACTAAACTACTTGGAAGAGTTACTCACATATGAGGCTTGGATTTAACTTTGCATAACAAACCTGCTTAATGCCTATGCAAATTGAAATACAATATGTTTTTGTTCCTGTTAAGTGACGTTTGCAAAAACCAAATTAAAGTATTTGAATAACTAGCTTCTCTTCTTGTTAGTGGAAGCCTTTACTATATTGTCGAGATCGTTGGGAGTATCTTTCGTTTATTATTAATCTTATAGCAAATTACAAAGAGATAAATGAAAATTGAAAGCCAATTTCTTATCTGAATTTTGCTCCGTTGGTGTGTTGTTGATTCTTTTGTTACTTACATTTCCGATATTTGTCATTGATTACGTTTTGCAATTATAATGTAGGAAATTGCTTTACTTTGTAGTACATAGAGACTTATGTATTCATTTTAAGAAATACCTTTATATCAGAATCCGGTTCGTAATTTTCAATCTCGTTTGAATTTCGCAGAACTAGCAGCATACGTGTCTATAGCACCTCTCGCGTCTGAAATACAGCAGCATATAATTAAACCATAACCCAGAGACGCTTTCAATGATCTATTGTATTCCAGCATTGACATTATTAAAGTTGCATCACACCTGCAGGGATCTACAGGGAATAATGTTCATTATATTGCATGTCATACATAAATGCATGACAGTCTTTTGTTGATCATAATAATGACATTCTGTTTCGTTTGATTGTCTTCCTGTTTCTAGTTCAACTTTCAACTAGCTTAATGCGTTTTTTTGAAAGATATTAAATACAAGCCTGAGGCATGCTAATACTGATCATTTACCTCCAGTAGTTTTTGTATTTATACAACTAAGGCAATTTATTTAATAAAGCTTCAACCAAAACATCCTCACTATTTGCAAATGCTTTTTGTTAATTTATTTTCAGAGGAAATTTAACTCAACCGGTTGTTATGCTTACTATATGTATTGAACTGAACCTTCAAGTATATTGATATTAATCTGTTTTTAAAATACAAATTTGCCCTATTATGTATTGGAATGTCAATAATTATATATACTTATACTTGATTTCTAAAAAATTAATGTTCTAATATTTTAATCTCATTTGCATAAGTCACAATACTTATGTCAACCAACTGTCAAAACAAATTTGAAATTTATGTGACAAATACCCAATCTTTACAACGGTACACAACAATATTAAAAACACAGTAAGTAATTATTTCTCTATTAGTTCACCTTTTAATTGTTTTTATTTCTTTCTAGTTATGATTTTAATAAGAAATCACCCACATTTCATTTGGTCCTCACAACGTTTCCAGATGTCAACCTCTTTTTAACCTGCACTAGACCCTCTCAAGCACCTTTCCGCAATGCACGGTTCACAGACAGACAAGACATCCTAACCGTCCAAGATCAGCAAACTCCACCTTTTTTACAGCATTCAGCCAACAGAGCAAACATGCAGACATCTACTTGTTACCGCATCTGATACCCTGCTGGAATGTGCTTATTTTACCCGATGACCCTCCTCTAGAAGTCCCACTTAGCTCCAAACAGCTTGACGTAATCCACTTTGATTAATGTAATATGTCAAATGGACTTTTCCAATAAAATTGACCCATTCTATTTATTCAATGGTTCATTTTTGTAGAATAATTCTGCTAGCCATTAGATTTTTACCACATACCAATAATCTTCATTATTTAAGTCTTTGCTTCTTCTTGTTATTTTTAAAATTCCATTTTTATTCACCACGTAGATTTTAAGTATACCCTTTTTTATTAGTCAAAACATCTACCAATAAACACATTTTAAATATTTTTAATTCATTTTACTACGTTTTCAAATTTTGTTATTATCAATAATTAAAACAAATTTCCTAACGATATCCTACTAAATTTCTATTTTATTTCAAATTAAGTATTTGTCATTCTTTCCAAACTGCAATTTATACAATATTATTTTATTTTTAAATCCATCTGTTTTTCAAATAGCTGTTTTCCATTCATATGCTCACCTTAGGCATGAATAAATCCAAATTATTTTTAACCATTGTAATCCCTTAATATTTTCTAAATTTAATTGTAACACCCTTATGGTTGTACGTATCATTACAGTATATTAAAATTTAAATAAACATTTTAAAACAGCAAAAAATATGTTGTTTATTTAAGACGGTTTTAGATACCTACATATATACATTTTGTTGCAAAAATTCCAGAAGAAAATGTTTTCTTTTTTGGAAACATTTCAAGCAACTTATTTGTTTCAGCAAAATTTTTCATTATAATAATCATAGTGAAATTTACATAGATGATTTTAATATTGAAAAAGGAAATGAAAAACAATATGGAAAGTCTGTGCTACGTTGATCTGACGTAAGGGCATGAAAAAGATGCGGCTTTATAGAAATTAAAGAATCAGTTAAGATGTTACTAGACAAAAATGATGACGTTATAACATAGCTCGATAATAAATACACAGAATTAAATTAGTTAGACAGAGAGAGAAAGAAAGAGACTCCAGAAGAATGAGGTCAGGGGTGTTGTGTTAGCAGTTCCGTAAATATAGCCGTTGAGGTCACCCCTTATCGTACCAATTTGGCACATTTACCACAATTTTCGGAATGTATCCAGCTTACCAAAACAGTTGTTTGTAATCTACAGAATTTGATCTCGAACTCTAGCCGAATACATTCAAAGAAACACCCTGTATCGTCCCGATATCTACTGTATCGCAACCAGCCTGTAAAGTAACGCTCGAGGTCCTGTTCAGTAATCTATAGTTTCGCAATCATCCTGTACAGCATCGCTCGTTGCCACGAAGCCTTGGAGATGATCTTTGAACTGCTATTGTTTATATCTGATTATCCCACCGACCTAGCCCTAACAATTTGCTTTCAGATCGTGTGTAGAAGCACCCAAATTTTGCCTGTCGACATTCTTGGAATTGTCTTTTTGGGATGTCGCGACATATATCTTCGAAACCCTCAAATGTGGTTGAATTGGTGGCTTTTGTGCCATTGCTCGCTGACAAAAATTCGGGTTTTCAAGTATGAACTACATTACTGCTAAGTTGTATATGTTTTATTATTACTTTGTATTGCATGTGTAATTTGCTATTGATTTTAAATATGTCATAAGAACCTCTAAATTTGAATGCGCAAATTACCGCTCATTTTGTCTGTATCATTAAGTTTGCTATGTAACCTTATTCAAACATTAGGAAAATGTTCGTAAATGTACTTATTGAAACCTGGTTTATAAGTGTGAAGCAATTCATGAGGTTATTAGCATGAATGTGCTGAATTTCACAGTTCAGTAGTTTAATCGACACGCTCGAGGTCACTAATCTCGCATTTCACAACAATAGCAGCATATGTATTTATAGAACGCATGAACAAAATGTAATGTTATATGTGTGTGCTTTGATATTTAAAGTTATCATCCACTGCCATACGACCAACTTAAACGGTTTATTCTCATTTATTTGCGCCTTCAATTTAAAAAATTTTGTATATAAAGGAATAGATTTTAGTCAATAAACCACTATTAATCTCTCATTTAACATAGACAATATTATGCTATTCAAGCCATATCCTTAGTCTATGAGGTTGTATATCGGCAATACCCTTCACCCTTACCCAGGAGATCGATTTCCAAGCCAAAACTATTTGGTCTATGAGGCTGTAGACCGGGGATCTTTTAAAATTAACACTTACTATAAAACGTTACTGATACTGGAACACCAGACCAGTACCTAGCGGATAAAGTTTTGGGGCGTATTTCCATTAGTAGTGCAGTGACGCCTTCAAAGCTCTGCACCAGTGTATCAATATTGTTTTTCCTCTAAAATTTCTCTCCAGGTGAACGCATGAGAAAGTTTTGCTTATTTTGCGAAGTGACTTCACGGCAAGCGGGTAGAATTCTTAGAAATTATTTTGATTACCCTTTTTTGTTGCGATTACAGCTGTTAGGCTGACCGCTTAAATGAATTTTGAACAATTTTATATTAATAGTTTTAAACTTATTAAATTATTTCATTTTGTAAAGCATAGCACAGTTCCGAAAACACAAAACAATGTAGGTTCCAAGTTCATCACCCTAAAGTAACAGGAATTTGTCTCCGTACCATTTTAGGTATAATTATTTTGATTACCACGAGCGAACTACTTTACGCTTGTTACATGTCGTTAACGAGGATTTACCGGTAGCAAATTATGATATTAAATGTAAGGAAATTCTGCAACGGAAAGTCTAAACATTTTAAGAACCTCAAAACAATAATTTAGTTCTACAAGACGAATAACAAGGAGAATTAGATTACAGTTGATGGTGAATTTGATGGGAAAGCTAATATTCAGAGGTGGAAAATATTAACATTCACAATTGGTGTGGTCAGCAGAAGTTCTTCTCCCAAAAAGCCACTGAAAATGTCAGATTATGTTCCTAATTAGAAATAATCAAGGATATCAGCGCAGATGATAAAGAACAATATTGAGTGATCAAATAAATATCAGATCTAGTTTGCACAGAGGACTGCTTTTTATAGATTTTTTGTAACTTTTAGCGGAATATACGGTCAAGAAAACTACTTTATAGTCATCAACCTCGCCATTAAGGAGTTACTGTTGGATTTGTATATTGACACCAATGTTTCGTCCACTATTGGTCCACCAATTATAAAAAAATTGTAAAAGGGTTTAGACGAAACTTCCCTCGTGCGAATTACATCAATTTTCAAATAAAAACATGCAGTCAGCTGGGATTCGAACTACTCTGAGCTTCCAGGCGAATGAGATTAATATTTCAAGTACAGTTTCTAGTCCGCCGCTTGCAGCCGCTTGAACAACTAAGCCACGACCGTACTCGAATTGTACAAGTTTCTGCTGCGTTACAAAGACACCAAATTATTATGTCCCATTTGTAATGTTTACCTTGTATCTGTTAGGTGTCATTTTTGCCGATGATAGAGCATGCGCTATGTGCAAATTACTACTTTTATCTATTTATCAGTTAAAGCAAATATTACAAAATGTTATTATTTTAAGTCCCTCGCCCGATATATATTTATTCGAATTTTTCTCGGTTTCATGCCAGGTAGACATCTAATCTGTATGTAAAATATCGTCTTTCTCCAACAAATAGTTTTTGAGTTATACCGCCAACAGACAGACAGAATTGAGAAAACCTGTTTTTCGTCAGCGACCCTGAAACGTGAAGGTCTGAATAAATCTCGAAAAGTGATTTTTGCGATTGCAATACTTTCTTTTAGACGAGGGTAGTAAAAATAGCTTACAAAAATGGCCAATACTAGTTGAAAGAGGCAAATCGAATATCATACACGTAGATACTAGTTGTCATAAGCAACATTCATTTTTTAAATAGCAGTTTAAAGCAAATTATCAGGTTAACGAAACGCATTTGAATATATGCAAGTTGTGTTAAATCGCTCTAATTGACGAGCAAGAATATATGATTAAGCCATGGCCACGTATTTTCGGAACACCCTCTATAGACAATGGGTATTTGTAGTTACAATATCGAAAATAGTATGTTCTCTAGAGCTGCTCAACTTACACAATCACTCTCATCAGTTTTATTTACAGAAACAGATCAGTTTCTGTAGTTTTCGTAGAGCCTATGAAAATTCCACATTTATTAGTTTCAATTATATTTTTAAGTCAGTCCGGTATAAAGATGATGGAACGCTTGCATTAAAAGATTATATTAACCATTACATTTTGAAAAGATCCGAGTATGCAATCTTAGGAAACCTAAATAGCGGTAATATTGCACGGTAATGGGAAACAATTAGTTGAATAGCAGCTTGCAAGATGCTGTAAAGGTGTAATATCCGGTAATCCTGCAACTCCACGTATTTACTAATTTGATGAAACATGTTGCTAGAAACTAGTGATATCGCACGATTTCAAGCATTCTGTTCAGAAAATATTAGAATCTGTTGTGTGCCGCAATTCACGTAGGGTAGATATATAATGTATCCCTAAGAGCAAATACTAAACTGCGCTTTTAATATCAATTTTACAGAACGCTGATCATAATCGTTAGCATTGTTGATAGCATCTCCACTGCAGAAGCATCTGTCCTTCATTTTCATAAACGACGCAAAGAATTATTTACGTTTCAGAGAATTTTACTTTAGTTTATAGTTGTTTCAGAAGGAAACTCCAACTTACGTTATTGTAGCCTTAGGTAAAGCAAATGCATAAATAAAATTGCCTGAAACTATGTAAAACATTTATATTATTAACTATGTACATCAGTACATCTTGTATGTCAATACCGCTTGCCATAAGTTAGTGTGTTAATGTCAATTCCAATCGCGTTTCTGATATTCTCACATTTCAAGTAACCATTTATATAAAGATCCCTTTGCTGTCATGGAGCTGTCAAAACAAACCTCAAGCGAGTTTATCTTCAAGCCTTGTAATTCTGCCTCTTCATAGGTGTTGATAGTTTGATATGTTATTTTCAAGCGAACGTCTAACCCTTGCCAGACATTTAAATTATTTATTTATTGTTATAATTGCTTGTGATTGTCAACATATGATTGTTCTGTACTTCTAACAAGTTAATTAAATAAAATGATAAGCTCTTCTTTGGATTCTAACATTATCACAGCAGTTTGAATTAATATAAACAAATGCACTTTAGTAATATCGGCCAAAATAAAATGCAAATTTATATAATACGTGCAGATTAAGAGGAGGTAGGTTTATTTAAAGAATCCTTGCTACGTAAAGGGTGATGATTGCTGGCTGTCACATCACTCGCACAATGAGTTCTGGGATAATTATGGTTGTCTGAAATGTCAATCACAAATTGAAGTAAATGATAGCTTACAATTTATTCATTGCAAAAATCACATGTGTCCATACTTCGGTACTACACCGGCCGTCGACAAGTTTTATAAACAATTTCGATAATTAAAAATATTAATGTTTAATATCACCAAATTTAACCAATGACAAGTATAACACTCGGCAAAGCAAGCCGGATAGCGAATTGTGAAGTGAGTTAATACTAAACTGATAACATTTAAATACAGGCGTCAACAATTTAATTAACCTACAACCCGCAAATCTAAATGAGAACATTCTCCAATATTATGAGTATCGTAACTTGCAATGAAGATGATATCTAAAAGCTGCCTCCATCAAATGCAGACCCACTGATAAGCTATAACTTGTTAAAATAATAACAAGACATATTCGGCACGATTAAAGTGAGATATATTATTCGTATCTTTTAAAACATACAGGTAACGAATATAAAAGAGGCAGTTCCTAGTTATGACATTTAAAAGTAAATATTTGGAAACAATTCCAATAGCAAATTCGCGACGTGATCACGTTGCGCTTGCAGTAAAATGGTAATTATAGACACATGTTTAAGACATACACAAATATTCAAAATTCAAAGTACCTACGAAATACACATCAAACAGTAATGCATTTAAGAGAGGAATAAGTTAGATGATTTCACATATTAAAAATCGCAATAACGTGATTCTCCACATCACATTAATACCCTTTAAGTTGTGGCAAAATATTTAAGTAACATACAGAGTGTAAGCAACTGATGTGGGTATAACGAACGACGCTGACGCATGCAACACGTAAATCCAATCAATAAAAATAGAATGAACAGTGAAGACCAGAAAAGGAAAGAACATTCTGACTGCTATCAGTTCTACGTAATCAGAAGGTGAAGACCCGGTTTTAGGTGTTAACGATGTCTTACTTCTGTATCCGCCGAGGAGATGTTAAATTATCGACACACATTCGTCCATATCTCTTACTAACTCCACTCAAAATGTGATTTTCCCATATACATACACACAACCAAGGATTGGGGAAAATAACAGGATATAGTCGCGACCATAGCAATTGCAGGTTCTCGCACACAAATATCCTACAATTTTCAGTAGTCATAATGGATGTTCTCCTTTTGCAATTTTTTTCGAGAAGCCCCCAAAATACCAATTTGTCGAGATTTACTACTACAATGAGACCAAATAGCCCTTAAACTCCATAGCGCAACATGGAAGTGTCTACGCGACTGCACCCGATCCCACGGCAACCTAAATGTATATGGGTAGATGTCAAATCGGATATTTACCGCTAACAGACTGTCAAATGGCGTCACTCCCGTGGTACTAAAGGCATAACCTTTACTATATCAAACGTCACATTTTTAACTTTCAAACCTCAAAAGTTAACACTTCCTGATACATAAATTAAATAGGTGAGTATGCCCATTACCAGAGCTAAATAATCGAAATATCACTTTCTTAAAGTTAATCTCAACCAGGAGACATAACATACAACTCAAGCGGAGATGCTACTTCGACAAAGACAAAATCTTCGATATTCTTTTTAAATTCGTCTAGCACTTGAGTCGCTCAGCCTACGGAAAGAGTATCTGCTTCTATCGGAATGAAGACAACAAACTCTAACATGACTCAGTGTTAATTTTAACAAAGCAGGAAAAAATAAAAAAGCTCGAATTTCAGTCATATTTCATCTTTATAATATAACTAAACTAAACTTTGTTCTTTATCAGTGGCGCTTTACCTATGACCGTATGGATTTTAGCTCCAACGGTTTATGTGTTCTACAGTGTCTGAGCCCTCGCCACAGTCGCATACGTCGTCGTCGGCCTTCCCTATCCTCATCAGATGGAAGCGAAATCCCTTGCTGCCAATTATGAGCTGGACCACGTGCCGATCTCGGAAAATTACCTTGCGACTTCAAGACTTGTAATAAATCCCTTGGTCAGTCGCCGCCTTTCACTTCGTGTCCCGCCGCGCTACGTCGTTTCACCAGGCTCTTGAATACGAATGTGGTGCATTTCACGTAATGCCATAATTCTGGCGAGTTCGGGCTTTCCTCGTAAAATGTACTCTGGTGCCATCCATATAGCAGCTTATATTAGCCTTGCCGACCTTCCTACGCCAGCCGTCTGTGTAACAGGGCGTCTCGGACGCGCCTTTGTTCAGAGCTCCAAAGTTTGCCGGGTGCTCCAACTCCAGCTCGTCCGCTAACCGCTCGACATTCCTTACTCCTAACCACAAGCTCTCGAGGGTTCTCTCACCTCAATCCAGGGTGACGTCAATGATAGCAACATATTACTGCCTGGAGCATCACTCGCAAGGTAGCTGTTCAGAAAGCCTACATTAGTTGGCAATTCCACTTTATTTGAAGTGTTGAAGTCATAGTTAAAATGCCCTTCCTAACAAATGTATTTTCAATTAACCGTTTTAAACTAGAGAGACGCCTGGAAATTATTTTAATCAACAAATTCCTCGACTTCACGTTAGAGTATAATTACTCATAGTTGTTAGAGAAGTATATTGAATAAAATACGTTCAATTTGTCACCAATAAACCAAATGTAAGCTGAGACATACATTGTGTGCTTTAGATTCTAATACTTCTGTTAACGTTAAAAAAAAATGTTAACTAATGCGATTGCTTTTGAAATAGTATTTGTAGATCTACTAATGCCGCATGAATGCGATTCTGATCGACAAGAAAAAGAAAAGTTGTAAATGTATGCATTACGTATTTTTTGTTTGGTATCAGTTATCAAATGTAAATAATGCCCATTGTCATAAAGACAGTTCCAGTAATACGAGTACTTCTACTTTCTCTCTCTATTTTTTAGTACTCACTTGTTGGTGCGTAAAAATCACTACACCTTATACATAAGTTCATAGTCTTTGCGCCACAGGGAGATGAGCAAATATAAATGAGTAATGTAGGAACAGATTGAAATAAAGGGTACGTCGTCACCGTGTTTCGTGCTTCTCATTTTTATTCCTCTAGGCGCCTGCTTAGCTTCTACGCCCTTTTTCAGATTTATCTCGGCTTTAATACGGGTCCAAGTTAGACTAGCTTTATAGCTGAACTCTGTTTGTGTTAAGCTGACGTAGAATGATTTCCCAAGTGTGGTTTAAATCTTCAAGAACTTGAGAGGACGCTTCCCTAATACGTGTTTTTTATTCTTTGTACACGTGTTACATATACGAGTAATAGCAGTCAGAGGACAAAACGTGGATTGAGTTCTGGTAAATTTAATACAAACAGGGAAAACTTTCGAAATTGTGAACATGACATACATTGCCTAAGAAGTTGATGCGCAAATATAGTGTTATATATGTACTGGCTTTCATTATATGAAACTGTAATCCTTAGACACATTCAAGGGCGTCTCTAGCTTACCCGTCGCCGGGGGTGCAAGGTCTCATTTGCTGCCCCCTTTGGATTGCTGGTAAGTTGGTTAGGTGAGTGATTTGAGTTGAGTGAAGCTAAATAGCGAAGCATTCTTAATATAAACCAAACATTTTTATTGACTATTAATCGAAAGACACCAACAAGATGAATTATAATATTAAAAGTAATATTTGTTACTTTTCAATAACCAAAATCATTTATATCTACATCAATTGTTACAGGACCAAACGGAACTTGAACCACAAAACCTGACCATACGTGTATAATTAGACCCTCAAGAGGGTGTTAAATCTGATGTAGGGTTACTCTTAATGGTTACATTGCCCATAGTCCTGAGACAAGTTTTATCCCGGCTAGCGGGTCAGTCGAGACATGGGATCGTCATTATTTACCGACAAGTTGGGACTACATGAAAGCTCAGAATATGTTTGCATTTGCTCCACGAATTCTGTACTTGCTTTCACATTTGCTCTCTTAGAATCCGAAATAGGAAATAAAATATGTTTTGGACCAATGTATGCTAGAGAGCTCGCCACTAAGATTTGTCTTTGATAATATTAGTATTATGTCTCTCAATTGCTGTACAGTTTTGACAAAACATGGAAAAATACAGTAGAATAAAATGTCAAAAATAAACAAAACATCTATTGATTATCTCCAATACTAACGAGGTTACATACACATTAATAAACATAAATTATTCCTTTTGGACGTCCTCTGAATGCCAGCTACTTTATGATTCTTAATTATTTAAGAAGTAGTGGCCTTATGGGGCTAATGGTTCTTTATAGCTAAGGGAGGAAGACACAACTCAAATCATGCAACAGTTAAAAACGCAAGGCTAATAGTTCATGGTTAAATAAACCTAAATCACTCACGTAATTAATTTTTTTTATCAAGATTCAAATTCAGCAAAAAATTCGTTTACCTTAGCAGTTCGTACAGTGAGATGGGATTTCGACAATATGTGTCTTGGAGAGCGTCGTCGAAAAGCTCAGGAAAGGCCGATAGAGCTACTCCATCGAAGATGATGCCCAAATCAAGACTGCTACAAAAGACGGTCGGGAAATATGACAGTGCTCCTTGGGGTTAACGATAGCAGAAGGAATATGGTAGCAATGAATCAACTTTACCGTGAACCGGAGGTAGTAACGGCAAATGCTTCTGTCACGGACGACCATTCCGTAACTATATTTTCGGAGGAACCTTGTATATATCCAGCTTTGCCGTACTTAAACATGTAACTTAACGATATTCGGTCCCCTAACAATCTTCCGCCCCATACAATGCGACTCATCCAAGCAGGTATATCTAGCTGAATCTTCAATGGTCGAGCTACTTACGCGGTAACTTGGGGATCAGCAGCCACGAGCTGGTTTGAACAGGAAACCCCGACTAAGGATCGAAAAGCAAAATTTGCAGCTCGCTGACTTCGTTATTCCCTCTGCGCGGGGAGTAACGGCAAAGATAAATCCTCAATGCAACGTCAGCCTTCTGGTGAGCGCTACTTATCTGCAAGAGGCTCACAACAAATGAATAAGGCTTCATTTTTTCCAAAATTCCCGATACGCCAAAAGTTTCCCGCACTGCGGTGTTTTTTACTTGTCAACAAAAAGTAGGGGAATTGTGTTTTTTGTAAATTTTTATAATAAACGGGGCTGCGCGCGCTATTGCGCGGTCTATTCTATTCAATTTACCACCATTTTTAGGCCTATTACGTTGGCCCATCTCCAAGGGGGCTTTTGGGGTTCCGCCCATCTTCAAAGGGGCCTCTGGGGCTCCGCCCCTCTCCAAGGGGGACCTCGGCCCTACGCCCATCTCCAAAGGGGCCCTTGGGGCTTCGCCCCTGTCTAAGCGGCCCTCGAGGCTCCGCCCCTCTCCAAGAGGACCCTCGGGGCTCCGCCCATTTTCAAGCGGGCCCTCGGGGCTCCGCCCCTCTCCAAGGGGTCCTTCAGGGCTCCGCTCTTCTCCAAGGGAACCCTCGGGGATCCGCCCCTCTTCAAGGGGGCCCTAGGGGCTACGCCCCCCTCAAATGCGGCCCTCGGGGCTCCGTCCATCTCTAAGGGGACCTTTAGGGCCCCGCTCCTCTCCAAGGGGGCCCTCGGGGCTCCACCCCTCTCCAAGGGGGCCGTCGGGGATTCGCCCTTCTCCAAGGGAGCCCTCGGGGCTCCGCCCCTTTCCAAGGGGGCCCTTGGGCTTCGCCCCTCTCTAAGGCGACCCTCGGGGTTCTGTCCCTCTCCAAGGGGGCCCTCGGGACACACACGTCTGGATCGTTCTCCTTTATTATATAGAGGATTGTCCCTCGTTGGTTTAATTGCGCCTGCAAACACCAGAGGCGCTGTAAACGTCAACAAAAACTAACAGGTGCATAGGATAGGTATAAAAGTTTAGTGATTTGTGCTGTCAACTCAGTAAATTAGTAAAACACTAAATAATAGTTTTTTAATTTTTTAAAATACTTTCAGTTATTCGTTACAAAAAACATTGTACCTAACTCCTTCGGGAAAAATTTTCCCGAATTCGCACTCCCTTCGGTCATGCTGCAAACAAAGTGTTCATCTTTTATGTTTAGGTCCCATATCAAATAATTTTACTTTTAACAAGGACGGCTATGGAAAAACAAACATTTTTCAAAAAGTTTTTTATTTCATAATAGAACAAATTTTCAAAATAAAATTCTTTGATTTGGAAAATAAACATTAAAGAAATATTTGTCATATAAAAAGCACTTTACTTAGCAAATGGCGTTTTTCAAAATTGTGTAAATCCAAAAAGTGCTATTTTTCGGAATTTAATCAAGATTTCAATGAGATTTTTTATTGTGTGGTAGTTTTAGCTGACTGAACAATCGCAAGGCCAGAAAACTTTTTTTCGTAAAATGTGTCTCTTCTTGACTAGTAAATGCATGCTTCGTAATTATTTAAAAAAAAAACGTAAAATTTTACTGATAACGGAAGTCATGTGACTACTTTTGTTTGGCTCATTTGTAATTACTTTGCAACCACCTCTGGTCGTCAGTGTTTGATTTACCAAGAAACTCTCAATAATTTTTTTTTCATTTGATGACAGCTTTCTGGCGATCACTTTATTTATTATTTTTTGATAATAATTTTCTTACGTAGTGCACAATGTAGTTTGCAAATTTGAATTCGACGCCGAGATGGCCTCGCGCCGAGTTGGCTGGCGCCGAGATGGCTCCGCGCCGAGTTGTCCCGGCGCCGAGCTGGCCCCGCGCCGAGATGGCGGCGCCGAGTTGTCCGGCTTCGGGTGGTAGCTATATTTAAAAATTAGAACTAATTAGTGCTCAAAGTAGTTTACCCATACCCTAGGTAGATTATTAACCCAGTGTCTTTCTTATTTCAAAATATTGACTGAAGATTCGGTAGACTTGAGATAGGTCACAAAATCTCTATTTTATTCAGTTAAGTCGACTGCATTTATGATTAGCTTTTAAATCTGTCAATTTATTCTGCTGCGCGTGCGTTGCGTGCTCATGTTATCTCATTGGTTACGACGCTTTACATCCACCAATATTATGCAAGGAAGACTTGGCTGCCGCCCCCTAAGCTCTGCCACCCGGGTGCCGTACACCCCTTGTACCCCCGCTTAAAACGACCGTGGTCACGTTTCCACCATTCTCGTTGCATCTTTATGGTTAACTTAATAGTCACCTAATTATCAGGTGTAAATGTAAGTTTGTAAATACTAAATGGATGCGCAGGAAGAAGAAGAAGAAGAAGAAGTGCTAAATACGCAGTTTCTAGTGATATAAACGAAAATATAGTTTTAAATTGTTTAGAATTGTATACTTGCAAATAAATTTATTAAATATGAAAACTTAATCTCTAGCTTGAAATTTGGAATGCTGTTAAAGAATAAAAACCGTGGGTTTGATGATAGTACCGCAATTTTGTAAAAATTCGGAAAAATGAGAAGAAATACACGCTCATTGTATGAACCAAGAAGAGACACTATGAGTTTGAATCAACAAGCTCAAACCTTTTAAGTGTCTAGAGGCAAACAATATTATAAAAGAGATAATAAATAGTGATGTCGAAACAATGTTTAAGTTTGATTTTCTTTACCACCTACATTGTTAGGTCTCTTTGAAAACTTACGCCGCTACAGCTTTTTATGTATAAGGGAGAAGTGGTCGGTAATTCGTCTCGTCGAACTTCTTATCGGGCCAATAGTGCAGGCGCGAGTCGATTTTCAGTCAGCGGGAGAATGACTCCCCACATAGATCTTCCGCGTAAGTAGCCGTTATCGTTCTGTGAATGTTGCTGTTTGGGAAAGCATTACCGTGCTAGATTTAGCAAATTCGAATATACCCCTACACATTTGAACTTCCACATCGAGTCTCGATTGAGTGCCGTTTAAATCCTAGATAAACATCTCGTTGTATAGCGTGTAGATCGACGCTGACGCACGTGGCCAATCTTTGAACTGCCGCTGTTCTTCTTTTTACTGGGCAAGTCGACACAGCCCTGAAAAGCCTCCCGGCATGTGGCGAGAACGACGCCAATTCGCCCGTCAACACTCTCCTACTCATTTTGGTATCATCATTTTTGAGCCCGTAATTATCGACGAACTTTTTTCTGCTAGCGAGGTCCCGGTCCCTGTGACCGAGACTACATTTGCCTTTGACGTCTTGCTGTCGAGTGAATTACTGCATAAATTAAGTTGAACTTCTTTGTATTGCAATTGTTATTGACTACAAATTTTGAATATGTACTAAGCTAACTGTGCATCTGTAAATTCCCACCAATCCTGCATCTGTTCTACGTATACGTAAATTTGAAGTTGAGAAATATTTTTTGGAGTGCTTTACCGTTAGTTATGTAGTAACGCCTTAATCGCTTTGCACCAGTTAATCAAAAGTGTTTTTCTCTATGGCTTCCGGTTCTTATAATTTCTGCATGTTTTTTCATTTGAGAAGCGACACGCAGTTACTCGTTTTCTCGCAGTAAACGCCAGGTAGCGCTTTTAAAAATAACAGGAATTTGTGCTCGTATTGTTTTTTTTACAATGGTTTTTGATTACTCTAAGCGAACCTGCTTCTATTTCAGTACCAGACCCACTATTCACACTGAGCAACTGGGCCCTTTTAAACTTGTTACGTATCTAAAAGGGATTTTCCCTTTAAGAACACATCTAATACGTAGCAGATAGGATCTGGCAAGGAGCGCGATATTCAAAACTATAGAGTGTGGAAATTAAGTAACGCATAAATTCGGCACCTCCGTTAATGTTCGTGTTCAGGAAAAAATCTTAGAGAAATGTAGCGATTCAAATTACAGCGCATAAAGTCATTTTCAGATTTTTATATAATTTATTTTAAATGTTATGACGTCATCACTTAAATTACATCCTATATAGATTACATTATAAAACATCGAAAGAAATGACCTTAAAGTTCAACTAGTAAGGATAGTTACCTAAGCTTAAAACAAAATCCGATAATTGTACATTTACTGTTTATGTTGAAATTATGGTTAAAGTCAAGTCACCACTAAGTTTTCTGTTTCAAACCCAGGTAACTAGAATTGCTCATTTAATTTTATTCATCTTTACTATAGTATGATCAAAAACGATTTTCATCTAGTATAGCTATGGAATAGTTCCTAATTTATGAATGCAACTATAGGGCACTTAAAAATCAAATGGCAGGTTTGATATTTAAGTATAAACATAGTTGCATTCATAAATTAGGAACTATTCCATAGTCATGCTAGATGAAAATAATTTAAAATCATACTTTATATGATCTTAACGGCTTTTTCAAAAAAAATTTCTAATGCAGCCTATTGAAAATTTTATAACGCAGAAAACAAAATAAAACTTGCTACTGAAATAAATAAATCATATATATGTGATTTTCATTACAAAAATATTGATGACGTCATAACATTTCAAACAAGTTGTTCTCAGAATGTAATTTTTTGGCAGTGGTCTATTATGATATGTTTTTCGGACTTTTTCCACTGTCTAGGGTGTAAATCACACAACGTTTCGGGAGTTTTGATCTACTCCCGTCTTCAGGTGTTCCTGGTTAGTCCTGAGAAGGACTGATATTATACGTTTTTCTACGTAAATTTGTGCCTCCCCTAGGGTTTGAACCCCGGACCGTGATACCTAGTCTGCCACTCTAACCACTAGGCCACCATAGTCGGTTATATGTTTTAGTTGTAAACAGCGGTCCCGGGTTCAAACCCCAGGGGAGGCACAAATTTAAGTAGAAAAACGTATAATATCAGTCCTTCTCAGGACTAACCAGCAACACCTGAAGACGGGAGTAGATCAAAACTCCCGAAACGTTGTGTGATTTACACCCTAGACAGTGGAAAAAGTCCGAAAAACATATAATTTCAAACAAATGTTATAGAAATCTGAAAATGACTTTTATCTTCATCGGTGTCGTTATAAACTATTAACCAAATTAATTTTGGTATCGTTAAGAGTTTTTATATAAAAAAAAATCTGGTGTGATACACGCACACAACTTTCTTTTACAGTGATCTTATAATTAGAAAATTCTGCGGATAGAGCGTTACTTGAAGAGACAAATTTTCTGTGGAATTTTAAGCAGAATTCAAAAATGTAATAATATATCGGGCGTTCTGTTTAAAATAGGAGTTTATAAAAAAAACAAAAGAAACCCATTTTAGAAGAATTCAACTTTAAAATCACCTATCTCACATCAATACACATTAAAAATGTAATAAAAATGTAAAGTTTGAAATAATCGTTAGAGCCGTTTTTGAAAAGATCTAAAAAAAACTGACAAATTGCAAGAGTAAATAACAGACTTCCGGTTATGCGATTTTCTGCAAAAGCTTGCCGTCCTATCTAGATAGTAGTAGAACTTATACAGTGTGGTAAAAAGTCTGGAACACCTGAATTACCTTGCAAGATTCTGTATTGTGGCAAAAACGCTTGGAGGGTTCAAAAAGCATTGTAAATTTGCTATATTTTGCAATACTTTAGAACTATGTACAGTGGCGTACTCCAGCAGGGCCAAAGGGGGCATTTTTTTTAAATGATAACCTCTATTTTTTGTTCGAGAAAGTGGAGCAGCACATCGTTTTAAGTATTGTAGTATAAAATCTTTCTTGTAAAATAAAGGCTTTCTGTCGCATCTAGATAGTATACAAAACTTATATATGAAGTTTCAACGAGATAGCTATTTTCGTTTTTGAGATATTTTGTTCACACAGACGCACAGACAGACTGACAGATAGACCAATGAACAAAAACATGTTTTTTGGGTTCAGGGGCTCTAAAACGTGAAGATCTGTTAAAAACTCAATTTCGAATTTTTAGGGTGTAGCCAATTGTAAAAGGAAGTAAAAATACATTGAACCACAATTTGTCGATGAAGATAAAATATTGAACAATACACATTTGCTTACGGCACTTAACGAAACTAGTTTGGTTGCCGCAAAACTCGGCTCACTGCCTCGTTTTGGCAATCAAACTCGTTTCATTAAGATGCTCATAATCAAAGTTGTATCTATAATATACGTACTCGCTGCAATTTGAATCGCTACACCTTTTTGAGATTTTTCTCCGAGAACGAAGATTAACAGAGTTGCCAAATTTAAGCGCTATTTAATTTCCACACTTTTTAATTAATTTAGGTAAAATTGTTGATTTTATCTGCGCTGTCTAAATTACTACAAGGAGGAACTATGGCTTCTAATATTGGAAATAGAAATGCTTGATTACCTACCTAATCTTCCAACACCGTAAATAATTAAAAAATCAAGCAAACATGAATGGCGTTATTAATTTTGTTCCATATGCAGGGTGTTCTGCAACTCCCACTAAAGCTGCAGGTAACAGGCTTTGGCTACGCATGAGAACTCTAACAGAATCAACACAAACTCTCTACAGTGTCTAGTTTCTTCATACGAAGCATTAAAAGAACATTACATAAAACATAAAAACACTGTTAGGTTAGGTTTGTTTAATAAATGTACTTAACAAGAAAGTGGTCCGAAAGTGACAAATTTAAATGCCCTTATACAGGGTGTTCCCAAATATCATGTACATGGAAGGAGGTAATTCTTCGGCTTATTTCATGACTAAAAATTCAGATAAACATAAGTCCGTAAACGCTTCGTTACCGATCTACAGGGTGTTGAAATTTGAAGATTGTTTTAGTTTTTTCTTTATAGCCCCTGTAGTTTTTGAGATATTTAGCTCAAATTTCGTATACAGGTTTCGCTGTACGGCTTAAATTATTGGACATGCCAAATGGTTGTGTTGTTTTCAGGGGTTATGCCCCATTTTCTCCCCCTGAACTGTTTTGCGGTGCGCCGCTATTAGATTCTAAAATACAAAATGAGTTTTCTGTTTTGTATATGCACGATGGCGCCCCAGCACATTTTTCTATTTTGGCTTAGGAGTATTTAAATTAAGTGTAAAAGAACAAGTGGATAGGCCGGGATGGAACTCAGTTATAGCGCTTTAGTTCCCCTGGCCTAAACAGCCTAGATTTTTTCGTATGAGGGCATCTCAAAGCTCTAGTGTATACAACATCAGTAAATACCATTGATGACTTACGAAATCGAATATTAGATGCATTTGAAACAGTAAGAAATACTCCGGGGGTGTTTGAAAGAGTACGGGCATCAATAAGAAGAAGAGCGGAGTCATATAGAAGGTCACTTTCAACAATTGCTGTAACGTAGTTTCCCTGTTATGGTTATCGTTTTGGTTTTTTGTATTGTAATAAATCATTGCTACAAAAACCGGATCATCCGAGCTTTCATTTTTAACAGGTAGTGCCGACTAAACTGTAAAAATTAATGGAAACAAGAAATTATCAAAATAAAGCCAGAGCCTACTAAACCATTTTAAAAAAATTAATTTCGTCTAGCGAATTACAGAAATCGTTTTTAATTTTTTTCTCGATAACGGTTGCAGATACGAAAAAACTACAAGAGAACAAAACGATTTTAACCAAAACATAAAACTCACTTTGTATTTTAGAATCTACCAACGGCTCAGCGCAAAAACGTTCAGGGGGAGAAAAGGGGCCATGACCCCAGAAAAAATATCTCCCTGTAGATTGTCACAACCATGCTCAATGATGTAAGCCCTACAGCGTAACTTGTATACCAAATTTGAGCTAAATATCTCAAAAACTTTAGGAGCTATAAAGAGAAAACTAAAAAAAATCTTGAAATTTCAATACCCTGTAGATCGGTAACGAAGCGTTTGTTTATATGAATTTGTAGTCATGAAATAAGCCGAAGAATTACCTTCTTCCGTATGTACATGATATTTAAGAACACCATGTATATTAAATCTAGACAGAGAAATAACATTCTTATTTACAAGGATAAGTAATAAGCAAAAATAATTCTTAACCAATTCCTTGGTTCAAAAAACATGCATTTTCGTGAAAAGTTTTTAAAGTGCCCCCCTCCCCCCATTAGCTTCGCAGCACAATAATTGCATTTTGAACACGCTGCAACATTCTGGGCTTAATGGTGGTGGCTGCTTCATGAATTCAATTGGTAAAGTCTTCTCGAGCTTGGACAGGAGTAACATAAACCAAATTCTTCAAGTATCCCCACAGGAAAAAATCAAAAGGTGTTAAATCCGGACTTCCCGCTGGCCCAGATCTTGGATTTTCACGACCGATTCATTTGTCAGGGTAATGGTGGTTAAAGCACTGCCGAACCACACCTGCATAATTTAATGGTGCATCATCAAGCTGCACCCACATATCGCACCGGAGTGAAAGTGGAATCTCCTCCAGTAGATCCGGAAGGTTATCTTTTAAAAATGCTATTTAATTTTCTGCATTTAACCTTTCAGTATAAAACGACCAATCAGCCTGTCTTCAAGTATTCCTGCCCATACATTTACTGAAAAACGTATCTGGTAGTTTCTTTCGTGAACTGCATAGGGATTGTCATGGGCCCAAACGTATTCGTTGTGACAGTTAAAGATGCCGTTTCTTATAACCTAGCTTCGTCCGTCCGTAACACATTGCTTATAAACAAAGGATTTCTTCTATGGGTTTCTACCAATCATTCAAAAAATGTAAATCGAAGTGGTTGGTCTTCCTGCAATAAATTCTGAACTCCTGTTTGCTGATAAAGATACAGTCAACACCCAATTCTAGAAATACTTCGTATGCTAGTTTCTGGATATTCAGCTAGTATTTGTAAAACGTTTTCCTCTAAGTTGGGTTCCCTTATTCTTGGTCGACATTCGTTCAAATCTTGAGCTGAAATAATGGTTTCAGTTTCACTTAGTCTTCGATCTGCAGCTCTTATCACAGTATGAGAGGGATACTGTCTTTTAGGAAAACGTTTGAACTACACCCTTGCAGTTTCATTAAAATTTCTTTGACAGTTTCTTAAGAACCATATTATGTCTGCATACTCATAGACGGCGCACTCCATGCTTCAAAGACAAATTATGATTCAAGCAAATCAAATGCAACTGAAATTACAATCTGTAATAAATGTGATGTCACAACTGACAGTCAAAATTAACATTAAGAATTTTTAATGTTTGTTTCCATTTTTATTTTTGGTTCGTAACAGTTCACCATAAAGTTCATTGTTGTCATATTTAATTTTATCGAAAGTTCATATCTTTTAACACCACTTCACTAACGAAATAGAAATAGTGAAAACAAATTACTCAATTTTAATTTTAAAATGATTTCCTATTGATAAAATATGCGTTTTATTTAAGGTTTCTTTATAGTTCTTTATAATTTGCTGTTAGAGACAACAACATTAACCACAACGTACAAGAAAACTAAGCTGCACAGAACAATTTGTTTGCAATTTTGTGTTCATCTTTCATGATAGAAAAGGGTTACTTGAAGACTTAGTAGGAGTTGCTGGACACCAAGTAATACACTTGTAACAGAAATGATAGCACAGATACAAACTTATCTACAGAAACAAACAAAGAGTTAATAATGCCAATGGAATAACTGATGAAGAACATCCTATAAGTTCTCGAAGTTACCCACCCTAAAGCGAAACTCAGCTTCGGACTAATAACAATAGATACAAAGAAAGGTCGTAGAAATACACATCTGATTAATTCTTGTCCCTCTCGATTATATTCTTAACAGGATATTCTACTTAAAAAATGAAGAACGGAAGTACTAAGCGCAGCAAAAAAGAAGGCAGTTGGCCAGAGATCGTTAAGAGAAGAGTTCATGCATGATGTGAGCGTCATCGTTCCGTCAATATAACTGATTGGAAAAGCCTTGCCGTGCCAACTTTACCAAATTAAGATGTGTTAAGACTCCCGATTTTCGTTAAGAACCTATGTGTAATTCCGCATTCTGCTCCCGCATATTGCAGCATAATTTAAGCCATCGGGCAGCTTTCCCAAATTCTTTAACTATTTGGCACTTATGTAGGTCAAATCCCGACATCTGTCGAATAAAGTACCTTAATTAAGGCATTTGCTTCAATCTAGAGGCGGACGCTGTAACGCATGTTCATAACATCAGAACCCTGCTAAGTGACTTAGTAAATCGCTGGTAGATGGAGTCTGCATTTAGTCCACTAGTTAGAGAGGCCTTGAGGATCAGATTACCGCGCCTGGTGGCGCGCTGTATTTTGGCGAATGCAAGTCTGCACTTAAAACAATAGGTCCTTTGTGTACTCGAGCGAGTTGCCCAATGATGGAAAGTTTTACGCATGACGCAATCATCGAATTAACGTCGCGTCCTGCGCGTTCCCTCCCGCAGAGTCCAATTTACGCTTCGCTATCGCACGGATGTGCAAGTTAACTTAAAAACAAAGAACAACCCCTTTCGTTTTCAGGGGCGCGTTGTACCCTCGAACTTGTGGCAGTTATAAGTGCTTTTCGTCCCTTAACGTCCTGAGTACCGTAGTGTACAATTCTTCGCCCAGATCGGCGGATTCGTGTTAGGAACGAGCATAAAGCATCCATATACAGGGTGAGCTGTTGTGAGTTATCGTCTGGCTCCACCTTGTTACTTCTTCGAAGGATCTTGCCGCCACAATTTCCCGAGGACGTCGTTCAACCGTCCCTGCCTGTTCATCACCCCTTGCCGCATCTAAGCTGCTATCGCAACCCTCTTCTGTAAGCATCGCCAGAGCGTTGAATCTCCAGGTCGGAATCTTCCGGCATCAGCACTTCAACAACACAGTTGCTTGGAGCCCTAACAGTAAATCAAGGTATTGTACTAGTAGTTACATAAACCAGTGAATTGCGTATTATACAGTGACGTGCGAAGTTGTGGAACTCTCAATATATCGTATATGCTATTTGTGGGCCGCGTGCTAATTACCCGAGCCCTAGTTATCGTCAAGTAACGTAAATAGAAGCCTTCAGCATAAGTTTATGGAAGCCTAGCTCCGGGAATTGTGGAGAGCCTTGAGGCAAATTAAATTAGCGTATTCCGGGACCTAGGTAACCAATATTCTCAGAGGATGCGCCGCTTTCTTGGCCTTCAGCCCTTATTGTGTTGCATTGTTTACTAACCCCAATTTGTAGCATTTGCTACCTGCACACTTGCCTTCGGGCCTGTAACTAGTATGGTAATAGATTACCCATTTTTACTGTACGTCTTGTTTTTCATTTCAATTATTTGTGTATTATTGTGACTGACAAGGATAGAGTTTCTTGTTGCGTTGTGTATGTATTCCTTTGTACAGGGCCTAAGCAACTGGAGAAAGGACACCCAAAAGGTAGGTGTAAAAGCCAGTGCCGTGGGAGTACCCCTGGGAGTGCAACGCAACGCCGCTGCGATTGGTTTTCAACGTTTGACCAGTCGCCAGTTAAGCATCAATTTTAAACATCTTTCGAACGTCGTGGCGCCCCATAACTTTGTCTTAATAACCGGATATCGACACCCCTTCGTGGCATTTCGCCCCAAAACGCACCCTAAACCTGTAAACCCTCCCACGCGACTGAGTTCTGGCCGGACATTTGAGCTGTGGGGGTACGTGCAGGGGCGGACACTGCTACGAGCATCCCATGGGGTCTTAATGAGCAATTTATCGTGTAACAGCTTAATTGGCGCCCAACGTGGGGCCTTGGTCCTTCGTTTTTCTTGTTGTTAACGTGTGGCTTTGTTTTCGTCGTTAACGCCATTCCGGCTTTGTTTTTTTTTTCTTTGTTTAGGCGTCGTAATCCAACGTATGACTTTATGCCTTATGCCTTTGTGAAAACAATAATAAGACCGTTTTCATTTGGTTTCCATATGTTTTTTCTTGTCACTTTGTTTCTTTTAGTGTCTTTTCTTATCCCTTGTGGGTTATCGTGCGTTTTTTCTTGTTTTCTTGCGTTTTCTATTTGTTTTTTCGTGTTTTCATTTGTTTCCTATTTGTCGTTTCTTGCTGTTTCTTTGTTTTCACTTGTTTTCTCTTGTTTTCCCTTGAGTAAAGACTTTCACTTTGGTGTTTCTTTATCTTTTCTTGTTTCTTTTTGATAATTTTCGGTTGAGGTCGTTTTGCCCTCTTGTGTTAAGAATCCTATTGACTAAACATTGGTTATTGCACCCTTACGTATTGAAACCTTTCTGTTTTCCTTTGCCCAATCATCAAAATGGTTTTGAAAATGCATATCGAACGTTTACTTCGAGCGGAAGCGGAGTATGAGTTGCGAATTAGAGGCCATGATGCCACCGGTACGGTGACCCTTTTGCGCTCTCGGTTACGTGACGTGTTAAAAGATGAGGGACGCATGGAAAAAGTAACAAGACCGGCGTACCCTTATACGTTTGAGGAGGATGTTGCAGCAGTAACATTTTTGACTGAGGAAACAGAAACAAAAATTCAAGCGTACTTAGCGGACCCGACCAAAGAATTGGCGGCGGCTATTGAAACAAAATTTTGTCACGGGTTAGGACGACTTACTAATTGTCCGACAGCAACGGCAGAGGAGAAGGCTACGAAAGATACATTATTCGCCGCGTTGTCTCTTATGCGTTCCGGGTATGAGATTAAACAAATTAAACTCGGTTCAGCTGTAGCTGCGCTCGAGACAGACCCGGCACCTTCAAATTTTGGCACCACGACTACCAGTAGTGCTACGTTAGTAACCGTTACGCCTACTGCCACCTCAACAACGACTACGTCATTAACTTCAGTAACGACAACCCCGAGTAAAATCTCACTAACGCCACGAACAATTTCATATAAAGCCACTCCTGTTTCGCGATGGAATTTACAATTTTCAGGCGACCAAAAAGGATTATCGGTGAATGCTTTCATCGAACGTGCTAATGAATTACGATTGGCTAGGAATCTTACCGAGGACGAATTATTTACGCAGGCTATTGATTTATTTTCGGGAAACGCGTTACTGTGGTATCGAGCCAATAGAACAATACCTACCGATTGGCATGATTTAGTGCGACTTTTGCGATTGGAATTTCAACCGACCGACTACGATGAACGATTACTAGACGAAATTAGGCGTCGTACTCAAGGTTCGTCGGAGACTATGGGAATTTATATTGCCGTGTTGCGCACCATGTTTTCGCGTTTAACGGAAAGCGTACCGGAAGAAAAGCAGTTACGGATTATGTTGCGTAATATTTCGCCGTTGTATCAGACTCAACTAGGACTAACGGATATTCGTTCCATTAATGAATTACTACAGTACGGTCGAAAAATCGAGGAACGTCGCTATGCGATTGAAACATACGTACCGCCGACTCGAAAGAAGACTGACCTTGAAACTGATCTCGCGTATGTGGAAACAACCTCTGTTGTCGAAACAACTGAACGTGTCGCTACCATTGAAGCACCTCGCGCTTCGACAAGTGAGAATAGTACTCGTAACCCGACACCGAAATTAACCCTCAAATGTTGGAACTGTGATGAGTCAGGCCATAGGGCCAGCGTATGTCCGCATCCCCGCGGAAAGAAATTTTGTTATCGATGTGGTAAACCGGAAGTAACCGTTAATACGTGCCCACGCTGCAAGTCAGGATCTAAGAGGCAGGGAAACGGTTCCGCGAGACGTTGAACGGTCGAGCGACGTCGACGCGTATTTTCACTAACTCGACTAAATTCATTAAGCAGGTCATTGACGAACGTGAGACTCAATTCGTTAAGAATAAGATCATTTTGGATTATGTATTGGAGAGGTCTTTGGATGATCAGCGACCCTATGTAACAGTTAACATCATGGGCTTCAAAATGTTGGCTTTGCTAGACTCAGGCGCTAATCGCACAATTTTAGGAAATAACGGTTGGGAAGTGTTGCGAACCATGGGGTTACGGTTGAATAGGAAGTTACAACCCGTGTGTTCAGTAGCAAACGGACAGACTGTGGAAAGTTTGGGAACTGTCCACTTGCCGATTCAGTTAAATGACAAAATTATAACTATCGACGTCTTAATTGTCCCAGATGTACCGCATACTCTGATCTTAGGGATTGATTTTTGGAAATCCGTAGGTATCGTACCCGACGTGTTTCGTGGCGAATGGAAATTTTCCAAACCTAGTTTAGCTACCATTAGTACGCCTACCGGAACTTTGCAGTCAAACTTAGACTTGAGTAAAGAACAACAACTTCAATTAGATGCTTTGGTTAGTCAGCATTTTTCAAATACTAAAACGGAACTTGGGTGTGCTAAATACGTAGAACACAAAATTACGACTACGGCAGCACCGATCAAGCAACGGTACTATCCAGTTTCTCCCGCCATGCAAGGGCATATCGACAATGAACTAGATAAAATGCTTAAAGCAGGTGTTGTAGAACGTTCACGATCAGCTTGGTCGAGCCCTATTTTGCTGGTGAAGAAAAAGGATGGTTCCTATCGGTTTTGTGTTGACTTTCGGAAACTTAATAGTGTCACTGACAAGGACGCGTACCCATTACCCTATGTTGCGTCAATTTTGGACCGTTTACGTGACGCGCGTTTCATAACATCTTTGGATATCAAGTCGGCCTATTGGCAAATCAAAATGAGTGATGAGTCAAAGGAACTGACCGCGTTTACAGTGCCTGGACGTGGTTTGTACCAGTTTACGCGTATGCCGTTCGGCTTGCATAATGCACCAGCCACGTGGCAACGGTTTGTCGACCATGTCTTAGGCCCCGAACTCGAACCATACGTTTTCGTATACCTTGATGATGTGATTATTTGTACCCCGTCATTTGAAAAGCATCTAGAGATCCTTAATGAGGTTCTGCAGCGTCTACAGGACGCAGGCTTAACATTGGGACGTGACAAGTGCCATTTTTGTCAACCCGAGTTGCGATACTTAGGATATGTCGTTAACGCTCAAGGACTTCTGGTCGATCCCGACAAGATATCCGCGATTCTGAATTTACCCCAGCCTAAGAGCGTTTCGGAAATCCGACGAGTGGTCGGTATGGCTTCTTGGTACCGGCGATTCATTCCAAATTTTTCGTCAATTATCGCACCTCTAACGTCTCTGTTGAAGAAGTATCAAAAGTTCGAGTGGACCGAGTCGTGTGAACTCGCGTTCGCTACCATCAAAAATTGTTTAGTATCCGCACCCATTTTAACGTGCCCTGATTTCAGTCTCCCGTTCACTGTCCAAACGGATGCTTCTAATATTGGCATCGGAGCCGTTTTGACTCAGACCATCGATGGCCATGAGCAAGTGATTTGCTACATTAGTCGCACCCTAACGAAACCCGAACGAAACTTTTCGGTCACAGAACGTGAATGCTTAGCTGTTCTCTGGGCTATTGAAAAACTTCGACCCTACCTCGAAGGCACTCATTTTATGGTTATTACCGATCACCATTCGTTGGTATGGCTTAACAATCTTAAAGAACCTACGGGTAGACTTGCCCGTTGGGCCGTCCGTATTCAGCAGTATGACTTCACCATCAAACATCGCAAGGGTAAAGACCATGTCGTTCCTGATGCGCTATCCCGCGCTGTACCGGTCGTCGACGTTGTCTCAGTGCCAGATCCCGATGAGACCGACTCTATCGATCCCGACCCTAACGAACCTGTATCGCCGGTTGGTCAAACTGACCGATGGTATAGACGAATGCGTCAACGCGTAGCCGAAAAACCCTTTGCGTTCCCAAATTGGAAAATAGACAACAACGAGTTGTTTAAACATGTTAATGTCAAGTACCCAGACCTTAATGATGGGGATAGTTGGAAAAGAGTCATTCCTAAACCCCAACGTGCCGAAATCTTGCGAAAGAACCACGGCGAGCCTACCGCAGGCCATTTAGGGATCTTTAAGACCTTTGGTCGTATCGCCCAACACTATTATTGGCCCAAACTTAAAGCCGACGTAGTGCGCTACGTAAATCATTGCACCACGTGTTTGTCCCAAAAACCCGAACAAAAACGTCCTGCTGGCCTAATGTGTCGACACCCGATCGTTACTAAACCTTGGCAGATGGTTTCCATTGACATTGTAGGACCTTTACCCCGCTCTAAAAAGGGTTACGTGTACATTCTATCGATCGCCGATTATTTCACGAAATTCACATTATTCTTCCCGATGCGTACCGCTACTGCGGCTACAGTTTCACGATTGGTCGAGGACAATGTTTTCTTACTCTTTGGAGCACCTCAGTTTGTACTGGTCGATAACGGTGTACAGTTCCGTAGTAGGGAGTTCCGACATCTAACGGACACCTATAAGTCAAAAATCATCTTTAACGCCTATTATCACGCACAAGCCAATCCGGTAGAACGGGTGAATCGAGTGTTGAAGACAATGCTAGCATCCTACGTAAAGGACAATCATCGTGATTGGGATAAATATCTTTCGAAAGTTGCTTGCGCCGTACGTACCGCTATCCATGAAGTCACCGGACTGACTCCTTATTTCGCAAACTTTGGTAGAGAAATTCAGTTGGAGGGAAATGACCCCGACAACCCTAACGAGACGGATGGTTCCGAACAAATTCAGGTAACAGACCGTAAAGCCCTAGTACAACGGGCTCCCGCGTTGAAGTTTCTCTATCAGGATATCGTTAAGCGCCTAGATACCGCGTATAAAGCCGCAAAGGCAACGTACGATCTGCGTAGGCGTCCCGCTCACTTTAACGTTGGTGATACCGTGTGGCGTCGCAATCACGTACTCTCCGACGCGACTAAACATTTTAACGCTAAACTAGCACCTAAATTTGTAGGACCTTTTTATATTCAACGAAAAGTTTCGCTCGCCACTTACGAATTATCGGATCAAACTGGCGCCTCTAAAGGCGTCTGGCATGCTAAAGACTTAAAACCTAATCCGACGGGCGACTAAATTCTTGTCGTTCGTTTTCCTTCAATGACTTCGACCTCAGGTCGCTAATCCCTTTTTCCCCTATTTTTTTTGGTTGCCCATCTTTGCTCACGAATAATAACATCTGCTGTGGGAATTACACAATGCGCCGATCCCGTGACGCGCAACGTGCCCTCTCCAGGTAGATCGTGGACGAAAACCTTGGGCTCCTTATATTTCCCCTTTTTATTTGTTGGTTGCAATCTTTGCAAGCATTTCTCCCCGAGTTCCCTTGGTCGGTTGGGAGGAACTGCTCTCGGGCGTAAGACGTTTACCCGATTTTTGACAAACCCGTATTTGCGACTTATTTCTTGGTTGGTATGATACTACCTTCTTGGGAATTGACCCCTGTGTTCGATTGGTAGGTTGGACGGAAACTTATGCAGGTGTAAGACAATATTTTACCCGATCTCGACGAGTGCTTCAAGCATTCAGTTTGGTTCAACCAAACGACCCCGTTGGGTCACATTCTTCTTCTCTGCACGCTATCTTTACCTTTATTTCTCTCAGTTCTATCAACCGTGTCCCGGCGACGACTACCAAACCCCTTTGCGCATCTTTATTTTCCACCTTCCGAAACCGTGCTGTTGGGCGATAGTCATGGGCCGGTGTTAAGGTCCAGTCGGTGTTTCGTGCAAATCGTCGCAGTACGTGCCATGTCTGTTTCGGGCATGGTCGGTTTTCGTAGTGTGGAGGGACAGTCGAGCCTGCCGGCGAGACTGTCGTATTTTTCGTGTCTGTTGGTGAGTGTTTTGTTTGGTTCCCCGAGGGGACCAAACTTGGTCGTTTAGTGGACCGCTGGTGGAGTACCATTTCTTTTGGGACAACTTGTCCAATGTCGCCCGTCTCCCGTGGTCCAGGGAATGGATACTAGCCTTCTGCGAACCACCAGGTCCGACCCGAATTTCCGTATTTTCCACTGGCGTATCCAGTCTTTCTTCTTCCTCTTCTCACTTCACACCTTTCGCGCCCTATCTAGTAGCCTCAGTGCGTAATTCTTTTGGGGGTGCAACTCTGTCCTTATCGGTTGCCTTAGTTGTCGATGCTTCGTGAACTCGTCACGTTTTGCTGGTATAGCTTTATCTACCGGGGGCGGTAGCATGTGGTGTCCGTCACGACGATTGAGCGACGGAGGAGCTCTTTCGTGGGAGGTACCGATCTTCAATCCCTACCTTCCGTACCTTTTGTTAGCTACGTAGCGGTTCTGCGCTTTGCGCATCATTTATACCATAGAGGTGCCTTACCTTTTGGTCTATCTTTGCTGTTTTCCGTGCCCGTTTGATAATCACCTTCTAGTATTTCATTAGAACTCGACTCGATTACCAATCTTTGTCCCTGGATGAATTGGCACTTACCGTTCCCGTTCACGCCGCGTGTGTTGTTTCCCTTTGGGTCTTTTGTAGACTCACCGGCGTTGACCGGTATGTTCCTATACCTAGGCCCATACCTCCGTTTCGGTCCCTTGGACGCTAATTACCCCTTCCCTTACTCACAGGTACATTCTATCAGCCAATAATCGTTTTGGCATTGGGCTTTCTACCGCCTATGCCTTGTTTCTGGCCCGTGTAAGTTCTGATCGCACGAAAAATGTGATTTGAGGTCAGGTGTAGCTCGGTCGTCTCGGTTTTCTTTGGACCACTCAAGAGACTTCCGGGGTCAATCTCTTTAAGTAAAGGGGGTGTTAAGACTCCCGATTTTCGTTAAGAACCTATGTGTAATTCCGCATTCTGCTCCCGCATATTGCAGCATAATTTAAGCCATCGGGCAGCTTTCCCAAATTCTTTAACTATTTGGCACTTATGTAGGTCAAATCCCGACATCTGTCGAATAAAGTACCTTAATTAAGGCATTTGCTTCAATCTAGAGGCGGACGCTGTAACGCATGTTCATAACATCAGAACCCTGCTAAGTGACTTAGTAAATCGCTGGTAGATGGAGTCTGCATTTAGTCCACTAGTTAGAGAGGCCTTGAGGATCAGATTACCGCGCCTGGTGGCGCGCTGTATTTTGGCGAATGCAAGTCTGCACTTAAAACAATAGGTCCTTTGTGTACTCGAGCGAGTTGCCCAATGATGGAAAGTTTTACGCATGACGCAATCATCGAATTAACGTCGCGTCCTGCGCGTTCCCTCCCGCAGAGTCCAATTTACGCTTCGCTATCGCACGGATGTGCAAGTTAACTTAAAAACAAAGAACAACCCCTTTCGTTTTCAGGGGCGCGTTGTACCCTCGAACTTGTGGCAGTTATAAGTGCTTTTCGTCCCTTAACGTCCTGAGTACCGTAGTGTACAATTCTTCGCCCAGATCGGCGGATTCGTGTTAGGAACGAGCATAAAGCATCCATATACAGGGTGAGCTGTTGTGAGTTATCGTCTGGCTCCACCTTGTTACTTCTTCGAAGGATCTTGCCGCCACAATTTCCCGAGGACGTCGTTCAACCGTCCCTGCCTGTTCATCACCCCTTGCCGCATCTAAGCTGCTATCGCAACCCTCTTCTGTAAGCATCGCCAGAGCGTTGAATCTCCAGGTCGGAATCTTCCGGCATCAGCACTTCAACAACACAGTTGCTTGGAGCCCTAACAGTAAATCAAGGTATTGTACTAGTAGTTACATAAACCAGTGAATTGCGTATTATACAGTGACGTGCGAAGTTGTGGAACTCTCAATATATCGTATATGCTATTTGTGGGCCGCGTGCTAATTACCCGAGCCCTAGTTATCGTCAAGTAACGTAAATAGAAGCCTTCAGCATAAGTTTATGGAAGCCTAGCTCCGGGAATTGTGGAGAGCCTTGAGGCAAATTAAATTAGCGTATTCCGGGACCTAGGTAACCAATATTCTCAGAGGATGCGCCGCTTTCTTGGCCTTCAGCCCTTATTGTGTTGCATTGTTTACTAACCCCAATTTGTAGCATTTGCTACCTGCACACTTGCCTTCGGGCCTGTAACTAGTATGGTAATAGATTACCCATTTTTACTGTACGTCTTGTTTTTCATTTCAATTATTTGTGTATTATTGTGACTGACAAGGATAGAGTTTCTTGTTGCGTTGTGTATGTATTCCTTTGTACAGGGCCTAAGCAACTGGAGAAAGGACACCCAAAAGGTAGGTGTAAAAGCCAGTGCCGTGGGAGTACCCCTGGGAGTGCAACGCAACGCCGCTGCGATTGGTTTTCAACGTTTGACCAGTCGCCAGTTAAGCATCAATTTTAAACATCTTTCGAACGTCGTGGCGCCCCATAACTTTGTCTTAATAACCGGATATCGACACCCCTTCGTGGCATTTCGCCCCAAAACGCACCCTAAACCTGTAAACCCTCCCACGCGACTGAGTTCTGGCCGGACATTTGAGCTGTGGGGGTACGTGCAGGGGCGGACACTGCTACGAGCATCCCATGGGGTCTTAATGAGCAATTTATCGTGTAACAGATGGATGTCGAATATTTCGGCGTCCCGAAAAACAGCTTATCAATTTGAAATTCCGATTGATGTCTGGTTTGAATGCGTTTGAGGATATGATTAGAGAAACCCTCGTGTCGTCCTAATGTACTCTAAATTAATGCTCTGCATATCGACGGTCTGCATCCCGACGCAGCCTCTAAGAAATACCTCATACTCAGCGTGTGGATTGAGGCCACTTTCGTACGTCGACAATCTTGGAACTACCAATTTTAATTTAATCGAATCTCGGCTGTCAACCATAGCGCCGTAATTTTGCAGTTGTGTAATAAGTTTTGGGGCTTCTCCCCATTAGCAGTACAGTTACGCTTTAAGCGCTCTGTGTCAGTTTCTAAAAAGTGCTTTCTCTTATGGAATTGTTTCTCATGCGAACACGTGAAGGTTTTTGCTTATCGCGCGACGTGATATCACGATCAGGTAGAATTCTTGAGGACTGTAACCATTGTTTGTTGCCGCGGTCGTGGCCTTTCTCTGGTGCCAACACAAATGTGGTTTTATGAATATTATCTTAATAGGTTTCCTAGTTCACTGTATGGCATTCGTTTGTGAAGCAAAGTGAATTTTTTCATATTAATGCAGTAAAATAAGCTTTCCAAAATTATGAAACAAGGAAGCTCTAAATTCACCCGCAGAGTTGGCGCCCTTAATAATAATACGATTTTGTCTGATCATCTTTCCGGGTACATTTCTTTTTCCTACAGCGAGCGAACCCCTTTTATTCCAGACTAAGAAGCATGCCTTACACTAAGTTAATGAACTTCTTTAGACTTATTACGTGTCGTAACTGTGGTTTGCCCTGTATCAAAGTCTAGAGTTATGAATTATCGACAGTGGGGGCATACAATAAAATGAAGATCTATGTGGTTGAAATATGGAGTTGATGATGTAGGCTGTCGTCAAACCATCTCCTGAATGATTAGGAAAATAAATTAATTCGATCAACTTTCTCCATTTGTCATATCCTCAAATATCAAGAAGAAACGATGGGAACTTAGATAAACTGCAACTCAGAGAAATCTGTAGGTTTCATATTATGAGAAATATATAACTTGATTAAAGAAGCGCTGCGTGATTTAGCGCGAAAATTTACAATTAAAGACGATGAGTGGGCTACGATCACGATTTCAGTATTGTGAAATCTAAATGTATTATTTTACGCACTAGTAATAAAATAAATTCTTGTATGAAAATATGTTAATAAAAAATACCTTCTGATTCGTTCATTTCTCCAAACAGCATATCAATAAAGCTGCGTTTCTTTTACATTCCCTTATTTTAATATAAGCATTATTAGCTGTATAATATTACACAATTATATTGCATCTTCAACAATGCTTGGGTTAGGAGATTGTAATATTTCAGCTGCAACCAAACTTTATCGTGTGCACACATCAACCCCAATTTTCATAGTTTTGGAGTTTCCTCTAAGTTTCACTGAATGTTCGCGTCAAGTCGAAGTCGTGTTAATATGTAACTAGTGTAATTAAGCGTTAATCATTAAATAAGTTTAGAAGTTACATTCTGGGTTATCCCAATACGCTTTATGTCAAGTTGGCGGTGCTTTGGCGGAATAACTATATCCAGGTTTAATGTTTAAGCTTCCGAGACTATGTCAATTTCCGCCGGCACAAAGGCTGTTATCTTCGCATATGATTAAGGGGAAATAGGGAATCGATCGCCCCAATCATGAATAACTACAATTATTTGTTCTCTTGATTAGACCTATGCCTCTTTTTATTACAACAGGGGTATTACTAGTCTATTGATGTAGATAAGGTATAGAAATAGCAGTAATTAGACTTGGAAAAACATTTTAAATGTGCAGTTTAAGTCAATACGATAGTAACGATAGTCACATTGCTGACGGTGTTGAAATTCTTGTATTGTTAAATATGAGTGGATACATAATATGTCAGTTCTATTTATATTAATTAGTACAAGTGCATTGTTAAAAATATACAGAAATTCCCTTCTTATTTACTATATACCATAGTAACTCAATGTGTACTACCTGTCATGTTTCTGCTTTTGCTGAAATCTAAGCAACTGCACAGCGGTTTTATTAAATATATTTGAAAAATTAAAAATCTCGCATCTTTAGTGCCTAACGCTAATAAAGACTGGATGACGATGATATGTTTACTTACAGTCAGCCTTTGTTCTTCCAAGGGTGTTTCTAGATTCACATATCAAACAGGACCTGTTATCCAGTTCAACAAGTTGTTCCATCGTTATCGATTTCCCATTTGCACGTTTCTTGGGCGATATCTGTTGCGTTACTTCAACACAGCCATTACACAAACTACCAGCAATAAAAGCGATAACGCTGTAGAACAAGAATTGGAGCTGAGCTTCTTTTGATGCTTTTTATGGCTTTGTTCTGGGTAAACTCCCTTCACAGCAGGATTAACTCTTATTTTACCTTTAGAACCGAAATGCCTAGTAAAATTTCACGAAAATTTAAATGTATGGTAGGTATGCGTTTTTGTACTGTCAACAAATTGGTTTATAAAAACACCCATTTGGGGATGCTAAGAAATATTTGCTAAAATGTGTTTTAACGTAATTTAGTCAACTGGTTATTCATTTGCATTGGGTATCCCATTCTTACATAGGCTACATGAATCAGAAATCCAGTAATGAGTTGTAAGTAAAACCAAATTCGCTATTATCATGCACAAATAGATTTTCAAAATCCCTTTAAGAGTTACTCCAGCTTAATCTCTACGTTCCGTTTTAAACCGTGTAGAACACACTTGTCTGACGTACGATAATTGAAGCCGCACTAGTTGTTGATTTACCACTCACGTTCAATTTAGTTTCATTAGCAACTGTTTTGCCGAATCTACATACCTATATTGTTTCTTGCTTTGGAACTTCAAGAACCAACAAACTTAATTTTCAAGCAAAACATTCTGCTAGTTAGCTGCGACTGCTTGAAGGAGAACAGGAAACTGAATTGATCGACGCAGTCCAGTCACGTTTCTTTCTAATGCAGCCGTTTGTCTTGGTATTACCTTGATTACAGTTACATTTTCATGAATGGCTTTGGCTTGCTATTGGTGTTTTGCATTCAAAGGTAGGACAGAAAAATGCCTATTTCTTGCTATCAGAAAATTTCGAAGTCAACAACTTTAATCAGATTTAAGAAAAAACATCAAGTGATAAGTAAAATCGAGGCCATTCTCTTTTCATAGCTGTTTCAAATGCTTGAAAAAATATATACTACTACACTTTCAGGAATATTGAGAACAGAAGGAGTTTGACCCTGAGAGAGAAAGTAATGTATGACGGCATTTTGTTTCAGCGTTTAGATTATTTTTGAAATTATACTGATAGGTAAAAAGGTAAAGGTTCAAAGTCATTTCAATTTCCCCCACGGGAGCGGGCTGCTATAGGGACCTTGCTTCCCTCTTCAACCAATAACGGGAATTTTATGATGGGTGAGAGAAAGGAGGGTGGAGAATGGAAGAGAGGCCAGGAAAAGTGGAGAAGTACTGTCCCGGAATTCGCCTCAGAGAAAGTAACTCTATTGACTCAGGAAAATCACCTAAAAGCCTGAATTAGAGGAGACGGTCCCGGGAATGGAACCAACGACCTCTCGAATGCTAGGCATGCTTGCCAACCACTAATCCACAGAAATCGGTATACTGATAGTACATGTAGCCCGCAATTTCTACGGGCTAAATATGAGCCGATTTTGAAACTAGAAGTTTGAAAAAATTACTATATTTGTTCTATCTTTTTGTTTAATTTTCATTCAAATATAGTTTTCATCTGTCCTTCCTTTTCAGAATGTCTCCTATTACTAACTCTCGTCGTTTCACTATTTGGTTCTACATTGCACTTTCTCTCCCCACTACAGCTAGTACATCTTTATTTGTTTTTCTTTATGTCGAAGTTTTTTATATTTTTAAAGCGAAACTAACTTTAATAGCTATATATAGTATAAGCGAATAAAGAGTGATTTTATCCATAATGGGAAAACTTCATTCAAGTGTGGTATATATATTTTTTTAATACCTACATTTAATTACATAAAGAAGTTTTAAAATAGAATAAATTATTTGAAATACGTAATCATATTACCTGGTCGTGTTGTAGTTGCTACGTTAACATGTATATATGTTGTTAGTTGTTATGTTTGATTCACTAACGAATAATGTAACATTCTATTCATTCTCATCATTACAGTGTTACCTTATCATGGATATTTTCATAGATAAAATACAGATGTACCAGCAGATATTGAAAGAAACAAATTTTCTGTTATTCGTAAAAATACACTACAACTAGGTCGGTTTGAAAGACAGACGATGCCACTATTTTTATGCGGGGCGGAGGAACAATTGCTTTGATTCAGAAGCCGGGTAACTACCTCTAGTTAAAGTGCTGTTTCGTGTGCTTTGTTTTGTGCGATGTTATTGCTGTGTTGGAGCATTTTAGGGCCTTTGGACAATTTCGGCATCTTAGTCGGATTTAGAAGCTTCCACGGCGTAACGTTATCGTTGACGTTCTGTTCTCGTCTCGTCGTGGTATCCGGAAACTTCGCTTCGGCTTTGTATTGGATATAGTAGCCACTTCACTAGTTTTGCTACCATTATTCTATATTGACGTCGTCGCCCCACGTTGCGTGGCGTTTAATATAACCGTATCAGATTTCATACTGTTGAATTTATTATCAAGCAAAATTAAGTAAGCGAAGCTCTATATCAGGGGGGAATAACTTTTCTGGTAAATCTCCCATTGCATCACCAGGTAATGGATACCAACTGGAGTGCATAACAATTATTTTGACTATCGCACGCGAATCCTCGTTCTTTCGGCACACTACCTTTCTCCACATTTCCCACTAGGTAGTTGAGCAAGCGTTTGCATGCCGTAAGCGAAGATTTCGCTGTAATATATTATATATGCTAGACACCGTATACTAACTCATCGTTCAATAAAAAGCAGCGGTGAACGGTAATCCAATATAATCTTTAAAACTTATTGAAAGGTTAAGCTGCAAGCGTCAACTGGTCCAAAAAATATGCATCCGTAATAATATTTCCGCAACGGTTTAAGTAAATTATTTGAATTTATTATATATCTGGTACTGACCTACATTATTATATTATTGATCCACTTTGTGACTTAAACATTGCTTGTAATTTGCTACGTTATTTTCGACCCTACAGAATTTCGTGTATACGCTTACGTACTCGTCCCTGGAAGGAGTTGGCCGCGGCGTGAAGGGAGCGTTCGCCGAGGTTCAATGTGAGAATCATACAGGTAGCGAAATTAACAACTCGCGGGCTGTCGTGTACGCAAAATTCTGTAAATTATCGAATATAAAGCTTCATTTGCGTTTAACTCGGTTTTGCAAAAATTTCGCATTCAATATTAACACCAGGCACCATCGGAATTACAAGTGAAGCACTCCGCTCCAAAACCATTTTACACAACTGCAGATACACACTTCGCTTCCATGTCGGTATTGTCAACGCTTCATGACGTTTATTTATCTTAATGTCTATACTTCACGACTAGCTCCTACAGGGCTATAGATCTAGAACGTTTATACGTCTCCCGTTTGTAGTTAAAACTTACATGTTTTAATATTTCAGATTATTGTGGTTAAGCCATCTCCAATAAGGAAAGTCCACGAAACTGGTTGGTAATACTGGTTGGATTATGACTAGCCTAGTTGATCAATAATAGTTTGTTAGTCTCTGACGTTACCGTTGGGACCATTTCCCATGCATATTTTTTCTCTGTAGCTTTTGAGTTCAATACACATCACTTTCATTAATACACTCAGCATTACCTTAGGAAAACTCAATGGCGCCCGTAAACTTATTATTATTGATTTTCGAGGGAGGATCCTAATTAAGTTAGATACAATCACTTACGCTTCTCAAAATCGGTTCACCTCGTGTCGCATTTAGCTAGCTGTGCCCTTTTATTGGTTAATAGGTAGTAATTATCGTTTATACCTGTAACAAATTGCAACATAAGTTATAAAATAAATTGTGTATAAATAATAATTCAGCAAATAAAAAAAAGAGATAAATTTGATTACTCTGTCAAACTTTCATTATTAGTACCAAAGGAACTAGTTATTGCACATATTGCACATAGGTATTCACATCAGCTACAGTTACACAATTATTTTTTCTTTTGCTACAAAGCTAATGTAACTGGCAGTAAGCTTTACAACAAAATTTGGGTCGCAACGACATTTTATTTTGAGGTGTGAAAAATCACTGCGGTTGTTATATTACTAATATTATGCTACTAATTTAGTATAAAAACTAAATATACAAAAGCAATTTGCGCAAACATACGTGCAAACAATACAATTCCAAATACTGGTGCTTTCCACTGTGATTCTCATTCTTGCGAGAAGGCAAATTATTCATTCATTATTCATCTCTCACAGACCTGATCGAATTCCCACTTCAAATCTAAGCTGTGCGACGTACCAGATTCTATTTCTAGAGTAATATATAATGGAGCTTATCATTGATCTAAAAGCGTTACAAAGTCGCTCTCTATCTATTTTAGATGAATTTCCAAAATTGTTCATTTGTTTCTTACATTTTTTTCAAAAATGTCAGCATTGATTTAGGAATTTCCAGTTGTATACAAAACCTTTAGAATACGCTAACAAATATTCTGAATATCGAATACCTAGCGTAAGAGACAGAAGTTACTAATTTTCATATATTTTGTGAGTAACAAAAAATTCTGTACAGATTCAGTATAGATTTAATGCTAATATGATGAATGGTATCCCAAATCATAGTTTGATTGGGGCATTTGATTTACCACAACATTTAAGAGCTAAAACACTGACATCAAATTTAGGTACATGTTTTTTTCCATCATACACGCATTAATAGGTAAGAAGCTAGTAGCTACTACAAAGTCAAATTTCTGTATTTTGGTTTCCATTGATTGCTTTCCTTACTGCAGTTAAGCATTAAGCAAAGTAGCCAATAAGTAACAGAGAGAGCTTAGCTCTACCTGGTCGAGGCAGCTTCCACGCCCTTTACGTGTTTTGTTGCCGTCACTAGTTATTAATGCAAATTTTCAAAAATTAGCAAAGGAAAAGTGATATCTTAAACAGCAGGCATAAAATGTGCTCAAATTGTTGTATAAAATGAATTTGGACGAATTTATTTCGTTCAGTGGAATCGGAAAGCATATCCTATTATTAACTCCCTTTCAACATAAATCAACAGTGTAAGTAAACAGAGCTATTTCTTATCTAAGCACTTTGTCTAATTCGCTAACTGCATAAGTTAAGATTCTCATTCGTTTGACATTACGCAGTTTATTATAGATTTTTGTAATGCACATTACGACTTGAACATTTGAAACAAAAAAGGATAAAGGATATAGAGAGGGATTTAAAATTTTAGCTACAGGCTTCAATACACAACAACATATGCCGGATGACAATGAATTACGTAAGCTGGAATGGTAAACATTTGCTTTGAAATCGTTTGAAAAATGGCAGATCGATGGTGAATTTGCTCTGTATACAAAGTAAGTCCTAAATACCTACATCAAAAAATCAAAGGGTAGGTTACGGAATAATTCGAGAATGCAGTAAAACAGGTTTTGTTAGATTTTTAGCACCGTATGAAGAACATGTAATTTTACACAAATAAAATTGGAAGAGTAAACTTGTAAAGAAGGACTTTTAATATACTTTTATGGCAGTTTTCTGTAAATGGTATTAAACTCTCTGTTAAAATTACAAAATTCAGTAAACTTGCTACTAAAAGTAAGTTTTATAATTATGCGAGGAATAGGCTAGCCTAGTAACCTCGAAAACATAACGATTACCATCTTGTTGTAGCAACCGGGATCGATGACTTAACGTGCACTTCGAAGTACGACGAGTAATACATAGTTAACTCTAGAGAGCCACCCGTAAAAGTAGTGACCGAGCGGATAAATAGTTTATTATCATGTTGATGATGTGTGACCGATGTTCTACGGTATTCGTTTTAGATTAATATTGATAAACTACATAAGAAGATTTGATTAAATAAGAGCGATCGGAATTGATTCAGCGAAGTATTGAAAAGCGCTAATAGAAAACGCATCACCTAGCATTAAAAAAAACTATTGAGTAGAATAATTTACTATCTATCACACACAAAACAAGCTCTTCGCACAATCACCGGATAGAGCGCATATATAAGTGAAACCACTCGCTACTATCTTGACACAGCGCAAATCTCAAAAATAAACATAGCATCGAAATTGATAACAATACAGCGAAAAAGGACAAATATCACCCTGTAACTAAGAACTCCCCGAATTCAATTAAATAGAGAAACGATAAGGGTAACGGGATTAGGAAAATACTAGACAAAAATAGCTACAAGATACCGAAACTAGCCCGACAACAAAACAGCAAATTATACTGAAAAAAATAAGTGTATTCAAATAGCGACCTTCCCTTCCGTCGTCGGGAAATTGCAAATTATAGCTGGCACTGTCAGTGTCGATGTCAATGACACTAGTAGGGAGTTTTTATCATCATCTATTGATACTTTAAAACCGGGGCTCCGTGCAATACTGCCAGGAAAAAGTTCTTTAAAATCTTATCTGAAGCTATTTATCAGGTTTAAATTATATGATTCTAGGATCTCTACCAATATACGATACCACGCTGCCTCTCAAGGAAATTCAACTTCTTAAAGGTGTAGCCTGACGGGCTAGTTTAATTTAATTTAATTGTTTAATCTGTTTGCTACAATTACCAGACTGGTACTAACTTCCCAGGCAGCTCAGAATGCCAAGGTCCCAATAATAAACTCAAGCTTAATTACCCAGGAAAGAACACAAAATAATTGTTATCGGTGTATAATATGTTTAGCTAAATACGTCAAATTAAATTGTATTTGATTAGAGAAAGAAATAAAAATATAACAATGCTTGTAAACAACTTGAGTTTCTTCTCCCGATGAGTTTCGTTCGTAGAGATTTGGGGCCTGGCAGTCCCTTTCGGACCAGTCTATACATGGAGTAGCTCCGATGTCCCGTAGGCAGTTCGACGGGCCTGTATACAGAAAATGATAGTAAGCGAAAACCGCTTAGTGGCGGCACGTAAACATTGAATTCTGTCTTTAAATTGTTGAAAGTGCGGGTAATATCAAGTTAAAGTACATGCATACCTGGTACAACTCGTGTTTATCGCGGCCTGCAGGTGTACTGTTGGCGGACGGCGAGTTTAGCTGGTTTTACCTGTGACAGATGGTTTGCGAAACCAGGTAAGCGAATTTCGATCGAATAACCGTTGTGTCTTGTTGGCGATGATCCCCGTCGAATTGCTTTAAATTCAAACGTGCATAATTATGGAAGCCGGCCTCTGGCTCTACAGGTTGGGCCTCCTAATGTGCGTTTTCAGCGTTAATGGTGATGAGCGGCTCTGGACGCAATTAATGGGCCTAATTACGTCGGAGTCGTTATCCTGGTGCAGATAAATTTAGCTCACGGACGGGACCGTCACCGGCGAGCTCGGTTTAATCTTCCTGGTAACCAAGTACTGGGAATCGTCGTCGGCGAATTCGGTTTAGCTCCCCTATTAATTAGGAGTTGGGAATCGTCGTCGGCGAGTTCGTTTTAGTTCCCCTAATAACTAGGTGTTGGGAATCGTCACCTAGGAATCCATGATGACTCCCCTAGTAATCAGGTGCTGCGAAATGTCATTGATGAGTCTCGGATGACCCCCCTAGTAACCAGGTGCTGGAAAACGTTACTGATGAGTCTGGAGTGACCCTCCTAGTAACCAGGTGCTGGACAGATGGCAGGAGTCTCCTCGAAGAGTCTAGAGACCCTCCTGAGTGAGACTAGGCTAGGAGAGAGGATTAGGAAAATCCTAGGAAAATTTTTGAAGAGCCCGGAAGCTCTCCTAAGCGGAATCAGGTCTGGAAAAATTCTCTCTGTAATGGCTTCAGTTTCTCCTGATATAGCCCTGGGCTGGCGTAATCGGCGGTTCAAGCCGGTTCGTCGTTCAATGCGCGGAGATGAACCTGCGACTCTTTGCGATGACGTCGTTTATCGCCGCCCGCCAGGACTAAAGATGCAACGCTCCGATTTCTAAAGTGAAATACGCCATGGGGGAATGCGCAAATTAATTTATAATTCTAGAATCGTGTTCGCGCTGTGCGAAACGTTACAAAGGGACTGTGGCTGACGAGAACATGCCATTGTCATACAAAAATAATAAGTTGACTTCGACTTCAAGTCTGCTGCATGGGTTTTCATAACTATTTATCCCTTTGTTTAGGGTAAGTTATATTACATTTATTTTTCTAAGTTAGTTATTTAATACTAAGGATATGTCGTTTAACTTACGTTATTTTTATTTCTTTTTATAAGTGACTGTTTCACACAAACATGAGTCAATAAATTGATGTGAAGTGGATTTATTAAAATGAAAAATACACGACCACACTCCAGCTGGACGAAATAATTACAAAAGTTAATCATATTAAAGCCTTAATCCTTAATTTGATATTGCTTAAGCAATAATTATATCAAAGGTTGTATAAATTACCGTCTAGACTATTCCGAATTCGATGTTATGACTTTACCATGATTAGCTTTCTGTTATCATATTGCTCAGTACATGACAATGGATTAAAATTTCCAGATATTAAGAGTTATGTCTACTGCATATTGCGTTGTACTATAACGTTAGTCCCTCGAGTCAAATTTACTTAAGGCGCCAAGAGTGTGCCAGAAATTTGAATAACTCTAATTTTCGTTATAATCTTCACATGCATCTCCATAGTGTTCGGATTTTCGATAAGGCGATCTTAGCCGCTATACGCTAAAGTAGCGTAAACCACGCAGTTCCTTCCACAAACCCCTCTAAAAATAGCTCGCTAACGAGATGCTTGAAGAGTATCCGAATCTAGTTAACGACACTTGAGTCTTGAGACCTGAACCCGATCCTGATCCCCAGGTTCCCTCCGGAGCCTGCCCCGGCGCCGGTAAACTTGGTTTCCATATCGCTAAAGAATTCATGTACTTGTCTGACAATGGTGACTTGGTTTCCATTTCGTTGGAAAATTCCTGTACCTGTCTGGCGACGGTGGACTTGGTTCCCATCTCGCTGGAAAATTCCCTCACCTGCCCGCACCACTTGATTCCTCTCTCTCCCTAGCCTATTCTTGCCATAACATCTTTACGAAATTAACATAAAACCAGAATATTAGGAACAACGTCCAGGCCGCCGGTATAATCCAGATGTCTCCATGCAGGCAAATTAGCCCACCTGTCGTGAGCCCGAACTGACCGAAAACCTGCAGTGGTTCCCCGGCGATTCGAGTTATCAAAGGCGGACTTTTGCGTAAGGTAAACGGTTTATATTCATCCGAGTGGTCCAAACATATTCACAAAGGACGCGTCCAGGTAAGCTTTATGTGCTTGTCGTAAACATCAGGACCACCGTAAAACACTTTCGTTCTATTGAATTTGTCCGCCCCTGAACTATAATTAACAAACGTCATCTTTTCCGATGCAAATATAGTCTGTTTCAATCCGTCGGTTCCAGTACATCCGACCTACGGATCATCCGCGCCTACGTAATTCGAACTTTCTTTGAGAGGATCCAGGGGCAGCAACCCGGCCAAACCAAGTGCCGTTTGGGTCGCCTAGTGTGCAGAAACATCGAACCGCAGAACCACTCCGCAGATTTTTTTTTAAATAATATTTTATGTACATAATATTTTCCTTAACTAAGAATTATTTTGCATCTACTTAAATACGTTATACGAGCTAATTCTACACTGTATTATTCTTGTATTTTATACATTTGAGTAGAACGGGAGAATGGGAATTTGAGCTTTACCCGATGCAACCAATTTGTAACTGAATAAATGAATTTTGGACAAATTTAAATAATCACGCTTCGCAGGGATTTGAAATTAAATTTCAAAATTCCAAAGAAAAGCTACTTCCAGTTTGCGTGTCACATTAAAATTATAGTTTCTTTTACATATTAAAAAAACATTTATTTTGAAGATTGTGATGGAATAATACACAGAGCAAATTAGAAGCGTTGTACATCTTTAATTAACTCTACCTTTTGATTCAATGCCTTTAATTGAGGGGTTGTATGTCCTTCAGCGGACAATTTGGAATATAAGTATACAAGCTGAATCAACATATTTTTTCTTATAGATTCTGTGGCCGAAATTATGCTACATAGTTCAGAAACACCCTGTAAAAATAAACTTCTGAGTGCAGTTCTTTTTCCACTCTCGCTTTAAACTGAAGGGTCTGTGCAGATATAATATTACTCGTAGTAATACTTTTTTTAACTAAGCGCTCTCTTTGTTTTAATACATTTGTAATAACTTACGATACGTTGTTCGTTTTTTTATTCGGTTATAAAACGGTAATGATGTCCTCTAAGCCGTTTTTAAAGTTTCAGTTATAATTAGTAGCCACTTCGCTAGCATAGATATAATCACAAAATGACAGCTACGCTTTGTAGACGTAGACATTAGAACAGGACACTACCAAATAGCGCTCCATCTGTCATTTTAAATATTTTCGTAGCTGTTGTCTTTTGTACCGGCTTGTAAGATTGCAAGTTCTAAACTATTGAGGTTTCACGCCAGAATGTGGTAAAATAAATCAACTGAGAAGGTTTACTACTAACCCTTGTTTCATCGAGTTGATTACAAATTATTTGCCAATGCGTCCACATAAATATATTCAATTCTACAAGATATAGTAATATTTGCCAGACTAATGCGCTTATGTTTAGTAATTGGTAGCATTATATGTTCTTCAGTGGTATCTGGATTTTTTGCATCTGGCAGTTTTTATGCTCCACAATGCTAAAAAGTTAATACTTTTTCGTATACTGTCAGAGGTTTGTAAATATTTAACTTCTGCTTTTCATGACTCCAGCTTCTTAATGAAAAGTCGTGGGGCGTATTAGCACATTATTTGAGGAGTTTTTAAGTGTCTCTGAAATTTATTACACTTTATGCTATTCGCAGCCAACATTTTAAGGCAAATAACGTACTAAAGCCTTTGTACGTCACCTACGACGTTATATCGCATTTTTACTCTTTGTTTTTGTTTTTTCAACGCGATAGATAAGGAGTACTGTTAATGAAGGGATCTAAGTTGCGGAATCACCATTATTAGTTTACATTTGTACTTAAACAAAATGTATCGGTGTTTGACACACTATGCTAAATATATATAAGTGCACCTTGTAGTAGATTTTAATATTTAAGGTAAAAAGTCTGTAAAGGAATGAAACTGTCTTAGCAAATGGAAGTTTCGAAACTAAAGGTTTTTCAAATATCAAAGGAAGAAATGTTATATATAAACCTATAAAACCTTTTATCACCATAGTGACTTATCCCACCCTGCGAATGGCCTGCAAAGCGCAGACCATCTTTCAGCTGTGCAACCTAAATCATCGGGGAACTAATTTCGGATATTACGCTACGTTCAACTAAGTGAATAGTGTCGTAAACTGAGTAACTAGTGTCACGAGTAACAAATTGCAAGTCGAGTATAAAAATTCTTCAACTTCAAACTCAGATTTTAAAAGCATTATGCCATCTGCGAACTGCAGGGAAACCAGTACAAACAACAGGTAGTTTCTTAACCCTTCTGGCCTACAAAAGACCGGCTGCGCAAAAATCGGAGAAAGCCCAGATAAGACCGTCGTGTGATAAACTCCCCAAGTAACACAAGCATTCGAACAAAAGTGACCTAACACTTTGGCTAAAAAACATCCGGTTGTAGCCAAAGAGTAATAAAGCAATTCAAAATTTCCAGCATTATCAACGGAGAAAAGTGGCTAATTGCACTTTTCAGATATCTCCGGGTCCAGCCGGCCACCGACCGGCAATAAACAATCCTCCACTTACGCAACTGGGCAATGGTCACGGACGTGCCAGCATCTAATTCAAGGTTCTTCAATCTGATCTTTTCATTCTTGTTAATTGGTTTACAACCTCCGGCACTCCGTGTCTACCACGTCTGGCACGTGTCAAACTCGCGTCACTTTTAATCCGTTTGTTAACTTACCCTTGTCTAGGACACGTTAACTGTTAGTGCATAAAGTTTGCTGTAATAACCAATTATTAAAATTAAAATAAATCATATTTTAATTCGTTTGCGGACAACAGATACTCTTGCACTTTAAATTTATATTTGTACCTGCCTTTTTCAAGAAAATTAATTATTCTAGGCACACGCGATACGTTTTTCACCAGAAAAAAATACATGAAACACGTATTTTACACTCGTAACAACTCAGGGTTGATAAAATACACAACTTCAATGGTTCAGGGTTCATGGCAGTAAACAGCAATTAAATTATTTCAGGATCGAAAAAAGAAAACTTTGCTTTATTACTGACTCTTTCAAACACCCATTTCCGCTGGCATAATTATCATTATGGAGCTCAACATTACAATGAAATTAGGCGAGCTATAACTTGCATATTTTTTCTAACATATTTTTCCACGCCACTGTTCGACCTCTCGTGAAAGCTGCAACCGCACGCGGCTGCGTCCCAAGTGACTCCAAGATGGCCGCCGGCGGAAACTCGAAGAAGCGCACAATTCTTTCGAAGTAGTTGTATAATCCCACAAAACAAGATAAATCAAGCACTATGTTTGGATTAAAAAGAGCGTTCACAAATGACAGTTATTTATTTACACGTAATTAAATTTTTCACAACAAATTACACAGACGTCAGGTCAAAACAAATAACTTAGCTTTCTGGAAAACCGTTATTTTTACAATAAAAAAGACACTTAAATACTTCAAAAATATGAAATGCGAATGATTAGACGCCACCCGAAGCATTTTGGGGTTCATGTTCATTTCAACTTTTTTTCTTATTTTGGCATGTAACAAGTAAATCACCGCGTATATACAAATAAATTGTATTTACTGTTTTTTTTTCTAACAATAATCGCATCCCCAGTCTGTTTTTGAGGTTGGCAAAAAATCTATTCTAGTAGATAATTTATTTATTATTTTCCTAAACATTTTATAGAATTGAGAGAGAAAACTTATCGCTGTATAGTTACTCAATTTCGTGATGTCATCCTTCCTATGCAACAGTGTTACTTCTCCTTCTCATCAGGCGTTGGACAATGTGTGCTTCTCTAAACAAAAGTTATATAGGCCATCCTTTGCTAGTGCTTTATTGCTTTAAATAATTTTAAAGGCTATCTCAATTTTGTTTTTAGTTAATTAGGGATTATTCTCTAACCCTACATAGTACATGTAATGCGTTACAACTTTCTTGTTCAGCCGGAAGAGACAAAACTTGAAGATTTTTAGTTTTATATATTGTTGCTTATATAATCGTTGTTTTATATTTGCGAAAATCGGTTCATCTAGGAATAGCTTCTTAGCTGCAGCTTCTACAGGCAGATATACCGGCAGACCGACAGGCATACAGAAGGACGGAATTGAGAAAAAAAATCGTCATTTAGAGAACCTAAAATTAGAAGATATGGAGAAATTTCAGGATATAATTTTCCGCAATTACAATACTTCATTCAACTGCGGTAATAAAAGAAACGCAAAGGTAAAAGCTTGACAACCACTGCATTCATACAAGATACAAAATCCAAGAAAACATACTTTAGACAAAAACACGCAAGCATTTATGGAGCAAAGAATAAGGTAACTAACAAAACAGTAAATACATTTATACTGAAGTGAAAACGCCGTGGAACTAAATACGTTAACGCATTGGAACTGCACTGATAGAGGAGACCAGGCTGAATTTCAAAAATAAAAAGTAAATGAATCCATAAAGTACAAAACCAGTAAAGAGCTCTACATGAAACAATAGGTTGGCAGTCTCGCAACGATCTCTGCACATTTCTATATGCCGTGAGTTCGGTTCGCGTCGGTGACGTCATCTTTCTATAAGCGCTGACTGCGGTCCACAACGATCGCTACACATTTCTGTCTATTTTATGATGTTAATCCTGTATCTGTTGGGTCTCGTTCTTATCAAAGGTAAAAACCTGAGCTATGTGCCAATTATTACTTGAATAATTGCTTATTATTTGAATTTAGTTCATTAAGAAAAATGTAATTAAGTTTAATACCTGTTGTTTCCTTTTGGTAAATAAATAAGTAAATAAATAAATAAGTTACCTTTATCTCTTAACGGAAAAATAGACAGCATTGTTTTAAGGTAATCACCGTGTATATATTTGATCGATTTCCAGTCAGCTAAACATCTATTTCGCATGCAAAGTACTGTCTTTCTCCACAGACAGACAGATAGTCAGACGAAATTAAGAAAATATGTTTTTCGCCATCTAGGGACTCTTGGAAGATTTTTCTCCACGACTACAGTACTTCCTTCATTTTTAAGACGAGGGAAGTAAAAATCACCGAGATAAGAGAGGAAATTATAGATATAATAATGTCGGAACAGACGAGGTCAAACGATAGATATGGATAACTCACATCAACCCACAAAGCCATTAGATATCCAATTATTCATATTACAACAAAAGAACAAGAATTGATCTCATAAGCTACAATGTTTGTTTGTTTGTTTGTATATGGATGAGGTCTACCTATATTATTACTTTATTTAGAAATTAGCTATGACTACAGTAAGAGTACTACTTCTATCTAGCGAAGAACTTTGTCATGCTAATTGCTGCGATATAATGGAATTAATTTACTTTGTTATTAAATATAAATTCTGTCAGTAGTAAACTTCTATTTCGAGAAGTGTTAGGTAACAACGTTTTCTATTTAAATCTTAATCAGTATCCGGAGAACGGTTAGAGCACATTCAAAGTTACATTTTAACCTAAAGGCTTTGAAGTTCCTCAACCCGGTTAGACTTAATTAAAATAAACACCAGCACCCTGCGATTATCTTTCTGTTTGATATTTCACTATAGTAGAAAACTGAATTAACGTATTAACTGAAACGTCGCTAAATCAATATTTACACCCAAATCTTTATTCTTGGAACTTTGTGTAACATTTCATTGGTCTTTTACACGCTTCATAATCGACCACGTCTAAATAGTGCGCTGTACAGCGATTCCAAATTTAGCAGCAGCCCAACGCCAGCATCCCGATTTGAGAAATGATAAAGAGCCTGAATTAACTTTGAAACGATTTTTTCTGCAAATTGCGTTTTATCTTTAATTCCGCAAGACGCGACTGGAAAGAAGTATAAAAAATTAATTAAAAGTAAAGAATATCACTCATCCCCTTAAGCGTCAAGTTGGAACCCCACGCAACAGTGAATGATGGGGTCACAGCTCCGCGGCCGGGTTAACTGATGAGTTATGCCATAAAAAATAAACTTCATAAATCTGCTGAATTTACCACAAACCTACCATAATTCAGAAAAGGCTTTATATATTTTTACTGCAAAACAACGTCTTTATTCTAAAATGTAACAAATTGTACGTACACAGTTCATATTTTTTATGGCCCCATCAAATACCGAATGCCAGCTTGGGTTTAGTTCTGTGACATTTCCATTTTCTAGATATTTGCTGCAACCCGTATTAGCTAATAAATCTTCAATGTACCGCTATTTGCTCATTGGAGCCGCTCTAATCGCTTTATTAGAGGATTGCAATTTGGTGCAAAGAGCAGGTAGCACAGTAAAATCAGGATAATGCAACTGCTGCACTTGTAATTTTCTGTCATGATTTTTCAGTTATTGACGTTATTGCACCCAGTTTCCTAAGGCAAAGCAACTTTTGAAAATGGAGCTGTTTTTCGCATTTTAAGCAATGACTCAGATTTTTGAGATTGTAATTTGTAGAATATCCTTGACTCGGATGTTTTATCTTATTTAATAGCAGTTGTATCCTCTCTCTCTCTCGCTCTCTCTACAAAGTGTGCTAGCATATCCCCTGTTTGGTTTCTTGTTCCCAAATTGAATTTCCTTATGTACTGTTCAGGATCAGAGTTTTCTGTCCTTTTTACGTTCACATTTCTACCGATTATTGTATACGTTGTCTTATATTCTTTTATGCTTGTAGTTACGTCTTTATACAACGTTTCTACTTCTCCATTTTCTTGTTTGAGTGTTGACGTGGTAAATCTAAGAGACTTGAATCACGAGGACAGATGGACTCATGTAATTAGTTGAACTTGTCGTTGCTAGATAGCGATGTATTCACCGCAATAGCATTAATACCCCCGGGTTCATACGACGTCACTCCAATTAGGGCATAATTAGATAAGATATTTCAGTTTCATCATTTTAATACAGCATTATAGATATTTTTGTCATTTGTATCGAATTTTTCTAAACAATAACGGTTTTACTGCTAGGCTATGAGTATTTGAGTGAATATAACCTAACAAAACCCACAATTCCTTATTGAGAAAGTTACGACGAACTGGTCCAACTATCGTATGAATCAAGGATAAATACCTAGATTGGTTTTTTTATACAATAGTTGGACCAGGTTTGCTGTGTGTCAAAACAGTACTTATTGAAAACAACGTAATTGATAGTAATATTAATGGTGTTATTGTAACGCTAGCGTCAGTAGCAAATTATAAGTTGAACATAAAATAATGTATTTAATTTGTATATTGTTTATTTAGGCGCAATCGGGCGTTACATTTAGACAACGCTCGGTTTTGCGACTTCGCAACCATTTCGAAACACTTGTGTCCACCGATCCCGACCAGCAGCACTAAGCCCAGTGGAGCCTAGCCCCTAGTCCTGTCCATCCGACTTGAGTCTTCAACTTGTGTCCCTGGACATCCATCAGATTAATCCTCTCCTGATCCTACCTTGTGACAGCGTTACTGTCTCATAGGGCATTTCTCCTAACCTGGACATGACCGCGTTCTATCTTGTGACAGCGTTACTGTCTCATAGGATATTTCCCTTTCCTCGACCTGACCGCGTTCTATCTTGTAACAGCGTTACTGTCTCATAGGACATTTCCCTTAACCTGAACCTGACCGCGTTCTATCTTGTGACAGCGTTACTGTCTTATAAGACATTTTCTCTGACCTGGACCTGACCGCATTCTATCTTGTGACAGAGTTACTGTCTCATAGGACATTTTTCCTAACCTGGAGGTGGCCGCGTTCTATCTTGTAACAGCGTTACTGTCTCATAGGACATTTTCCCTTAACTGGACCTGACCGCGTTCTATCTTGTGACAGCGTTACTGTCCCATAGGACATTTCCCCTAACCTGGAGATGGCCGCGTTCTATCTTGTAACCGCGTTACTGTCTCATATGACATTTCCCCTAACCTGGACCTGACCGCGTTAGATCTTATAACAGCGTTACTGTCTCATAGGGCATTTCTCCTAACCTAGACCTGGCCTAGTTCTATCTTGTAACAGCGTTACTGTCTCATAGGACATTTCCCTTAACCTGGACCTGACCGCGTTCTATCTTGTGACAGCGTTACTGTCTCATAGGACATTTCTCCTAACCTGGAGGTGGCCGCGTCTTATCTTTTAACAGCGTTACTGTCTCATAGGACATTTTCCCTAACCTTAACCTGACCGCGTTCTATTTTGTGACAGCGTTACTGTCCCATAGGACATTTTCCCTAACCTGAACCTGACCGCGTTCGATCTTATAACAGCATTACTGTCTCATAGGCCATTTCTCCTAGCCTAGACCTGGCCTAGTTCTATCTTGTGACAGCGTTACTCTCTCATAGGACAAGCTGTTAGTTCAAACTCCGCACCCCGACGTCCCGCTGACCGAGGAGATTATAACCTAAAAATTAGAGTACCTGTAGGAACAGCATTGTACGTTCAGTGACGTCGTCCTGGCATTTTACCGAAGGAAAATTACACTGTACCGGCCGGAGCGCGGAACTGCCGGCAGCCTTCGAGCGTCTCCGTTGCCAAATTTACCAGCAATCGGCGAACTTGTACACCAGGTGAAATTTCACTTTTAAGTTACTCCTGAAGTCTCGAATTTGCATACCAAGAAACCACAATAATCGGCACGGCTTAACAAACTGCCAATGAACACCAAGTACCCTGTATTCTTTGTGTTTCATGATATTTTTGCAGACTAGGAAACGTAAATAAACCGCCATTTTACGGCCCACATATAACCTATTGCAAACTTGTCGTTCAGGGCGCTGGATATACATTGCAGCACACCTACACGGACGGGCTATTTGGGTTGCTGACCTGCTAGTGACGAAGGAAACGAGAGACCAAAAGGAGTTTTATTTATATTATTGTACATAGCAGTTTCATAAATTAAGACTTATTTTGTATAAATAGTTAACAATATTATACAGCTGATTTCTAAATTGTGTTTTTCCTGACCTTATACATTTGAGGCTAAGGAACATTTCCCCGATTGAATTGCCCGAGGTGTAAGTTAACGACCCTTAATGGGCTTTTCCGAAGTTAATGAAAGTCATACATTTCCGGAATAATTTACCAGGACAAAAATTCGAGAGGCACAAACGTTACAGTATAACTTTGATTTTGGGATTATATTATTAGTATTATGAATAAATATAACACAAAAAATAACTGTTACACATACGTACAATATTTTTCAAAAAATCAACATGCCTAATGTTTCTAAAGCAAAAGGCACTTCAAGTAGAAGGAATTACACGTCTGAAGCACTCGAAATCGTCCTGAAAAGAAACGAAAGTGGTGCAATGGGGGTAATTAACGCAGCAAGAAATTTTGGAATTGTAAAAATTACATTCAAATAACAAAAACGAGAGTGAAACTTTATTAACCCAAATCGTCTTAGTCCATCTTCCTGTTTGCGCTAAGCTTCTGAAACCACATTGACGCAACATATCAAAAAAATACAAAATTTGGATTTGCTCCTACAAAATGCTATGCGTAAAATGGAGTACGAGCTAGCAGCGAGGATGCATATCATGCAGGTTACGTTTGGCTTAACTCATTTTTAAAACACCACCCTGACTCGACTGTACGAAAATCAGAAGGGGTGTCCTTTGCTCGTTTCCAAAGTATGTCACGAGACTTTGTTATCGTCCCATCAAAATCGCGAAAATTCTCCAAAACAAGCGGCAAATTCTCTCCAGTTCTACCCCACATAAACTGACCCCAGGTAAATTGCTAGACGAAGTTTCCCCTGTTCCTAACATCAGGAAATCTGTAACCAAAACTCGAAAACGAAGAGGAAGAGTGGCGGATGTCCTTAAAAACCAAATATCTGAAGATTCGGATTCCTCCATGAATTACGATTTTCCCATCTTAAATGATAGTGAATCTAGTGAAACAGAAGATTGGACCAAATGTCTTAGATGTGGACGTTGGATACACGATGACTGAACTAAATACGGTGATTTATGTGCCAAACTTGTTCTTATTATTTAAAATAAGAATTTATAATAATGTTTAAATAATAAGAGAGACGGACTACATAGTTGTAGTCCGTTTCTCTTTGCTTCACTAGGAGAGACGGAGCAATGACTCATTTAATTTTTTAAAAATTTCTTCTCTGTTTTATGTTCGTTTTTACTTTGTATTGCAACAGCGAAAGGAATAAACTTACGTTTATAACTCTATGCGGTTAAACTTCTTTTCTAATGTAAATAAAAATAGCTATCAATTTTTCAAAAAAGGGGTCCAACTCTTCTAGACTTACCCCATGTCTGTATGAATTTCAATGTTATCCTAGTATTCATTTGCATTGTTATATGTGTTACGTGATCTGAAACTACCAACATTGTGCATAATTGAGTACCAATTTTTACTTCCTTTTGCGATAAAGGAAGTATTGGATTCAAGCCAAAAATTCGAAATTGAGTTTTCAACAGATCGTAACATTTGTCTGTCTGTGTGTGTGTGTGTGTCTGTGAACAGAATATCTCAAAAACGAAAACAGGTGTGGCGTTGAAACTTCATATATAAGTTTTGTGAACTATCTAGATGCGGCAGCAAGCTTTTGAAGAAAAACCCATAACCGGAAGTATGGTGTTTACGCTTGAGATTTTTCAGTTTTTTCTTTTTTTTTCAAAAACGGTTCTGAACGATTTTTTTAAAACATTATATTTTTATTACATTTTGAATGTGTATTGATGTGAGATAGGTGATTTTCTAATTGAATACCTCTAAAATGAGTTTCTTTTGTTTTTTTATTAACTCCTATTTTAAATAGAACACCCGGTATATTATTACATTTTTGAATTTAGCTTAAAATTCTAGAGAAAATTTGCCTCTTGCACTAACGCTCTATTTTGTACCGTTTTTGTAGAATTTGTAATTTTTGAAAATATTTGACAAATGCTGAAAAATTAAAAATCAAATTTTTGTTTAATTATAAGATCACTGTAAAAGGAACTTGTGTGCGTGTATCAAACCAGATTTTTATGTATTATATACTGATTCCCCACATACTTCTGTCTTCGACACCTTTACAAAGTAAGACATAGCCTGCTTCACGAGTATACAATCTTCTGGTTTCTGCGATGCCTATAATATCTCAATTTGTGTTATTGAGTTTATATTCCACTTCCGTTAATCTTTCTTCATTTCCAATGGAACTGGCGTTATATATAGAAATGTATAGTCTGATCCTTGTTTGGCCGCTGCCTTGGTTTGGAGTACCCAAACGACTGGAGAGTGTAAGCTTTTGTTGACTGACATGACATAAAAGGTTAGCAGCACGCTGGCTAGGCCGTTTGGAAGATAGTTAGCAAGGAATATGGATAACCTAGGTAAGTGGGAAAGGAGAAAACTGAGTGAAGAGCATGATTCCCCGATGATAGGAGATGGGGGAGACCATGAGCTTGCGTTGGCAAATAAAAATAAATGTGGAACTAGAAAGAGCAAACATGTAAAAAAAGACTAAATTAATAGATCGAATACTACTAAAATCAAAGGGAGGCTAATATAAAAGTCAGTTTATCAGACGGCATACAGAGAAAGATAACGAAAACACTAATGCAGCGAATATCAGAATAGTACACGCATGACGAGAATCAACGAGAACGTAGCTAAGATCAGAAAGATCAAACCTGATAAGTTCTCACCAAAAACTAAAGTTCTTCTTGAAAAAAGATGAAATCGCGTAACAGCCGGTAAAGGAAGTACTGTGGAATATGCAGAAAACAATCAACCAGCCCGTAAATTGGCTAAGTCAGATATAATTGAATACCACATTGTCTAGGTAGAAACGCTTATAAAAAATAGCAGAGAATTTAATGTTTTTAGAAGAAATCAGGGAAGAAATGTAGAAACTGCAAGATAAGCAAGGAAACATAAGGAAAAGATAGGAGACAAATGCCAAGAACATAAACCAGCACGACAACAAAGAAGAGACAGAACGTATCATCAATGTAAACTCGGAAGAGGCATCAGCAATCGAACTGGCTTTAAAACAAATGAAGAATGGTACAGCCGGGGAAGACGATGCATCATACCGGAAATGCTGAAAGCATATGAGAAAACAACAAAACAGGAATTACAAAAACAAACCAACCAAATGGAAAAACTCAATAACTGTCCTTATATTTAACAAGGCTGGTTGCATAGCCGCCTGCTCTAAAGATTGGTTCAAGGGTCTCGAGAGTTAAGCAACGTTCGCGACGGTCGGCACTCGGACGGGAGTCCGACCTGTAGCGGTAGTCAAATCGCAGCCAGCCGTGCCTCGGAGAGCATGTTAAGCCCTCGGTCCCAGTTGTCATTTTCGTGACAGTCGTTAGGTTGCTCGAGAAACCTGAAAACTCTGTCACCAGGTTTCCTACCACAAGCCATACAATACATACATAAAAGGAAGATCCCACTGATATTGAGAATTACCGACCCAAAGTTTGCAGTTCCAGGTGTATAAGTTGTTTATGACAATCATAACGAGCAGGCTTAAAACAAAGTTTGAAATTTAGCAGCTCAAAAACAATCTGGATTTAGAAAGGAATACAGCACAATAGAACATCTACATAGAACCAAATAGCTTACAGGAAAAAGTAACGAATATAACTTAGAGCTATGGATGGCTTTCATAGATTTCAGAAAGACGCTTGATACAGTGGAGCACACTGGACAACGGATACAAATAAATACAATCAGGAAGACCAGAATCGACCAGAGATATATAGAGATCTGCATCCTGTTACGTAAGAGATAGTAGTTCTTAGGGAGTGACGACCCCATGGACCCTGAGTTACCTGTCAGTCGAGTAAAAATGTACTTACGTACCCGTATGTTGTACGGCCAAAGGCTCCTAAAAAGGCAGAAGATAACATATCGCAACGGTAAGGACGGCTCAAGAGCTACTTTTCTACAGTTGCGCCACAACAGACCATCTAGGAGATGGACACCCCAAAATCAAAGTCCCCGGTTTTCCAAAATTGGCGGCCAACTGTTAAAAGATCAAATCGCAAGCCTCATGTTGATGCAAGAAAATGCAAACGAAAAAGGATAGTGAATTTTGATACATGGAACGTCAACGGTATAAACACAAAAAAAGAGGAAGTTCTTGAACAACTCTTCAAATATAAGATGGATATCGAGACGCTTTAATATTGACTTTTTTGAGACGTGCACTGGCATGTCCATTTTAAGATTTCAAAATTGCTTTCCGTAACGCTACTTACCAAATCAAGTGCTGGCTGTTCGACATAGAACGCTACACAACTTGAATGACACTTCGTGTGGAAATGTTGGGGGCAACGATATTGGCTTTCTTACTCGTCTTCTACTGAAGGTAGAAGTTTACTTCAGCATACTATCTTTAAATAATAATTTTCTATCCTGTGGGATATGTTACATTTAAAGTTTTAGTTTTATTTGAATAAAAAATATGAAATTAATATAATTGTCCCGCTTTTATAGTCACCGAACGAACTTACTGCCATCTGGCGCCACCTTCCCCCCTCCTACTGATAATACAACTAAAAACCTTAGTTACTTAGCGTTCCTAGCTGAGCGGTTAAGGCATCTGGCTGGAAATCAGAGTCCCTTCTAGGTTCGAATCTTACTGACTGCGATATTTTTTCTCTTTGAGTGGTAACGTAATTCACATGATTAAGTGTTTCGTTTAACTGTTTCAATCTTATTAAAAATATTTATACTTATTTTGTATATGATTATAGATACTTAAACCTAGAATCGATTATGATTAAAAACATCAAAACATTTTCTTCTGAACTTCTTCATTTACAATTAAATTTGAAAAATAAAATATTATTTTAATTAGTATAAGGCCACCTGTGTGGTAAGGTAAAGAGCTAATGAAATTATAGGCGTTCAAAATGTTTTAATTAATTTTACCTATAGCGATCGAAGTGGTAGAGATAAAATAAGTAGCCATAGATAATAGCATAATAGATAATTAATTCATAATACAATGTAATTTGCAATTTACTGTAATTTGCAGGGGAATGATTTGAGTGTAACAGTGTAATGACAGTTTACCTCGTATAACTGAATCAGTGGCAGTTCAGGTTAGAACAATTCAAAAGGCTTATTAGTCGAATAATACTGAAAAACTACTTATCAGCAATTTACAATTGTGGGTTTGTGCTTGTTAAGTAAAATAAAAAGCTAAATGAAAGTAAAGTTTTATAGTAAAACGTAATCCTTACCTACCGCATTTCAGGTGGCACTCGTTCACGGAGTGTAGCACATCGAAACTTAATTCTTAATTCTAAAACTATTACTTGAAAAATATGCATAAGTGCATGAGAGCTCTAAAATTATGTATTTTGTAATACAGAGGTAACATTTCTAACAGTTGGTTTCTTTTAAAGTTAATAATGAATTTTAATGTAGTACTTTGATGAGAATTTACAGTATTAAGAAAATCTTGTGTAATATTCCAATTGCAGTATTCTAGGTATATTGTATCCTATGTGGTGATTTATTCTTCAGCTACACACATTGCCTTGTACGGTTTCGTCAATAAATTTAGAAATTAATATTGTGCATGACCGAATTTCGATTATATCATGACAACCTGCGTATGAACCAAACAAACTGAGTGGTTCCATGTATTTTAGTTATTCATTACAAGAATGCATGGTAATATATTGAGATGGTTTAATTCTCGCAATTTAATTTGATATGCATAGAGAAATATTGAACAAAGTCAATTAAAGCACAGAGTTGAAATGTCTTATTTAATTGCAATCTAGACAGCAGTTAAGTTATTAAATGCATTGGAAATGAGATGCAAGAAGCATAATTAAAGGGATAAAGCATAAGAAAAGCAGGTTTCAGAAGGATTGAATTTGAAGTTTGAGTAAAAGAAAAATTTAAGATGGCTAATATAATATAAGTAATATGATAGGTTTGAGCATATTTGAAGCCGGACCAAATGTAAGTAAATAATGAAAAATGTTGGTTATGTGCATAATGATATGAGCGTAGAGTTATTAATAACCGTACGGGCAAGTGAAAAGCAAGCAAGCTGAAAGGTAGATGCAAATCAAAGCAAGATAAGATAGAATTTGTAAAGAGCAATGCAGAACAAGGGCAACTAAAATGAAGGATAATTAGTGACGTGGTTAAAATTGAACTCAAATGCCAGTGGAATTTAAAACTAAGTGTTCATAGCAGAGCAGTGATAAATAACATTTTATGTGACAAGAAAGGACAATTTGTATGTATAAGAAATAAAGACAATTTCTAGTTTTAAGCAACAAACATGCTAATCAAATTGTATACTTGTATGTGAAATTGTAACCAAAACTTATTTCCTTTGAACAATATTAGATTGCGGTTACTAGGTAACGCGATGCTCTTTTGTTAAAAAAATATAAAATAATTCCTAATTAAAAATTTCTCCACTGAAAAAGTTTATAAAATTGTGCAAGCCAAGATCGGCGTGGGTTCGGCTCCAACAACCTGAAAATTTCAAACTCCGATACCAGTCCATTCCAACATCAGAAGCCACGGATCTCAAGTCCTACAAGTCGGGAAGAGGTGTAGCAACATTCTACAAAAAGATTTGGTGCCAAGGAAGCGACTTCCAGCATATAAGGGCGTTGGCGTATCCCGCAGCGGCTCTAGGGGCGAGGTTGGCGATATCTTAAAAGGTACGATTTATCAGGTTTTTATGTGGTTGGAGTCCGGAAAGCCAGTGGACTTCGAGAACACACCTTGCTGAAGAGATTAATCGTATTTCCGAGCATCCAGATACGTCTAAGTTACAAAAAATCCCGTGGCGTCACTAGAAAATGCGGTTTATGCCAGGATTTGCAGTTTTCACAGAAAGACAAGACAAAAGGTAGTAGCGCGTCGTTTTTACGTCACAATCTGAAACAAAACCAAGTTTGATGTTGCTAGGTGGGAGATTCGATTCAGTTTACCTGTGGCTTCTTTGCAAATTTCGCTTTTGAATATCAAAATAAACGCTGTATGCACGCAATTATTGAAGTGAGTAGAGCAGTTGTACTAAAATTTTGAGTATTTGAGCTACTCTGAGTTAAATATTCTACAGAATTCTTTTAATTTAGAATTCAAATTTGAACCTAACCTGAGATATCGGTCTTGTGTTTTGCCGGAGCAAGCCCATCGGATTATTGCAATTCGATAAAATATCGAACTGGGCAATTAACCATTTTATTGGAGAGTAATAAATACGTTTCATTTTAGTTAGCATAAGGTACTGACAGGCAAGTTTTGCATTTTTGGAATTTAATATAAGTGACCTGAGTATTGGGGTGTTTGTCTAATAATACATTGATTTGGCGATCGTCTAATATTAAATAACAATATAGGTGACCATTATAGTCACTAATAATAAAAGTAAATCTAATTTTGGATCAACCTTGTCAAAACCAATTGATTCTTCGAGTATGTGGAGATCACACTTTTGGAAGTTCCCCAATAGCTTCGTATATAGAAGATAAGATAAAGGGAGCAATACATTATTGTAGGGATAGCAGAAAAGTAATCGTGAACAATTATATACTGAAACTGCTGGTGATTCGCCTCATATTTTCACAGTAAAACAAATCTAGAAAGTCTAACCACCAGTATTGGAAAATTGTTTGAAAGCATGGACTATATCGGTATTCGCTGAAAAATTACCAAGCAGAAATTAAAATTAATAATATAACCACGCAAATCTGTCTATCTACTTGGAACGCTGTAAAGTTAGTTACAATACCTACGTCATATAATTTAAGGCTCGTAAACTAATTACTAGAACTAATAACAGTTTTCTATAAATACATTTTCAGTTGCAGAATTATATATTCAGATAAAACATATAATTTAATAACGAAAGTTCTTGTGTTACAACTGAAGCAACTTAAAAGCAAGGGGAGATATCCCCAACATTGATAACTTAAGAACATTTTAATTTCATATAGGCACATGGTGTTCACGGGTTGAATCTAGGGTATAATAATATCTAGACGTTCTAGAAATGTGTAGTGCAGATAAACTGCCTGTTCAGTTTAAAGATGGTAAACAGATATATACGTAAACAAGCGGAACTCCGGCACAAAGAAATGCGATAGAAACGAATGCAAACAATGTGAATTATTAGGATGAGGAGGAAATAGAAACTGCACAAATAAAACGGGATTCGCAGGAAAAACGGTGGCGGATTTTATTAAGAAGAAAGAGAATATCAATGAAGAAAGAATAAACTATTCAGGCAAACAATGGGCTCTCACGTAACAGCTGTCACGTATGTTTCGATTACTATCAATAATTGTAAATTTGTTATGAGTGTTTATAATCAGAAAGGCACTTGTATAATTAAGATGGAAATTGTTTGAGTAAGTAAATAACATTATGTATCTTATTTATGTATATTAACGCATCACCAACGCACACACATAAAACATTGGTTGCTACGCAAGCTCAAAAGGCACACCCCATCTTTGTAATCCGAAGCCGGAACAAGTTGAGCACTGCACCGCCAGATGCAGGCGTACAAAGCACCAGCCTCTACATTGGTAGGTAAAAGAGGTTACAAGATAATACATAATACATGTATAGTAACAATATAGAAAACTAGCTACTTTGACATCTGTACACTTTTACAATATTTTCATTGCTAAAAAAATTTCAGTAGAGAAATATAGATAACGATATCTTATGATTTAGTTAGTCTCATAATAAGAATTAAATAGCAAGGCTTTAAATTCGGAAAGAGAAGGGGAAGGTTATATAAATTGGTCGATTGTTTCTTATGCGGTATTACTGAAAAAAAGTAAATACAAACACCAATATTTTCTGTCGATAAATGTAGATGCTTTTGGGTTGACAGTATAACTTGGTGAAATCCGCTGTTGGTTAGGAGACCTTCATTAGTAATGAAAAAACTAGCTTCCTTTGGAGAGTTTTATTATGTGTCCCTCCTAGCCATTATTGATTACTAGATTAACAAACACTTCAGTATTTCTTCTTTTACCATCTTAAGTCATTATTTAGGATGGATGGTGTAGCTACTTTTGGGTCGCTTTCCAGTTTCCCTTCCGCATCACCCATTGATTACTAAAATCAGTTTCTGCATTAAAATTAATAGTTGTTCAAAAATTATTGTACAGCATCCGGAAGCTGTGTAGCAGTAAAGTTATTTCCTATATTTTCTTGTTTCGCCGCGTCGATTCTGCCGTATTCAAATATTTCAAAAAGCTCTCTTTTAAAATGTTCCAAACAACACGTGCGGTTTCAGATTACGTCTTACCTGAGTGTTGTTCAAACTAACGGTCGATCATAAATTAGACAATTTTATTAGTTTTTAAGGAAATTATTGTAGTTCCGATTTAGTTCACAACATGCGCAATTGCAATCCATTCTTATGCAATCATTATTATTGGTGTCACTTTACTGTGTCAAACTGCAGCCTTATTGTATACCACTCAGAATTTTTGCAGACGTAGGTCTCGCAATAAAACCAAGTAATTTACTAGATCGCCAATTCGAGTAGAATAATTAAAACATGCAACCAATATTTTGTATTTATAGCTACTGTCTGATACCTAATTTTTAAGGCAATCTAAAACTCTGAGTTGTGTTCATCTATGAACTGACATAGGCTAAAAGTGTTTTAAGGGATTGTTAGACCTGGCTCTCCCGTTCACAAATCACTCTTCAGCCTTTCATCCCTTCAACAAGTTCCAACTCCTTTCAGCATAATAACCTGGTTTAATCAATTTACAAGTTACGTTTTTTGAGGCACTTCCTCAAAAGTACAAGAAATTAAAGACTTCAGACAAGCGGTCCGATTGCTCGTCGACATGGTAAATTCTAGGAAGCACACGTGGCCGCCTAAGCACTGTAATTCCGGTCACATTAAAGTTTTTACGCGATGAGAGCGACGACGCATCGTGAGCACTTGTTGCCTAGAGCTTGAACTGTCAAGACTAATTTGTGCAAGCGTTTATCTTCCGTTGAACGCAATTATACCAATTGCGGTACCGTACTTGTGTCGTTTTATTTACCTCGACAGTGCGGACAAAGTTGACAGTTTTTCTAATCGCTGTTAGTAGCCTTTCTGCGAGTGAAGTCTTCGTTGCAGTTGATGCGAGTTGCATTGGCCTCGCTTCATCTTCCTTTTATTATTACAACGCACTCGCTTATATTTTCGCTTCAGCGTACTTAAAACCGCTTTCAATTTTGTATAAATCCAACAGCCCGACGTTGCTTTCTATCGCTAGAAATTTTCTTAAATCGTTTGAGGAGGGAAGCCTCACTGCCTCCGTTTGTATCTATTTAGCTCCAGACCACCCACACAACTGTAAATTGGGTCTGCTGCATGAGTCGATGCTGATTTCGAGACACCGAATCCTTCTGTTGCAACCTCTTTGTGATCAACTTTTTCAGATTAAGGTATCTGTACTATATTTTAGTACTTTAGCGAATTGTGAGTTGTCCCCATTAACGTTCATAAATTAATGGGTGCTCGCTTGAGCAGTAACTGGACTGAATGAATATCATAGTCTGTTGTTTTGAATTTTGTGACACTTTAAGCTCTGCCGTACAAGTCTGTTTGAATTCGCAATACCAGTATAATGTTGCACAAGTATTATGGATTTATATAGAAAGTTATATTCTGTGTGCGGATACAGCCGAGACTAGCTGTTTTGATGTCAAGTTATCTTTATTTACGGGGATCTCTTCTTTAGTATATTATAATTTTGATGGCTTGTGTATTTTTCCCATTTAAACGTTTGGACTCCTCTAACTGTAAATTAACGTAGCTTCAATTTAGTAATTGGTTTATATGTCGCCTACAGTGGCACTCTGACAATCATTGACATTTTTATTGTCCTGTAGGCAGGATCAGACTTTACGAGTAACATTAACTTCACCGTCCCGGTGAACTAGCTGCGGACGATCAAGGGCCTAATACCGTAATCTCTAAACGCAAAGCAACCTATGGTTAAGGACTGTCCGGTGTTCTCGTAAAATACTAATTATACCATGACAAGAGTTTGTGCTATTGCCGCTAGATGGCGCTGAATTAAGCAAGTCCGATTTTCGACGATGCGATTGCGATCGGCGACGATATAGCTTGAAGCACACACGCACGCAGCTTCACTCGCTGATATATACATATCTAATGATATATTAATTAAGAATTGTTTTATTCATAGCTTCCATGCATTAAAGCGAGAGGAATGCCTGTAATTATTGCAATACCCACTGAATGATCCCGCAACAGTATTTTGTTCAAGATGTTTCTAGTAGCATTGGTTTTATATACACGAAACAAATTTCTTCATATTTCGTACTGCTGACTGTGAAGTTCAAAGAAATGCATGGATTAGATATATGGAGTAAATAATAGGAATCATTAAGCAAAATTATGCAGCAAGTACTACGAAGCTTGTTGTTCGATTTCTAACAGTAGTCATAATTTTGTCTCACAGATAGTATTCGTATACTTTTCTCAACTAAAAAATATGTTCTCGTAACGCTTCTGGTTGTTACACTGAATTTATCTGTGGTAGAAGTTTCACAAACTTTAGTTATCGTTCTCTGTATTTGCCTTAAGCTTTTGTTAGCTGAGAACGGCAACGGATCTGGAGTTTAAACCTTTATTGATACTTAATAATTTTAAAATATCTTATAAACCTTCATGATTTTTTTAATTTTCGCCGTACCTCTTGCGTGTTTACTCCAATTTTACTGCGTTATTTCTCGAAAGATTCGCTTAACTACTTCGATAATTCCACTCCATCACGAAAAATGTTCAACTGACATGTGTAACAGTTATAGGATGATTGCTTTAATTGCATATATAATAGTAATTTATTATACAAGACGATAAAATTAAATTTTATCCACGAGTGAATCGTTTAACGTTGAGACGAAGTCGAGACGTTAATGATTCAAGAGTGGATAGAAATAACTTTATCGTCGTGTATAATACAATAATTTTTTCTATAGCAAGAACTTTAACCATTTCAAAAAAAAAATAAGGACAGTCAATTACATTTCAAAATGTCAGTAGCTAGATTGGGTTGCTACGATAATGCGCAGCTGTCATATTTAATTTAAACAAAAGTTATAAAATTAAATTACTTTATCTATCCTTGATGTTAAAGTGCTACTTTATCTACCCTTGCTGTTAAAGTAAAACTTGACCTTTTGTTTTGAGTTGATAAAAGCACACTTTAACATGTGCTATAGAAAAACCAAATTATGTTACACGTAATAAACTCTTTCATTTTATAAACGCAGAAAAAGCCTTAGAACAGGCTGGATTCGTAAAGAATCGTGGTATTCACGAAAAAGTAACGCACATTCTTAACCTTATTAAGAAATTTCGTGATGAAGAGGACATCTCCACGATCATATGTTTTATCAACTTCAAAAAGGCGATTAACACAAAATCATGGAAGTTCGGAAATATCTTGTCAAACCTATTTAACTCTACAATGGAAACGCAGAAGTAATTAAAGTCGGTAATATATTTTCAAGCATATATTCCTTGGGGGAAAAGAAAACATCTTATGATGTAAATAGTTGAAAACTATAACGATAGAATGTCCGTAGGTGGCAATAACTTTACGACCCTGCGATTTGGTGAAGTTACTGCTACTAACATGAGAGCTAATTAGATACTTACTCAATAGCCACTGGGTCGGAAATTGTAATGCTAAAGGCGCTGCTGCACCATGACCGGACATATACTTTTAAATTTATTTCATAACAGCAACTTATTTGCTAAAACACATGCCAAAATTGATAATAATCTACATATACAATATATTATTATGCGCATTAAAACATACTCAAATTGATGGTAAAAAATGCATGCCATATTAGATAATAAACTATAAATGAGACTCAGTTGGGTGCAGTATAATGAGCGGTGAAATACGAAAACCAAGGGAAGTCACAAACCACGAGCGCCACACAAAATTTTGGCAGAACGTATCAAATTGCTCTACCTTAAAGTTAAGCGAAGGGGACAGGCTTGAAGAAGAGAGCAAAATTAACACTAATTAGCGCACAGAGGATATTCACGGTGAAATTTTTCTCTAGAGCTTCGTGTGAGCAATGGACAGCGATAGTTTTAGAATAGCTACAAGTAGTCAGCATGAATGCACACGCGTTGAAATGGAAGTCTTTTCCAAGGCTTTTCTGGATGCTGGAAGGTTGTGAAACGATAGATTGATGCACAGACGTCGATGGCACTGTCACTATACAGACCGTAACAGGACACAATTTAGGATGTTTTGTTAAATGTATCTGATCATTGGCCGAAATGATATTGTCCCAACTCAAATACAAAACGGTATTTCATTATTCGTAATTTGCTTAAAATTGGTACGTTAAGGCTTTTCCACACAGCGATATTTACGGATCAAGATAACATTCCGAACGCCCGTCTGTGCTCGATTACATATGGACAACTTTTGAAAATCTGTCCCTTATGTTTTAACGTGGGAAGAAGTTCGGCAAGACGAACAACGCGGTTCCTTTGCGGCATGCATTCAAATTTTCAAAAATCCTAACACTACATTTCCTGTCAGAAATAAAACCGAACTGTATTTCTCATATGTACTAATTAAGATGGTACGCATTATAAGTGCCTCGGACGGGAGTGAATGCAAGATGGCTGATTGCGGACAGTGTAGTTAAAAATAGAACAAAGCCAGCGGATCGCAACGTTGCATTTATGAATAACTGGAAGTGTGTCGCGAGGGTCAGCGGAAAGTCAGTCGCCCCTGAGCAAGCGACTCGTGGGTGTGTCGTCATCGAAACCTAAGTGACGCCAAACAGCTAATCAAAGTACAAAAGTGCACAGAGTAGTGTGGTGTTGGCCTACATTAATCTCCGCCGACAACGGGAGGTTCCTGGGTGAGACACAACTCATATGAAAGTATAAATATACCTGAGAAGCATCGCCGAGGTGCTGCTGCTTTTTCCATAGAAGGAAGCTGTCATTTTGACGCCATAGAAGCGCCGCTCTTGTGCAAACACGAGAACACTTGGGAGCAATCAAATGCAAGGTTAGTTTCTATTTAGAATCGCAATATGAAGTGAGATATTATTGCGACATCTTGTGCAATTGTATCAATAAAAGATAACGGGGCTTACCCGCAACCAGTACGAAGTTATTGCGTCATCTACTTACGCAGCGTGTCAGCTTGATTTGAACGTGCCAAGGCAGCGTTCGTGTTATAGCGTTTCTAGCAACAAGCGCGGTTAAAGGATAAATAGCTTCGCCCAGAGTGTATTGGTGCTCAGAATTTAAATACATTTTGCACGTTCTATGTTTGACTTAGCGTCGACGGTTGAACATTAACGCACTATTTAACACCTTTTATATGAAGCTTGTGTGTGTAGCTTTCGCCCGTAAATGATTAAAGTAAAGAGCTTTTACTGTCGACAACTGTATTTGTATGTTTTGACACCGTTTGTTCTTGGTATTTTATGTAAATACAATTTCCTGTATTTGTGTTCTTCTTACAGATTATATATCTTTTTATGTAACCTGTTGGGTTGTTATTGCTGGCATTGTTTGCATGCATAGTTTCAGCATGAAATGTGACAACGAGCAAACCTAGAGCAATATTCACTTACCCTTAACCGCACGGACGATTTAAATTGAGTTTTATGTGAGGCAATGGAATGCATTTTTAGTCTAGGCTGTCCTATCTATTGTCCATTGTATGTACTATGGGTTACAAGACGAAGTAATACTTATATCCGTTTTAGCATAAATTGAGTCAACGACTGTTTTGTATCATTTATAAAAAATTGCTGAAACTATTATGAGAAAAAACAACGTTAAAAGGCTTGGCGCACTGTTCAGATCCAGCTTGATTACATTTCCCACCATATTTTTGGGCAAATGGTCTACCAATGAAGGTTAGTTCTTTTTAATATTCCACCTTTTGCGTAGCCGAGGGCATAGTAACCACTCCTTGTGCGTTTTCAGCTTCGATTTGAACCCGCATAGCTCGCCCGGTCGCATTAGTAATGAAATGTAATTATTGTAAATTATGAACTTCAACTGCAACTTGCAACCAACCTATGTTGATAACGAGTTTCTCTTGTTTGATTATTCCTATCTAGTACACATTCTGTTGTTTACCGATTTAAACTGTTTTGTGTATTTTACGGATTGATTCTGTACTTACTAAAATTTGTCAGGACAGTAGATAACTATCATTTTACTATTACGCGTACCACGGCGATTGGCAATAAGCTTGTGTTTTTATAGCGCTAACCTGCCTTATTTTTAAATGCGTCATGTCTCGGGAGTCCACAATGATAGCCATGCGTTGTGGGAAGTACGTTAGTAAGTAATTATAACTAGGGTATAAACTTCGCTGTATCGATTTCTAGCGCCCTATTTAGACAATTGTTTTTTTTAGTTGGCATATTTCCAGCATATTTGATAAATATTCTGTAATAATTGATATGATGGTAAAGTAAAATCTAGGTTTACTTTGAATCTAAAAACTTAGTGTTGCTTATATGGGAATTTGAAATTAAACTGTTCAACTAAACAACAATTAATTAAAGCTTTCCTACATATGGTTTACTTTTTTATTCTACCTGTCGATATATTCCTGTGTTTTAAGATTATAATGGGGGGGGGGACTTTGATGGTAAGTTATGGTTATTTAGATTGTTGGATAGATGCTCTTTACTAGTCATCAAGAACTATTCCGTTAATCCAACTCGAGATCCAAAATTTCCGGGAAGAATAAGTTTTAAAAATTGCAAAGACCGGAATGCAGTTTTACAATGGAGTTTCTTTTCTGGCACTCTATTTCTTTAAAAATTTTGAATTTCTACTTAATTAAGGTGGAAGTTCTTCTGGGCATATATCTGTGGAAATTATTTTCGTTTCTATGATTGGTTCCACAGAGTTCTAAGGATTATTCTGAATTTAAAAGTGCTTTTTAATATCTAAACAGTTTGTGAGGTCTTAATCTTCTTGCTTTACAAGCAACTATTTTCACTTAATCTCAGTCAGAGCAGAAACAAACGTTTAGCTTCAAATGATCGCTTAGAGTGAAAATTAGGTTGTTATTAGGATTACATATCTTCGTCATAATTATTTGGGGTCGGCTGTACAGCCGTGGTTTCTAAACTTGAACTTGCCCTAAACTGTAAATTTCCATAGTAACGACAATCGTTTGCAGGCACTAAACTCACTTCAGCAGTAAACTCCAGTTGAATTGCCCTTGTGAAGGGCCCCAAATTTAATTTATAATGCAAATTAAAATTTACTTAACGCAGCTTCTGTTTCTGCTAATCTCTGATTTAGTCGTTATAAGAGCCTGTTCCAAATTGCGCTTATTATAAATAATGCAGCAACTACGGTTTGGTCATCGTTAATGTTGCTAAGCCACCCCATAAATTAACTCGCCCAGCACATCTGAGCCATGTACAACTTCTGTGTAATTGCATAACCAGCTTAATTGAAATACAGCGACGCGGTTATGATAACTTCAACCCGGCTTTGCGTAAAGTACCCTGATTAATTATTAAAATCTGCCGCAAAAACATCAAGTATGCTGCAGAAGAAGCCCTTCATGAACGAAACGTTGTGGGAGTTTATTCGCTGGCTGTCAAGCTCGTTAGATAATTGGATTTCTCGTAGAAACGCTGTTAGTGAAAACCTCTCTGATAGAAATGCAAATCTGCATATCGAACAAACTGATTAGCTTGTCTCCATAGCTGCCTAAAACTAGAAGCTGTAATAGTAAAAATTAAGATTCATATTATTGGCTATGACAAACTGCCAATAAAGCGAATTTATACGTGCTATAGAAATATAAATGTATTGCTCTCGAGCTGATTACTTCCAAGCAGCAACTATCGACAACTCCTTGATTTCCATTTTATTCAATACTGCTGCTTGATGTCTAAATTTAGACTAGGTGGAATTTTCCCAAGTTCAGAAAGAGCAATGACATTTAGAATTTTCGCAAGCAAATTTAGAGGCAATAAAGCTAATTCCATTATAACCAGTAAATTATTCAGTATTGTTAACGTCCGCAATAAGAAGAAGAGGCAATCCAATTACCTACTTTAATTCCCCACAAGTAATCCACTTATTTGGTATTCAGATTGAGTCGTCGTCTACACTATTTTAAATCAGCAATATTGGCTGGTGTAATATTTATACTGTGGATATAACGAAATTAGTTGCAAATGAAATACACCATAATACTTTCGGATCTATAGCACTTAATAGGGCCACCAAATACATCATCTACCTCAATAACAGAAAATAATTTGACTCGAGTAACGCATGTCTATTTGTACTAAAATGGTAATATAACGGGCAGAATTATCAAGACTGCTCAATTATTGTTATTATTATTGATTTTCCTATCTTTGTAAGACATATCATAATAGAACAATGTTATAAGTTACTAAATCAGTGACTACACAGATAAACATAGCTCTTACTTTAATTTAAAGAAGTTAAAAGCTAGAATACGTTGGTATTGCATGACTGCTATACAGCACCTCTACAAAAGGCTGACTTCTGTAGCTCACAAGTTTTATAATCAGTTAACTAAAATATTGATTGAAGCCTGAGCATCATTATTACTACTATTGCTGTTATTTCATTTTGCTGATTGCATCGCGAATTAAATTTAGTGCTGTACTTTGTCTAGAAACGCTGAACTTCGTTAGACTAAAGTACTCTAAGACTTTACATAAGATACCTGCCAAAACTTGGCAGCCTGGTCGATCGATCCATTCACGAGTACTGACTGTTTATTTCGGTGTGCGTTTACTAATGCTTGTTTCGCGCTTTAAACCTCACTTCCTACAACACTCAAAAACACTGCACACAAGAAAGTTTAGGTTCACTCTGTCGGATGTATTCATTCATTAGCGCCATGTTAAATTTACTTACATCTAAATACTACGTACACACATTGGCTATAAATATTAAAACAAGCTATTCAGGAAAATTTTATATTCCTTTTGATTGTGTAAAAAGCTGTATTTTGCAGTTCCCAAATAGTAACTTTCCTAGGTAACTTTCCACAGTTATTGAAACAGTTTTTACTTTAAGATCCCAAATTCCACTAATTTTAATTGCCCGATCTTTATTCTTTTAACGCTTTGTAGCATTTTAGTTGTTGAATATAAATAACACTTAAACGTTAGAGCAACCGACTCTCAACCCATATAATCAAATGGAAGACTTAGATTTACTACTGGCTCTGGTCGGTTTTAGTATAATTTTGTATTGTTTGTGTTAATATTGGATGCCGTGCAGATGGACCGATGTAAGTACTGGCATATTCTGTCATGTCGATTGATATATTTCCTTTGGGGCACCCAGAAACAATTTCTTCTATGCGTTCATCTTTCACTGTACATATTTTGTAGTTCCCATCCGACCCTGAGTAAAGAATTCTTTTGGAATAGCGGAACGTGGTCTTGGGTTAATGTTATAGAGCCTTTCATAATTTGTTTTGTTATCATACTATACATTATTGTATTGTTTATAAAGTAGTAAAGAATTTTCTTGTTGCGTTGGATGTACTCAGGATGACCGACTTTTGCATCTTGATGTAGATGTTCTTTCCGATACCCAGCTTTTATAGCATTGGACCTAGTGTTCGAGTAATTACAACAGTAGCAGGTAGAATTATACAGGCATTGTATACACATTTTTAATTGCCACATCTCCCTCTATTGCGAACTCAATACATTCCGTAGATTCAGGTTATGCGCTTGTGCTAGGTTAGATCTGTTGGAAATGCAATACCTATTAACCACCCACTTCGGGTGTAGTATTTGTTTTCTGAGTAATTTTCTTTTTTTAAATTATTATTACTATCATTATTGGATTGCCTCCTAACATACTTCTTATAGTCGTTCCGAAAACACATTTATTTTTTTATATATTCCGACCGTATTTGCTTATCGTAGTTACTGTATGATATATTTTTATGGAAAATATTTTTATTATTAAAATAATCGGATAACTAAATTATCCTTTTGATGAAAACTCTTGTTGTGCAGTTACGATTGTGGAAAATCGATGTTCCTTTTTTTCTATGTAACTTCTTTGTGTTAGTTTGCAAAACCCATCAAAAGACCTATCCAACGATATTAGCTTTCATTGAAAAAGTTTTATATTCTCCAGGGAGGGATTTCGATGACATTTCAGTAAAAATGTTAGATGCAAACCGCGAGCTGCAAAATCAACTTTATATCATGTGCAAATAAATATGCGTTTTGTATTTTCCCCTGACGATATCGTTGATGTTTTGTTGTCTGCAAAGTAGTTAGAATGAGTAAATCCGTAACATTGGATGTAGTTTATTGATTGTTGAAAGAATACAATGGCTATAAGTATAAACCTATGTAAATACTGAAAGTTGTTGAAAGAGTGATATTAGATTTATTCAAAATTTACAATCTGAATACATTAATAAAATAATATGTAATAATAAGCTCCGATATTCATTTTACTTTAATATTCCCTTACTAAGATATCCATTAACCGCGACTGGGTCTACATTTGCTTTTATTAACTCCTCCCCTTAACTTTTAAATAACTTCCTTGGCACGGCATATTAAGTGGCTGCTTTAGTTACTTTCTTCGAGCGACCGTTATTCTTTCGCATTTAGAAAAACGTTATAAATTGATCATATACTAATTCGAGTCATTGATATTATACATAGCATAATTGATATTTTATATACTTATATTTTATCACTAACATTATTTTTGACAACACAAAAATTGAACTCCCTAGGCTACCAATAAAGCTCGTATATTTCGTGTCTGTACGAAAGTTGTACGGTGAATTCTAAAACCTGTGTAGTCTTGATCTTGTCTTTCCCTTTATCAAGAGGGAAAATAACGAGTAGAGTGTCCATTGCAGCGGTGTTCGTTGTTTTTTCTTTTCTTCTTCAGCAGCCTTGTGAATTCGCTCTTGGAAATATGACTCCACTTTTTGTTTCCACCCTTTCTGTATCCTATGCCACACGTCGTTCATGTTTTCCAGCTTTTTCTTAATGTCATCTGTTCATCGTCTCTGTGGTCATCCTATACTACGTTTGTGTATACACTGTAAAATGTGTGCCTTACTATATATTTTGTTCTGCCCAGCTCCACTTCAACATCTCTATTCCCTCTATGACGTCTTCAGGCTTAGTTCGTCTTCTTATTTTTCCGTTCCTGACATGGTCTCTCAAACTTATTCTCAGCGTAATACGTCCAATAGCTTTTTGAATTGTTCTTAATCTTGTAATGGTACTTCCATTTTACCTTAGCGTTGGTTTCGTACATTGATAAGATCGACTTCTTCTTTGAAACTAGAATAGCGGCTTCGGGCTATAAAGAATTATTGGTACCTCAATAATGTTTTCAAGGTAAATATCTGCTCTCGAAACTGTAATTCGGCCCAACAATATCGGAGCTTCGACTGCTCTAAAGCAGGCAACACTTAAACTCTCAGTCGCACTTTAATGCTTGGCGTGGCGTCCCTTTCCTTTGGACGAAGCCAACCATTCGCATACTTACAGGCGGCTGACTTTCGGCGCCTCCGTTCGTGGAGAACCCGCTTTGATTTTATTAATAACTGCAACGACCGAATCTGCTAATTTGCTCCCCACAATCTGGTGCGCGAAGCACTCGATACATGTTTTAAATACATAATTCGTCTTAACCTAATTATTACAATGTAAGAAGTACAGTTTGGCTTAAATCCAGCAAGGTAATGGTTAAATACCAAGGTGACACGAACTAACCCGTTACAATCTATTTACTGAGCTGGCGGTTGACGATATGGATACACACATTAAATACTTTCATATTTAGGTGTATTAGGATATCCCACTCTTTGTGGAGAAATCGTAGTTTTTCCGTTGCTGTCCAAGTTATTTGAGTTCTATTTATTTAGGCAGTTTTATCTTTACTTAGTTTGATCGTATGTCCTAAATAAACGTATTTCTCTACTCTTTCTAGTTTTTAATTACGAGTGCGAGCGTCCTGTCTTCCCTAGTCATGGATTTAGTTTTCTGTTAATATACTCAGCTCTACGGCTTTTCTAGATCACTACTACCAAAATAATACCGAAAATAAATAAAGTGACTAGTTTTGGAGAGATCTGCTTGTGGTACCCTTCGCCCCACCTGGATTTCAATAGCGACGTGTATCCACCTGCAGCAAATTTCCTACAGCCTCCAATTTCCGATGAGTGTGGTGATAGAGCTAAATGAGGTATTGTCAAAGGCTCCCTCAGTGTCCAAAAGCCTCTAACAGGATCTCCTTGTTCTCCAGTGTTTCTTCACTCTTTTGGCGAGATGGTGGAGCGCTGTTATTATTAATAACTATACCCTTTAGGCAAACTGGCCTGGGGGACGAGCTCTGGTTATTAGTATACCGTCTTTGATATGTTCATCAAGCAGTTTCTTAAGTAGAATGTAAAACTAGGGTATGCCAGGTTATACCAGTTTTTAGTATGTAAACTACACTGGTTAGTCTCCATATTTTTGCGAGATAGTTAAGAGGCATCCTGTCCCTCAGAAACATACATATTATGACGATTAGAAGGATTGGTTTCTTGTGCAGCATGGCTGGAATAATTTCATCTGGTACCGGAGATTTAATGGGTTCAAATCAGTTTATCGCGCATACGAATTTCCTGAAACTTTTTCAGTCCGTCCATGATAATCTGTTTCCAGGTATGTTAGGCCCCAAGCTTTCCTAATCTACGAGTGCTTGCTCCATCATATTCGAACAAGAAAAATGTACCTGAAAAGGTTTGGTCACTGTTTCTTTGCAAAGATAGGAAATGAATCCCTTACCAATTTTTGTTCGGATACACTTTCCTGTTTCAAATATTGCCAGCTTCTGTTTGGAGGATAATGTGGACTTAAAGTCTTTCGGATTGTACCGTGCTACGTTTCACTGATCATGCTGTCAGCTTTTTCAGATGTTTTTTAAAGAGTGATGTTGTTGTCTCATGCTTCTCGTTATATACCAAGATTCGTTCCGTTTGGCCACTCATACAAATCCTGTATTCCGCTTGGTTACTCACTTGAAACTTAACCCGGAGAACCTAATCAATATGTACAACGCCGTGAAAGCCTGTATTCTACCATTGAACATTAACTTACTCAACTAAACATATTATTTCGATTTAGTTGATACCTGTTTTTTATTTGTCCTATAAAAGAGCAAGATCAAATGATTCAAATCTGCAATCTACCGATACCGGTTTATAAATATCTCCTTGGTAATTAATAAGTTTTCTCAAGGGAATGCAACGTTAAAGCCCTTTCTAGTTTTTTAATTATTCTGGTAAAATTTCCGCATTTGAAACTCAATATTGGCATATATGGTGATGTCAATTCAGCAGCATTGGGATAGTTCATATATATTCTGTTGATCTGTCCCTTTTCATGTAATTAAAATAAAAAAATTAATAATTGAGCACCCACACAACATAAGCTTGTTTGATCTGGCTTTGCCTCAATCTATGTGGCTTTGTAATTAAAAATATGATTATTTAATTATGTTTAAGTATAATAAAGGTATGTTGCTTTTTATATTTTGCTCATTAGCAACTTATTAAAACTTTTGCCCCGGATAACTATTGAGACTCGTACCTGCAGGGTTAGGTTGTTACACTTTAGAGGAATTTAACCATTCTATGGCAAATTCTCGATTCTAACAACTGAAAGATAACCCCAAATATTTGACTGCAAACACAGCTGTCCGAAACACAAAGAATCCAGCGTATTGTAAACACAAATAAACCAACAATCAATCAGTTTACCTCAGGTAAATTATAACAATGCTTTTCAAATAATCAAGTACGTTTGGCTAACCTCGAATTTGTTTTTAAGCGTAAACCCACTTTAACTGACATTTGGTTTTTTTCATGGAACGCCAAATTCACTTCCGGTCTCCGGAAAAGGATTCTAAGCTCGTATCTGCTTCCTGGAACGGTTTCAGTTGCTCCTGTCTGTCTCTAGACTACAAACCAAGCCTTTCCCAGGTGCTGCACTTTGGTGTCCGCTTCCAGCAACTCCCAATCTTGTTGAATCTGTTTCGAAAGATGACCTCACACCGGCCACGGTTGGAAGGGACGCCAAGTTTCTACCTGCCTCCTGGCAATATTTCTACTGCTGCCATCTTCTTATAGACCACAAACAAGGCCTCCTCTATGCCCTGCACGCTGCTTTCTGCTTCCCGCAGCTTCAAAAGTTGCCAATTCTTAGCTCGAAAGGCGATCACATAAAGACGAAGCTTCAGGTACAATTACTCTGAAACTGCACTCCGGAACACTGCAAAATTAACCACAGCTGGCCTCGGCGCAACGGCAAATAGATAAAATTCCAATCTGGGTACAAATTATATACTTTTATCAACGAAATTAATCAAATTCGGGGAGCCAAACAATATATAAGCCTTCGGCTTGGCTTCCTCAACAAAAATCAACAAGCGAAACTCTATAGCTACATTATTTACAATTGCTTTCAGTAAGTTTACAATCTTTGATCTTAATTTTTAATTGTTTTTTTAGTGTCGTTCAGGACACTCTAACCGCAGAATTCGTTGCACTTTTTCATTTTTAGTTAAAAAACACTTATTACAAGCTATTAGCACTTTATTGTAGTCTTAATTAATTCTCAGGTTGCTCTATAAATTCTCTTTGCATTAATCTGTGCCTTCTTGCAATGCTTTATAACCCTTTAGCCGTTATCGATTGTTGGCATTACGATATGAATACAAACGCCGTAGGAAACCTCTGTAACGCTTCGAAACACCTTTGTAGTATAACGATTGCATTATCGTGTCATGACGTTGCTCAATTAACCTGTCAGTCATTATAAACTTAACTATATTTGCCATGTCGAGCACAAATATTGAATACGAGCTAAACGCAAGCCTGACGATATTGTTTTATTCAATCCCTAACCTCTGTTAATTAAATACAGTTATTATTAATAATGTTTTATGTACTTATCAAGGTTTTACTAGTGACTTATATTGTTGCAATAAATACAATACCAATTCTGGGACTATTTGGATCTTTTATCAGAATTTCAAGTTAGAAATGCAAACTGAATTGCTGTAAGCATTCTACCATTACAATGTTGACAAAAGTAAGACTCTTTGATTAAAAACTTACTAGTAATAACAATTACGATTAATCTCCCATTAGTTGTTCGGAAAGATGATTAGCCTTTCTACTATATCAGATTCTCCATTTAATCTGTTTCGATATGGGCCATAAGATTAAAAGCACAGTCTAATGTTAAAATGTGCAACAGGTTGAAAGTGAAAGAGTGGGCTATTAGAAGCCGTACATTTTTATATACATATTACCATGAAATTCTGAAAAAGCGATAAAGCCAGTATATACAGCTTGGATTACTGTATTCTTATCGTTATTCGATGTGCTCCTGCAATTTTATTGTTAATCCTGTTTTAAACTTTAATTGGGAGCAATAAAACCCTTTCTGAACGAGTTTATAGAACATATACATTAGTAAGGTTGAAATAGGTTAATCCCCATCAGGTTGTTGAGAACACATACGATGAAGCATAAAGCTGTGAAAAACCACATTTAGTGTTTAGGATTAAGTTTTCTTGTTCTTTAATATAAACTTTGTAATTTTGTTCCAATTGGTTCCTAAAGTAGAAATTTTCTCACTACTAAATACGCCCATCAAAATCAAATCAGAAGTGATTAAAATATAGCATGAATGTAATTATGTTCCCTTAAGGCGGGCTTTTCGTATAAATATCATTAGGGAAATGAACCTGTTTCCGTTTCCATTGTTCAGTGGAAATCTAATTTAAAATCGGTCGTAATTTGTGGTAAAATTTTATTGCCGTCGTCTAAATTCAGAACATTGCTTCGTATATGGAATGTGAAAGTTAGTTTTGCATATTTCAACGATAATCCTTAGAAGTAATCTTTTATTTCCAGTCAGTGCTTTTCCATCCTACCAAGTTTTTGAATTAATTTCGTAATTACTGCCATGACATGACAATAAAATTTGGCGTCACCATAAAGTAATCAGTGGGTGTTAGTTAGATTTTTCATTGCCTATATAAAGATGAATTGTCACTAGACGTTATTTATATTCCAGAAAAAATTAGTATCTTGTCAACCATAGCTTTATCTACAAAAAATGTATATAACACTTTTTTCTATTTCACAACAGATTGCAATTACATTTCCGCTTTGTTGTATATCAACAATAAATTAAACGTTCTAGGATTTTAAAGTTTTGCAATTCAAAGTTTCCATTTAACGATTTTTATGTTCTATGTTTATTTTCCGTGTTTCTAAGACTATTTTAGGCTTCTGAAACCTTGTCTGGTACTAAAGGCATAGACACGTTTGGCGTAATTTACACAAGCTATGTAATCTTAAGGATATTTACTTCAGGAGAAATCTCGTCTTGAGTGAGAATCTAATTTAGCGTTTTAGGTTGGTAGTGGAATGAACATATAACAAGAAAGCCGAATTACTGAATTCTAAAATAGCTACAGAACAAAGGTCTCTGGGTAAAGAAACGATAGAAAAACCGAGAACAAGATGGAACGATAGAGTCTAAAAGAATGAAATTTCCCGACTCTAAATAGGCCGAACAGGAGAAGTAGAAAAAATCTGGTGTGATACACTCACACAACTTCCTTTTACAGTGATCTTATAATTAGTCAAAAATTTCATTTTTAATTTTTAACCATTTGTTAAAAATTTTCAAAAATTACAAATTCTACAAAAACGGTACAAAATCGAGTGTTAGTTGAAGAGACAAATTTTCTCTAGAATTTTAAGGTGAATTCAAAAATGTAATAATATACCGGGTGTTTTATTTAAAATAGGAGTTAATAAAAAAAATAGAAAAAAAAACAAAAGAAACCCACTTTAGAAGTATTCAACTGGAAAATCATCTATCTCACATCAATACACATTAAAAATTTAAGAAAAATGTAAAGTTTAAAAAAAATCGTTAGAGCCGTTTTTGAAAAAATCGAAAAAAACTGAAAAATCACAAGAGTAAACACCTACTTCCGGTTATGCGATTTTCTTCAAAAGCTTGCTGTCTCATCTACATAGTACACAAAACTTATATATGAAGTTTCAACGCCATACCTCTTTTCGTTTTTGAGATATTCTGTTCACAGACAGACACACACACACACACAGACACACACACAGACAGACCAATGAAAAAAAATATGTTTTTTGGGATCAGGGGACTCTAAAACGTGAAGATCCGTTGAAAACTCAATTTCGAATTTTTGGGGTGAATCCAATACTTCCTTTATACTAAAAGGAAGTAAAAATTGGTAAACCTACATATCATATGCTTCATTTATCAGTTAATGGTTATTGCAAAATTATGAGTTTTTTAAATAAACGCGATAGAAATGTATTTCTTCAGACTGGCCGTTCTTTTACGAATACTGGACATTTATATAATTTGAAATTGTAGATCAATTATTTTGCCCTAACACCTGCCTCTGCACCTATAAAATTTAGATCTGAATATTTTGTTATTAATGTTTCTGAGGACAAGCTTGCTTAACACAAGAAATGTTTATGTCTCAGGTGTAACGTTGAGTTCTAACCACCATTCAAACTGTCCCACTCTAAGTTGACGAAAAGAACTTGAAGGTTTGCCGATTGACAAGGTAAACTGTAAATGTGGATACGCACATTCCGATTCGAACTGGTAGTATCCAAGATAGAGAATGGGTTGTGCATTTTGTGAATCTTCTACAAGGATACAGCAGATACATCCTGATGTGATAAAGAAGGTAATGCTTAGGGGCTCCATAAGACAAGGGGGTTGCTTAAGTAGCGAAGAAGTAGCATGAGAATCGAGTATGTTGTGTATTTTATCCAAAAATAATTCAAATAACAAGGGTATATAAAATTAAAGATAGAACTACAACCAAAAGAGCTGAAAGATTAATAGTTGACAATAACTTTACAACAAAATTAGCGGCGGAAAAAAGAACAAAAAAAATGGAGAAGTCATTTATCAATTAAAAATCTACAAAAAGTATATGATGAGATGCTCTAGTTTCGGTTATTGTAACACATGAAAAGAAATCCCTATATACTACAAAAATAACACCAATCAGATAAAGATCTTAAATACACTGGTAGAGCCATACAATATTGCTAAAGGTTTAATACAGGACTGCTGTCTCTCCTCGCTGCTCTCCATAATTTACACACATGAAGCCCTCCAGCAGTGGCCAAAAAAATGCAAGAATATTGGGGTAGGGGCGGGGCTTGATCAGCTTATTATATTGTATCTGTCTGTTTTGTCATTTTGCGTTTCTAGCTCATTTGTTGTGGACTCATTTAGTTCTCGATCATTTTGCAAATCCGGCCTTGTTTATTCGCTTACAAGAAATAGCGTGCTTTAGTGTGCGCATGAGTAGCGCCGGTCAAACCGCTGATGTTGTATTGGAGATTTTTTTCGTATTTTTACAACATGCATGCAAACTTCCAGTTAGACTTGGTATTCAAGCTTTGCCTTTCGGGTCCGCTTGACGCTATAATGGCGGCGAGTTCGTAGCTTGTAGCTTTCGGTCAGCAGTAGCCAAGTCGGCCCGTTTTTGACAATGAGCTCGAAGCAGTAGAGTCACCATCTCACTATGCTATAGCGAAGTTCGCCGGGGTAAAGGTTGCCGCAGGTTATAACGCTGATGTGGTCTTGTGGATGTGCTTAATTTATTCGGATTTCCCAGTTGCTTTATGCTAATAAGCCTTTGGGGTTCCGTTACCTACCATATTCTCTTTATCGTCACGAAGCTCGATTTTATATCAGATCAAAATGTTACACGATTGCGGGGTTCCTTCATGGAAGCTGGCTACATTTTATTTGCCTTTTATTATTCTATTGTAAAGCAGATACGCACAACGTACTTTTATAGCGAAATTAATAGCTGAAGGCAAACGATAAGTGAACAGATGTATATTTCACCATTTTCATGCTAGCCGGTTGATGTTTCTGCCATGTTAGAGACGTCTCAAAAACCTGGATTTAATTAGACAACCTTTTGGTGCCCCAACGCATAGTGTTAACATTACCTAGGTCTCGGGTAGTGTAGCTTAAACAAGCGTCCACGTACGATCAGTAGAGTTAAGCAACGCTCTTTCTGGTCAGAACTTGGATGGGGGTTTCACGGCTGCTTCTCTCGGCGCCTCGTGTTACGGTCAAACCATTTTCCGTGCCGCTTAATTGTTTTCTTAATTTACCTAATTATTTCAGGTTTAACCTGTATATTTTAATTTAAATCGTAATCAGTTTGCATTTTGAATTGTTCAATTTTCCAGTTCCGTTTATTTTTATACCTGCATGAGTCCCCGCTCGCTATCTTCAGAGCGCAGCGTTTTTGTTATCTCTTCTCCTGCGACTTGCGACTTGGTTGGAGTTCATTTTTTTTGGCGACTCGGTCTAGCAGCTCGCTGAACGAGAGATCTACCTTGTGCTTAATTAAGCATTCTATTTCGAGAGCTGAAAATAAATCAGGTATGATGGACTTTCAAACTTTGTTATTCCCATATTATTTGGTCGCTTTTAGCTCTTTTATTGTAGTCTTTGGAACAGGCGTTTTATCCCAACAATTACCCTACGAGGGAATATTTCGCCACAATTTTCCTGTGCTCCGGCGGTAGGCGAATAGACGCAATCATCTTTCCACGTCTCGATTCCGGCTGCCCAATCGAAACCACCACGTGCAAATAGCCCGTTGATTTCGGATATCCCATTTATGGCAACTCACGGCCAACGCCAACTTTCAAGTATTTGCCGAGCACGAGAGGTTAGTGAGGTAAATTTTACTGCGACGGCAGTACGTGAAGAGTTACGCGCATTATTAATGTGTTTATATTTGAATAATTCCTTAATTACTATCACAATATTTCAAGTTCAAATTTGTTGTAAGAGGCGCACTCACGCTTAGGTTATCGGTGACCTGGGATTAAGGTTTTTACTGACAGCAATGTGCACATCTCTCGATTAATTCGACAAGTTCAAATGTTTTTAAAAACCCACAAAGAGGTTCCTTAGAATTATGCGTGTGAAAACCTTTTGTGAAACTTTACGATATTATTTTGTAATTTAAACAATTTGACAAACCATTTATCTACACTGTTCTGATGTTCAACCAATTTTTGACATTTAATAAACCCTAGTTAACCGTTGTTGGGTTATTATTTTCGGAATCACTTTAATTCCTGGCGCCCTATTTTGTTTTGTAGCTACTTGCAGGGTGCACCGCTGAGCTCCAAATTCACGACACAAAAATCGCCGAATAGAGCTAGTTAGGCCTACACGCTAAGTGTAGTTATCTCAAAAAATCAGTTCTGGCGGTTACCGATTTATTACCCTAGCTAAGACGCAAGTTGGCTCTTTTTTGTGACAACGGCTGCCATGAAAATATTTGGTCCCGGATGTCATAATAACATCATGATAGACGTTAGTGGGGTTGGAAGTCCCCATAAAATGTACAGCGACGCCTATAGTGGGCCTAACGGCTGTTGGCTGAGTACAAAATAAAGTAAATAAACTAGATTTGCTCCTTTTTTTGTGAATAACGACTGCTCCCTCTCGTTTTTTAAATATAATATATGTATTTTGTAACCTTAAGAACCGCTGCCTGTTCCTTATTCACGCCAATTCTGCCGAGGGTTTGAGCTAACCAGGGCAGCGGTCACCCTTCGTTTAACGGAGCTACAACTCAAATTATTCGTGAAACTAATTTACTCCAGACTCAGTGATGAGATAATCAAACTAAATATTCTACTATACTTGGGAAAGAGGATATTCTACTTGTCAATAACGTCGAAGCAATTGTTGGAACGATTGAAACTCGTTTCTAAAACAGGCAATACCTTACTACACTATTTTTGGTCACAACTCCAGCTTTCGATGGAATTTGGATTGAAGGTCTCAACTGCAAAACCATCCACCTCAACTTGCCTGAATATATCTAAGCTGTGTTATTCGTATTCTTGTAAAACTGCACCTTTATAGCTAAAATTCATGCAACGATTTGTACCACCCGAAAATTAAAGCGGGGGTTCCCCAAGGAAGCATTCTTTGCCCTATATCATTTAATATCTTTATGTATTGCATACCTGCAACTATTACTGATCTTGCAATGTATCTCGACGATGCTCTCTTGCTGACAAAAAATAAAAACTTGACAGAAGCAGCTATACAAGTCAAATTGTGGTTTAAGCAATGAAACCTATCGATCACACCTGGACGCATTGGCCAAACTGCAGGTATCAAAATCAACGACGATCTTATTGTACGGAATGTCGAAGGTGTTTACTTGGACCCACGATTAACTTGGAAGTACTATATCCTTAAAAACCAAATTAATGCAAGACTAGGACAATTGTACCCTCTAATTAACGAAAACCTTTCTCAAAATTTAATTGCATTACTATTTTGTACAAATCTCTCATCCGTCTCTTAGTCATGTACCCATGAGGTAGTTTATCAAAAACGTATATACACAGAGTAAATTGCTAAGAATTGCCGTTTACGCCCCCTAATTCATTATAAACGACAACTCTACTACGAACTAGGGCTACTCCTATTGAAGAATATATAAAGAATAAGACCAAGAAACTCCATGTAAACATCGCTCTCTAGCGCTGAACGCTACGAATTAGAAAAAAGGAGAATACACACAAGGCTAAACGCAATTTGCCCTAAGACCTCTACATTACCAGTGATAGTGGTAATAAATACCTTAGGGCGTTCAATTTTCAATTAGAAACAGATTCAGACTAATTCATTGTTTTGCTTTGTATGGAAATTCTGGAGAGAGATAAAAATTGTGATGCACGTGTTTGGATATATGCACGTAATGCACGTATTTCACGTATTACTGTAGTGCCTTCGTTCGTTCTCAATAACAAACACGTTTGCCCATCAATTTAGGTATTATGTGCAACTTACTGTTTAATCTCGCAGTCGAAGCAGAATGGCACACCGAAGATGATCCAGAGACTACTATAATTTTACCACGTCGTTCTCATCTTAAGTTAAAGGGTCTGCATTGAATGCTGCTATTTTTTAAATTATTAGTTGGCTTTATTATTTACAGTTCACAATTCTAACAAATTGTAACGGTAGAAAGGAACGTTTTAGGTGATTATTATCCGTTGCTTTAAGCAGTACTATATAATTCAATGCTAAAATATACAACATTTAAATATTTTTCTTAATAAATACACCGAAAACCACTTTATACAGACAGAAGTGGATCGGAAGAGAACAGACAAGTTGCGAAATATATAAAATACTGCTGTGCATGCACGAAGACGCTAGTAAGGATTATTTTTCTGTTTGGTTGCACTGAATTTTTGTATTAGTTAGAATCGAAACTGAAACGCACAATATTTTCTTACAGGTAAAAAGATAATAAAAAGTTTTATCACGTCATCATCATTATTATTATTATTATTATTATTATTCTCTTGGAATTGAAACTCGAACTATCAAATTTATACCAAAGTCCAGCAGGTTCAAATTATGAGTGATAGCAACGCATCCCGCGGAGGTGCGATTGTTGTTAGTGGTGCTTTCTCCCAACGTTGATAATTTATAGCGTGCAATGAAATACATTTTAGATTGAGTTGGTTGATTATAAATGCATTTTCCCACGCCCACATAGAAAGGTGGCAGTTTTCATACAGTCAAGTAGCCACGAAAAATTATAATATCATTCACCCGGTCGTTATCATAACGAACGTGTTTGTTATGACACAATTCAGAATTCACAGATATACAGTCGGCTACATATGTAATTTTAACCTAAAAGCTACTTAAAATATGTGTTCTTGATCTAAAAATTACGGACAGTCTAGTGACTTCTCAGTTGTCACAATAAACTTGTCATTCATTAAATTGTAAAAATGTATATTTTTAGTGGTAGTGGAAAAAATAGCGTATATAAATCGCTCGAAAGTGTATCGGAAGCAACTTTTGCAGCTTTTTATGTAATATACTATTACATTACGTTTATATGTTAACCACAACAAACTGGACCGTGAATTAGCATAGCTTTCAAACATTAGTGCAAAAACGCCCATATTGATAATAGTCCAGTTACATTAGACGGAAAACCGCAGCATCTGCCTAAAAAATCCAAGTGAGCTGAAATTTTGCACACACCTTTATTTTGACATTACAAATAATATCTCAAAAGTCCCCATCGATATCGCGCTTGCGTTTTGAGTTATTCAAGGTCAAAGGTCACAGAAATAAGTTTTTCGCAAATATCTCTCTTTCTATGGGTCCTACGACTTTTTTAGTTATTACAAAAAATGAAGGCTAGGAAATTCTCTACAAAAAAGATTATACAGCTTTTTTACGTACAATTAACCATTCAGTAAATGACACACTGTTAAGTTTTGCAGACGGTTTTTACTTCCTTTTTTTACGATAAAGGAAGTATTGGATTCACCCCAAAAATTCGAAACATATCTTCACGTGTTAGAGTCCCATGAACCAAAAAAACATGTTTTTGATCATTGGTCTGTGTGTCCGTCCGTCCGTCCGTCTGTCTGTCTGTGAACAGAATAACTCATAAACGAAAAGAGGTATGGCGTTGAAACTAAATGGGCTGCGTAGGCTGCGAAAAAACAGAAAATATATGGGGTGATCCATTTAAAAAATCAAAGTTAGTGTTATTTCTGGTAAAACCGGAAGTCGCCCATTTTAATTATACTTGTACGTTAATCTGAAATTATGTCTAGTATCCATGTACCAAATTTCATCCAAATTCATTCACTCTTAAAAATAACAGAAAGGAATACATTGCGTTCTTTTAAGGGTATGCTCATCTAAAATAAAAAGCACTTGAAATAGTTGTAATTGTAAAATGAGTGTCACACTCTATGTATATATAGGATTTTATAATTTCGGTCAAATTTCCTTTCGGTAAACATTCCTTTCGGTAAACTTTCCTTTCGGTAAAAGTTCGATTCGGCAAAGTTTCCGTTCGGTAAACATTTCTTTCGGTAAACTTTCCATTCGGTCATCTTTCCGTCGCTAAACTTTCCTTCGATAAAGTGTTTTCGGTAAACTTTCCGAGACCCAATAAATAGAAATACAATATTGCTGTAACCCATTGGATATTTACAATATATATAAGTTTAGCTCTAAAAGAACATAAATCTCGCAAAAGCAAAAATACTCGTAGAGACAAAAGAGAAATGCAAATGCTTAAACTGATATTATGCCAGTGAATTCGTAAGAGATATATATTTATAACTTTGTATATTTTATGTATCTCTAGTGATGTCATTTTTACCTAAGGTTTTATTTTGTTGTAATTGTAGTGAATGCCATGTAGATGTTTTATTCAAAGTTTTATTTAAATTTTGTTAGTTGTGAATGTAAAATAGTATAAACAATTACACAATTCTATTAGCAAAATAGAAATTATAGTATAATTGTCTTCGCAATACTCTGTACGAGTACACATCCCCCAGCCGCAAATCGCTGGGGGAAATCGGAGTACGGGGGCTAAAAGCCAAAAGCATATTTTTGATTATGTTAGAAGGCAAAATCCACGCAGAGAAATTGATGCGTCCAAATGCTTGTACTACACTGTAATTCGTGTAATACCCTTCAACAAGCAACATACAAGAGCTTAAGTACATCCTTGCAAATAACATTAAAGCACACAAAGGTCGTTGAATGTGTCCACTGCTAATAGATTGTGACCAACATCGTCGAATCTACAAAAATATTAAAAAGTCCTAGCATATAAAAACTAAATCGACGTGCGTGAGGCATACAATTCGTAAAGCTACAGTATATTTATTGCTCATCGATTTGCTTAGAATCATACTGCAAACCTTAAGTGAAACGCTAGAATTCGGCATGTACACGAGAAATATTTCTCCAGTTCTGCGTCTCAGCGTACTAGAAATGGCTCGATCTTCTTGGTAATCGTAAAAAAAGTACCGGAGGATGCTCAAGTTCTGTAAGGCAACCGTAAAGAAGCTTCGGGGAGTTCTACTGTCCCAAAAACTGCAGGGTTGAACTCTGCGGTGTTTTTCCCAGTTGACAGTGTAAAATCGTAGAAGGGAAGCACCTCGTAAAGAGGTTTTTCGTTGTGGCATCAGAGCCCCAAAAAAGAAAAAGGACTCAGCCGAGTAGTAAACAGCCTAAAATATTACCAAATCGTCTGGCAATGTGCAAAAGCGAAAGCAGAGTGGCATACCGAGGTTGGAGGTCGGCCAGAGGTGAATTTGTCTTTTCAGATGTCTCTGAATCTTGGCATAACTAGATGAGTTTCAGCCACTGCATGCACAGTACATGGGCGCTGGAATAAACTTTCAACGATAACAAGGGAGTCCAAATCCACATTTAAGTGAGTAACAGAAAAGGAACCAGCACACACCAGAAGCAATCAGTCACCAAATCTGCTCAAGATAACCACAGGAATTCGCTCCCTCTGCATAGGCAAACCTTTCCAAAATTCATGAAAATTTCCCTAACGCCAAGCATTTTTGAAAAGTTACACAGAAATGCACCATGAGGCTAGGCAACCAAATCCACACGTGGAATAGCTGGAAGCTGGAGACAATTCCCGAATAAACAACTAAAATTTAATTAAAGCGAAGGTTACACGTAATACTCTTAATGGCGTTCTACTATTGATGTAGTCTTTTTGGGTATTTTGTAATACTAAAAACTTAAAAATATTAAATCACCAAAGCTTTGCAAAACAAATCTGTTTTCGTTTTCAACGAAAGAGCAAGTAATATATTAAAAATCAACATTTAAAACGAGATTTCTACTGGAGCACAAGGATAACCTCACAATAAATCTCTTAATAACTGAGTTGGTTATTCTTCCTGAAACGTTCGTAGTTTAATGTTTAAAATTTTTTTAGTGTCGCAAAATAGTAAATAAATAATCTATACTTTAAATAGTAGTAAATGATGCGACAAGGTGATTATATCCCGTAACTGATATTGTGTAGGTGGCGGAAATGGTATATCAATGGCATTTTATCTCTTTCAATTATGCCTCGACTCCAGTTAATGCACAGGCTAAATGGCAAACTAGCAAAACGTCAAATACATGGTTGTGAGCTTAACATTGTCAAAGGGGGAGTTAAATGATTAAACTGTTGATACTATTACGTTTATTAAATAGCAAAATATTACTTGTAGAGCTTTAACAAGAAAACTATTAATTTTTAAATTGCATTACTTTATTTTAAACCGTCAGTTGATAATCTTAGGTTTTATCAATTCCATTTTTTCCACGGCCCAACACGTTCACACGATAAGTATAACTGTCAATAAAATGTAGTAACTGTCATTTCTTCAACATATTCTTTCCAACACAAGTAAAGAAGTAATTCAAGAAAAATGGCAATTGGTGCAAGCAAAGACCTAATTATTGAAACTGTCTTATTAATCTCTGATATTGTCTATAAAACTTAAACATATTAAATTATATAAATTGCTATGGTCAGTATCTAACGATACAGAAAAAATAACTAATATCAATCTTCTACGATGCGACTTCTAATAATATGTATATAAGCAGAGATAAGCAATAAAGCAAATTGGAATTTAATAATTCAACCTAACAGCATTATCATCCTCCCCTACGACCATCAATATTAGTATTTTATGGAGTATACACTTGAGGTTTAATTTAATGCTTATATTAAAATTGGAGTATCGCCACCATATCATTGTTCCGACATCAGCCGTTTATCTAAGCTGTTATCAGATGCCCGACTGGGTTAAACAATTGTGCTATTTTTATCTGAGGTGTAAACTGCGTCATTTTTCTAAAGCACCTGTTCCTATGCTTTGTTACATGATGCGTCTCGGTTCCTATTATCGGCTACTTAAAACCAATTTACTGTTTGTTGATGATCACAATTCGCATGTAAAATTGCACCGCGGAAATAGCAGCAATAATTTTTTCTCGGAAAATCGACAGGATTAATGGGCACTTTCAAACGCAATTATTTAATATTGAAATTCGCCCGCATGGAAAATTTTAATTTAACGCGGAGTTCGCTCTTTTGTGGTTGAATTTGTACATTATCGTCGGAACTTTATAAATCAAACGTAAACATTCTATTTCCTCTTCAAACTCTGGTTTTATATGAACATTGCTCTAATTTGCCCGTAAACAGTATGGCATTGTTGATGTGCAGCAACATGGAAGAGATTAATTTAACGTATAGGTTCTGATGCACGTTAAAAGGGTTTAGACGTGTGTTCATAGTTTATGTGAAGAGGGTTCGCTTACAATACAACATGTAATTATTTGATCGTATACAGAGTTGGGTTCCCAAGAAAGTTAACATGATGGGATATTATTCAGCGTTATCCAGTGGAAGTGCTTGCTAGTATAGACAACATTAATATACTGTATTACATCTATTAGAATAATAGGTTCATTCATAATAATTATTCCACTGCAAGTTTATATCTACATATATTTTATAGGTTAAAGACAGAAATGTGCTTTAATCATTTTTGTTTACTATAAAGGATAATACCATATTATTGCTTTGGTGTTTTCATGGTATTTGGTAAAAACGTTCTAAATTTACTGTAGATTGATTATAGTAAATATTGCAATAAAATGAAGTTAAGATTTTTATAGACGGGTGACATCATAATAGTGATTTATGTATCAAGGGCGTAAGAACGCGTTTATGGCTCGCTGCGTAGCGCTAGTTATACACGAGGAGCATACATTATATGTACAGGCCGGAATATCCATAATAGAAAGCAGATATATAATTTTTATAAATTTTGGCGATCTATGATGTCATTAATTGTCACTGTCAAACTGACAAAAAAGACACTATAAGGTAAGCTATAAGGTAACACATTACGACTTCAAGTATAAATTGACCAATTCAGCCCGGTCACACAAAAAAATATAAATATTGTTCGAACGCCTGATAGCCTAATAAACCGTGCAGTTGATGATGGAGATGATGAATATCAACACTGTGAAAACAAAATCGAAAGCGCGTTCTTTAAGTAAATTTTGTGCTAAAATAAAGCTGCAGTGTACGAAGACAGTAAAAACGATGGATCAAAGGTTCCAAAGAAGAAGATAAAACAATATGTCAGTCGATCTGGAAGCTGAGGAAAAGGCTCTTCTAGAAAAAGGCGGAACTAAATGGATCAAGCAGACCTGTAAGAAATGTAAGAATACAAACAGAAAATGTGATCATTCAGTTTGATGTTGTGACTATGTGAATTCCATGGGACATATAAAAGCAGTACCAACAATTATAGTTCATAAGAAAAGAGCTTATAGAGGAAGTTGAACTTACTACAAAATTGAGAATTGATAGACCTAGAAATCAAACCTCGACCACGAAAATTGCGCCCGGTCGAAGAAGTTAAAGAAGACTAGTAGCAGAAGTTCTGTTTATCTTAAAACAACACATAATATTTGGGTGACTTGTGTTGTACCAATTGGCAAACAACACACTAATTTTGGATGCTAAACATTTTATAAATCCGATAATGCATAACTTTTTTCTACTAGTTAGAAGGTGGAGTTCATACATATTCACTGGTTCCTTTTTACTGGCTAAATTATGCCAGTTATTAGTATTTTTCAGATTTATAGTCAAGTAATGCTATTTTTATTACGATGCTAAAGTTGGGCGTTGCTGTTAAAACCAATTTCTCAAATGAATAAGGTAGGTATATATTTTTTTATATTTTATTGTTTTATCATACTTTAGAAACCAATATTTAAATCTTGTAATAATTAAAAGCTAAATATTCTAAATAGGCCTTCTGGATGGTTGAGTGGGTTAGCAGCCTGCTTAGCTACCAAATGGATGTGGGTTCAAATCCGGCAGTAGCAGAAACCTTTCTCAGAGTGGGAATTTTAGCTCATTAGTTAAGTTAGCTGTAAGTTAGGTTAAGAGTTGTTGAATGTGTGCGAAGGAGCGTAATATAACTCGCGTGCGGTCCATTACTTCCTGCGCGGCATGAATAGTCCTCCGCACCGAAAGGTAAAAGACGGTAAAGATAATGTATGAATGAATAAATATTTCAATTTTGGATTATGTAAAATAAGGAGAAGTAATGGGAAAAGTAATATCCTAACGCATTAATAAAGGATATTGCAACACACTAAAGTTAAAAATATTGTAGTTTCATGCCGGAGTAGTTTAAGCAAGTTGTACAGATAAGAATATTAGTCATTGGTAGAAGCACAAAATGTGTAACGGGCTTTACTCAGTACTGCGCAAATGGAAGGTGTGGCAGCAAAAATATTAAAGAGTCAAAGAAAAGTAGGAGTGAAAATATGTTTACGTTCCTCAATCCTCATAATACTAAAACCATAAAAAGAAGCACTTGGTATTAAATTACATTAGTTTGCAAATAAAAAAAATATTGCAGGCGGTGGGTTCGAACTAAGCGCGATTTCAGCGCTTGTGAAATTAATTTCAACGCTAGGCAGCAGCCCGCGCTCAGCTTGTTTCTTGATCTCGTTCTGCCACGAACGGGTGCCTCTCATCTGCGAGATGCGGTTGCATTAAATGCAACACGCTTATTGTTGTCCACTTTTGTCTCTTTTACAGCATTTACCCTGTATCTGTTGGGTCCCATTTTCGTCAAGGGTAAAGCCTGAGCTACGTTAAAATAATTACCTTTATCTGTTCCTCAGTTAAAGCAAAAATAGACAAAATTAATTTTGTGAAGGTGCTCACCTTGTATATTTGCCCGAATCGATTTCATGCCAGGTAGACATATAATCAGCATACAAAATATCGACTTCGCCTAACAAATAGTTTTTGAGCTATACCGCCAACAGACGGACAAACAAATGGACTGACAGACAGACGCTTGCAATACTTCCTTTTGCACGAGGTGAAAATAGCTCTAATTTAGCAAAAGATTGGGAAGGTGTAGGTTATCCCAGAAACCAAAGGGAGTTAGCAGGAATAACATTTCAAAGATAAAGATAAAATGCAGTACTATGGTAATGTGTTGTATTAATTGGTAGGCACTAGGATGCCTTGATGTCAATTTGACATATTTGCCCTTTCCAGGGTACGGATAGATCGTTGTCCTCTCTCACTCTAAATAACTTTAGAGTTGAAGGAGGCATCGATCAGGGTACGGATAGACCATTGTCTTCTCTCACTCTCACTACTTTAGAGTGAGAGGAAACAACGATTTGTCCGTACCTGGAAAGGACAAATACGTCAAATTGACATCAAGACAGTCTACTCGGCACTAGGGTTTATTGCAGTATTTTTTGTATACAGAGCTGGACAGTAATTTGTAATTAAGTTACTAATTAAATTCCTTTTTGATAGAATTGAATTATTTCTCAAAATACGGCAATTTTAATTGGCAATTGCCATTTCTGTTAAAAAGTATTTGACAATTACTTTCTGAAAGTAATTAATTACTACATTCAATTACTCAATTACCTTTGAGTAATTAAGTTACTCCAAAGTATTTAAATTACTTTGCAGGTATTTGAATTACTTGTGGTAATTGAATTAATCGTGATAATTCTAGTACTTCAGTTACTAAATTACTTACCTCTATAAGATATTAAATGGCCAGAACGCAACAAGTAAAATGAGGCCTTATTAAGTTTCATGTAACAGAAACGGAAATAGGACAGTCCTGGAGTAATATAAGTATAATGATTTCCTCTGACTAGTTGGATAATAGCTAGTTTTGTGTAGGAGCAAAGAGATATTTGATGCAGGCACGCATGTTTGTAGATAAGATGTGCAATGTGCATATGTTGGGACCTGTATAGTGTAGGCTATGCAGGATGTAGCATTGTATCTTGCTAATAATTATTATGTAAGAAGCCAAAAATATGACTGCGGTAAATACAAAGTTAATTTTTCCCGTAACAATTGACAACAAATTGCTTCATTATACAAGATTGGCTCATAATAATAATTTATTAATGGCAATTTTCTTGTTTAAAACGATGTACTAATATATGGCTATCTAATTACCATTAACTACAAATATAGGACAATTTCTAGTGAAAATAGTTGAAAACGTAATTTACATTGTGCAATTACAATTACCAAGTAATTCATAATTGAATTACTATTTCGTTTGAGTAATTGAAACCATCGCAATTTAATTACTTCATTGGGCGGTAATTGGTAAAGTAATTTGCCCATCTCTGTTTGTATATAATACGTGATAAAGAAAAGGTAAATAATTAAGAATAAGAAATAAAAAATTCCAGTTGACCAGATTAACGTGTCAGTAGCAAACACAGAGAATGCTGAAAAATGATATAGCCAAACTTCTACGGGTGGTAGAGGAATCTAATTAGTATTTCTTTATTGAGGAATTCGTAGTTGGAAATACAGCTTTAAGAGGCGTAGGACTGTCAAGCCACTTTTAAAAATGTTATATTTAATTAATTTCCACTATTCTTATCTATTATTATTTATTGTTCCCAAAATGTCTCGTGCAATGCCAATAAAGCGCATTATATGCTTACAAGGCATCGACATATAATACAAATTAAGGTTAAACTACACTGTAACCACCGTGATCAGGAAGAACGGCTGCAGTGCTATTTATTTCAGCATGTGTGAATATAATGAACAACTTAAAGATCAAACTAGATATTTTAAATATCATGAAATGCATTAGGTCAATAGTGTTCTAAAAGTATCTGGGCTATACGGAAGAAGGGATGGGACGACACCCCATTGACTTTGGTTATTTATAAGAAGAAAGTTACTTTATTTTCTACTCTTTCAGATGAGATCATTTTTGTTTTAGCTAAGTCTCCATAGTTTATGATTTCATTAACCCCTTTATCCCCTTTAAGATAAAATATCACCGACACCTAATTTAAAGTTTAGGGAACCTTTTCAGCTCATATGTTCACAAATTCACTGACAATCGGTAACAGACAGATGATGGTTACGTTTAAAGTACCTACTACGAGTTGTTCCTTTAGTTGTTTACCTTCTGCTTCTTCTTGTGTCTTGCTCGATTACAAACATGATGGCAGCCATTTCAATTATTATTATATTTTTATCGTTCACGACTTGAAAAGACTGTTCCACAAGTTTAACGAATTACCTGACCATTTCATTGTTGAGGCAGAGTTTGTCCCAGTAATTATTTATCTAACATCATGTGTATATAGAGCAACTACGAAAATAATCTAAAATGATTTTTGCATCTTTTTCCCTTGTTAGCAGAAGAGAACATTCTATATCAATTTCATATTTACTCCATATAAACATGAAGTCAGGGAAAAGATGTACAACACGTACTTTTTCACTTTATACATAGATAACTCTACCCTTTTTTTAAATGTTTTTATTTAGAATATGTGTGAGTAAGCTATCTGAATCGTTGGATTCCAATCTTTTGAATAGGGGGACTGGGCCTGCATATGCTTTATTTGGAAGATACCATGCTAGATACACAAGATTGATGGTGATAGAACCGACAATAGTATCTCGGCAACGATGCATTTCCGAACCCAGTTGATATGATATTTTTATTGTTTTTATAGGCAGAATTAATTTTCACCACTTTAAAAAGATCCATCAAACACAATTTTTTTATTTGAACGTCCTGTATCTGGGATACGATTAATTTTCGACATATATTTACTAAACAATTTCAACTCTAAACTATTTCAGCAACACACCCTTAAGCTATTGACCTCGTCGAGTCATAGAACACCCTATATATTAGTTTAGTATTTCTGGGCGTATGTTGCCTTATAATCTATTATATCGATTATTCAGTTTCGTTCCGAGATTTCTTTAAATCTTCACGTTTTAGGGTCTCTAGATGACAAACAACATGTTTTCTAAATTCCGTCTGTCTGTCTGTCCATCTATCTGTCTGTGTGTCAGTCTGTCTACCTGGCTCGAAATCGAATATACTTGCGGTCAAATATATACAGGGTGGGCACCTTAAAAATTAAAATGTTTTTTTTCTTTAACTCAAGAACTACTGGTTAAATAAAAGTAATATTTGGACTTACCCCCGCTGTTTAGCTTTGACAAAAATGAGACCCAACAGATATAGTGTAAACAGCTTAAAAAATGATTCTCAAAATTTTTAGTTTCAAAAAGTTCACTTGCGAGGGAAGTTATGAATAAAGCCTTTCACAGATAATTGATGATTTTCCATTTACAGCTTTTTATTACTTCGCTAAATGGATTTCGTGTGCTCTTATCAAATGAAGTCCACATATACTATTTGGGTGTCGAAGCTTTTGCAGTAATTTACAGTAATTTATAGGAATTTAAATTCTGTGTTTATTTCGAAACATGAAGCTAGTGTTATTAATGTGACAACTGCTTGAGGCTGTAGAGTTTATTCAAACTTTGGTTCCCTGTGGATTTCTTAAGTAAAGTTAGTTACATTTGAGTTTTCAAACAAATGTATCACAATCAAACTAAGTTTAAACTAACACGCATGCCGTATTGTTAGGGTATTTGATCATAATCTTTTAGGGGGTCGGTTCGGTGTTCTCATGTTTGGTAAAATACATTGTTTACGTTTAACACTGCCCTTATTGTCTTTATTGGTTGTTTATTATCTCTATTGTGCCTTACGTCGCATCGCGACTACCCCACGTGGTTCAGCGGAGTGCGTCACGGTAAGGTGTTGAACCTGGCGCCCTTAACTATTAGTTATGACTGCTTTATTATAATTGCAAAAATTTATTCCGCGTTTTCTTACGCCTACGACCCCTCCAAGGTATTCTTGTATTGTTTCTTTTTAGCTATTAATTCTGCTTTTGGCATTAATTTCGAATAAATCTCGGTATTAACAACGAATAGAACATTTGAAAGACCCTTATCCTAGTCGGAACCTTTCTGAAGAAGAGTGAAGATGATACTGCAGTATAGAGAAACCAAACTTTCTCGTGTGTATACTGTCCCAAGGTATGTGTCATTTTGTTGTCTGTGTTGTTCAGTTTACTGCGTTATGTTGGGTCCAGTGATCCACGACATTATTTTTAGTGGAACATACAACTAATAATTGTAAATTTTGAAGTTTTTTGTCTTTTAAAACCGTGTGCGAAAGATATATGTGACATGGAGGATGTCAATGTAGGTGTATGGTCCAACATTTTTTCACTGGCACATTGCCACAACCTGCATTGGAAAGCCCCTACTTTGTTTCCTTATATTTTTGGTATTCATAAAGTAACCGCAAAATAGATCACCTGCAGTTTTACTTTCCTCGTCTAAAAGACGGAGGAAGTATTGCAACCACGAAAAAATCACCTTCCGAGATTTCGTCAGATCTTCACGTTCCAGGGTCCGTCTGTCTGTCTGCCAGTAGGCGGTATAACTCAAAAACTAGGTGTTGGAGAATGCCGGTATTTTACATGCATATTATATGCCTACCTGACATTAAAACAGGGTGAGTACCTTAACAAATGAAATTTTGTTAGTTTTGATTTACCTGAGAAATAGATACAAGGAATAACTTGCACATAGTTCCGGCTTTATCATTGGCGAAAATGAGACCTAACAGATACAGGGTAAACATCACAAATTGGACAGAATAGTATGGTGCTTTATAACGCAGCAGAAACTCGTCCAACTTGAACACACTCGTACTTCAGTTATTCCAGCGGCGGACAAGACACTGGCTCGAAATATTCGCCCCTGCGCGCGGAGTTCGAATCCCAGCAGACTATTTTTTTAATTTGCAAATTGATCAAATTCGCGCCGGGGAAGTTCTCTCTACATTTGTTTTAGTTTTGCCATTGTAAGTTTCTCCAACGTTAGCGATATTGTAGTAAAGGCAAAAATTTTCGAAGTAACGATTCAGTGTGTAATCATTAATAAAAACGTTTACAATTAACGCAACGTCTAATAGATATAGAAAATATGTTACACTTTTGTAAGATGCTTTATTGTCAATATTTGGTGACATTTCCACAAACTAAACTTACAACTTTAGTCGAAAAGTTATCCAAAGGGATTTTCTGGCTAAGGACACGAATAGAGAAGCGATTACAACATCGTGGAATAATATAGATTATAGTTTATTTACACTTGAGCGGTAAAAGCAGGTGGCGAGAATGGCAAGAACCTGAAAGAAAACTTGGTCGCTGCAAAACAACTAGCATTAGCGTTCTGCCAATCGCTATTTGCTCAGCCGCTTGGAAAATCAATTTTGTCGTGCCGAGGTAAAGTTGCCTACCATACATTTTACTTTATACATGCAAATCCGCTTAATCGATTTTGAAACCGTTTCATTAATAATGCGCAAACTAGTTCTGATTCTATTTCTACTCTTGACGGAAGTTTCTCTTGAATTTGCATTTATTTGGTTATAAATGTTGGCATGTATAGAGTTCGAAAACGTCGAGAGCGGTTCCGGTGGATGCTTGCCATCTTTGATGTCGCTATTGGTTCAGTTTTATGACAATTAATAACGTTATCAATATAGCCGATGCTCACTCAGCAGAAAGTTTAATAACGTTATAAAAGATAAATTAAACGTATGTAACTCCTTTTATCTTTTCTGTGATCAATGAAGTGTAAATATCGAACTTTAATAGTATTTCTCAGTACAAGGAACTACCTTGTCTTGCAGAAAATAATATTGCTCGATTTAAACGTACAATATAAGGAATGTTTAGTATTGGCGCATGTGGGTAAATCTTAATAACAACTCACTATATGTATAGTTTATAACTCGTACTTACATTCTGGGTGTAGAAATGAGTGTTATTGATTTATTTCAATTTCATGTCTTTATTTTAAGATATTTTATTTCTGGTTTCTCTGTTCTACGTTAAGATGCTTCTTTCTGAGAACCTTAATATGATTTACTGGATTGTGTAAAGGCAAAAAAAAATGAGTTGAGGGTTCTTAATCACTTTCCAGCTATTGTTTACTTAACAGTAGCCGTAACTGTAATTGCTCATATGTTTTTATTAACTTAGGAATTTTTCTCTTTTCTTTGCTGGAAAATACAATTATTGTTTGCCTGGTTTCTATTTTACTAATAGTGATATTCAACAGTCATGCTAATTTTGCGAATCAATTGCTATGAACACATATTAATCCTTTATTGTTATAATAGCAATTAATAATATTTCAAGCATATCAAATATTATTTTATAAAATGTGCCAGAAATGTGCTAGGTTAATTTTTTAAATTGTATAAAATATCATTTGCCCAGATAAGAATTTGTAAAACGCTATTAAAAATAGTGTTAGCCTTGATTTTAACAAAATTCGATTTCAAATAAAACATAGTGTACACCTCGGCACTGAAGTTCCTTTTTATCCCTCATGTGGTTTATTTGCCTTGGCCCTACGGGCCTCGGCAACTAAATCCACATTCGTGATAAAAAGTTATACTTCAGTGCCTTGGTATATAAACTACTATTTCTCCACCTTGGGGAACAAAGTAAAATAAACAATTTTCACCGTGGTAACTAATAAATTGCTAAGTTACGTACCAGCAACTATTTTAATTTTGACGTTTTAAAAAGCTGTATTGTCAGGCTGACAGTTAAAATATTTTCGATTTTTTTTGGGAATTTTAGGTATTAAGCCGTTTAGGTACTGCAAAAAATAGTATATACACCACGATAGCGAATCCTCTTATAACCTTCGCGCGTTAGGTTATAATACTGGGCTTCGCTACCTTGATGTATAATATACTATTTTTCATTTGCTACAATCTTTCTGGTAAATACTGTATAAAACTCGACATAACGAAATTCGCAGTATGTTAAAGCTGGGATGAAATTTAAAAAAATCTGTTTTGTTTAACATTTAATGATGTTTTATTGCCAACTCTAGAGAGAAGCTTTTTATCAAGTAATAATTAACTACGACGATATCTGAAGGTTACCTAATTTTCCGGTCGGATGTAAAAGTTGCAGATATTTCCGCAGTTCAGTAAAAAGTACTAATTGCTTGTTCTACTGCCAGTTGATATTTACATTAAAAGCAATTACGGATTCGGAACAAAGAAATGTAAAACCCCACAAACAACGTAATTGCTTCATAAGGTATTTTTAATTTAGTCTGCCACTCTCGGGGGTGTAGATAAACAGGAAAATCGGTAAACCATTGGCGCTGCGATAAAAATAGCAGAAGCTACGTCGGTCAGTGCTTCCCAAAAAAGAATAAAAGGAACCTTGAAACGGATTGCGCTTTGGCACAGCAAAATCAAGTTACTTTAATCTTGAAGCTGATTAAAAAGTAATTTATAAGCAACTCGTGGTGAATTAAAGTAATTGTGCTTAACAAAGGGCAGGCTTTTGGTTTTGAAATGACGAAAGGATTAAATAATAAAATGTGCTTGTTTTACATTTTGAGTTTAAATTATTTTTCGCAAAACAATGCCAGTCAGGGAACGCTTAAAACAGTAAATTGGACACAAGTTTTATGATTATTTTGCTTTTGTTCGAACATTTGCACCAGACGTATTCACGCAAAAGTTTTAAGCATAGACATTTTATACAGACAAGAGGCAGTTTCCTTTCTAAACAGTTACAAATTACAACGGATTTTTCATATCCAGGATGTGTGAACACTGTAGCTAAAAATAAGGATACATAGTCAATATTCGTTCGACATTTCAAGGCACAATAAATTCAGAAGGGACACCTACTCGTCTTACTCACACGAGTAGGTGTTCCTATAAACGATTGGGTAGAAATTCTTGTGTTGGTTATAAAATAATCGACTCGGAAATTCGGAATACAATAACGTTGACAGCCGATCGCTTCAAAGAAAGCTTTGTGGTGAAAAATCAGATTTCAAGTAAATGCCAGAGTGTGCATGAGGCTTTAAAATGCTAATAAATTCTAATATTGGGTTTATATGTAGAATCCCAAGGCTAGGTTATAAAAAGAGAATAAATTCTAGTGTACAAAAAGAAATTACTGAACACCTCTACTACTCCTTGTAATTTCTGTAATAATAATTATTAATAAACATTGTAAGCTTTAACCTGGATCTAAAATATTTTTACTTTTTGTTAAACTCTGGAAGACTGTGGACAGTGAATAAGTTTTAGTAAAAGATATATACACAATAAGCAATTTTTCCATAAATAACTCGCGTGTAAAGGTTCAAATATGCTTTAATCAAATCGCGTTTAGAAGTGGATCCTCGAAGGGAACTTGAACAGCTGCTAAACGTTATAGAAGGTGTTTCGAGTTTCTATAGCTAGGTATCCAGTATATCAAAACTGGAGCGATATATAATGCGCTCACCACCCGATGTGTTTGAAAAAATATCACGCATCTCTTCAGGAAAATTCGATCCGAGACGACCAAACAATAGTTTGTTATTTACACATGCTGCAATTATTGATATTATTATTTAACGTTACAGTGCATAAACCCCACAACAGTGAGCCGGTCAAAATTAATCTCGAATGGGATTTTCTCGCAAAAACCTGAAGTTCCTGAAACGAGATCGCAAATCCAATTACCATGGAATCGTTCTTACCCAAAAGTTTGCAAAGCTTCGGCACTTGGATTACGTATCCGCAGCTGCACAAAGCTCTTTAAACCGCCTTTTCATTTATGACTGACATACCTGCAACAAAAAAAATATATGAAATTTATTTGCAAAACTTGCCTTAGGCTTTGCATGTATTTCAGTTATTGAAACAGACCGTGTATGGAAGGTACACAGTAATTGAATGCCTTAAGTACTAATATTATTACTTTGATTCTACTCACTAAATATATAAAATATTAAATGGAAGCACCTACATTTCTCACATAAATGAGAATGATTACTTTGGTAATAATTCCTTACACAATATGAAGGTACAGTAAATGTCACTTAGTTTGAATCAATGTTAAAATGACTATTATGGCAATATTGATAAGTTGCAAATTCGATTAAAATATGCGGAGTGAAGATGCTTCAAACGCCTTAAAATAAAAAAAAAACGTAATAAATGAAAAATTTATACCACAAAAAATTCATGGCAAAAACATGACGAACAAAATCATACGGCTAGGCACATTGTTACAACCTAAAACCAACTTAATACACAGCAACAGCATATAAAGTTGCACTAGTAGCCTCTTGTATTGTTAATATTTCGCCGGACGTCAGAATAGGGTTGTACCACAAGGATATATGACAAATCCGGAACAATTTTTAGGTGCCACGAAAATATTGTGAGAGACATTCCAGCAGAATAAGAACTGGGACAACAATAAAAATACATTTACATTAGTTAGGGCGGTCTCAGCCGACTCAAATTGCAGGCCTAGCACGTGCCATTACATGAACATACAAAATAAGAAAATGTATAGTTACATATCGTGGTAGAATCCACGACTACGAAATTCTAAGAGCTGCGTAAGGCGTAACGTCATGTTGCCAGTAGAAAAACAAGGAAATACGTAATTACGTATCGTGGTGTATTCAACGACCGACAAATGTTAAAGGGTCTTAAACCGGTCGGAAAATGCGCACAAGGAGCTCTAAATAAATATAAAAATGGACTACGATCTAATAATATTGTCTGCTGATGGCGAATGTATTCGTAGTTATGTTACAACTTTGCAATACTCGGACGGTAAATGAGTACAACTTGCAAAAATTCCTTATGGCATAAATACGTAAATGAATTAAAGCACAACTGAGTTGCATGCGAGCTGCTGTAAGTGCAAAAGAGAGATAAAGAAGGAAAGAAAGAGAGAGAGATAGAAAGAAAGTCGGCAAGCCACGGCTGTGCAACAAGGATAGATAGTTGGAGGTCTGTATGTATCAATGATACTCTACGCCAAGGCTCTCGACGTTGTGCCTATTAGACCCTTGTTTACATCCGAGATCAGTCAAAATTCCACGAAAATTGGGCGATAATTTAAAAGATTTGCCCGCGTGAACCATTAAATGCCCAAAACATACTCAACTTAGGTGAAGCCTAGTTTTCGACTACCAGAAACTCCGGACAGAACACAAAAAGTTTATTGCCGTCGCATACGAACGGATATGCAAAGTAGCTTAACAATATGATAAATCACGCAAAGGATATCAGCAGAAAGATATCAAGAAATGTACAGTTTACTGGGCAGCGTAAGATGAACTAAGTATGGATGGTATTCAGAAATTGAAAAGCAAGTAATAAAAGATACCGTATAACAAAAAAGCTATGTGAGTGGGAAGAACATTGTAAAGTCCTTTTGACCAAAGATAAAGACTAATTTAAGACTACAAATCACCTAAATAATACGATTTAATCTTTGCAATGGAAGAATGAAGATACATTATGATTTCCTATGCATAACAGATAGTTTTGTCAACGAGCAAAGAGATATTTGGTTCAGGCGCGTATCTTTGTAGATGGTATGTGAATGTGTTGTGTCTTGTGTAGTGCAGGTTATGCAGGATGCAGCACAATAACTTGCTAATAATTATTGTGTAATAAGCGAAAAATATGTTTGCAGTCAGTACAGATTACAGAGTGAAGTACGGAAAAATATAATTTCACTTTTGCCATAACGATTGACCACAACTAGCTGTATTAGAATATATTGGTTCTTAATCATTATTTATTTATTGCAATTTGCTTGTTTAAAACGATATCCTAGCACAGGGCTATCTAAATACTACTAAATACAAATATACGACAACAATCTCTAGTGAAAGCAATTGCAAAAGTAATTTACGTTCTGTAATTACTATTTTATTTGATTTAATGCGCATAATTTCTTGTACTGAATTTGATTTGTTCGGTTCGCAATTTTGCTGTTGCACGTATAGCAGGTTATGGACATTTGTTGAAAAAGAATTAAATATCATTAATTGATCTCTGTCAACATTTGTATATTTACAGATAGTTTCGTAGTTAATTCCAATAAATTGCGTAAATAATCTGGAAAGTGACAGTGACATTGAGTTAGAATTAACACCTCCAAATATAACACAAGCTGCACAGCTAACAACATTTATTACCAAAACCGTCCAAAAAGATATACCAACGCTCTTATGCCCTCTTTATGGATAGGAAAAAAGCAAAATCGTTTTCCGAGAACGTTGTCGTGGCTTATTTTGGTAAATTGGCGAAAAAGTTAAAAGTTCTACTTTGTGTACACAATACTCAATGTTGAGAACCACTATTAGTATCAACAATACTACACATAAGTATTAGCAAATATTTAAAACCGAAGGAATTCCTCCAGCGGCAGTCAAACGGATACAGACCCAAAAACTCAAAGATTTTTACATGAAATAACATCGATACATTTCTAAAAGAAGCTCCTAACGAAATATATTTTTTTCTGCATTCTGCAGCTGAACTTCGCCCTACTCACTATTTCTTCTTTTTTTTTTTTGGTTAACGTATGTATTCTCTTTTTTAATTAATAGAAGCATATTATTATTATTATTATTTGAACATTAGTTTCAAAACTAGCAGTCCCGTGAGACAAATGTCTCATTTAACGCGCCTTCAAACCTCGATCGGTTAGGCAACCACCCAGACCTGGAAGGTGTCAAAGTGGTTGCCTAACCGATCGAGGATTTAAGGCGCAGAGGGTCGCAGCTACGTTTGGCGGCCGAAACAGTTTTTATTTAATACGCGTTCTATTTGAAAAACGGTCTTTTTGTGATTTCTCGAAAACCGGAAGTGTCACGTGACTGAAATTCGGTTCGTGACCTGACATGACCATTCCAAACATATAACTTTAATAACTTTTTTCTCTATCTCTTACGGTTTGGCTGCTGAAACAGCGTCCCGGACAAAACAGCGTCCCGGACAAAACAGCGTCCCAGACAGACACGTCTATTAGATAAAGGATAATATTTTTATTAAATAATTATTCAATTTTTTATGCAACACCTGTATCATTAACACCGCCAAATGAATGTTCTAGAAAACCAATATTTACATATAAGCGTATTCATTGAAGAATTACTTTGTAAGATATTTCTTGAGCAAAACTAGATTAGTTAGAATAATTGTATTCTATTACTAAATTATATGATATATAAAATTATACTTTCTTAGTAAAGTCTTTATTGTCATTTCGCGAAAAAATTAGCTTCCGAGATTTCTTCAGATCCGTCTGTCTGTCTGCCTGTATATCTGTCTGCCTGTCTGTCTGCCTATTGGCGGTATAACTCAAAAACTATTTCTTGAAGGAAGACAATATATTGCATACCCATTATATATCTACCTGGAATGAAACCGAGAAAATTTCAGACAAATATACACACAGTGTGCACCTATAAAAAATAAAATGTTCTTTATTTTTGCTTTAACTTCTTCCCAAAAATGGGACCCAACAGATACAGGCTAAATGTATGAGACAAAAAGGAGCAACGCATCAATGCGTTATATTAAATATAGCTGCATCGAAGAAATTCGAAACATACCGGTGGGTCAGGCAGCGAATGTCTCCTTGACCCCTGTACTACCGCCGAATAATGAAACGAATGCGCCGGCTAGTTCGCAGGCCCTGAATTTCGAGTCCCATCACCGGTAATATTTATATTTTTGCTTTAGCTGAGATACAGATCAAAGTAACAATTTGCAAATAATTCGAGCTTTACCCTTGACGAAAATTGAACCCAACAGATATAGCGTAAATGCTGTAAAACAGAAAAAGGAAGGAGTCAACTAAAAATAGGTTATATTTAAGGCAGCCGGGACTGACGGACTTAAGAAGAGCTCTGTAGCGCATGTAGGATTAGCCCGTTTCTTTGCAATATCCCGCTAAACGTTGGAATCGCATACGCAACCGCCTGTCCTTCGAATTCGACCACCGGTAATGTATCTAATTTATTAGAAACGCGAAGATATTTTAAGATTACAGATCTTGTTTATTAAATTTGCTATCGGTCTTTATATGTTTAACCTCTTTTTTCAAAACAATGCTTTTGCACTGATTTACTCTACTTACTTGTAGCATAAAATTTTAAAATATCAGCATTGAAATCTATACACCCTCCAGTAAGATATGTTCACACTTTGAATCAATTCAATCGTATCCGATATTAAATGTATTAAATAAAATTTGTAGTTATACGTATCACTCACAACTAGGTAAAAATTATAAAGGGAGAATTCTCTTAAACCATATTCTCTTTGGATTCGCTTAAGAGCATGTTATTAGGAAAAAAACAGCAGCAGCAGCAGCTAACGAGGAGCAAAAAATTTGAAGTATTTTATTTTATCCTACTTTCACTTAAAGAGTCTAAACGAGGTGCCTCTTATGCCATAGTATTGTATTGAACTCAAGAACGTTCGTATAAAAATGGAATATCCTCTTGAATTGTAGAAAGTTTTTCAAATAAACGTAGGGCAGTACGTACTAAATCCGATATTAAAATCAAGGCGACGGTTGTTTGATATTACTGTTTCATCTGCTTACAAAATTGTTGGTTTATGCAGCTTTAGTGTCAATACACTTTTTCCGATTACCCCTTGTTCATTAATCATTACTTTGCTTGTCCACTTCATGCTGGTGCTTTAATTCTGCTTGGAAGTGACTAAGCCGCATATTATCCAACGCTACATTGCGAAGAATGGATTTTTCATAATTGTTTCAAAATTATTCTAAATCTAAATTTGCTTATTCACAAGGGCATTCAACATTCTAGGTTTCATCGTCAAATGATATTGTAATATATAATCTATTCACAATGTTTCGTCCTTCGAGTAGGCTATGTTAGGGTGATATTTTTGTTGGTACACATGCGAAATAACTAGACATGACAAAATTGGGTTATGTTGTTTTCAATTGGTGGTTATTATTTTTGAAGGTTTGCATTGTTGCCAGTTAAATTTTTGTCTCCTTCCATAAAATTTTCGGCATTCTAACATTAACATTGCAAGCGGTACTTGCATATTCTAAAAGATTTTTAAAGTACAAGAAAAGAAAAAGCTGGCGTGAATTATGTTCTAGTATCAACAAAAATATGAACATTTCCAATGTGTGGAAACTCGTTAGGAAATTCAAGGGGTCTTTCAGATTGCAGAATAATTGTAAAAATGATGAATGGATTCCACAGCTCTTAGACAAACTAGCTCCTGCATATGTTGACACCGATCCTAAAAGCGAGAGAATATTGGAATTCGACGAACTTATGGGTCATGCATTTACTTCGAATGAGTTTGAAAAAGCGCTCAAAAATTCAAACAATACAGCACCTGGCTTTGATGACATTTCTTATAATTTTCTTTTAAACCTTCCAAGTGACGGGAAACGTTTACTTCTTTTAGCTTTAAACGACATGTGGTTAGGGAGTGAGCAAGTTAATGAGTTGAAAAATATTCTAATTGCCCCAGTCTTAAAGCCAAATAAAAGTATAAATTCTCCGGATTCGTACCGACCCATCTCCTTGTTATCCTGTGTCACAAAAACATTTGAACGACTAATAAAGAATCGCTTAGAGTGGAGGCTGGAATCGGAAAACCTTCTACCGGAAAAGCAATATGGATTTAGGAAATGCAGAGGAACGATTCATGCCTTGGTAGATTTGGTTACACACATTCAAATTGGCCTGACTAACAACTCATATATAGCAGTGGTCTTTCTTGACATAGAGGGCGCCTACAACTCAGTTAATCTTGACCTTCTAGAAGACAAAATGTGCAAAATAGGCATCGCTTCACAAGCTTCTCGCAATATTACTAACCTATTTCGACAACGCAAAATATTTGTTAAATCTTTCACTAATAGACTCGTGGGACCTAGAGTAGTGTCATTAGGCTTGCCACAAGGCTCAATATTAAGCCCTACGCTGTTTAATATTTACTGCATCGACCTTCATCAAATCATGGGAAAAGAGGTAAACATTTGCCAGTATGCTGATATTTGTTTTTGGTTGGAAGATCAAAATTTGGAATCGCTTAAATTAAAAATGAACGAAACCATGCACAAAGTAGTTCACTGGCTGAATGATAACGGTCTTAAATTGGCAACCAACAAAACAGCAGTAATGTTCTTGTCACGTCATAGAAATATACCGGTGGAGTCAATATCCCTCGCTAATATCAACTTACCAATTAAGACAACCTTTAAATATTTAGGACTAACCTTAGATAATAAATTAAACTGGAAAGCGCATATTGACAATTTAGTTGCTAGGTGTGAAAAAAGTTTGAATTTTATGAGAATGATGACAAAAGTTAAATGGGGCGCCGACAATATTGTTATGCGTAATATCTATAAAAGTCACGTTAGATCCTTAATTGATTACGGATGTATTTTATACGACTCTGCCTGCAAATCAGTTCTTAAAAAAGTAAATACCATACAAAACAAAGCATTGAGAATATGTACAGGTGCAATGCAAACCTCACCAGCAGAAGCAATCCGCGTAGAAACACACGAGCCTCCTCTCTCTCTTAGAAGACGCTTTATCGCTGCAAAATTTTTAATGAAACTTGGTAACCTTCATTTTTCTTTACTTACTAACAAAATTGCATACTTGGCGAAGTTGGATATAACTGCTGACTACTGGGCGTCTAAAAAATCCCCCATATTAGCGGTGGCGCAAAGATATAGTCAAAGGTTTAACATTGATACTTTAGGGAATGCGCTCGATGATTTAGATTACTTTTCTTACAATAGGAATATCAACATTACCTTCCCCAATTACACAGGGAACCCTGTAATCGACGACCAGTTGTATCGGGCTGAGCGATCTAAGATAAAGGGATCATTAATTTTTACCGATGGTTCCAAGACAGTAGATGGATGTGGGTGCGCGGTTTATAATACCATCACCAAAGATCATAAAATGTTTAGGTTGCCTCGCCAAACCTCTATTTTCACAGCGGAGGCTTTAGCAATTCTTAAAGCCTTGGAGCATCACCAAGAAGATGGAGGAGCGGACTTGGTAATAATGACCGACTCTCAAAGCGTTCTAATGGCTTTACAAAAAAATGAGCATGTTTTAAAGACCAACGTAGTGATATTAAGAATCAAAAAATTAATAAACATACTTAAGGAGAGCAATATCGAAGTAAGACTTTACTGGGTGAAAGGGCATGCTAATATTTTAAATAATGAAATAGTCGATAGGTTCGCTAAGAGAGCGGAAAATGAAGGGTATTTACTTCAAGAAAAAATTACCGCTGAAGACGCATTAGTAAAAGTAAAACAGGATATACTAAATGTTCAGTGGAATGAGCACTGGAGAAATTATATTGCCTTGCACCCAACCCAATATGGATTCATACATCCAACCATTAATGATAAGCCATGGTGGAATAATAAAATCGTATCTAGATACTCCTACACCACGATTTGTAGAATAAAGTTAGGCCATGGAACGTATCCAGCTCATCTTCACAGAATGAACATGATCGACAATCCCTACTGCAGTTGCGATCAAGTGGTAGCGGATTTAAATCATTTAATCTTTGCATGTCCTAATTATACAGCAGAACGCACAGTACTTTACAACAAACTGTTAGGTATTCAGACCCCTATGCCAATCGATATCATCACCCTGTTATCCAGTAACAGTTTTGAAGTCTATAAGATCCTTATGCAGTTTATTGTTAGTTCAAAAATAAAAATATAGTTAGCTTAAAAAAATTTTTTTTTGAATTCCATTGATACGAGGGCATAAATAAGAGGCTATATGGGCAAAGATCCCGAAAGGCCTTAAAACATTAAAAAAAACATTAACATTGCAACGTCAATAAACCAGTTATAAAAAATGTGACAGTTCTTGCATGTCACAGTTTGACTTCTGCCGCAACTCATGCTTGCAACTTAATAACAACAAATAACACTTATAACAGCCTACTGGGAGGAGGAATCATCGTGAATGGATTATACAAGGATGTATTTTCACGTCAGCTACTCAGCTATGAAAGAAAATGCATGTCAAATTAGCAACCCGTTATTTTGCCATACGAGCGATAATGGTTTTCTTCGTGTTAACCAAATGGCAGCCAAGGCAGGCTGGTACTTTATGCGCTTGCATCTGGCGGTACAGTGCACAACTTGCCCGGGACTCGAGATACAAAGTTGGAGCTCGCCTTTTGTGCTTGCACAGCAACCATTGTATGAGATGTGTGTGTCATGGTGATGTGTTGACGTTGTTACTCTATCTCTTAGGTATGTGGTTCTGAGTAGAGTACAGTTAATTTGGTGCCCGATTCCAATCGCCAAGGCTGCTGAAAAATTCCGGGCCCCGCGGTGGGCTGTAAATAATTTACTTCTCTAGGAAAGACGTAAAAAATTTTGTAAATGTTTCCTGCATCCCCCAAATCTGACAGTGCAAGGATCACTTGCAAAGAAGGTAGTGAACATTGGGCAGCTTTATGAATAGGAATTTTTGTAGCTTTTGCATTTGTAACGGTTATAAAACGTTGATAGCATGAGGTATCAATGCCATTGTCTTGTTGTTTTTGTATTCGTTTGGTGGATCTCTTTTGTGAAGGCGGCTGATCACTGATTTACAACAATCATTTGGCCATTTCTTGTCTTCCCCATTTTTTACATTTTGGGTACGCTATGTCCTCGTCCATTTCTTCAAATATTCTTAAACTTTTTGACGTAATCTGATCAAACCTTTATTTGTGAAGTTTATTAACACCTTTATCAATCTCTGAATTTACCATGTTAGATTCCATATGTTAGGGTTATTGCTTCGTTGCCATGGTTTAATTCAGTTCTTCCACTTCTAAAAAGTTTCTGGCAGTGTATTTCTCATATCTTCTTCAATTTTCATCTTCTAATCTTTGTGTAAGTATGTTAGAATTCATAAATATCTCACTTTGTTGATCAATTCTTTCGACTCATTGTGGACAGCGTGCCGTTCTAGTTCTACGCATATATTATTGATGTGATTCTTTCGATCACATCTGTTTGATCTTTTTATTTCTTTATTAAGTTATTGCACTATTTGTTTCTTGTCTTAATTTGAGGCATTTGATAATTTTGGCCTTCCTTGCTTCTCGATAGGTTGTTCAGTCGTTGATACCGTCTTACCAGATTCTTCTACTCTTAGTATCAATTTTAGGTGTTTCCATGATTCACTCAGGTTATTTGTAATGATCAGTTTTTGAAGTTTTCCAAACACGTACGTTTTGCTTTTAGGGATTTTATAGTTTAATAGTCAACCATACTGTACTAAGTTGTGGTCGAAATCAGATTCCGCCTCAGGTTTAATATTACAGTTCTTCTCCGCTGTCTTTCATCTCATTTTTAGGTATTTACTTACGGCATGTCGTATATGATCATGGTTAATGATATTGCCTATTTTAGAATTACAATCACAATTCTCGTTTTTTTTTAGCAATTTTTAGTCTATTTTTGAACATATGCCTCGTTCGTTCTATTCTTTTCCTTCCTATTCTGCTGTCTTCGTTATATCATCGTACCACCTTGTTAAAGGGCAGCCTCTTCTTCCCTTTCTTTAGTATGACCGCCCCTGGAATTTTCACTCTGTTCCACCTCCTGTCTCTTTATTTTTCCACATGTTCGGCCTGGTTCCATTTTAGAGTGCCAACTAGCTATAATATGAATGCCATCTTTGTGACTCTTTTAGTTCACACTTTGCTCTTTGTTCTCTTTCTAATTAGCATTAGTCTCTCCAACGCTTTTTGTGTCACGAGCAGTTTTTTTATAATCTTTGTGAGCGTCTAGGTCTGTGCCCTATAAGGGCAGTATGCGTCACCATTTCTTCATTTTCGTCTTCTGTATATCTCGTTTATTTGATTTTCTTTCCCCAACCTAATTTCATGCCCTCTACAGGTTTTTTATTTTGTTATTTCTAATCGCTGTTGCGGATCTTACCTCAGTTTTCTGGAGGTTCATTGCAATTCGATCTTCCTCGACTCTCGTTTTAAAGCAGTTAGCATTTTATCGAGGTATTCTATTGTATCGACTATGAAGACAACAACACCAGCAAATCTCAAGCTGTTAAGGTAAGTAGTACGCTTTTTCCTCTCAATTTATATCTTTCAATACACCTTCCAGAAGTAGTATGCATTATTTGCCAGAGAACGTGCCGCTCTGTCGAATTTATGTTTAATGTGTTGATATTTTGATACAATTTAACTTTTGTGTAGATCTCGCATATTTGTATACGACCAGAACCAAATTTACCAGATCAGCTTTTTTCAACTTTGTACGAACAAGCGCTTTCACTCGGTATATTTTTCATAACTTCATTTATGTTTCCGAAGTAGTTGTTTCTATTAAAAGCTACAATTTGAACACCAACAATGGGCAAATATATCAGGAACAGTAACTTTAGTTGAACGCCTCAGGGTAGCAAATTGAGTAAATATTGAAATTGTATACAATTTCCTATAATAAGCACAATTTACTTGTACTGCGCTACGTCTCCAGATTATTTGCCTGCATATTAGCGTCAATATGCAGCATTGGATATCTGGCAACATGTAATTCAGAATGAAATATTTGTCACCATGTGGAGGACATTAGTATAGTATAATTAACTGTTTTACTAAGTAAAATGTTAGAATCGATGGAGCTGTCAAATGAGAATCTTCTTATCTTTCATCCTAATTCTATTTATTTTCTTTAGTAAAACCGACTGAGCTGTATTCAAAGAGTTGATAAGGCAAATAGTATTTTCATGCGAATTAGCTGGTAAACGTAGTTATGACTATATACATACAAGTGATAAAAGCTGCTGCTAACCGCAAGAGTGCTTGTAGTTGAATGAATAATTGAAAGCTCAGTTTTATAAGAAATGTAAGTGTATTTGTGTACTTCTTCAACAAATATGTGTGAATATTTTTCAGCTGGTCACTGGTCCTTCATCCAGTGTTCCTTAAAATTATTGGTGACGTATCTGGCGCTCTGTTCCGTTTTGTGGCAATACTGTAGGAGAGCTAAATGTTAAAATTACGTTTACAAAAAGTAGTTTGAGCAACAGGATAAAAATGTCTAACATTCAAAATGTAATGGCAAAATTATATAGAAACTTGAACGTCAGCACCTAAGCGAGTTACTGCGCTTGAAGCAGCATCGATTTCATCAAGCAGAGGATACCACGCTGGTTTAATTGGGTGCTAATTGATAAAATAAATACAGCTACCAGCCAGTAAAATGCAAATAAGTAGATATAGCATTTTTCGAATAAATTAGTGGCTAGGAATATTTGCTATCTGTGTAATTAATAGCGGCCAAGTATTATTTTGTTGATTACGAAACAACATTCAACAAAGAAGCAAAGCTCATTCAATATAAAGTTAGTTTTTGTAATTTATATCCTGGCTTATTAGGTAGTAAATTTCATTAACTCGCAGTGGCTATTGAGGAGTAAAGAATATTTATTCTAGAAATTGACATAACATTCCGGTTTATTTAGTGAGGCCTAAACTCCAACAAAGTTGTTTCTTACTACGAGCGGTATAACTTCTACGAACAGATCAGGGAAGGTTGCGAAATATCAGCTATACAGAGCAAATAATTAGTAAGAAGACAACAACGTTGAGGTCATTTTAATAATAAGTAGATTATACTTCACCTGTTTGGAAGATTTCCTACAGGTAGTGATTATTTGGTGGAAACAAAACTTCAGGATTTTTTTTACGTAGCGCTGTAAGGCATACCTGTTTTCTTATTTAAATGCAGTTGCCGAATGATGGAAGCTATCTTAACCTTATTAAATATGCTGCGGAAGATCATGAAATATTTTGTTTTGGATTGCTATTACTGCACAATTAATTTTCCTTTAACGCTGACGATCGTGTCACTGAATGGATGTAAACACACTAACAAGTGAAAGACGTAACCTCTAAGGATTATTTCTTCGTCAATTTGTGTGGAATATTACACCTCATCAGTGCATCGCCATGTGGGTAGGTTGTTCGTGGAGCTAGTTATTTTCCACTGAACAAGGTTGACAAACATCAAGCGACCGCACATACTGTTTGTGCCTGGTGCTGCTTTGTGCTTCGAAATCGTGATGCGACAGCAGGCAAAAATAACGTTACGGTCATAAAGACGTTGCTCCAGATCATCATACTTCTGCAGCACTTAGATCCTTGGAGGCTCCGCTTTTATTATTTCAATTACCGTCAGACCCCAAACTTTTTATCCCATCAGAATCATGCATAGCCACGAATATTTTCATCGACTATGGTTTAGCTTCAAGCCGCTGTTTCAAACTGATGACTTTGGTATCGTTAAATGACTGCATTAGGCACGTATTTAACGTGTATGTAATTCATGCGTGTTATGCATGTACATAATCCTTCATCTTAAGTACAATAGTTACCACGCTTTTATTTGCAATAATTGCCATTTATTCTGTTTAGCAGTGTGTTTTCGCAAATGTGCGCTGAACGGGCACAAATATTGAGCCCTTTGCCATCAAGGAGACTAAATTCCATTTGGCGAAGTTGGCTAGGTTGCGGTCAACCTACCAAAATTGCCTTCCCTTAGACTATATCCGCCGCTCCGTGACGTTTTCCACAGGGACTTCCTTCTAATATTAGAGGTTGACTAGGCAATCCAACGCTAACAAGTGAGATGTGTTATTGCGTTATCGTGTATTCAATATAACATCAATTTATATTCTATGCACTTCTATTGTAAAGCAAATATGAAGTCGCTCCTACCGCTGGTAAAAATACCAAGTAGATGAAAAGGTAAGCTCATCCAACAAACAGGACTCCAAATCAATACGATTCCTTGGGAAAACTTGTTTTGGTCTGACTGTTATACAAAATCACCAGCGTTTTCAAAGTAACTCCACTGTAGCAAGCCGCGTGCACCTTTTAGTCTGTTATGTGTAGTAAAAGCGTTTTTACGTGCTCGTCGTTATACGGAAATCTCTATTCCTCGCCACCTTTAAATCTAAAATGCTACTTTATCGATCCTCTACCCGCATACGCGCTTTCTGCTAATGGTATTTTTTAAACGAATTTTCTTTGTCCAGGCTATATAATAATTAGTTCCTGTCTCGTTTGGGAATTCTTTTTAGCCGATATCGTCGCACATATGGAGCAATCATGTACATAATATCACAACGGCCATGCCACTTCGAAATCACAGGTTCAACAGATTACGAAGACTGAATATGTCTCCAAAGCGTGTGGCAAAAGTCGTAGGTACCTGTCAAGAAACTGTCGTAAAAACATACCACCACAAATGTACACTAAAAAGGAGATTAGCATGTTTGATGTTCTGTGATTGTAGTTGCTCAACCAACACAATAAATGCCTGATTATAACCTTTCATTGACGTAGTTCCAGAATGATGATTTAAAAATTAATTCGATATCTGCAAGTTTGTAATTGTATGGTTCTTGACGTAAGATACAGTCGGTTAATACGACTTTTAAGTCTGTATCAAAAGTAAGAGCATTTATGAACTTTGCTTACTACTTAGCGCCCAGACGATTATCTGCATTCACCATTTGTACCATTTACAACTATTCAGTTCTAATTACAAATTTTTTTAATTTATGGACTTCGTAATAAGGTATATTACAATTTGTGATAGTAGGTATCCCATATATGAAATTTTAACATTTGCATGTATTTGTACTTAGTTACTATCAGTGTGACAATTTATTTGATATTCCATCTACCAAAATTAAATACCGAGATGGCATCTGCCAAAGATTTCACGTATTATTGTTTTTATTATGTAATATATATTAATGGGTGATCTAAATTCAAAGGTTGTGAAAGGAAAGGAAGATAACATAATTAGTGACTTTGGTCTAGGTACAAGGAATGAAAGAGCAAATCGATTTTCTAGATTTTTCAAAGAAAATCAGTTTTGTGTAATTAATACCTTCTTTAACTCACCTGTAAGGGGTATATATACCCGTAAAACGCTCGCTAATTCGAGTAATAACATAGGGGGAAATCAAATTTACTATTTCATTATAAATGAAGAATTCAAAAGCATAGTTAAATCTGTAAAGACATACCCAGAGTCAAATGTTCCCACGAGTCACAACCTGCTTCTTAGTGAAATCAATCTTAAACTGAAGAACCTAAATAGGTCAAAAGCATCTAGTAGATTCGATGGAAACCTTATCAATACACATATCCAACAAATATGAACTTGCAGGGAAAATAGTATAGAAAAATTACAGCAAACAAACTCACTAGGTATGATTAAATATTAAAACCATTGCACATGATGCAATCAAAACTCTGACTATTAAATAACACAAAAGGAAACAACAATGGCTGAATAATAAAAGTTTAGAATTATTTAATGGAGGAACATAGATAATACAAGAACAGATGATGAAAACTATGACGAAATAAATAAAATGATTGGAAAAAATACGGAAAGCAAAATAATATTAGTAAAAAAATGCCGCGAAATTGAAGAACTACAGCCAAAACATAACAATCAAAATGTACAAAAAGATCAAATAATAAGCGGTTGTCATGTACAACAATAAATCTGATACGCTTATAGATAAAGATGGTAAGCTGATTATAAACGAAGAAGGGAAGTTAAACAGGGAGAGCGCATATTCACGAGCTGTTTGAGGATATAGGACTTGCGATATAATTAGAAACACCTAAAACTAGATCATACAAAACATTAGAAGAAGTAGGACCAGCGCTTACATTAACAAAAACTAGAAAAGGTCCTGGATCTAACCAAATTTCGGCAGAAGTATTGAAACTTTTTGAGCATTAGTGCTATTTAATAACATTTACGAATCAGAGAAAATACCAGTAGAACTAGGCCAAGCAGCATTCAATTGTTTTTACCGCACCTGCGACGATGTTTTGTATGCTTCACTCTCTTCGACTTCATCGCACATGTATACTTCGTACTAACATTTGCCTTGGTTTAGGGATAGTTTATACTAACTTACAATGGCAAGAATAGTGGTCCAGCTCACTCGCGGTACCGCGGATTTGTAGGGTTGATTTACGGAAGATATTTGGGCTTAATTACATATCCCATTTAATTACAGATCTCTCTGGCGTCGTAATTTAAGTCTTTGAGATCTAAGCTGAAGGTATGTGTTGACTTTCTCTTTGTCGTTCCCTATTATAATTAGACATTCGTATTTTATGGGTTTCAGAACCGACTAGGAGTCGTTAAAGTATGAGCAGCTAGTATTTAACCATTAGTGAGTTTTCCGTTTGTTGGTGAGTCCTTGTTGTGCCATCCGCTGTAATTCTTCGGTTAGAGATTGTTGCTGAGAGTCCTTGTGTATACGCTTGCTTTTGGTGACTTTGTAATAGCTGATTGTTATTGTTTGCTTTCCGGTGCCGTTTCGCATTATTGCTGGGAGTATTAAAACACGATCTTTTGTTGTAAAGGTAAAAGCAAATCTGTACTGTAAGCCCACCGAGAAATTGGAATCAGCGGCTAGTGTTGCATTACCTCCGAGTTTTTCAATAATAACTGGCACATTTACTGGAACACTTTGATTTCTAAGTGCGTGGTGGCATACTATTATTCTCGCCTTCTTGCTATGTTCGACCTGCGTCATCATAGTATATTTATAATTGCGTGCTAATTTAATCTGCCCATAAATTTGTTACGTATTTAAATATTGAACTTTGTTATGTGCTAGCTAAACTCCGGTATTTGTGGCAACAGCAGAGTTGACTGTATATGTGGCATTCGCCTATAGCGTAGGTCGCGTTTGTGATTTATACGATTGTTGAAATTAACTGATGTAACACATTTAATGTCGTTCATTAATATAGCCCTGTTTATGTTTACTATAATTTTGTGTATGGATAATGATGTTTCAGGTCGTAGTGAAATGACTACTCGTACTACTTTAGAAGCTTAAGAGTTCTCGTAAGCTAATGAACTTATCGGATGTAAAATACTCTTTGGCGCACCATGGTAATTTCAACACCCTTTGCTAATTATAGAAAAGAACCGCACGTCGTCTTAACTGTAGTTAGTCGGCTATCTGATAATCTCCATGAACGTTTGTAAGTTGGCTCTAGTCCTTGAGAAATTTTTGCACTTGAGTTTAAAATTGCTTGCTGTTCGTAGTAAAATAACTATATACCCCCAAATTGGTAGCAGCATTACCAAAAATACTTACTGGCAACAAACATCTAATGTCAAAGTGGGAGAAAATTTCTCACAAGACGTTGAAATAAACCTCATTGTGAGACAAGTATGTATCCTGCCTCCATTGATTTTCAATCTCTTTTCAGGGGTTATCCTTCAAAAAGCATAAATCGTATAGAGGTCAATGAAGTTAGCATAAATAACCTTAGATATACCGGCGACAGGTGTTTAGTGAATTTATTGTACCAATGTAGTTTGACGTGAGTTCGGATCATAGCAAAGAAAAATGCAGTAAAGCCGTCCCTGAACCGTTTCTAGGGGCTCGATTGGAAGTGGAGGCAACTCACTAATCATTCCATTTCCCCAAAGAATCGAATATCAAATGAGGGCTCAAAATGGAATAAGTTGTGTGTGTGGGTAACCATGAATTTCTTTATGGGACGACGTCGTCTTCAAATACCTGAAAATTTTATTGTTTCCAAATTTATAAGGGGAAAAGCGTTTTCCGAACTATCGTTATGTTGCACGCACTCCTGTTCTCATCTACTCAGCTACTGGCCAGCATAAGATGACCACCAGTGGTGTCCGAAAGTTCAACAATCAGTAACAGCAGCCGCCAGAACCCTAGATAAGTACTGTGTTTGTAGTAATTCATCGCTGATTCCGGTGCTACAGTATTTGCAATCAGTTAAATAGATAGTGGCACGGTAAACGTTGTATAACTCTGTAATTTATTCGCAGACTTATGTTTCAAGTTTGGTTAATATACATAAACGTAAATATTTTAGCAAGCGTCAAAGCCACTACTTATAACAATTTGTGTATCAGCTATGACGCCATTTAGGTATACGGACAAACTTTGAGCATTAAATTCATGCTTGTTACATACTTAAAGTCAATAGAGACTGGTTATACTAACTTATGCATTTTATTGTGGTTGTATGCGGCATTATGTTTCCTTTGTGAAGGGTTCCAGCGGTGTTCAGGAGAAAGTCACCAAGGTAAGTGCAAGGAGACGCAAGCTGGACCGTCGCACGCGCCCTTGGATGAGCAGAAGACTGTTCAACCATTACAAGCTTCAAAGGAACAGCTCCTAGAGGGATTTTTAAAGTCTATGGCGCCCATTTTAACATCGTTAACTAATTTACCAAGACATCTATCTAACTTAACACCTATCTACTCTAATTACCCCTTCTTGACGAGCTACTGGCAACTACTCCTCAGTTAGGCCAGAAATTACGTATACACTATATATAACAGAGCGCAGGATGGAGCCATTTCGTTGCTCAAGTGGCAAAATTTCATGCATTCAACACCCTGTCGTTTAATGTCGATGCTATCTGTAACAAACGGTACTTATAGCTAGTAACCCGGAAGAACTACAATATTGACAATGTAACCGATGTATGTAACGAATATGGTCTGAAACTCAATTACAAGAACAAATATACGGTTATTAGGCTCCGTGCCAATTAATATTACATCAATTACGGCTTACGGCATCAACCTCGAAAAATCCGAAACCTCGAAAACTAAGATATGGGCAAAAAATTAGGACTTGTTTGGGAAAGCGAGGACAGCTTTCTTCAAAATGAAAAAGATATCAAGAGGCAGAAATCTAAGCTTACAACTAAAAATTAGACTGGACATTGACAGACTCCCTTCTTAAATGATTGACATCGTTTGAAATGTGGGTCCATAGAAAAATGTTTGGCTTAGTTTTAAGAAACCACATTAACTAAATGTCTATAGAGCTCCGACCAGGCGACTAGATGGCTGGCGACCTTACTAATAGCCGCATTCAAATTAAAAGGGTTACAACTTCAGTATTGTAAGTATCTGGCTTAGAGATATAAATCACTACACACATTGAGGAATTACATGGGAATGGAATATTTAAATATATTTTGAAATTACTTCAACAAAACATGCTATATTTCATTTTGTTCAATATTTATTCGAATTTCCGGTACGCTCAATAACTTCCAACCATAAATTCGACTACAAAAGCATGTACAGGCTGGAATAAATAACTGCGTAGCCGTGATTTCATGCGGGTTTTGCTGTTCGCATAAAGTTAGTATTACTCTGACATTGGTGGGTCTTCGCAATTTCGAGTGAATAAAAATTCGAGGAAAATTGGTTATCGATTGCTAAAACCTCGCGCAGCTACAGTAGACTCAAGGTAAATTTACGATTGAAGCAAGTCCGAAAATGCCCCCAGAAGTGCTCTTGGTTCCTAAATAGCATAAAATGCTCATTACTCATCAGCAGCTCCACGAAGTAACTACATTCATTCGAATTCATTCATTCCCTTGCTTCTGAAGCTCCACATCTGAGACCACAGTCAGCAATTTGCCAAAGGTTTAATTTATTCGAGTGGGGCAAATTCAGACCGATTAGGTGTGCTTGAATGATTCGCAACTGCTTTGTTAACGTGTTGCTAAAATATTCTACGTAACCAACTTAATTTTTATAAATTAAATCTTTCGGGGCCAATGTCATCCATCACCACGTGTTTCCCTTGAGCGCTTATAGAGTAAGTTTAAAAACGCGATTCGGCAAAAAATGCCGTAATGGAGCAATCCATCACAGTAAGCGCTAACTGTTATACTTTGTGGTTTATTTGTTACATTAAGTGCTACTATCAAATTAAAAGACGATATCCGTCACCCATGTACGTTATTTTTCATATAAATATCACTACTTTGTTCTTTTAAGCTTCTCTTTTTGTTTAGTATTTACGTGGATCATTAATATACAAAGCCCAGTTGCAATTTCATTTATTTTAATAGAAAAAAATGTCTTATCTACATGAGGTTTTTAACAGAATTTATCTGTCGTAGCATTAATAAATGCCTCAACATAAAATAATTACATATCTGTTTAAATTCTCGTCTTCCTTACGTAAAATTTTAAAGCCTAAAAACCAAATTTAAACTAAAAGAAACTTACAAGAATACAAAGAACCTCGCCTAACCTCAAGGAACAGTAATATAAATTCAATAAGAAATAATCTAGAACGGCCAGCTAAGGCGAAACGTGTAAATACATATCTAAAAACTAAAAAAGCGACAAAGAACCGGATAAATAGAATAAACATGCAATTAAATACTCATATTTCAGGCCCAGAAAAATATAATTACTACTGTTGACAAAATATGTGACCTCATTAAAGCAACGAGCAACCATCGCTCAAACGGGAGACAATTTTGAATATTTCATAATGGTGTAAGTTTATTGCCTTTGAGACAGATGTGTAGAATTTTGACATTTGCGTGACGGTCAACTTTCAATGATGTGGGAGGCAACTGCTGATTTTTATAATCTAGATGATTGATGTAATTCGGAAATATGCTCAGACTCGCGCTTTTTGAAAGATCGCCCGGTTTGGCCTACATAAAAGGACTCGCAGGAACCGCAAATTTAAAAGATAAATACCTAATTTGTCGAACAGCAAGAGAGGATATTTATTATGAACTAGGATATTATTAAGAGAGAAGGCAGTAGCAAAGGAAATGGTAATATTAAAACGTTTAGAAATGTTCTGTAGAGAACCGACAAAAGGGGCAATGTAAGGAAGTGAACGAAAAGTGATGAGATCACTTTTGGCTTTATTGGTATAAGAAGATCTAGTACATGATGATTCGGTTTTAGTTAAAAAATGTCATAACTTGTCATAATACGGTTGAGGTAGTAACTGTTATTAAGAACAACTTGTTTTATGATATTGAGTTCGTTAATAAATTTACTATACGCATAAAAAGGAGTTGAAATAACTAATTCTTCAGTGAGAGGAGAAAGAAATGATGGAAATCAGTAAAAGTGGGTTTTCGGTAAATGATAAACTCCAGGATATGTAAGGTTATGTTACGAGAGCTCGAGAGGTTCAGTAATACGATAGTAAAACTTAAAAAAAAATTTGATCACTTCATAAGTCGGTACCAAACTGTTTGTTTACTCATCTTAAACCACAATTATTGTTGTTCATTTATTTACGTACTGCTACTACTAGTATGTTAAAAAATGTATTAAATTATATGTGCATAACTAAAATATACAATATTGTTAAGTTAGTTTAAAAGTTAAGGGAGGGGTCCACTGCATTTAAAACGCGAAGTAAAAGAAATTGGGAAGATCTGGAAATAGGGTGCACTGTAGCAGCCATTTTGGAATTTTATCGGGCAAGTTTTGGCAATTTTTGACGTAATCAGATTCAATCACTCCCAAAAGTAGATTACAAGTCTGAAAATCCGTTTCCTTCCCCTTTATTGTGTAGTGGAATTTTATGCGACCCCTGTCGCCCCAGCACCACCACTCTGTGAAGCGACTTTTTAGCCCTACACATTCTTAAAAAGCCTCTCGTTATATTGATCGTAGGTCATTGCTGGTTTACTCGTAGTGTGAAGTTGAACCCTTTCAACAAACCCGCGTGGCAGTCTTCTCACGCTCAAGGCCTTCGCCATCAACCACCAATCTTCACTCAGCCCATGGATATTTATTTTGATCCTGAGTCCATCGCCGCTGCTTATATTGCGACATTCTGTTACGTTGAACATAATAGTAAGCAATCCATGCTGTGAATTACCGCCATTCTGGATGTGTTTTTTTTATTTTCACTAATTTCGTGTTACTTAGTCGTGTTCCTGCGGCCTGTATCTGTACTTGATTTTACTGCATCCGTTGTTGCTACCACACCACGATGATATGTTCTCGTCTGTGAATCTACCGTTTTGGAAGCGGCTGTAGTTGAATTCTTCAGTATGCCGATGCCGACTGCTAGCGAAGTAGCGATCACCTTTACAAGAGTCCCGTTGCACCTCCCCAAAAGATCGCTTCCGAGGGCGTTGGTGAAGACGTCTTAACAGTAAGTGCCTGCTACCTTAATTTCAGCGCTGATGTATCGAATAAGGGCGTTATTTTCTATAGTATTGCGTGTTTTAAAATGAGAAGGCTTTCGAATCTAACAAAGCGCACGCGTTAATGTTATAATAGATTTTGGTAAACGCTAAAGTGCGTTTTTATCACTTCGGAAATGCTGAAATTGTGTATGCACTCTGTGATTTCTCGCAGCGTGTCCTTCAACAGCCGGCAGTAATTTCAACTAAACAGATTTTATGCCGGTCAAGAGGGCTACATTTCATAAACTTTCTGGATGGCGGCATTCCATCCAGATTTCAACGTATCACGTTATTTTGTATAACTGTAAAACTGATGGAGTTGACTTCATTTACCATATTTTGTTGACTGCTATTGAGCAGCAGGCGCTGTCTGAATTATTTTGTTATTTGACCATTCCAGGCTCACGAATTAATTGTAAATATACATATCTGTTATGGTTAAGCTGTGACAGAAACTAAAGTTGCCACTGTTACTGGTAATCGTTGTTATTTTGTTACAACCCTCCTTCAACCTGTGCGTTTGTTTAAATAGGTATGAGGCCAAAAGTTTCTAAAGGTAGGTGAGATATGATTTATCAGGTAGATTTGGTTTATGTTGTGTTTAACGACATGCGCCCAAAAGGATCGCTCCCTCACACCATTATTCTGCCGAGGGTTAGAGGGGTATGTCATCCCTCGTTTAAGGGTGGTACAACAGTCGAAATACAATAACTTGCAATTTGAAGAATATTTTATAACTCCTGATATTAGTAATGCACTGGGATTGAACTTATCTCTTAATGCAACCAGTTTATTTCCGACTCTTAACAGTTTGCCATAAAGAAACTAACGAACAATTAGTTAGCAAAATAAATAAAAATCTGTACTGGAATATATATAGCAACGGTATTTATATTTTACATGTTGTTTTGAATTCAGAAATGTGATCTTAATCATGTTATTATGCTAAAATCAGGACAAATTTGTCGATATTCGATACTTTTTAAACACATCAACTCTAAAACACATTAACTCTACTCATTTCAGAACTTTAACAAAACGTAGAACCCAGAATTGCAGTGGATAATTACTCGAACAGATACAACATACAGTAGGAACAGTTTAAAAGAGATCTCATGCAAATGTTTGTTGAAAGTAGTAGAAAGTAGAAGAACATTTCCAAAGCTGAGCGAATTACCACACCATTATGATAGGATAGTCAAAGACTTCCTGGGGATAAGATAGCATTTCGCTATAAATTATTGATCTCAAAGTGGGTATTAATCCCGTGAACGTCTTTGAAATATCCCGGAGAGAGATCGGCGATGTTATCCTTGAGGAACTGTAGCGAGTTTGGTTCGAGCATGAATTAATCAACTGAACCGGATGCCGCACGATCAAATTCCCCATTTAATAATAAGGGGAATATCGCATGGTTGCAACAAGTGTTTACTATATACTCCATCCGACTGGGGTCGGAGGTCTAACCAGATTTGGTCAATCAATCTTTTTTGTCGCGTTTACTAATAAAAACGTTTTTGGAAAATTGCTGGCATGAACATTGGTAATTTATCACACTCTGAGTCGACAACTTTATCGTTTCACCTTATAACGTCTACATTTCACTTCTTTGCCTACTTATGTTAGAAGACGGTATCAGTGTGTCATTCAAAAACACAATTTGGCAATCATATTTAGAACTTAACGTAATTAATTATAAATCGTTATAGCGATTTGAGCACTTCTAGTCATTTAAAGCTTTCCTGATGATTATAAAAGCTCATTATTCTATAAAATAATTTTGATAATATAAATTGGCCGATCTACTATTGCTACAAAAACAAACTAGGACATTCGCCGTAAAATTTTACTATTTGATGTGATTAAATAACCTTGACTGTCATGCGAATAATTCTAACCTGTCTTATGTTATATTAAATTTTAATACATTTTGATTAAAATAGTTGAATCTTTATGGAAACCGAAAGCTTGCCCATTTACCGAATAATTATGCCGTTTCTACCAAAAAAAAGGAAATCCTAGCTGTTGAAACTAAACTTAAAGTGGCAGATTAGTCAAAAGTCATCTATGTAATTAATTGTTCTATTCTGGATAAATCTAAATTTTACCTACACCTACAATTTAATTAAGCAGTCAACTTTCATGCTTTGATGTGTTAGGATTTCTAAATAGTTTACATTAGTTTAGGCTTCACTCCACGTACCGAGTTGCATTGGTTGTCTATTCTGATCTCAAGGTTTTTCCAAATTTTGGGCAAGGCCCTTATCTTTTTCGATCATTTGCCATTGTGTGCTGCTGCAGAAAGGCTGCCTTGTGAATTACGTTTGTGAAATCAAATATTATTTTAATTTTGGAATCTTCACAGGCATGCTTCTTGGGAAATCGTTTTTGGGTTATTAAGTTATTTCACGGAATCCCGATCAAGCTCCCAAGAGAGGTATTTTTAGTACTTTCTCAAGAACAAACATGGTTTGGATTTATACTGAGCAAGCACATATGTCTACCTGGGCAAAATAGAGCAGAACATTCTAATCGTAGGCCTAGCTTCCTAGCTCCGTTAGATTTCGTGGCTTTCTATTCCTTTAGCTCTTTTTTCTACACGGAGAAATGTCCTGGAGTCACCGCAGCTTCTTCGGCTGGGACTCGTGTGCGTGAGAGTTTCCTTTTTGCAAGTGGTTCAAAGTCCGATTCTGAGCGACCTACGGTCGAAGATTACTACGCAAAACTGCTGTTCAGAGCTGGCATTAACACCTAACACCCCCTTGACGATTATTGACAGGGTTTCTTGCTAAGTCTGCTTACTACTTGATGAATCAGCTACAGCAGATCTGTTGCAATCTTGCTCTATTTTTACATTGGCCCTCGACCAAGATCTTGGAATCTGTAGGTTCTGTTTGTTAATTATTAGTAACACCTAATTTTGTTTTGAATTTGAGGAGTTGGGGTCAAATTCAACACGAAAATCAAAATTAACCATTGATAACATTGTGGCGGTCATACGCCTTTACCAAGAACATCCCAGTAATGCAAATTGCTAGTTAAACAGTCAACTTATACTCATTCTCACAATATTTATTTACACCAAACATTCATAAATTAATTATATACTTATACATTTTGATGATTTTGAAACCAACTCTAACTGCTGTGATATTGCCCTATTAAGATATTTATGGTGATATTTTAATCTGGTTTGCCATGCCTATTTATTTTTGTGTATGCTATACCGAGAATCTTTATGGTTATAAAATATACTAATTCGTTAATTCGAAAATGAAATTAGCAAAAGAAATAATATTATAAAGAAGGTTTAGAGAAATATTAAACAACAAAAAGATGTAAGAAACGGTAACGGACAAATAAAGAACAAATTACAAGTAAATAATTAAATGAAAATAAAGAAAGTTTTATAAGGCCATTTCTGTATATTTTTAAATAAAGGGTAACATGTGGGAAACAGAAAGAAAGTAACAAGACGTTGCTACGGTCCGAAAATGGTACATCGCATTTCTTTCCGCTGCTGATGTGGGTTCGAAAACTTCGAAAGCCGACATGCATTTTAGATTTCCTATAGTTTCTAGTGCACTTGAATGCGTGGTTGGCATTCTTTTATTTTGCAAACTTTCCGTGCACAGTTGTGGAGTGGAAATATTTTCCGATTTCTATTTCCTTTCAGAAATTTTGAAAATTTTGGGTTTTATTTTCCAAGCTGTACAAAGCGTTTTCTTTCATGACGCTTCCGAAAAAAATTGTCGACAATATCGGGCAGATTTGGTCTTCTTGGTTTGGTGAATTGCTGCTCTCATCTGGTTACCTCAGGATACCATAGCATTTTGAAGATGACACATCTGTTGGCCGTCCGCAACCTAAGGTAGAATTTGGTAATTTCTGTTTTCTAGCGATCTAATAAATTTATTTTCAAGCTTTTTTCGTTTTTGTTTTTGCTGCTTTTCTCTCTCCATGTATGATGTACTCTTGATTTTGTGTTCCTATCCGACATTTCTATGGAAAATCCGTGGATGTGTAGAGTGCTCTTCTCCGCTTGCTGTATTGCAAATTTGCACCCGACAAACTCACCTGCAAATTACCAAAACGTGTCGCAGGTATTAAGGTTAGGTTTTTAAATTATTGTTTAGTTTTTCTTGCACTTTCAACGGCAACTCACGCTTTCCGTTCGAGGGAAATGCATGGTTTATTAAATCAAGCCCCTCACGAAAATTTAACTTTTTTCCCTGATACATTAATTTCTACATTATCTATATTCGTGTCCGTTAGGGGTGGCCTTGTCGTGTGGCTCGGACATGGATTATTTTATTAAATAGCTTTTTAGGAGGGCTTCATGGAATTCATTCCAATAAATTAGTGTTTTTACATTTCGCTCAATCCATGCTGAACGCTTTTATTTAATCAAACCCTTTTGCTTGTATACGCCGTATACTATTTGTTAACGTACTACTTATATAATTGCTCTTCTCAAAATACTTAGGAAAACCAGTCTTTTGGTGTATGAAGTGGATTGTAGTAAATAAATGTATAGTTGGCGTTTGACACTAGCCGTTATTTTGTTTTTGTTATTTATTATCTCCTACCTATCTTACGTCTCATCTCAACTACTCCGTAGGGTTTAGCAGAATGTGTCACTATAAGTTCTTGAACCTGGTGCCTTTAATATTATTAGTGTGCTACTGCTTGTAACAATTAAGAAAATTTATTACGCATTCTTTATGACCACGACCTCTGTGCAACAGTCTACTATAAACTAGTTGTTATGAAAATAAAAACATTTGATGTAAATATTGAGCACGTTCGTTTATCGTTACATTTTAGTCAAAAACAATCTTTATAACAACTTGACCAAGGAAGGCACAAGAAACAGCATATCCTTATAGATATGGGAATGTCAAAAAATAATAACAACTGTTAATTAAGTTACGTACATATATTATCAATAAAAAAAAACTAATTCGATTCACATGGAAAACCTACACATTTACATATTCCATATAAACGCATATTAATTCCACTTCAAAAGTGTGATTCATTCGTTTAATCGCGAACCCTCCCATATCGATTAGAAGGCTAAACGGCTCGTTGGAGAGCATTCCAGACAATCAACATGAGAGCATTTAATAGGTGGGAGGCATTGGATAATGTCAACACGTTAGAAGTAATGTGCAGATGGAAACATGCCTGGGTTACGTAGACCTACATTAATGTAAGTTACGTAGTGTTGCCATATATTGCAGGTGATCAATGAGTACAGTAAAGGTTTTAACTTTTCTTGTCTGCATTACAAGATCTATAAGGTTTATTAAAATGTTATGCTTTATTGGTCCTTTTTGATTAAATTAAAAGTGATTAATTAGTTTAGATATTTTTTACTATAAAAAATGCGAGTCAACAATGAAAGAGTATCCATGTTTTGTAGTTAGTTGGAAAAGTGTAAATTTTATCCAAGCTAAATTTCGCGGCTTAGGCCGTGTCTCATTTCTAAATAAAAACTTAATATTGTGTATGTTTTACCGCATCAAATTGTTCGACCTGTATTACTCCACCTTCTGATGAATCGAATAATAACGAAAACGTCAAAAATATATGGCTGTTATTAGAATGATAATCAACTGAGGGTTATATTTAAAATGCTTAAATAATGAATATTTGTGCGACATGTCGTCCAGAAACCTTGGTCTGCAGTTCCAAACGGAGTATTTATTTGAATGTAGTTTAATGCACCTGATATAAAATTTCGAAAATTTAGAAAGCTTCCAATCCGTATTCTTGAAGTTTAAAGTAAGATTGAAAGCAAATCCCAATTCGCTGCAAAAACAGATATATTTTTTAAAATAGTTAAAAGCTTTTTTATAATAATCGTCGCACTATATAAATGTAATTGTTGGGCGCTAGAGAAGGGAATAAACTCTACAGAACAAATCCAGTTGTAAATTGAAACTTACAGATAAAATCAGGAAAGCCACTCGGATATTCCAAGTGTAGAAGGCACTAGAACAATCGGAAAACTCGAACCCAGAAATTGGAGTTGGAATCCCTAATAAGAACTTCCGATTGTCGATGACTTTTAAAAGTAGTTTTCAACTGAACATATGTCGTTTGAAAAGCTGTATAATTTTCACCTCCTTCACAACTAGTAGGTTCTTTGTGCTCTAGCCTACACTAATTTTATATAAAATCAGTAAAACAGAACTATGAACGATAACTCTAACTACCATTATGGAGTATGTGATAAGAGACGATTGTTATAAAAGTAGTTTGCTGCACCTGAAATCCCTACTACTATGTTTATGATAATAATAATAACAATAAACAATTTCTAAAGTATACACACAGTAGTTTGCGATTGCAGAAGTGTGGAGCAGATGTGCCATTAAGCAAGGTTAACCACTGGTTTAAGGCAGTCTAAACCAGAAGACTTACAGGTGGCATCAAAATTTCAAAAGTATAATGAAAACAAGCAGCCGTTACTCAAGACCAGAATTCTTATTATTATTCAATAATGCTAAGTATATAGAGATTGACGATAGACATAAAATATTTAATTAGTATTTAGAAACGCACGGAAGCGATTAAGCGAAGCATTGATACTTATAATTAAAGTGAGCAGAATTGCATATTCAAAGCTATGAATTAATACACCAAAACCCCCCAGATTACGCATAAATACTATTGCGCATAATTCGTAAACAACAAAAACAAACGTAAAAACAGTATTTCAGAAGCTTTGCGATAATCCCTTCAGTTAACTGATACATAAAATAGCTTTTGTTATCAAATTCTCCCAATCTGATGAAACTTGTGTGCTGATTATCAATTAGAATAAATCGAACCAAAAACAGTAAATAATCTTTATTAACAGCAGAGTTCGCAGGAGTAAACGGTTTCTTTTTTAGCGGGGAACGGGGGTTGCTACCCTTGCATGTACGCACGAGGTGCAGTAAAATATCTCTGATCTATACCAAATATTGGCCACGATTACCAGAGGCTAATAAACACTCTCTGTACTAGTACGATTCAGCTAGTACCACAGAACGACAGAATAGGCCCAATATAGTGCAGTGGCAGAGGCTTAACCATAGTTGCAGGTGCACTCGAACAAGTAAAATGTGTAAGAACAGCTGCACTGGTACTTCGGTAGGTTCACAATGAAAGGATTAAGTAAAGTCACTCCTCTATTACTTATGAATTAAAGTAATTTGAAGAATCATTTTCAGATGACTTGAAATAACTTCAAGGTCACGAAAGGTATGAAATAAATTCAGAAACGCGTCAAACAATATGCAGGAAGGAGGAAATGGTTCTATGCCCGAGACGTAAAGGAGCTCAAAAGGTTAGTTTCATCTTAAATACCGTGAAATCCAGGTTTAACCAATCGAATTTCAGCGAATCACAATACCGTTACACAAATGCTGAACCGATTCGGGACGATTTTAGAGGGTAAAATCAGTTCTCACAGTGTGCACCAAAAGAACATAAAAATTGGGTTCTACGACATAAGAAGCCATCTCAAAAATATATCTTTAACAGTGGAACAGGGAATCCCCCCCCCCCCTGAAAAACCATACTATTTTTAAGAAGGGAAAAATTAAGGAACCCAGGCCTAAAATATATCTTTGTCATAGACGCCGTTACCAACGCTTTGAGCTGTAGGTGGCTGTTTTTGCTTAGTCAAGGCCAAGCGCAACCTGTTGTTAGTTTGCACCAGGCTATCAATACTGCTTTCTTTCGGGAATTGTACTAAACACATAGCCAGGTTTATTTATATTATACCAGTCAAAATACTACAGTTTTGATCACATACGTCATAGTAACCATTCTAAAAAAACTTAGAGCGTAAACGTCACTCTGAAACGATAATAACCCTCAAAACTAGGGTGATTTGTTAAAATTATACTAACAACAACCAGGGTTTTCTGTCAAATAAAATTCAATAGTTACCTATGCAATTAATTTTTGATTTATCAAACATAGTTAATGTGTTAATCTATCTTCGCTTGTTTTTTTACAATAAAAGTAAAAAAATTAGCGGGGAACCATACGGAACGGCAAGCAATGGTGTGATTATTAGCTAAGTTAATAGACGAAACGACACAAATTAATACGAAAAACAGTAAAGAATACGTACGGAAGCTCTTCACTGAATTTTGCGACAAGAGAAAGTACATAGTTGATGGCGGTATATCAGAGAAGAAACTTGTGGATATTTGAAGGAACTGGGATGTGAACATGATGCAACAAAATTGTGAAGAATATAAAAAGTCTACATTAAAAACAATATCTAACATTTCGGCGAAATCGTTTCAAGAGAATTTCTATAACGATTGTAACAGGAATCTGGACCCTTTTAATAATATTGCCTGTAAACAAGCCCGTGACTCCCGAAATGCAAAGAGAAGAGTTGTGTCATTGTACTTTCAATAAATAAAGTAAAGTTAAAAATTAATTATTATTTATTTTAGATCTTATCTTGCCGAATGTATCTCGGGTGATGATAAATCCTTATAATTTTGTTAATAATACCCTCAAGTGCATTGCTTTAAGTAATTGTTGCCAAGCAACACACTTTCGGGAATAATTATAAGCAAAATACCCTTGGTACATTACAACTGATAATTTGTTGCAGTTTTAGCGTGCAGCTGTGACCAGCCAGACAGTCATCTTAGTTTTCATAGTGTACGATTACATTTGTGAAGCAAAATACAGTTACGCAAATTATTGAATTAATAGAAGCTTCTCAGCAAAATTACGAAGCAAATCCTTCTGGTGGAATCCCCATTTCATCCTCGGCAGACATATCAGGTGGCTCATGCTTAAAGTACCTACACGGATTTGTACCTGTATCTTTTAAGGTATAATTTGTTTTGGTTATTAAGAGCGAGCATCCTCTTCCAGCCTAAAATTCTTTCCCTTTCTATTGAGCTAACTCATGTACCTGTATGGATTATCACGTGCAGTAGTAAATTAAATGTTTCCTATAACAGTCGTCGGATGTCTGTAACTTTTTATCTCTTGAAAATGTCTAAGAATTAACTTAATTTTTAGGGCCTGTTTTATAAATTTCAAAAACAAGTACTCTTGTGGAAAGTCGTTCTATCTACTGGTTTAGTCACAAATAGACTTTACTGTATTTTATTTAAATAGGTTTCAAAATTAAGTGAACCTTTAAACACATTTAAGGCATAAAAAGTGGCATGCCATTAAATTTTCGGCTGCATAAACATTTGTGAACATCCCTATAATCTGTAAAAGACTTTATTTAGAACTGTCCTCGCAAGTGGACGTCTGACACTAAACAATTTAAAAAAATTTAAAATAGGGGTAAAAATATCTTCACGTTCAGAATAATACTAAAACAATAAAAGGAAACACTCGGCAATGCGAATTACGTCAGTTTTCAAATAAAAAATACATTACCGGTGATGAGATTTGCACTTCAGCGCCTGCGTACGAATCTTCCAATGCGATTTCTATGATCGGCGGTAGACCTCAAGTTAAGCGGGCGTTTGCTACCGCAGTAATCGGGACCGTGTGGATTTCTGCGATGCAGCTACACTTAACCCAACGCACTTCTTCGTGGCCACTTTCTGTCTCTTAAAACATTTATCCTGTATCTGTTAGGTCCTATTTATGTCAAGGGCAAAGCCCCTATCTAATTTTCAGTTAAAGCAAAAATAAACATAGTATTTATTTTTTTAAGTGGTCGCCCTATATATCATTGTCCGAATTTTTCTCGGTGTCATGCCAGGTAGACATATAATCTGTATGAAAAATATCCTCTTTATTCCACAAATAGTTTTTGAGTTATACCGGTAATAGATAGTCAGACAGACAAACAGATAGACAGACAGACAGATAGGAAGACAGACAAACATTGAAAGCAACAATTAGCAAAATGTTATTTTTTTTGAGATGCTCAGATATGTTGGGTCCAAAAATTCCCCTTTTCGTTAAGGGTAAAAACCTGAGCTATGTGCAGAGTCTGCTTTCATTTAAGTAATAGTTTTTTCAGTTGCAACAAAAATAGGCAGAATGTAATTTTTTAAGGTGCTCACTCCGTATATATTTTAACGACATTTTCGCGGTTTTATTCCAGGAAGATATATAATCTGTATGCAAAGTATCGTCTTAGTTCAACAAATAGCTTTTGAGTTATAACGGCAACAGGCAGATAGACAGACAGACACACAGAGAGGCAGACAGAAAAACAGACAGACAGACAGACGGAATTGAGAAAACCTTTATTTCGTCATTTAGGGACCCTGATGATCAAAAGAAATCTCGGAGGGTGATTTTTCACGATTGCAATACCTCCTTCGTCTTTTAGACGAGGGAAGCAGAGCCGGAGTAAGGATATGTGAGGCCCAGGGCTGAATTTTTTTAGAGGCCCCATTCCCATTTATGCAACGGGTACAAAGGGATCTAAATTATTAGAAACCGCACTAGATTATAACCTTCGAATCTTTTCGAGGCCCCCGAAATTCGGTGGCCCGGGGCTGCAGCCCCCTTAGCCCCCCCTTTAATCCGGCTCTGGAGGGAAGTAAAAAATTAACTTAAAGGGGCGGGCCATCACTCTCTTTTATTGAGTTTTCAAGTATCGTTAGGTATAAATACCTAATCATTTCTCAAATTTGTTTCACAGAACTTTGAACGCTCTCTACAATTTTATATTAAGTCCCTCGTCTAAAAGACGAAGAAAATGTAATCGCCAAATAATCAACGTCTGATATTTCTGCAGATCTTCACGTTTCAGGGTCCCTAGATGGCGGATATTAGGTCTTCTCAATTCCGTCTGTCTGTCTGCCTGCCTTCCTGTCTATCTGTCTCTCTCTGTCTGTCTGCCTGTTGCCGGTATAACTCAAAACCTGTTTGTTGGAGGAAGACGATATCTTTCATGGGGATTACATGTCTACCACACATGACACCGAGAAAATGTCGGTCAAATATATACAGCATGAGCACCAATAAAAAATTAAACTTTGTCTTTTTTGCTTTAAGTGAGGAATTGATACAAGCACATAGCTCAGGCTTTACCCTTGACAAAAATGGGATCCAACAAACACAGCTTAAATCTTGTAATAAAAATAAAAATGGGCAACAATAAGTTTGTTCAGTGTAACGCAGTCGCGCGCGGCGATACGAGGCAGTACTTCGTGACAGGATAAGATCGCTGGGTACGCAACGTGCGGCCTGGTTTTTTTATTTACAAAATTTATGTAATTTGCATTACCAAGTGTTTCCTTTTATTGTTTCAGTGTTATTAGGATGCTTAGATATTTTCACCCCTAGTTGCCTTTTATTTTTCAAAATATTTAGTGTCACAATTTCCACTTGCTAGGAAAGTTCTGAACAAAACCCTTTATGTAAGAAATTCCAGGATTGCAACCGAAATCGCCCCTCGAGTTGCTGGTGTCAATATTTACAAATTCGTCGCATGACTTCATCCAGCCTAGCTGTATAATAAGGGATACTTCATTCGTTTGTACACGATGGTACAAACTTGCCTGTGCTATTTTTAATCATATATCTTTATAATAAGTAAAGAGCGGATTTTTAAGCACTGAAAATGTGGAAAAAGGCAGGCAAATAGGCACAATAAAAACACAAAATCAATAATTCACACATAATACATAATATACAGTCGCGGCCAAAAAAACCGGGACACTTTTTGACCTAATTCTCAAAATGCGTCAAAATGAGCAATTATTCTCGCTTTATCCGTATTTCCAATGTGTGCTGACATTTTTCAGAATTGAATAATCACTTTTGATGACATTTATTAATTAGAATTAACAGTGTCAGTAATTGTTTTCACATTTTGAGAAGTAGGTCAAAAAAGGTGTCCCATTTTTTTTACTGCGACTGTACATTGAAGAATAACGTACAAATCTGTGACTTAACTGTTAAATTTTCCCTTAAAATAAGTAAGTATTGCATGTTCTAAATTGCTTTCGGTAAAAAAGTCAACTTCTTTTTATTCACCACTAAGTACTTTAAGATATCTTTCTTAATACTCCTAGATAAGTTTTTTATTTAATACAAACTTCAGTTTGTCTGCTACATTCGTATGTTTTAAAGAGTCTTCGACTTCCTCCAAAATCTGGAAGAAATCAATTAAAGTTAAGCCTGCCCTCTGTAACTTAGTGATACTGTCAGCTGAAACTTTAAAATCCGAAGTAATGTAGACAAGGCTAGCTTATATTCTATTTTTTTCTTGAATTAGGCACATTTTAGGCGGTAAAGCTAAAAATAGGCAGTAAACTAATGAAATAGGCATTATAGGCAAAATAAAATACATGTCAATAGACGTGAAAATGTTTGATTCGCGCTTATTTATTAATTTCCCTAAGATTAAAGCTAAATCTACAAAAGGCATTTGCCTAAGAATCCGCTCTTTAATAATAAGTCTGAGTTCTCATTATATTATTATATCATTAATTGGTTTACTTATACTTTTGTGCTATCATTTACAGATTTTTTTTTATTGCTAACTAACTAAAATGCGTCAACGAGAGGGATTTGAACTAGATTTTATATTACGACTAGATGTCGGTGATTATTACATCGCTCTACCCAGAGTTATCAGTTGTCAACTGTCAAATAAGACATTACTTTCAAAAATTACTATTTGACAAGGTCACTTGATTATTTTTTTTAACGCACTTTATTTTTAATATTAAGTGATTCTCTAGATATTGAGTAACCCATTTTAATTTCACAAGAATATTCACTTACATTTCGAAGAAATAGCGAATTTTTAGTATTAATGATAACTAATAATAAAAGTAATTATTGGCTTTAACAGAAATGCAGTTCATAATTTAAATTTCAGTTCACGTACTGGAGCGATTACGTTCTAAAACTGTTTACAAATAAACCAAATCCGTTTGTCAGCGCGCGTTTATAGCGCAATAATGCGGTTTGGGGCAGTTACGTTTAAATTACCGCGTGTTATGTCATAAAATGCCCCCAATCTGATAAATGCGCGAAAGGTCACGTTTGTAGTTTAAACGCAATTTTTGATTGCTGGTAGGTGCTTTTCTTTGTTTATGAAATACAATTTAAGATCAAAAACAAAATGCTAATTAGCTAACGGTGGCAAAAATGACACAGTGAAAAACAGCAATATTAAATTTCTGCTAACAGCATATAAATTGTGTCATTAGCTACTGCATTGCCGCTTTTGAAAGATCTGAGGAAAGGCAGATTAGGGAAAATGGAAAAATACACAAATATCGTTCTTTCATTTATTCGTGTCAAAGGAGCATTAGCGTCGTGGCGCTGGATTGAGGTTTGAAGTTATAATGATACACCAAGCCATAAGAAACTTACTCCAGAAAAGCCCATTTTATATAACCAAGAGAATTTTCGTAAATCTTATTTGTCGTTCAAAATCCCAAAGGTTTTAAACTGTTATTATTTTCAACAGAATTCAGTTGCCCTTGCTTTAAAGTTTGTCTGTGTTTTGCTGAAATTTTGTAGTTATGTGGCTAATTTCTCAATTTCAACCTTTCGTCAATAAAGATAACCATACGAGTTACGAATATGTTATGGTTTGGTAAACATTTTTACAGTTTTTGAAGAATCTTGTGTGATGAGCTGTTGAAGAATTCCGAAACAAGCACCATTACAGAAAGATCGTGAAAACTAGCAGCTAAAATTAGAAATGCTACTGTAAAATATTAAAGGGCAGTAAAAATTAATCAAATTGAAGAGTATTAGTGGAAGCTGATTGAGAAAACTACAATTGGGTAAAGCCGCTGAATGTGACTTGATAGCATCAGAGATTTTGAAGTGAATGGGCCAAAACGGATCGAAAAAATGTTAAAGGTTTTATAATCTGAATCGGAGAAACAAATAAATACCAAGAGAATTGAGCCAATTATCTTAAGATATACAGGAGATACAATGAAGTTACTTAACTATAGATGCATGTCGCTATTCTGTGTAGCAGCCAAAATATACTACCAAAGAAATTTAGAGAGGAGAGTGAGAAGTATCATGGAACCATAGTTAAATGGGGTGCTTTAAAACGGAGACTATATTTTTACATTACAATAAATGATGGAAAGATATTGATGGAAGGCAACATATCGTTTTTATGTTTCATTCGTATGATAATGGCTGTTGACACTACGCAGAGAAACGCAATTTGGACTAGCACAAGAGGGATAAATGTAGACGAAGATTTAATTGAAATTATCAAACGTACATACAGGGTGAGCTACAATAAGTAAAAATGCTAAATTGGCTCTCGGAGACATACTTAACATCATAAAGACAAGGAGGAATACTAGTCCACTGTTATTCATCTGCTTTATGGATGATATACGAGTAATTAACGAATTCAATCAGAAATGCAACCGTTAAATGAAATGTGGAGTATAATAATTTACAACCAGTAAATTACTCTGTACATTCGCAGATGATGTTTTATGTACCAGCTCTGACTGAAATCTACATTGGAACTTGAAAGTACTGAATCAAAAATTACAATTTATAAAACTATATATATCTACCTACGGCAACTTACGGAGCTGAAAATTTAGTGTTAAGTGAAAAACAGAAATGAGGTTTCTCGAAAGTCTTAGGAGTACAAGAAATTGATGAAATTGAAAATGAGAAGATTTGGGAAACTTTAAGTGTTAAACCCTTAATAGTATATTAAAGAACTAGTTTCATAAGGCCTTTTCTTAACAAGTGGCCTTATGAAACGTGTTCTTTATACTATTTTTTTTCTATTGAGGCAGTTGAAATAAATTTATGTAGAAAATTTTACTAGGGAGTTTTTATAAACACTTATGGTAGCACTGACAGGTGGTTGAAAACTGACATTTCAAACTAAATTCAAGCTATATTTAATTCATTTAGTAGTGAATAAAATAATGAAACATGAGCGACGATACAATAAATTGTACTCCCCCTGAAGTGCTTGAAGCAGCTATAAAGGCTACCGAGAAGTTAGTCCTTCAAAAATAAAAAAAAGCGTATCTTAGAGAATTTGATATATTTTCAACTTGGTGTGCTCAAGATAATGTCCTGGGTATAACAGAAAATGTACTAATAGCATATTTTGAATCAATGTATACCAACAAAAAGAGTTCTACTCTTTGGACTATATACTCCATGCTTAGAACTATGATTAGCCTGCGACACAATATCGATATATCGAGCTATCTGTGACTGATAGTCTTACTTAAGCGATTTTCAGAGGGATATGAACCAAAAATATCTAAAATACTAGAATCCTTTCATATAGACCAGTTTATTCGTGAAGCTCCAAATAATACCTACCTTGTAACAAAAGTAGATAACTTTGTCAGATTATTAAACAACTTTATTTTTACAAATTGATGTTTACATGCTTATCAGGAGGTTTTCGACATTTTCTTAATATTCTATTATCCATTTTTTCTATGTTTAAGAAAAAAAGGATTCTGATTCTGACTAGGGGCATAATTATTACAAAACAGGTTAAACAGTAGTGTCCTAAAATTTCAAATTATTTCAGTTAAGGTAACTGCCTAATTGTTATTCGAACACAAAATGTTCCAAACCTGGCTACTCTCCCCTACTACTTATTCTATTAACCCCCAGACCCCAGGTGTTATTGTAAAATACAAGAAAATTTAATTAACTCTAACCTGTGGTGACTCAGTTGTATGAAACATTACTGACAATGGTACTAAAATTAATTACAATCAAAGAAATATTGTAGCTAACAAATTAGCTACTAGATACGATATTCTAAACCATTTTATTTGTTCGTCACTTGTAAACATCAATTTATCAAGTCACTGTATTAATCAAAAAAGTTTATTTTAACAAGTAACTAACTTGTAAATTCTTTACAAGTTAACTGTCAGTTTTACAAGCGTGCTCATAGATAAATGGTAGCGTGCCAAGCCAGAGTTGTCTTCCTTAGTATGTGTCATATTGATGAATTTAGTTGCTTGTTAGTTTGACCAGAGAATCTTAGGATTTACCATTCAAGCCGTCGCGCTGCGGTCCTTTCTGTGGATTCGACTATGGTGGTGTATTTACGTTAACCTAAGAGTGAATCCTTTTTTTCTGGGCGCCCTGCAGACTTCGCATGGTTACTCGCTTCGTTATGCGGCCGTTTACCACCTGCAGGTATGAATTGTAATCTATGTTTCACGTGGCATGGCAGGATTTTATTGCAAGCCGTTTTTGCTGCTCCCGGCTGGGCTGCACATCTGTTTAATAAACTGGAAAAAACCGCCTACTTCAAGATATATTTAAGACAACGGCGCCACTGTCTGGCTTTCTTCTTCCTCTAGTTAACCGCTATTTTTACTTTGTTGGCAGCAGATGTAAACCACTCGTTTGAAGTGCAGCCGTCCAACTCTCTTCGATGGGCCCTTGCATTATTAGTCTCAGCGGCAAATATTTTTCTCTCCTCATCGTACGGCCTAGATATTCGTTCCAATCGGCCTGATTGGTGGCTTCTCGATACCAGTAAAAAGGTGAGGTTTCTTTCTTCATTTTTAGCTTTAATTATTAATTCGTTGATAGCGAGGGCAGATCATTCCTGGAAACGTTCGACTTTTAATATATCTAATTTTACAGTAACGAAATAATCATAAAATAACGTGCATATTTTTAAGGGTTAAATTTGTAATTCAGTTATTTATAGCCAATGACTTTTGCTGCCTGCTGTTAGTTCAATATCTTAATTAATTTTGGAATTAATTTCGACGTGCACAATTGTTCGTTAAGATAGAACACCGGTCTAATTTGATCTGCGCCCATAGCGTTGAGCAAAGACATTTTTTTACGAAGCGTTGATTTTAAGTACTATAATACACTTTGTTGTATAAAGACCATTGTAAAAACCAATACATAGGTTAGATAAAGAATAACTAGTACAGATGGATGGGATGTTTAAGATGGACAAGACCAACAAAGCGTGCAAATGAAGAGTACATCAGACACAGCGTCAAAAAACCGTTAATTCGAAAGGTTGACAATATCAAACCGAAGCTACTGAACTACGGAGTAGTAAAGCAATGAAAAAAAAAGCATAGTGACATGAAAGAAGAACTGTATGCAACAATCGATAAACAACGCCTGCAAAGGAAAACAAGTTTAAGCTAAATATTTTTGAAGAAAACAGCTGTAGGTACTGTACATCCACAGTTTTCTTGGAAACCCTGCGCGGTTAATTGTAGTGTTACGAAAGATATTTGAACCGTAACTCCCGCTTTGATTACCGATTATCTAATCTGAATACGCAGATGCTCTTGAATGGGACATTGCTATTTGGCTAGGGATAACTATTTTGTAAATATTATCAAACCAAATTCAATTTAGCAGATTCCATCGTAAAATCAAGAAACCAATTTTACCTAGCCGCAGTTTTACGTTTGTTAATCTATTCGTATAGTGTGTAAGTTTTCATGAATATAAAGTTCAGTTAATTAAAGCAGTTCCGTGATGACAAATACATGTTTTACATTAAAACCGCTCTGTTCGGTTTGCTTGTCGGTTTTAAAACCGCAGCATGCATACAATTAAACATACAATAACTTCAGTGGTTCTACATTTCCAGCGTCCACATAATTTCCTGAAATGTAAATAAACCACAGCTGGTAGGTTATTATTAGATAAACTGCTACTTCATAATTTTTCCTCTAGAGATATCGATTCAATGCGAAATCAGATATTCTACTGTTTGCTGCCGATGCCGTGGATATTCGTTTCGGAGCCAAAGCGCATATCTCCTCAAGCGGCAATAATAACTGGAAACTTGTATTTGTATGAAAGGAATTGAGATACTTCTACTCCGTTTGATATTGTGATCTCTGGATATGATAAAGCTGAAATCGACTGATTTTTTATCAACTGCTACTTCTTGCGCTTCCAGAAAAATATTTACTATGCACATTCTCATAACCTTTAATCAAGAACTTCTGTGGCTTATTTCGAGTTTGGATATTTGTTACATTAGTGAAAGCCATCCGTAGTAACTGATTTAAGATTTTTAATTGCAGACACTGTGTTAATAATAATAGCTGTCATAATATCATAGTGTTTATGGTTTAAGGCTTGGTGTGGTCGGCAGTTTTTAGCTTGCGTTTATGAAAATCGCCCAAATAATAGCTGAGACCGACGGCTTAACATGCTCTTCTAGGTACGGCTGGTTGCGCTCACGTAGTGTAACTATTGAGATCGTTCAATCATTGCGCAATTTGAAAATTAAAAATGCCTGTATGTGCAGAAAGAAATGGGATTTATTAAAAATATTTCATTTATGGTAAATGTTGTATGTGGCCGCCATTTTCATCTTGAACAAGAAGTAACCTTTCTTCAATACTATAAACCGCAGCTCTGAGTAGGTCTGCTGGAATAACTGCTATGTTTTGTGTAATGGATTCCTTCAATTGATCGATTGAATTAGGTTTGGTTAAAAACACCCTTTCTTTTAGTCCAATGCGAGTTTGCAGAGGCAAAACCATTTCTTTTCACAAAAGAAATTGTATTATAATGTGAAAAACCTGTGATGACACTTGCATACAATGTTATTTTTCATGCAACTGTTTTTAAGCAAATTTGTTGCTATGACGACCAAAAGGTGAAAATAAAAAATTCCGTTTTTCGTGTGAGCTGATACTGTCCTTATTTTCAAAAATGCATAAAAATCAGCCACGATACGAGTAGTTTAAAATACTACTTACTTTTGAAAAACACTATATATGCAGTACAGCCAATCCCCAATCAAGTAAATGCAGATTTTTTAGGCAAAGAAAATACAGGGATTTTTAAAAAAAATATAATGCATGAAGAAATAAACAAAGCGGCAAGGGACTGCACACAGTTGCAACGTGACTAATTGAGAAAACGTGTAATTATACGAGTAAAGTAGTGTAATTAAATGCACTACCTCTAAATAAAGGTCTACCCCTAGCAGCGTTATAACGTTATAATTATCAGAAAAATTGTAAAATTAAAATTTGTTTAAAATGCGCTGTTTGTGGACTTTCTACTGGTCGATTGTATTTTTTAAAAGAATTCGGGGTGTGGGAATTTTGAGGTCCAGGTGGATTTGGAGGTGTCAAAATGAGGAAAAAGTTATAATTATCAGAAAAACCTTAAAATGAATATTTGTGAAATTCGCTATTTGCAGACTTTCTACTGGTCGATTGTATTTTTGAAGAGAATTCGGGATGTGGAAATTTTGCGGTCCAGTTGAATTTGGGGGTTGGAAAATAGGAAAAACGTTATCATTATTGGAAAAACCTTAAAATCAATATTTGTGTAAATTTCCCTGTTTGGAGATTTTCTGCTAATTAATTGTATTTTTTAAGAGAATCCAAATTGTGGGAATTTTGCGGCCCAGGTGGATTTGGGGTTGCAAAATGGGGAAAACGATATAATTATCTGAAAAACCTTAAAATCAATATTTGTGGAATGTGGAGGTTTAGCGGCCCAGTTGGATTTGGGGGATGCAAAATGGGGAAAAAGGTAGAATTAAAGAGTAACCTTAAAATTAATATTTGTGTAAAATTCGCTGCTTGGAGTTCTCTACTGGTCGTTCGTATTTTTTAAGAGAGTTTGGGATGCGGTTGTGAGGGAAGGTTTCCTTATTTTCTCAATTTTTAAATAAGGAAAATGTGCAATTTTGTTGATTCTGGTCCTTAGTGAAATTGTAAATTTGCAAGTAAATAGTAAATAGCGTGTCGGATTGTATTTTACTCGAATATGAATAATATTACGTGGGTTAAGGTAAATGCCGTGCTGCACTTTTCGGAGAATGGTAGTGGCCACTGGCAGGGTTGGGATGTTAGTGTCAGTTGTTTGCACTAAAACTTAATACGCGATTGTAGTAGAAAAAATGTATGGGGACTTTAAAAATATAAATACATATACATATGTATATGTACGAAAAATGCAAAGTTATTTAGTTTATATACAATATAAAAGCTCCCCAAACATCAAATTCTTTTAAAATATATTTATTGAATAACTAACACAAAACAAAATATATATATCGACTAAACAACTCAAACGTCTATTCACATCTAATCCCTTTTTCACACTGGCCTCCTGTTCCTCCTAATAAAAGCATCTTCGTTCCAGTTCTTATATTTGCTATTAAAGCACGTTTCATGAGTAAGCAAAATAAACTATGAACAATAATATGTGGAGTCACCGATCGGACGGCTTGTAATTCTCAGAACTCCTTTAAAACAGCTAATAAATGTAATAATAAGAATGACTCATATAAACAATACAGCTTCTAAAGTTTTTTATTAATGTAATATCGAATTCAACATCTTTATCTAATTGCAAATTAATATTAAAGTGTACAAGATGCTGAAAAGGTTCAAAACTGTAGTACGGATTATATATTAATGATCTGCTAGGTACTAGAACTTCGCAGTAACGTTTCGCGTGGCGTATAATAAACAATAATAATACAGATCTGAACAATTATCAAACCTTTTTTTATTTATATATCTTGTAATTTTTTCAGATTTTGGAAATTTTATGCCATACTTGAAAATTATCAAAATTCATTTTTAATGCATTAACGAAGGTTGGTAAATTGCAACTTCTGTAATTTTTTTATTTAACCCAGTTGTCTATTTGGATCTATCTGGGTCGTTTTCCCCTATCTTCTATTCTACTACTGATTTCTCCAGATTGATGTTATCTTGAAGTATAACCTATCCGAAATATCCTAATATTTGCCGATGATATATGGTACATACCCTGTCGCTGATGTTCAGTTCCCTTCAACTTGAGCGTTAGCTCTTCATGTTCTCCATAGAATGCACAGCATCCATCTCCAGCACATATGCTGTCCGTATGTATTAAAACGACTCGGTGCAGGTATGCACTTTTGTCGTACGACCATTTTGATTTTAAAGGGTTTACACCTGCCTTTCTTTATACTTATAGTTCCTTTGTGCGTATCGTAAAGAACTATTATCAATTGTATAAGGTGGTTTGACCCCCCCCCCCTT